>OZ023317.1:41224158-41454158 GCA_964007375.1 Ophion obscuratus
AAATGTTTTTGAAAATTAGGAAAAAAGTATTTTATTGGAAAATGTAGCATTTTTTCGGAAAATTCAATATTTTTATTTCAAAGGGTAATATTTCGTCGATTTATAACATTTCTTACTTTTTTTTGGTTCATAATCTGCGCATGAGTGTTAATGAAAGAAAAATCTTCTTTCTTTTTTTTCAGATTAATTCCGCCGACGCTACGTTTCACGCCGTCTGACATCATCCGCCGCAAGACGTTTAGAAGACCATGCCATACCTGCGCTATTTTTAAAAAAGAATAAAAAAATACCTTTTTTCGGCGCCTTATACTGGTTACCCTTTCGGCGCCTTATACTGGTTACCCTTAGAATAAAACGAATCAAATTCTCACACATGTTTTTTCCTGCTCGGAATACGCGATTGGTGATTCAAAAGAGTACGTTTTTAGGGATCCGTAGCCAAAGGCCAAAACGGAAGTATATTAATGACACTGTCCGTCCGTATATCACGGGTCTCTAGCTCGTAAACGAAATGAATTAGAGACCTGCAATTTGGATATTTTGTGTAGAATGCTGGCCCAAAACCGAACATTGAATTAGAAATGTAATAAAATTATTTTTCCTAGGAGGATACATGAAAAAGGAGCACAAAAAAGGAGGATACATGAAAAAGGAGCACAAAAAATTGTCTTAGCCTGGCATGGGGGTGTCATTTTTTAAAGCTCGTTGAGCGGCATACAAATATTTATATTGTCGTTTTTATCTTAAAAAATAAAGAAATGGCGGGCCGTCAAAGTTGTCGGATTCAAACAATTTTTAATACGGGGTCTATCTTAAAAACTAACCTAGATAGGAATTTGGAATTTCTGTATATTATGTACAATATACTATACTTAAACAGCTAAAAACAATTAAAAAGTTAACTTGTCATATGTACGGAACCCTAGTACTGCGAGGCCAGACTCGTTTTTTGTACAGTCGAAATTACGTGAAGAGGTATTAAGGACTTTTCTCACTGTAGACGCTAAGAAAAGGCTATTTTCATGAATTGTTTTGATAGGTATTGATAGAAAAAACAATATTTTATAGATATTGATATACAAGTTGTTACACTTAACAAATACACTTAAATTTGTATTTATTTATTTAAGTTACTAAATATGTCCTAAAAATGTCCTAAGTAAGTCCTAAAAAAAATAAGTTACTAAAAATGTCCTAAAAAATTGTAGGTCTGCGCTGTTGATGATATCACGGAGACGGATCATCCGAAACAGAAAAATCAAACGGTTTTAGATTCAGTATGTTAATGGCTACAGCGCACATCATACGATTTTTTATATATGCGAAATTAACAAAATGGCCGACATTTTTCGAAAAAACAAAACAAACGTGCTTTTTAACCGTTTTCGACAAAAAAAAATAAATATCAAAATTTGAAACAATCCTTGATATGCGCGATAGCTATAGTTGTAAAGAATATGTGGTTAAAATTTCACAAGGATCGGTTCAATAGTTTCAAAGATTTTATCAGCCGTCGAAAAACGTTGTTTCGAGAAAAACGTGTTTAAAGTTTGTTTGGGTTACATAAATACATTTTAAAAACTGTCATGTATTTCGAAAGTGTATTTATTAAGTGTAACAACTTTTGTATCGATATCTATAATATAAATCAATCAACAAAAGTCATGAAGATGTTTTTAGCGTCTAAAGTGAGAAGACCCCTTAAGTGGGTGATGTGAGTGAGCCTTGAAAGGGGAGCTAATGGCAAAAGCTTCAAGTGGAATCGCTTGAATGTTACTTGCAAATAAAGCAGCATTGTTTCCACCTGTAATATAAAATCGCGTGAACATCTGACGACGTCATCGCACGCCACCTCGACTCGACTGAAGGCGCGCGAGAGATTATCGCCCAACTAAAATTTTCTCTGCATTCATTACTGGCAACGAAGAGAAAAGAGGTTAGAGTAAGGGGGCGGGAGAGGGGGGTGGGGGGCAATGAATCAAACCGGGTGGAGAAACGTGACGGTGGCAAAAGCCGGGAAATAATAACTCGCTTTTTCTTTCTCTCGCCTGGTCTCGCCGTCTTTTGCGACTCACAGAGCTCGACAGGAAGAAGATCTTTATCGAGGAACTCTAACGCGCCGCGCGCGTGTTACAAGAACCGGGCGTAGAAAAGAGGGAAACGTCGCTCATTTTTTCCCCCCATTCATCTGCTTACGATCTTCACGACTTTATGAATAAAACCGGATTTTTTTTTCCTTTTAAAATGGATGTTATCTCAATGTTTATTCGCCTGTCCAGGAAGTGCCACGAAGTAGCCAAAGAACAAACATGGAAGTACCATTACGGGCGACTATGCTGTTGTTTTTTAACATTAAAAAGGGAAGTCGATACGATCAAGATTCTAGTGACAAGCCAAGAAAGGGGAAAAAGTTACGAAACTTTAGGAAATCAAAGCTTATCCAATTGGCTTTGCGCTAGGATCGCGTTAATTCAACTCGCGTTTGATAATAATTACGAAATGTTCTCGTGCTTGTTCGAGGGGTCTGCATGATCAAGAAATTGAAAAATACGATTCCGTGGAGGCTTATCAATTTATTGATAACACATGATTGAAGTAAAATTATTTTCTTCGGGCGAGAATCGAACTTTTTTTTTTCACTGCTCGCTATTTACACAATTTTCAAAATTTCGAAAAACTATCCAGTCTACGAAAATTTCGTTATCATACTGAAAGTACAGTTTTTTACTGTTCATTTCAGATCATCCTGATTGACGGAACCACCTCCGCTGGTCAGCCATTAGGCGACGGCGGCAAATTTTTTTTGATAATAATAATGTCGTTGTTTATCAATATTTGTCGACCAAAAAAAAAATTCTCGAGACAAGGTGTTAATTGTGTATACAGTCATCCCAACCTCGTCATTTCAGTACTCTGATCCGAAAAATATATTGAAGATCGACCTGTTTTTAGGGCTCCAAGCTTATGCAGACCCGTTAAGGCCTTAGGTCATTCTAGAGGCCGAAAAAATAGACTTTTTGGGGATTTTTTTTAGAAAAACGACAAAATAAATCGAGATTACAAAAAAGGTGTTTATTATACATATCAGTGACTGTAAGCAATAATTTTTTTGAAATGATTAGTTTCAAAATGACGGCTGTGCAGCGTTTATTTCAAAACTGCATTTTTCAAGTTGGCCGGAAACATAACTCAGGCAATTTTCAACCGACTCACTTGAAATGTTGAATATAATTTGAAAAATACATTGTCTATGGAAGTACGTAGGATTTTTTTTTATATTGCATAGTTCATTTGTTATTAACGATTGTTTAGGCTAATTTTTTTAAATGAAGATGTTGCCTAAAAAATCAGGCGATTGTTAATGACTAATGAACTATGCAATATAAAAAAAATCCTACGTTCTTCCATAGACAATGTGTTTTTCAATAAATATACAACAGTTCAAGTGAATCGGTTCAAAATTGTCTGAGTTATGTTTCCGGCCAACTTAAAAAATGCAGTTTTGAGATAAACGCTGCACAGCCGCAATTTTGAAGTTAATCGCTTCAAAAAAATTATTGTACATAGTCACTGATATGTATAATAAACGCCCTTTTTTGTAATCTCAATTTATTTTGTAGTTTTGCTAAAAATAAAATCCCCAAAAAGCGTATTTTTTCGGCCTCTGGAGTGGCCTAACCCGTTAAGTAAAATTCGTTTTATTGCAACTTCAATTATACCAATTGTGCGAATATTTCGGTAAGCCTGGAATTCTCGAATGGCTGATTCGCGTTATTCGCGAGCGGCAAATTTGAATAATAGATGTAGCGACGAGGATCCGAAAAATTCTCATTGATTGAAGGCCGTTCTCTTGGAGCTACACCACTCTTGCCTATTACGAGAGAGGACTGAATTACTGGGGTGCTTCCTGTGACAATGCAGCATTCACATTCGCTCTACATACTATACTGAGACAGGGAGCGAGAGAGGAGAGGGAGGGGGGGGGGGGGGGGTGGCAAGAGGAACGATGATGAGAGAAACTTTGCTTTTCAGTGAGAACAGTGCGGCCAGAATGACACGGAGTTGAGTGACAAGCGCGAGCCATGCCACGGCCGTGATAATGGTATTTGCCACGGTAGACACGAACGTAATGAGCTTCCATGGTGACGTGGGACGGGGGACATAACTCTCCACGAGTGACCCGCTCATTCGCTTCAATAGATATGTATATACACACGTTCCATATCAGCGTTTCCCTGCTTTTCCTCATCGAGCTTCGTCATTACACATCATTTATTTGTCGTTAAGCCCCAGTGTTCGCCTCCTCATCCCTCCGTGCAGCAATTGTAGGGATCCAATTAGATTCCCATACTTGCCCCTATTTCCCGATCGGGATCTAAGAGATCATCGCATTGGATCCCTACGCACTGAAAAAAAAAAAATTCGTTCATCCATTCAAAATTCAGTTGGTTTAACAAAATTGTATCTTTAAATACGTTCCACTTGATTTTTGATTGGAATTACAAAACATTATAGTTGGGCAGTAACCAAAGATACTTTTACACTATCTGCTTATTTAGCATGTCTGAGCAACTGTTGAAACAACAAAATTCCGAGACAACAAAATGCATTTTGCACATTCAACGATTCTTTTTTTCTCAGTGTGCTAAAACGTCATGCTCGTACATTGGATTCTCATTGGGATCTCCCATTGAAATCCAACCTACAAATCCAATTTAAATCCTAAAGGATTCCCACATTATCGCACAGAATCCGATATGATTCTTGGCAGATTCCACCGCATTACCTACCGTAAATTTTCTAAACAAAATATACAGATATTCAAAATGAGTGGTTCTTTCAAAAGAATAAATCTTATCTTAAAAAAGTATAAATCTTATTTCGAAATAGTATACATCTTTTCATAAAAAAGTATAAATCGCTTAAGAAAAAATATCCTAAAAATCGATTTGAAATCACATAACTGAAAAACCCCCTGTAATTATCATTTGTTATTCATTTTACTGCACTATGGAATATCATCACCCAAGTACACGCTTCCGAGGCGCAGGGACCAACACGCCGAGTGTTTTCTCCTGAACTTTCACATATTTTCGATTCTAATGTGGTCCCTAATAAATTTCTATGGCAAGGGTTACACAGTCAATAAATATCGCGATATTGGTGATCCCGCCAATAATTGTTGATATCTAAACGCGTCAGCAACTATATTGACAGTGTATGGAGATCGATATCATGATATGGAATCGCGATAAACAGATGCTTGGCGCATGGACCGACACATTTTTTGGGGGGCATTCGGGGGTTATTTGCTAATTTTTTCACCCTTAGACCCTGTGTCCTGAGTATCACGGTGATTGAGATATGAATTTTTTTTATTAAGCGAAAATTCGAATTTAAATCGTCATAACTTTTTTGTTTTTAGTTGTAATAGTCCGAAATAACTTTTCTTGTATTCTGTAATGTATGTTTATTATAAATAAATAATCGTTCGATACAACCGGTTTCAAGAAAATAACTCTTGAGCTTCCAGTCTTAAAAATGCATAAATGTATGAAAAAATTCAACTTCCGAATTCATTATAAAAAAAACTCATTCTCTTTATTTTGATCATATAAAGAATCATTTCTATGACGTGTAGCATACCGTTGGAACGGGTATAAATTCGAAAACTTTTTATAACAAAGCTAAGTTCAAAATAGCTTGCAGTTGTTCTTATAATGAATTGGAAGCCCATGAGTTATTTTTTTAAACCAATTGTATCAAATAATGATTTATTTAAAATAAACATACATTGCAGAATACAACAAAAGTTATTGCGTGCCATTACAACCACAAACAAAAAAGTTATGACGATTGAAAGGCGAAATTTCGGGTAATAAAAAAAAATCATATCTTAATTACTATGACAGTTATGACATCCCGTGCAGAAAATTGAACGGGCATCCCTCATAAAAATAAGGGTTTTTGAGGGCTTGATAGGGCCCTAATAGGGAAAGCCTCAAATAAGCCCTTGAAGGCCCTTATATGGCAATCCCGACAGGGGTTGGCATAATAAGGGCTTTTGCGGGTCCTATTATGGCAATCCCGATAACGGACCAGTATACATAGCTTGGACTAAATCGTTTGTGGTATTTTAATTACTACACTCAATTATTCGATAATAGGTAAAAATAGGATAAAAACGTGAGGGCATTAAAAATTATTATATATTACATTTACAAATCCTTCAAAAATTACATCTTATTCTTATTGCCTTATTCACTAATGGGGTGATGCCAGCGCGTATGTTTGAACAATCCCATTCGGTTTTTTTTACATTTTTATAGTGACTATTTTCGCCGAATACTTTCCATATGAAAAATTATTTCGCGTTGTGATAGTTATTATCACAATGATATTAACTAATTGATATTGTTTATGTGATACAGCAAATAATTATAAGAATTAATTTGGTATCTTATGCCATTTCTGGGACCAAGATGTTACAAGCACTCGGTAGCATAGGGGCAGCGTGCGTAGCTATGAGTAGGTAGGTACTAGGTTCAATACCGATATAGGTGAAATATTTTCTTCGAAAAAAATCATTCCAGGGCAGGGGACAAAGGCCAGGGCATGACGAATTACAATTCAAAATCGTTGTGGTAAACTCTCAATTAAGTGCTTAATTTCATTTTGGATTTATGAAATATTTTATGCACATAGTACGCTTAGATTTACAATGTACATTGTAAGTAAATAAATATTTATTTGAATCGAATCTTTATTTATTCGATTTGAATATATTTGATACTTAAAAAGAATAGCTGAAACGAATAATAAAAAAGCTTTGAAACAAATAAGATCTTAGTAGGCCGTGAGACGAGAAGAAACCTATCCCATTCAAATAGATCTTATTTGAATAAATTTAAAAAAATTGGCAGTGTATCGTGACCTTATATAAACGGACACATATACGCAGAAACACATACGTTTACACACACGTGAGCATATCCATTGAGAGGGATAACTTATGGGCACACCATGGTTTACACGAGGCATCGATCAGGCATCTTTGAAGGCCCTCATTATTCTGCCTTTAATGGCCCTCAGTAGCAAAGTGTGACCGGCCACTAAGGGCCCATGTGAGGCTACCCGATTAGGGTAATTAAAGTTAGGAAAATTCTATATGGGCCCGACCAAAGCCCTAGTTCAATTTCCGCACGGGATAGGGTCTAAGGGTGAAAAAACTAGCAAATTATGCCGCCCCCTCATCTGACCCTTGACAATAGAGAAGTGGGTGCATCTTGGGACTCCCCAACAAACTTGTGCACAGGATCACGAAAGGATGTTTTTGGGAGATCCAACAAATTTGAGAATGTCAAACAAAAAATTCTTGGAGTCCACTTGGATTCCAATGTGGACTCCCTACGTGGTTCGTCCCTACCAAAACCCTATAAGGACGTGGTACACGGCCAAAAAAAACTTAATTTAAATAGGATCTATTTAAATCAAATAGGTTTTTTCCTTGTCTCACGGCCTACTACGATCTTATTTGTTTCAAAGAAATATTTTCATTTGTTCCAGCTATTCTTTTTAAATTCGAAATATATTCAAATTGCATAAATAAACATTCGATAAAAATAAATCTTCATTTGCTTAGAATGTACACTCTAAATCTAAAGGTATTATATGCATACAATATTTCATGAATCCAAAATGAAATGAAATACTTTATTGAGAGTTTTACCACAACGATTTTGTTTCGTAATTCGTCATTCCCTGGCCTTTTGACATGATTTTTTGTCGAATAAAATATTTCACCAATCTGGGAATTGAACCTTGAACCACCTACCTACTTATTGCTACGCACGCTGCCCCTATACTACCGAGTGCTCGTAAAGTCTTTGGCGCAGATGTGTCATAAGAGACCAAATGAATTCCTATAATTATTTTTTGTATCACATAAACTATATCAATTAGTTGATATGATTGTGATAATTAGAGAGTTTAATCGAATAACATACTATAGATTTTTCAAACATAACTTATACATATATATAATTCCTCTCTCTCCACCCTCTCTACCCCCACACCCCTTTGATATGTGTGTTACAATAAAGACAGACCATGAGTTCAATGAAATAGAAAAAATGGACAACTCTAAGAAAATCCTATTTAATTTAAATTTCAAAATAATCAAATAGATCCATTTAGTGGAACCAACTAAATTGTTTTTTGAACAGATGAAACCGAATCACATATTTATTAGGATTAAATAAAATATTTAGTTATTGGACGACATTGAATAGATGTTGATTTGAATAAATAAATATATTTAAAATAAATAATTCCATTAATGGAAAGCAATAAAAAAAATTTGATTCCACGAAAAATCGATTTACTTCAAATTTTGAAAAATCAAATAGACGCGGTAGTTAATATCAATAGAATTTTTATCTCAGTATAGGATTTTAGAGACCCCTAAACAAATTTCTGATATCGCCAAACACCGGCAACAAGAACGCTTCACTGACTAAGCAAAAGACGAAAAAAAAAAAAAAAAAAAAACATTACAGATATCCATGAGATCGCGACGACTGACCCACAAGCTTCCAAATGAGAGTAAAGCCAAACGCTATTTTCGAGCACTCACGAATTTCCAATGTCGTTTTTCAATGTCGTTGGGACAACGTACGTCCTTGCAGCTTTTTACACCAGCCGTTGAACTTTCACCCCAAACTTGTCACTTCACTATTTCCTGCTGTGAAATTCCCCAGAGTGTTGTGAACGCGCACCACTTTATCGCATTTGCACGAGGGCACAGGGGAATTGTGGAAAACTTGGGCCGATACGGGTATGAGGGCGTATGAGTTTTACGGAAACCAAAGAAGCGCGAACGACCGAAGCAAAGCTGCCTCTCGCTCGGTAGTAGCGCACCCGCGCCAGTGCACTGCAGAGCCTTCACTCAACCGAGTGTTGGTCCAGGCAAACGCTGCTCAGCATGATGGCCCCTTATCGAAACGGAGAAGACGGAGAGCGATATGAATCGATGATGTATCGACGCTATATTTCATCGCCCCGCTTGGTTGAAGGGTGTTGAATGGTGCGGAGAATCGTCCTGCTGTATGAATGTACACACATGTCTACATGTATGTATACTTCAAGCTCGCGAAGGGTGAGCAAACGAAAAAGGGTGAGGGATGAAGGTGAATCCGTTTTGTTATAGTTTCCTCCATGGTCTTGTGCATATGTTAAATTTCATTCCCGAGGCCATAATTTCCATTTTCTACACCGACAAATGTGTCATTATGCGCGTGACCTTTTATTCATGGCATACATTGTCCTTCAAGTGTCGACGGGAAAGTCTTGATACGTCGAAAGCTCCGGACGTGACGGGACACCGGATTCATACGTAGCAGCGATTGTACACGAAACGGACGATGGAGCGGGAGGGGGGCGAAATTGCCTTGTGTCCTGGTGCATTGCCGGTTTCGGAAACGCCCGATGTATTGCTTGACTCAACACTTCTGTGATTTACAAGAAAAATCACTTAAGGGGAGATGTACACCTAGGAGGAAAGAGGTCATTTTTGTGATTTTTTTCAAGGATAACTATTTAAAATTTCGGGTTGGGGTTTTAATTATCTAAAAACATATACATTCAAAAAAATTTTTAATTGTCATCATTTAAACTATCCAAAATATACAAGGATATTGTACGATCCTTGGAGCGTCGTAAAAAAATCTGCGCATACGGCGCCCACTGGCGTTTCTTCAAAAATCATCTGAAAGAAAACCAAAAAGATTATTAAATTAGATACTATAATCTAGTACTCGTCATAGCCGATTTTGAAAATATCGATTTATGACAAAATGGCGGACGTTTGAACATAAATAGTGATTTTTGGGCCAAAAATTAGTTATTATTTTGCCTATAAAACAAAACCTACGTAACGGAAAAAATCCTATGACAAGTACTAGATAATGGTGTATAGAATAACCACAAAAAACCTCAAGGTTCATTGGTTTTCGATAAATTTTGGGTGCCGATTTGAAAAACGTGGTTTTGAGAAGAACGCGTTTGAAAATTTGGGAACGAATAAATCATGAAATTTGTCAACTTACATGGAATCATTGATACCAGGCCCATAGTGTAGGTCTTCTACGGTCGGCGGAATGTTCATAGCTTCTATATCTCCCCTTAAACACGTATTTTCTTTATCGGCGGAAAAACGGTTTTAAGCGGGGAAACGATCCTTCAAAGAAAGGCATGTCACGCCTTAAGTAATTTGTTTTCATTACTTGTATAGTGAATTTTTAATGGCTTTACATTAGAAGAAATTTCGTTTTTATTTAATTTGTATCGGTGGACTGCTTGTGGATGAAACTGCAAAACCATCCCTCGACATGCCTTTCTATGAGGGGTGATTTCTTTGAGGGGTGAAAATGTTTCATCGTATGTAGAACTGATAGGCGGATGCCCTAACGCTTTCGACTTTTCAGTATCGTGCAAAAAAACCTATGGGTGCGATCGGTTACAGTTTTGATTATCGACTGAGCTTCTGCCTGCTGATCTTCGGAGTAAAACGCTTACCGATCGAGCCGCCACCACGAGTGTCAGATATTGCCTCAAACAGACGGTTCCTTACAAACTGCATTCTGAAAGATATCTTTACTACATAGTATTGTACCTATACTTTTGAGACATTTTCGGCTCAGCGCAGGGTGAATATTTTAGAAGGTAGGTATACTCGTGTGGAAACATTCGTAGGGCCAGTTATGGCGATTTAAAAAATAGTGACAAATTCAATGTTCGTTTTTTACGCGATGCCTACTGTTGAGAATGCAAACGTGTTCAATTTGTTTTAAGGCAGTAGTCTGGTCTAGAAATTTCACAAAATCGATTTTTATTTTCATTTTATTATTCCTTAGACCTTAATACGCTCGTGAAAACCGTTTATTGATATTTCAAAAATTAGCAGAGTAATAGAAATTATAAGCAAGCCGCGGGCAAACCTCATCTAACGGTATTAAAACTTTCAACGCGTTTATCTCAGAATTATGTTTTTCAAATCGGCGCCCACGATATCTCGATAACTAATTGACCGATCGAGCTCAAATTTTGCACATACCTTCGATAGCCTCTTTCTGAGGACTGGTAGCAGAATTGAGTCGAACAATAATTTTGCCCACATTTTATAACTCGTCGAATACCCGAAAATGTATGAAATATCGTCAATCAAAGTTTAACAGGCCGCCATTTTGTAACCGAATTTTTTTAAGTACCAATTCTGCTACCAGTTCTCAGAATACTCATACAGATTGAGAATATATATTTTTTCAGCTGCATACATCATCACCCAGAGTGGGCGCCGACTGAGGCGGTTTTCGGTGGACCATGTAAAAAAATAAAGAACTACATGAAAATGTTTAAAATAATTTTTTTTTTTCAATGTAGATACATTTTCAAAGGAACAATAAATACATATGTAAAATTTCATCAATACAACTTCAACAGTTTAAAAGTTATTCCAACCCAAAAATAACGTCATGAATCTCGCTCTAGACCAGACTGCTTACGAAAGTACCAGCCTTACGAAAATACAGATTTTTAAGAAACCATGATGCTATATTAAAAAGCTGGATTTCAGAATGCCCTTTGTAGTGCAAAAGTGAGTTTGTCTATTTTTTTTCGTCCAACTACCGCCATCTCCCGCACTTTTAGCATCGCTTAATGGGGGATATACATGTACCACGATCAAAAAATGGGAATTTCCGAAATATCAATAAAAAAAAATAGCACGTGTTCAACGTGAGTCTTGATTTTTGCGAAAAACAACCTTCGATCAAACACTATATTTTTGCATCTAGAAAAAGCTCTCGACATCTCAGCAAGATCGATGCAGTAGTTTTTGAGATATTTTTCTCACTGACTATGAAAACGTACTTTCAAGAAAAAAAGCTTTTAAAGTTTCGAAAGACGCTCCGAGCGTTCCGACGGGCATCAACACAACAGCCTATAAATCTGTCAATTTTGATCCGATTACCTTGAACATTTCAAGGACCATTTATAAGATAATATACTGCCAAAATTTATTTATTTTGAAATAAGTGTTTTTTCGACTTTTACAATAGGCATAACCCCTTAAAATAGCACGTGTACAACGGATCAAGTCGAAAAAAGTATTTTTTCGACTTTTACAATGAGCATAATCCCTTAAAATGGCGCGTGTACGTTTCGCTATGAAATTTTTTAAATATTTTCATTTCAGTACCAAAAAGCATCATTTTAAATGTGCATGAAATTGCTTGACTCTGTGCTTTACGTTTTGGAAAACACTAAGGCGCCATTTTTTCAAAATTTGATTAAAAAAATCCCTACGTAGTCCCATGGCAAATAATATATAGATTATAATTTTTTTTTGGTTTTGGTTCCAGGTCTTTTAGTTAACGAGAAAACCTTTCTCCCGTAAAGCTATTTGTAAAAAAACACGTTTTTCAAAATGGGCTCTGTCGCCGCCATTTTGCATGAAAATTATAATGAAACATTTTATTAAAACTTTAATATGTATTAAATAAACCCTCAAAAGAAATTCTATTCCTTTTTTCATACTGCCAAAACAAATTGTCAAAGTTAGGCCTTATTTTCTGCCGTCAGAGTGGTGTTATCCCTTAAATAATGACTATGGCTGCTCGAAGAATTCGCGAGTGCAGTAGCTATGCCCGTGTACTGATAGCGATATCCGCCAATGGCTGCCACTTATCCGTTGCAAAATGCGATCTTACGCAAAATAGAAAGGGTCCAAGGTACATACAGCGATGTAATTGAGAGTTTATAAGCGCAAACCCACATTTGAGCGTATAGAAGCGTAACGTGTGTCGACCCAGCGGATACTTTTCATTAAGCGCTACTGTTAATTGCCCAAGATGGTTCGACCCCGATAAACCCTGTACTGCAGCTGCGCGCCGAGCGCCCATTTCAGCGCGAGATCGCGCGCATATATTTCTCTACTTTTAATTCGAATTCTTAAACTGCATGCCCACGGATTTTGCAGCGAGCACGTGGGATCGCATTTAAAATGGCGTGAGGAGCTTCAGCCACTGGGCGCAAAATAAATTAAATTTGCGAAATAACGCGTGCTCAATAAATTCCTTGACGATCCAGGAAATTCGATCCAACACATACGGAAATGAAAGCCGCGTTGTGTATCGTTACTCCGTCGTTGTATCGAGGCGAGAGGGCTTCACGCAGTTGCAATGACGACATTATTATTGCAAAATAGGAAATTACAAATCGGCTGTTCTCGAATTCGTGATTTTCCAAAAGTTTCCAATTGCCCCTCCCTTTAGCCCCTTCTCTCTCTCACTCTCTCTCTCTCTCTCCTCTCTCTCTCTCTCCCTCTTGCTCGCTCTTTCGTCCCCATATCAATAAATCAAACGCATACCACGTTATGTTCGATGGCTTCTGATACATTGATCCTACATCGGGCTTTAGCAATTATTTTGCTCTTCCTTTCACGAGGAACATCACTTTGGTGGTCGCCTTCGATTTTCTTAAAACTCACGTATGTGCATTAAAAACTATTAGATCCGTATTTTTTTCTTTCTGACGGTAAAAAAACTGTTTTAAGGGGAGATATATTCCTAGGAGCCGGAAAAATGTTGTTTTTGTGAATTTTTTCAAGCAAAACTATTTGAAATTTCCGATTGGGGTTTTAATTATCTAAAAGTATATACATTCAAAAATATGTTTAATTTTCTTTATTTAACAATATGAAAAATATACAAGGATATTGTATGGTCCTTGGAGCGTCGTAAAAAATCTGCGTATAGGGTACCCACTGGCGTTTCTTCAAAAATCATCTGAAAAAAAAAACGAAAAAGGTTATTTAATTAAATACTATAATCTAGTACTTGCCACAGCCGATTTTGAAAATATCGATTTATGACAAAATGGCGGACGTTTGAACATAAATAGTGGTTTTTGGGCCAAAAATTAGTTATTATTTTGCTTATAAAACAAAAACTAAGTAACGGAAAAAAAAATCCTATGCCAAGTACTAGCTAATGGTGTATAGAATAACCACAAAAAAACTGAAGGCAATCGGTTCATTGGTTTTCGAGAAATTTTGGGTACCGATGTGAAAAACGTGGTTGTGAGAAAAACGCGTTTGAAAATTTGGGAATGATTAAATCATAAAATTTGTCAACTTACATGCAATCATCGATACCAGGCCCATAGTGTAGGTCTTCTACGGTCGACGGAATGTTCATAGCTTCGAAATCCTCGACCTCGACAATCTCGGTGTATGTCTCTCCTTAAGGGGTGCAATCACCCCAGAGAGTGAAGTAGGGGGAAGACCCGTAACGCCGGACGGCACATAGTGTTGGACACTCGTGCTATCACGACAATGTTGCAGCGCGTTCGCGTAAAAAACCCACGAAAGGGGTGCGGGGTAGCGTAGCGATACGCAATCGCGGGACACGGTTTGCCACTGACGCGCGAGGCCAAAGTGGGAGCGATTGATTGCTGCGTTTGGCGGGAATACACTGCGGCGGGTAAGATCGAGGTGAGTGTTATTGCTAAGTTTCTGTGTTTAAGTTAAGTGTTTATGTCAATGGTTATTATACGTCGTGTTCCATAAATGTTCGAAGTTTGTTAACGTTTTTCTTGGATTCGCAAGGGGTTTTGGTATAAAACACGTAATTTTGGGGATTCCCCGTCCCCTGGTACCGGACCCAAAGGGTCCCTTAACGCCGGGCAATAAGCATGGTGTTTTTTTTTTCTCGCAAGCATTTATACTTTTGATTATAACTGTTGTACGTTGTTTTACAGGATAGAAGAACGCAGCGAAATCAAAATGGAAGAGAGGAAAAAGGAAGGACAATGAACCAAAAAAATTTGCTAACTGAGTTTGAGAGAAATTTCGCTGCGCTACGACATTCTGAAAAGCACTCTACATGACAAAACATCGTTATTGAACCGTGGACCAGCTTTGCTCCAGGCGTTGTGCAGACTCTCCATAATTTGTCGCCATTGCCAGAGGCTGCAAAAAAAAAAAACAGTTACGAGGAACAGAAAAACCGAAAGAAGGACATTTCTGACTTCACCACCGTGAAAAATTGTTGTCGAAAAAGGAGAAGAAAAAGAACGTCAAGGACAAACAGAAAGGAATTGGAAAGAAGTTTAAAACAGCGATAGGAGAAAATGAAAAAAAAAAAAAAAAAAAACAAAGGTGTCAAGGCCAAACGAAAAGGTGGTGCTAAAGCGAAGAAAAAGCAACGGTCAACTCAAATATCGAATATAAAAACTACTTGCGTAGGATGCCTGGAGGACCACGAGAAAGTCTGGATGCAGTGCGCCAGATGCCGTGGATAGGTTTATGAATAATTCGCAGGCATCCCTAAATGTTCGAAAACTTACATATACGATTGATGCACAATGTTCTGAAAGTATCCGGCACTGGGGACTCGAAATTAAGTCTGTCCAGTACTAGGTGCCACTTGCAGTGACAGCAATTTTTTGTACCAAAGTTTGAATAAAGTTGTTAATTTCTTTTATGCAGAGGTTGCATTTTTGTTAATTTACTGCAGTTCTAAACTTTGTTGACGTAATTATTTCAAAAAAAATTTACATTTCTTAAAGCAGTTTTTTTTTATTGTCCGAAAAGCTTAGGTGTCCGTCACTGGGGGGGACTTCCCCCTGTGCCGAGGGTTAAGTTCGCAGTTTCACCAGCAAGCAGTCGACCGATTTCAGTGAAATAAAAATGAAAATTCTCCTCACGCAAAGCGATCAGAAATCCACTACGACACCATGGAAGGAAAAAAAACAAACATTAAGGGTTGGACCAACCCTTTATTTTTTTTCTTTCACCCCTTATTTAAATGTAAGGCATTATATCGAATGAAACGGATAACACTTCGAAGGGTGGATGAAATTAAAGCTTACGTATTTTTTCACTTTTGCTAGATAGCAAGGGGGCCTTAAGCTCACTTAGCGTTCCCTAACGCGTTGTTTTTTTCTCTAGGTATTTAAAATTTGCATTCAGATTCAAAATGTTTCTACAAACGCCAATTGGTGTTTAGAGTATAGAAAAGTTTGCAAAAATCAATGGTCTTCAAAATTCCACAAAAATAAAAAATGAAAAATAATTGTCGCTCGATGAAGCAGGCGGCAGTTCTTAGAGCAAACGATTGCAAAGAGAATTCGCGCAGAGCTGAGTTTAAATGTAAAGAAAAAATAAATGAGCGGTGATTGAGTCTAGAACCTTTTTTTCGCCAAAGTATGAAAAAAATTTGGATATTGAATTTAACTTAATTTTTTTCTGAATCCAATCGACGACTTTCACCCCCTAAATACCAATTCACCATTTATTTCTCCCGAAACCCTAAATTTTTACTTTATTCACACCCGTCAAAAGTGTGAAAAAATACGTTGTTAAAACGTTTAGCCAGTGCGATTTGGAGCTTTTAATGAAAACTTAGTAACGATGCTTGCAAAAGTAAGAAGGTCCAGTATCCGATGAATATATGCATGTCCTTTTTTTCAATTATTACATCATACGGACTTTCACGTGACTGTATGAAAACTCTTTTAGCACGAACCTTTAAACGGAATGTGCGGTCGTAACAATCGCGAAAAAACTTGTCGCAGCTTCATCGCCACTGCGGCCGACGAATAGATGCGTGCGTGCGTGCGTGTGTGCGTGTGCGTGCGTGTGTGTGTGTGTGTGTGTGTGTGTGTGTGTGTCTTATATATATATGTTTACAACCTGTTATCATTATGTAAGGTCGGCTATCAGTACATATACTTCTTTGAAGACGTTGACATTAAAAAAAAAACGCTCTGTTTTTGTTGCCAGGGTTGTCGTTAAGCTGACCTGTGTGAAAATGTTCGTACATTTATCCAAAGTCGATTTTGAAGAAATTGAAGCTTTCATAGTATTGAGTATGGAGCCAATAGACTGTGAGGACGGTTCTCGAAGTCGAATGTCATTAAAATCACCTTTTTCATTTATATATATCGAGTGTCCCACTTAAATCTTACACCTGATTTATCTCGAAAAATACTGCCCCGACAAAGTATTGAGTAAAATAAAACTGTTAGGGTTCAAAGAGGGACGTTAAGAAACCATATTTTTTTGGGCCAAAATTAAAAGTGGCGACGTGAAAATGGGCGACACGTTTTTAAAATCGGATCATCAATTTCTTTCTTCACCAAAACATTTATCATGCCAAAACTAACAAATTTTGTGCGAAAAAGTTTGTTTGTTAACGTTCATAATTGTAAGGTTTGCATACAATTTTTTTACTATTTTAGCGTTACCCAGAATGTAGCATGAGGGAGTAAAGTCATCAACATCCCTAGTGTGTGTGTGTGTGTGTGTGCATGTGTGTGTGTGTGGGTGTAAGTTTGTTAGGGATTGATCGACAACTCCAACAAACCCAAACAAGGATTAAGTCTCTGCGGCTCGTCACTTTCGTTATCAAACGAACCCAAGTGTAAGTGTGCGTGTGAGTTTGGGTTTATGTGATAACGGAAGTGATGAGCCGCAGAGGCCTAATCCTTGTTTAGGTTTATTGGGATCATCGAACAAACCCAAACAAACTCGCACGCGAACTTGCACTAGGGATGTTGAAGAATTTACCTCTTCATGGTGCATTCTGAACAGCGCTAAAGTAGTAAAAAATGGTACTCTATCCTAAAAATTGTGAATGTTGTCAAAACACTTTTTCTACAAAAGTCGTTAGTTGCGACCTGATGAGTGTTTTGGTGAAAAAAATTCACGATCCCATTTATCGAAAAATCATGTCGGCCATCTTAACGTCTCCATATTGAATTTTGGACTAAATATGTTGTTTTTAACGATTTTCTTTGAACCCTAAAATTTTTATTATACTCAATACTTAATCGGAGCAGTATTTTTCGAGATAAATAAGGTGTAAGATTGAAATGGGACACCCGGTACACACACATACACACACACTTAAACACACACACGCACGCACACGCGCACGCGCACACACACACACAGAAAGAGAGAGAGAGAGAGAGAGAGAGAGAGAGAGAGAGAGAGAGAGAGAGAGAGAGAGAGAGAGAGATGTGTGTGTGTGTGTGTCTGCAAATGTACAAAGATGTAAGACCTACCGTCTCTCCCTCTCTCCGCCTCTCTCCCACTGGCGCTGTTCTGCACGTAATAAAGTCATGAATTACGTATCTTGCGTGCCCGTCACTCGTCGTCACGCGCACACCGGTGTACACGAAAGGATACCACGACGACGCATCGCGCCCATGTTGTGTATGGCCCGTCTGCGCTCACCTCACCGACGGTAATTAGCACTTGTTTGGTCAGGTAGCACGAGAACGTGCGTGCTCCGGGACATACGGGCCCACCTTCAGAGCTTCTCCTCGGATAGGGCCCAGCCGCCTCAGTGCAATCGCAAAACATGAGCATCTCGACGTTGTCGTCGTCGTCGTCGTCTCTTGTAGCGGACAACGATGAGGAAAAAAGTGGACGGCCACTTCGAGCTGCTAATGCCCAACGGCGAGCATATGGCGAGTGAGACCGCGTAACTCGATCGACGCCAAAGGAAGAGAGAGAGAGAGAGAGAGAGAGATGCATCAAGAATGACCCATAGTCATACAGAATATTTCAGGTACACTTACATCACGAGAAAAATGAACAAATCCAAGACTGTCCTATGAGTAAATTCCTCATAGGACAGTCTTCTTCTCAGTTCTTCCTCATAGAAAAATAAAGAATCCCTGCGAAACCAACGAGGCTTAGGGATTCGAACAACGAAGTAGAACCAGAAATCGGCGAACCCTTCTCGCGAGCTCTCGATCACAAATACGCAGCCTCGAACTTGCCCTCTATAACTCACGTCGTGCGTTTTTCGGGAATCCCGCCGTCCCGATATTTATGGCCGGCAAAAGTTATATGGTAATATCAACGAGAAAGACACACGAATAACGAAATTCTCCGAGCGGGGCATGTTCCCGCCGTTCTCGATTGGGGGACCTCCTAGACACGCTGGAGGCCAAACGAGGATCACCGAATCCTTCGACACCGTTTCGCTATAGGACCGCAACTTTTTTTCGATTTCTTATCTCGTCGGCTTCCGAACCGCCATTCTCGGCCCCTACGTGGAATGATGGTCATGGAAAGTCAGGAGACTCGGGAGAGTCTACTGTCGTGCTTTATTCCAGTTGTTACTTGATGTATTTGCGAGGTCCAAGCAACGATGCTCATTCCTTTTGAAGTCGTGTATTCGAAGAACATGTGGATCAATGTCACCTTCAAGGTAAGATCTTCCCTACTGCATTCAGTGCTGTCAAGACACCGCTGTCAACAGTGGCGGAATGTTGCCCCTTCGTGTTTGGTTTCAAATTTGGGTGCACAAAGAAGTTGCACGGGGCCCAATTCTGTCGGTTACGGAGGACGGGCAAGAACAGTTGGTGGAGGCAATCATTTTCATGATTTTTGTTGGAGATTTGCCGAATTTTACACAACATTTGTAGGTAGTAGATTTACCAAAATTAGCACAAGTTCCCCTGCATTTTTCCTAGGACAAGGGTCAATGACAGGGGTTCACACAAACACGTGTATTAGGGTGGTGCAATTTGGAGCTATATTTTTTTCCCTTTTTCTCACCATACAATTGTTTTATTTGAAGAAAAAAAAATTATCGCCGAAGTCGCGAGCAGTCAAAAAATTCGCTCAAGCCTCCCAAAAATTCAAATTGTCATTAAAAAATCGATTTTTTTCGTCCTCTTCTCACTCATGAATTTTACGCTTTGTAACTTTAAAATCAACCTCTCGAATGCTCTAGCCGGCCAATGAATATTTAGTAGTCTCTCAAGGTTTTCGAAATTTACCATTTCCGCCAAAACATAAATCGCGCATGCCTTATAATTCCTTGTAGCATGAAAACAAAATAAACAGCGAAATGTTACATTTTCTGAATAATTTATTATAATAATTTGTAACAAAAAAATTTTATAAAGCGTTAAATTTATGATTGAGAAAAGTAAAAGAAAATTGCGAAAATTGGAAATTGCGAAGCTCTTGAGCGACTACTTAATATTCATTGGCCGTTTTGAATATTGACAACGATATTACAAAATTATAAAGCGTAAAATTCATGGGTGAGACGTGGACGAAAAAAAATCGATTATTCAATGAAAAATTGAACATTTGGGAAGCTTGGACGATCTCTAAATATTTTTTACCGCTCGCAGCTTTCGCGACAATTTTTTTTTAAAGAAGATAATTGAATGTTGATAAAAAGGAAAAAAAATAGAGCTCAAATTTGTGCCACCCTAACGTGTATACACCAGTCATTTTCTGAGTTCCAACGAATACGCTTGTGAGCTCCCACGTTTTGCACAATCATCAGGAGTTCATCTCACCACAGTTTCGAAACGTTTGAAAGCATTAGAATTTTTTTAACCCTTCCTTGACACACTTATATGTAGCCACGGCTTTGACACACTGGGTCAATTTGACCCGGATCGTACTTCATCCACCTGCCCTTAGCAATTCTTCGGTCGGTTTTTATTGAAAAAAAAATAAATTTAATAAAAATTGAATCGCTGGAAAAAATTATTGAAAACTTTTAATTTTAGGAAAGTGAGCATTTTATTTCAAATTCGTCCGGGCCAAAATGATCCAGTGCATCAAGTAAGGGTTAATAGAGCCTTCATTTTCACAGAAAAAAAACACCGGGAACTTATTCAACATCCCAATAGTTTCGTAAATCATCCGAAGGTTAAATGTTCAAAGTTTAATTAAAATGGAGATAAGTAAAGAAACGTCTGTACTTTTATTTTGACGGACCCTTGCAAAAACTGTGGCCAACTACCGCGGACTCACCATGTCGGGTCGAGCAACCAACTCGCCACATTGCGTAAGCTTATTGAAGGGGTTAAATAACCAGTTTCATTGTTACGAATCAATAATCTGGTGATAAAAAATCAACACGCCTCTGATTTATGATACATCGTTAATCTTAATTATTAGCGAAATATGTTAATTGTTATACGCTTAGCCCCCTTTTTCAGTGCATCGCTCGATCTTCCAGGTACAATATTTTACAATACACGCACATCCACAAATACATATATATATATATATATATATATATATATATATATATATATATATATATATATATATATATATATATATATATACAGGGTGTCCCAGAACTCAACGTCAAGCCGAAACGGGGTGACAGGATTGATTGTAACCATCATGAGAAACATCAGAAAAAAATCTATCCCATGCAGTTTGAAAATTATGGGCATTTAAGAAAAACCTAGAAATTTGGTCAAACTGTAACCACTTTTCGGTTATTGTGGTTAATTTTTATTATGTTTGTTCATTTAAACTTTGGAACCGTAACCCTAAATAACATTTCTAGAATCACAGTCAAAAATAATGACACAATTGCCCCAAGTTTCCTAGAATTAAGACTATTTGTTAAATTATGAATTAAAAAATTTTCAAAATTTGTCTACTTTGAAAGGCCCTGCTTTACTTTTTTTCTGCTTTATTTTTTTTCTGATTTTTCTCATGATGGTTACAATCAATCCTGTCACCCCGTTTCGGCTTGACGTTTAGTTCTGGGACACCCTGTATATACGGGGTGTCCCAGAACTGGATGCGTTCCCTGAAATTGGTGGTTGGGGGTGAAATTCTGAGTCGATTGATATAAGCATGTGTGGGTCTCAGATCAACCCCTGAATTATAATTAATTTTTAAAGGCCGGCCAATCAGGTGTGCCCGATGAGCCGTCGTACGTTGGTGAGCGATACGTGCGAGTAGTGGTATCTGTAGGCGCATCTGATTGGCCTGCCTTTAAAAATTAATAATAATTCAGGGGTTGATCTGAGACCCATACATGCTTATATCAATCGCCTCAGAATTTCACCCCCAACCCCCCATTTTAGGAAACGCATTTAGTTTTGGGACACCCTATATAGATATATAGATATATACAATTCTCTCGTCATTTCAGAACGTGGCAGTGATCTCTCTCGCGCGCTCTCACGTCGTTTGGGCTATGCCGGAGATCGCTCGCATGTACGCGCAGCTCGATCCGCCCGCACCGCCCCCCCTGCAAAACTCCGGACCCTGGCGATTTGCGGCGCGTCGCTGTGGCCGCAGGATTGTCGTGCCCGATCATTTATTCTCCGGCAGGCATTTTAATTACGCTGATTTATGAGGACGTTGTCGGAGCGCGGCAGAACATGCACAGACGATACAGTCGTCAGAGGGGATTATAATATACGGGGTGGCGTGCCCCATTGGATGCTACTGTCGGGCTCTCGTTGGAAATTGCTCCGCGCGGTCGCTACTACCGGCCACTCCGTCGTCCCCTTTTTCGCTCGCTACTGCCGATACTTTCTGCCCCCCTCCCCACCCCCCACCGCCGCCCCCTTGCCGTTTGCCTTCTGCTTTATACGCGGCGCAATTCTCATTTTATCCTTTCTACAGGGTGGTTCAGAATGAATTGTGCACTTGGTGCAGGATCCGTTCGGGGGATGTTCATGTTTGCATAATTATGTGTTTTAAAGTTATTTATTATTTTTTCGTTTATATGTTTTTTCTACTTTCAGCTTTATAGTTTGCCCTTTGGGGATTTCACGAATGCCCTTTTTCGCCTTTGTTCGCCCACTTTTACTTACTCCCCCACACTTGTCACTTTCCAGTTGCCGGGGGATCTCCTAGAGTGTTGCCCACAACCGCTATTTTCCAGTGCACTATCGTGCCGTGTTGTCAGGAGGGCACAGGGCAACTGTGCAAAACCTGTGTCGATAAAGGTGGCTATATTTGACAGGCTTTCTGCTGCGTTGCCATCGGAGACACGTTGAAATCGCGTCCCATACAACTGACTGCATGCAAGCCAGTACGTTGACCCTCTCACGTAGTGACTCTGCACAAGGCTCGACCTACGCATTCACTGCTGTATGCTCATGCCCTCTATTTCTTTTTGCTTTTTATGAGAAGCTTCAGAAAACTTTAGATTGAAAAAGATTTAGATTGAAAATTGCGAAGATTATCTCCTTCTTCGGTTTCTTATGAATCAGATCATACATGTGTTTAGATATATGTATAGATGTTTTATGAATGCTGCGTGTACAGACCCTCATCATATCGGGGCGAACAGGACTGGCGGTCTTCGTCCACCTTTGCGCCGACACAAGACGGTCCCCTTTGATTTTTCATCCGAGGTGTATATACACACACACACACACACACACACATGTATATATACATGTATATATATATATACACACACACACATATATATATGAAAAATCGTAAATCACAGATCGTTAATTCAACCCCGAGGTTTATATAAGGTAACACGATCATGACCATCATATCAAAAGCGTGGGACACGATTAATCGGGTCTCCGTCGTGCATAAAGAGACACAAGGGAAAATAAATTTCGCTGGATTTCTACATCGATATATGTACTTTTTGATATCGTGTATTCGTTGTCCCTGCATTCTTCGACCCCCCCCCCCCCCCCCCCCCCGAGCAAAACTCTTTACCGTCATTGAAAGACACGCATGCGCTACCGATTGGTAAGTATATAAATGAACCGTGCAATTCGTGTTTCATGTCCGAGTGAGAAAAAAAATGTCGGAATTCACGCAAATGCTTGTACGCCCTTGTACTTTATGCGGGGCAATGTAATTTTCGAGACGTAGATCGCAGATACGAGTGCGGCGAATAAAGTCGCAACTTTATAGAGTATTATCACTCTAAAGCAGTGTTGGGCGTTAGTCAATTAAACTTTCAACCAGTTCATCAATTTACTAAAAACGTAATTGCCTTTAATTCGTTTGGATTAATCTATGTTAATTGCAACTGGCAATTAAAACAATTGCAATTAACTTTTCGGGTTATTCTAAGAAACAATTAAAACTAACAATTAATCTATTTAACTTTACAGATATCGCATAAAACATATTTAAATATTATCATTGATTTTTATATATATTATTGATAATTAATATCAGTCTTTTATTTGCTACTCTTATACGTATTTAAATAATTTCTACGTTTGTTCTGACACCACTCTGCGCCCTATTCAATAATCAGTTGCAATTGTTAGTTTTTTAATCAAATACATTAAAAACATTGAATATTGATTAGTTTCTAATTGTGGAAAGTCACGATTAACAATCGCATTAACAAATGGTTAATCGTTGATTGCGATTACAGCAATGAACAATTAATTCATTGTTAATCGTGAGTTTTGACAATTACAATTAATTAACTGTTAATTGTTATAGTCGAGATTAACAATTGATCAATTGTTAGGCTTTAGTTACCCTAGCAATTAAATTTTGCCCAACACTGCTGTAAAGCATGCCATTTTGAAAAATTACCCTCTTGGATTACAGGGGTCAACGGAGGTGGTGGATCGGCCGATAAAAGCGGGGCCACCGGGGGAGGGGGGGGGGGGTGATTCACGAAACGCCTTGAGGCGGTATTGCTTTGTAGTGCGCTGTTTTGGAAACGATTTTTAGGATGGAATAACTTAAGAAATAACTTTAAAAATTAATACACAAGTTTATTGATGCTTACAAAATATGTACAAATTAATAAAAAAATTATCATAACGTACTTTTGTACGTTTGTTTATGACAGTGCGCGTAAGACGATTTGACGACCAGTTTTGTGGACGTTGTATGGTTCTGAAAAAAAACCAAATACGGTCTTGATCTGCATGGGTGTTGTGATGTTCGGTACTAGATTCAACATAAAAAAAAAAAATATAAAATAGCGGCATGGGGCCGGGTTGAAATTCCGAACTTTGAATGCTCCGACGGTTTAAAATTCCGAATTTTAATGTTCCGAAATGCAAGATGGGGCCGGGTTGAAATTCCCTCCTTTAAATTATCAAAACGCTCAAAACTCCGAAAGAATACTACCCCGAAAAATTTAAACTCCGATTGAATTTTACACGAAAGACCAAAACTCCAAAAATCTGAACACCGTCAAAATAATTTAGCTATGGAAGTTCTAAGAGTTTCAAAATTTTCAATAAATCCACGAATTCTTTCAAGAATTTTTTTTTATTAAGGAGTGATTTTGCGTTAATTTGGAAAATTTTCTAGACAATGGTATACGTTCTACATAATTTATCGTCGACTGTGTAGACTTTCGCTGGCATGACCTTGACAAGGGGGCCGGTCGGAAATTCCGAACTTTGAATGCGCCGACGGTTTAAAATTCCTAATTTTAATGTTCCGAAGTTACAAGGTTCGTCAAGATCATGCCAGCGAAAGTCTGCACAGTTGACTATAAATGGTGCAGATCGTATACCATGGTCTAAACAAATTTCAAAACTGACGTAAAATTATTTCTTAATAAAAAAAAATTCTTAAAATAGTTCGTAGATTTATTAAAAATTTTGAAACTTTCAAAACTTCCATAGCCGCATAATTTTGACGGCGTCCAGAGTTTCGGAGTTTTGGTCTTCCCGGTAAAATTCTTTCGGAGTTTGTAGCGTTGTGATAATTCAAAGTTCGAAATTTCAATCCGGCCCAGCGGCATGCTCAGCTCGAATATCGATTTTTCTTATTTTTCTGACCATACTACGAGTCATATAGAGAAAACAAATAATATTGACTCGATTCTGCTACCAACGTTGAAAAACTGTTTGCCAAAAGTGTATGCCAAACCTGAGCTCAATCGGGCAATTGGTTAATATAACGTAAGTATACCACGCCATTATGTCACTTAGATAGTTGCGGTTGTCTGAAATTGTACTTAAAACTTTAAACGCGTTTCTCTCGAAACTACTTTTTTTTTCGGTTGGTCAATCCAACTGATTGACATTAAAATTGGTATGCACCTTCGGTATATATCCCTACATCATCCCTATCTTGGGCATTCTAAAAAAAACTGTTATTACTATTTAAAAAAATTAAAAACTGAAAAATAGGGCAAAAGATTGACTTTTTTCAAACAGTCACCATGTAATTTTTTTTCCCTTTGGTACCTGCCAAAATAACATTTTTATTCATCAAGAAAATTAGTTTTATTTTTGTTTCAGATTAAAGGGAGCTGTGAAATCATGTCAACCGCCTCCACCCTTTTTCACGGGCATATTTAGATAATTAGATCGAAACATCAATAAAAAGACTGTAAAAAAATAGATGGTGAAAATATTTTTTGTTTTTCTTATCAAGTCCAAAAAAATCGCCCGAAATTTAGGCCTTCCTAGACTAGAATACCCCGTTAACGAATTCCCATCCCATTAACGTTCGATATTTAGCTGTAAATTAATCACAAGTCGCTCTTCGCAGATAAAAAATTGTAATCCCTTCAATTGTTGAAATACCCTAAAAATTCTTCCTCACCTATTGACCAATATAGTATTACTTATAGCCCTTATTAATTATCACTAACAGTAACTGTTACAAATTAGCTGTAATGATCAAAAGGACAAAAGGATAACATTATCACTATTCCAGTGTGTTTGATTGTCACGTCCGTTTCTTAAGGTTGTACCTCCACAGAAGAGTTGAATTAAGAAATGGTTGAAATTTGACATATATGTTATTTAATACATTATCCAACCATCTGTGCAATTTGAATAAGTTTGACCACCCCAAACCTGAGATATTTACACTTAAAGTTGTCTCGGTTTACAGGTAACAAATGCGTTATGACGAGCAAACAGAGCATCATTAATTCTACCGTCAAAACTAAAATTAAGAAGTTGATAAAAACGAGGTTAAGCTAGAGCAAGATATCACGAATAATGTGAAAAAAATAAGAATGATTCACCATTTAGTTTCCAAGATATAACCGTGAGAAGCCCTCACAATTTTGGTGCAAAGCATGACGAAGCCTGGAAAAAAAACAATTGGCGGAAAGCCTGCACAGTCTCGGCAAAAAGTTTACTGGCAATGGTAAATCAAAAACACAATATAAAATATATTTTATGGCAATAAATGATATCCATCGTATTATCTACTAGTACCAAGTAAATATTGCGTAGTTTTTAATGTTATTTATTACTAATTAAACCAATTATAAATCTTTTCAACATGAACATGATATGTAAACTTTTAGTTGAGATTTTCGCAGAGGAACTACCTTAAAGTCTATAACAATAGAAATGATTGTACCCCTCTCGATTCTCACGCCAGTGTTTTTTTTCCTCAACAGTCCTACTTATAATAATAAAAGAAAACCCTTTTAATTTTTTTACGCAGCAGAAATATTTCAGATTTTTCTCATTCCTTTTCTATCCGCTTCCAAGTGCTGTGACATCGATTCCTACAGACGACGATTTCGCGTGCCTGGATCGACCAGGAAGCATACCATTGACTAATTGTACCTCGAAATATCCCACCGCCGATCATGCCGATCGAGAATTTCTGTAGAATATCGATTTCCAATTTCCTCGCCGCATGGTCCGTTTTGGCTCGACAACACTCAACCGACGGATAATTACGATGGGGAAAAAATAATTAATACCAAATAAGCCCTTGTCTAATAGGGACGAGAAACGAGTCAAGTCTATATAAATAAAATAAAATAAAACACACACACACACACCTGCATATATATGGAGAATGTTTGTTTAGAACTCGTTATATACATGTGATGTTGGCTATCAGTCCATTCGCTTATTCTCTGGATGGTCCTCAAAGTATTTTTGCAACGAATCGTTGATTCTCGAGCCAGGACGGTGCTCCCAATGACGTTTATGTAAATACTCCAACTGCGGGTAACTTTGAGGACCGCGGTTTACACATCGTTAAGTACGGGGAGAACAGTTCCCTGTGAGGCTAGTCCTTAAGGGGGAAGGGTAAGATGAATTCGCTATAAAGAAAGCAAATTTATAATTTTTTTTGACGGCACAGTTGATATATATTTATTTATGTAATTAGTACATAATAAAAGGACATTTGAAGAATATTCTGTAAAATTTTCATTCATAATTACGCAGAAATGAGACACTGGCAGCAAATCCTCGCAGACGCCTCAAAAAAGAGTTACATTGCGGTGAGCCGCATAACTCATCGCTGGATCATCTGAAATAAAAAACCAAAAAGTTTTCGTTAGTTGATAAGTTCCTTAAAGTAACGCTGTCAGGTTTTTTCGATTGATTTTTTAATTTTTGGTTACACTTCGAAGTCAAAATTGAGATTTTTCATTATAAAAATCGTCAATGTTATTGTAAAGTAAACTAAAATTACAAAAAATAAAAAAAACTCAACAGCGTTGCTTCGTAATTTATGTGACAGAAAGAGTATAAAGAATTTCAAAAGGATCGGTTCAGTAGATTTCGAGCTACAGAGTTCACCGCCTATGAAAATGCCAAGTGTGAGAAAAACGCTTTCAAAAGTTTCAAAGATTTCTACACTACAAAATAAAAATCCAAACATCAATAAACGAGTGTTTTTTTTCATATGCTTACATCGAATCATCGATGCCAGGCCCTTAAAGCATTCATATGACAAAGAAAAACGCAAAACATATCTTCCACCGCCCTTAAGGAGAGATATAACCCCTAGGTGGTCGAGGTCGAGGATTTAGAAGCTATGAACATTCCGTCGACCGTAGAAGACCTACACTACGGGCCTGGTATCGATGATTCCATGTAAGTTGACAAATTTCATGATTCATTCATTCCCAAATTTTCAAACGCGTTTTTCTTAAAACCACGTTTTTCACATCGGTACCCAAAATTTCTCAAAAACCAATGAACCGATTGCCTTGAGGTTTATTGTGGTTATTCTATACACCATTATCTAGTACTTGTCATAGGATTTTTTTCCATTACTTAGTTTTTGTTTTATAAGCAAAATAATAACTAATTTCGGTCCAAAAATCACTATTTATGTTCAAACGTCCGCCATTTTGTCATAAATCGATACTTCCAAAATCGGCTAGGACAAGTACTAGATTATAGTATCTAATTTGATAATCTTTTTGGTTTTTTTTTTCAGATGATTTTTCAAGCAACGCCAGTGGGTACCGTATACGCAGTTTTTTTTACGACGCTCCAAGAATCATGCAATATCCTTGTACATTTTTGATATTTTAAAATAAAGAAAATTAAACATACTTTGTCTGTATATACTTTTAGATGATTAAAACCCCAATCCGAAATTTCAAATAGTTTTCCTCGAAAAAATTCACGAAAATGACCTTTTTCCGGCTCCTAGGTGTATATCCCTCAAAACCGAGTCTTCAAAATCACGCTTTCCCCATACGCATACGCGTGTGTGTTTGTCTTAAAATGTGCATCTCAGTGGCATAATATCGGCCACATATCGTTGCTCCTTCGGCCATATAAGTGGAGAGTGGTTAGCAAATGAGTACGAGAAATTAGCAGTCCTTCCTGCTCGGCCGAGAGAACGGTCGATCGCTCGGTAATTGGCAGGGAGCACGTGCTCTTAATTACCAAATAAGAAGCTGTCCTCTCGTCATCTCGTAAGGTCGTATATGTACTTTGCCGAGTCGTACGACGAGGAAATATGCGCGTGCATGTGTGTGTGTGTGTGTGTGTGTGTGTGTGTGTGTGTGTGTGTGTGTGTGTGTGTGTGTGTGTGTGTGTGTGTGTGTGTGTGTGTGTGTGTGTCGGCCCGGTTGAGTGAATCGCCGCGAAAGGCCGGAAGGGTGTATATACGGTGGCTGTTGAAGTTCGGGATGTCTGCTCTGCTCAAACGACAGCATATAAAACGTCGTATTCGCCGATAGCTAGTCTCGCGAGGGATACAGCAGATCCAGTCGTCGTTGTGGACTCTTTTCCTCTTTCTCTCTTTCGTTCTCTCGGTCTCTTTCTATCCGCGGAGGACCTCGGCTACATCGGGTTCGTTCGAGTGAGCTCGCGCACCCTGGAGAACAGGTAATTGCGGTTCTTTTTACCGGTGGCTTGTCTAACCGCGAAGCTTGATTGATGGACGGCCGGCCATCTTGAGGCGCGTCGCGTAAGGATAAACAACTTCCTTTGTCGGGGAGACAAGAGAAGAGCAAAAGTCTCGTGTACCTGGCGGAGACCCGAGGAGTGAAGGAAAGGGATGGGGAAAGGGAGAAAGAGGGATGGAGAGGGAGGGCGGCGGGAGGGAAAGAGAGAGAGAGAGAGAGAGAGAGAGGTTTTATGCGAGTGGAAAGCCGCGAGCGGATGCCCCTTTGAGCTTGAATCGCGCAATGAATTAGCGACTCCATCGCGGCTCTCACGTACAGTGGCGGCTCGCTATACCTCTTAAGACTCTTGATACCGGCTGTCTCTCTCGCGCTCACTCCGTCAGCCCTTACGCACACCATCGAAGAGCCCCTCTTACCCTCATCCTTTGCTATTCCTCTCGCGAGATACACTTTGGTCCTGCCGGCAAGAAAAAGGAGCCTTTCTTCCCTTCGGTCCCTTTCTTCAACCGCCACGACCCCCCGAAATATCTCTTGTAACTAAAGAACCAAGCGCGCCCCCGGAGAACAGAAGCTCGGCGTCTGTGACGGGAGTCACAGACGCGAACAGTCTGTTATGTAGGCGTTTGTCCATTGTAATGTCCGCGCAGAAATTGTCAGAGTCATATTGGATTCCCATACTTGCCCCTACACTGAGAAAAAAATTATTGATCCAATATCATTGGTGTTATTGAATTAAATTTTCTTGATTCAATTGTAAAATTGTTGATGTAAATAATCGGATTTATTAGTCCAGACAAAACGCTCTTGACTTTAAGGGTTTAGGCCACAGTAACGGGTATTCAATCATATGCGAATTTAACAATTTGTTTTTCGTATGAAAAAGTGATTCACTCATAAAATTAATTACACATCTATTTAGTATGAATATCAAGCTGTTAGAATTTTTTTATTTTTATTTTTCGATGTACAAAATGGCCGACTACAAATATTTTCTTTTGTTATCTTTTTTTAGGCGCTCCACGGCGTGACATTTAGCTTCCACAATTTTTTACCTAGAACAAAAAACAAAAATTCTCGTCAATCTACTAGGTGCGCAAATAAGTTTGCGGGTTTTTTGACCAAACAAAAATCGAACATTTCAAGACAAATACAAAAACATGGTTTATTCGAAGTATTGTCCCTCGCTATTTACACATTTTTGCCATCTCTCTGGCAATATATAAATACCGCGACGATAAAACGACGCGTCTTTGGACTGAAACCATTCGTCCAACCAATTTTGTACTGCATCGTAATTGGCCAAGTGTAGCTTACCCAAGCCATGCGCCATCGACCGGAACAAGTGATAGTCTGAAGGGGCCAGGTCTGGCGAATACGTCGGGTGCGGTAGCAAATCCCATTTCAGTGTTTTTATGGTGTCTTGGACGATGGAACTGCGATGTCACGGAGCGTTGTCGTGCTGCAATATCACACGTTCGTGTCTCGTGTCCCATTCTGGCCGTTTTTCGAGCAATGCGTGGTTCAAATTGATTAGTTGTTGTCGGTAGCGATGCCCATTGACAGTTTCGCCCGGTTTCAGCAGCTCATAGTACACTATTCCTTTCTGGTCCCACCAAACGCAGAGCATTGTCTTTTTTCCGAAGCGATTTGGCCGTGCCGTCGATGTTGACGCTTCGTCAAGTGAAAGCCACGATTTTCTGCGCTTGGGATTCTCGAAATATATCCATTTTTCATCGCCAGTAACAATTCGATGCAGGAAACTCTTTCTGTTCTGCGGCAAAAGCAAAATTTCGGAAGTGGCTCTTCGATTTTCCATTTGTCTCTCAGTCAACTCATGCGGTACCCACTTTCCTTCCTTATGAATTTTTCCCACGGCGTGCAAACGTTTCGAAATACATTGCCAAGTCACATTTAACGCCTCGGCAAGTTGATCTTCTGTTTGAGTGTCATCTTCATCGAATAACGCTTGCAGATCAGCGTCCATAAATGTTTGCGGTCTTCCCGAGCGCTCCTTGTCCCCAAGTCTCAAAATCGCCACTTCTGAACCGCTTGAACCAATTTTCACACGTTATTTTTGATGGTATATGTTCGCCGTAGGCCTCCTCAAGTAACCGACGTGCTTCAGCTGCTGTTTTTTTTTCAGGTTGAAGCAGAAAAGTAATGCTTCCCGCAAATACTGTTTATTTGGCACAAACATTGACATTTTCGAGGTTAGAAAAAAGGTCATTGTGTTGCAATGTTTGTTTATATTACGACTGGGATCCATTGATGGGGACTTAATAGATGTCCAAGCTATAAGGACACCCAATTTCAGACCTGTATGCCGAATACATGTGTCGCTAGCGCCATCCATGTGCAAATCCCGGGAACTTAGTTGCGCACCTAATACATTAGAATACCTAGAGAAGTACGTACGGAATTTAAAAAATATTGATTTATTCAAAAGTTGTACGTATTTGAACTTAAGAAATGAATTTTCAGTGAAAAATTTCGTTATAACTGCTTATAAACTGCTCATAAAATGGAAAGTTTTTGATTCATCAGAAATTCCGTACGTACTTCTCTGCAAAATGCAATTAGGAACATAACTTTTGAATTTGAAGTGAATCGAGTGAAAATTGTTGAAGTTATTTGTCGCGCCAATTGGACAAAAGCAGCTTCGAGAAGTTTCGAGTAGTCGGCCATTTTGTACATCGAAAAAAATTCTAACAGCTTGATATTCACAATATACTAAATATATGTGTAATTAATTTTACGAGCGAATCACTTTTTCATATGAAATAAAATTTGTTAATTTCGGACATTATTTTATACCCGTTACTGTGGCCTAAGGCATTAATCACTCGTATTCACCTAGGCCTTCTTAGGTGCCTCTAAAATCTGCCGCCCCTAGGCAGCTGCTTATACGGCCTATTGGCAAATCCAGGACTGCTCTCGAGTGCAAAGGGTTGACATTATTATCCTCATTGTCCAAATAGATGTTCAATTATACAATCAGGATATCGCCTATACGTTGGCTCCTCGATTCTGTTCAAAAGCCAATGGTCCTCGTCCTCCCGGCTTGGAAGGCATCCAGCGTGTATCCCGAAGATCCGAGGTTCCAGAAATCGCATCGTCGCTGACCAAGTGTATTTTTGGACATCTCTTCACCCTCGTCATCCGCGCTGATCGGCGGCTCGCTTACCTCGAGGAAAAAGAAGTCTGCCTGTGCTGACGCGGCGTCGTTCATCATGCGACTCCTCGAGATTGACGACATCAAGAAACAGAGAGAGAGAGAGAGAGAGAGAGAGAGAGAGAGAGAGAGAGAGAGAGAGAGAGAGAGATACAGGAACGCCGAGTGTAACGTTACAAGTCTTCGTGGACGCCACGTTGTGCCGCCTCCGCCAAGAAAATTCAAATGGTTCAGAATAAGCGAGAAAAAGTCCGGACGAGGTTTATATATATATATATATATATATATATATATATATATATATATATATATATATGACGATTGAAAGAAAGTTGGAGGCAAGCGACTAGCTCACGACATCTCAAAAAGGTTTGCGAACATTTATTTTATTTCTTCGCCGTCGTGCACACCACGGTGGGACGAGAGTTCTCCTTGGTGCTGGAAAAGAAATAATTATCTGTCTCTTCTTATCGTATACGTCCCGCGTGGCCCCCGGTGCTCGGAGATCGCCGCCGCCGCCGCCGCCGCGATGTTCGAACCGGGTGTTTTCTTGTTCGGCCTTTTCCAAAGGCAGCCTCCCAACGTGTTCACGTTTGTGTACGTTCGCTCGTTCCTACCTCATCCTGGCAAGAAAAAAAAATACCCTGGAGAGTTGAGGGAGCGCAATCGTGCGCTCTTTACCGCGGTCTTATTCCTACGTGTTCCTGTGGCGGCGGTGTCCGGTATACACGTCGAACACGCACTCGTTATACGTATCCTGTATGCGATTCGTGTCGCGGTTTCAACGTTTATGGGCGACTCGCGGAGAAGCAAGAAGAGAGAGGGAGAGAGAGAGAGAGAGAGAGAGAGAGAGAGGTTTGCACAGTGGCTCATCATCATCATCCTGCTCCCTCGAAGCTAAAACGGCAATTTAAATTGGGCCGGAAGAGAGCGCTCTCCGATACTCTAATTACTCCTAGATTACGTGATTTGAATATATGCGAGGGATACGTCGTGTATTGACGTTCCTCGTCTCTTCGTCAGTGCAGCACCTTTTTTCCATTTCCCTTCGGTATAAAGGGTGTCCTGTTAGGAATGGATAATCCTGCAGCTGTCGATAGGTCAGATCAGGTCCTACGATATACTGGAATTTCAGTTTAGTAAAATTTCCACGATTTTCGAGATAAAAATCTGCTTGTGGTTTTTAGCATGCCTTCTACAAACAACTTTTTTAGACCCGGTATTCTAAAAAGACTCTTGGGTATTTGTTTTGTGCAGAAAAGTCTTCTTTTTAGCGTAAAATGTTAAGGAAACTTTATGAAAAAAGATCTTATGCAGAATTTTCATACAAACCAATTCGAACATCTGACTTGATAGCCTGCAATGTAAAAAAAAATGTATTACGCATATCGTGCTAATTACTTTAAAAAGTTGGCTATTGTCGATTCATATAATTTGTAGAAATGCCATGCGAAAAATCAAAAGCAGATGATTAATGAAAAAATAACATAAAGCCCAAAATCTCGAAAACCGTGGGCCTTTTATAAAGGCCTTAGGCCACTCCAGAGGCCGAAAAAATAGGCTTTTTGGGGATTTCTTTTCAGAAAAAAACTACGATATAAATCGAGATTACAAGAAAGGGTGTTTATCATACATATCAGTGACTGTATAAAATAATTTTTTTAAAGCGATTAATTTCAAAATGGCGGCTGTGCAGCGTTTATCCCAAAACTGCATTTTTTTAGTTCGCTGGAAACATAACTCAGACAATTTCCAAGCGATTCACTCGAAATGTTGAATATTTCTTGAAAAATCCATTGCCTATGGAAGTACGTAGGATTTTTTTCTTCATATTACATAGTTCATTTGTTATTAACAATTATCTGACGATTTTTAGGCAAAGTTTTTGGAAGTGAACAATTTGCCTGAAAAATCGTAAATAGATTTAGAGCCCAGTAGACATTGAGGTATCTTTTCATGTATATTTGAAATGTATAATAAAATGTTCAACATGAAACAATAAATGACTACAGATTTATCAGCCTATTCCATGTGCGTCTTGCCACTGCAGTACCCAATCGGCGGGAAAGATGCAGCTAGTAATTCTTGACTGAAACAACAAAAACAATACAATTTTTAATTGTCATACATTTGTCTTCCGCGCGAATTAATAAAAAGCTGAAAAGATCGTGAAATTATAACTTTTCTTAGGATTAAAAGAAAAAAATGTGTGTAAAAAATACTTTAACGTACTATAAAAAATATTCGAAAAGACTTTTTTAATTCACTCAGAACAGATGTTCATACTGAAGAAAATAAACATTGGTTTGATTCAATAGGTCGTTTAGTTTTTTTGCCATCACGCCCGCCAATGTGCAAAAATCGTAAAGATGAAAACTGCAGAAAACGCGCTTCAAAGTTTTCAATAAGAGGAAATATCAGTATGAAATATCAATCGCATCTCTGCTTGTGGTCTTGTATCTCCGATGCTAATCACAATTGGCCTCTGTAACTTCCTAAATATATTCTTCGATAGTTTATCTATCGATTTGAGCAATAAAAAAAAAGATTTTTCCGACCTTCCAATTCAGGCTCCGGGCTTAAACTGAAATCCCAGCATATAGTAGGCCATAATCTGACCGATCGACAGTTGCAGGATTATCCATTCATAACAGGACATCCGGTATATATGATACACACGAAATTGCTTTTCTTGCCTTCTTATATCGTTGCGCGATGTCCACCTTTACGAAAACATCATTTACGATGTTGCAGACGTGGAATTCATGTTACTTCCGGATTTATAATCGATGAAAAAGTAGGACTCATCATCCGACTATACGATATGACTGCCATTATGCATCTTTTGGTTGTTTAGCGTACGAGCAACGAATGGGAATCCGTGAACTTTGGACAGGCCCAAGGAATTCCTGAGTCGAATGGCAATCAAAGATTCTTCCTTCTTTTTGAACCTGCTTCCACACTTTTTGCCAGCTCGATACTATACGAACTAATAGGGCCTGAGTTTGCCTTTCATATGGCAAACAGTAATTTAGCAGTCGAGGAGTGAGCCTTCGTTTAGTCTACGCATTGACCCTTATTTGGAAGTGATAGTTGAATAATAAAATTGTTGGACATTCTATGCATGTACATAATCTTAATCTTCATAAATAATGATGGTATTCAACGACTGTATGTGTATAGACATTAGTGGAATTAGCTCTGGACACTTTTAATAAAGATTAGCTTTTTTAAAATACTTACGCAGAATATATATATTCTGCTGCGCCAAAATTATACTGTAATGTTTTTATTTTGATCCGTAATGTGTTCTCTTCATATTGGCCTTAATAAGCCTATTTTGATAAAAATATAAAGTATAAGTGATAATAAAGTAAAAATGATGAATATATGCGAAGTTTTGAAAAATGTGATAAGCTTCTAAAATTAAGTTCCCTTGTGTATATATTTATATTTAGCAGGTAAAAAAAAGTATTTAAACACTTTACTCTCTTCTGTGCATTTTCTGGCAATTTTGATAACATTCATGACAGCATTTATATTTTAAATGAGCTACCGAATAAAAGAAACAATAAAAATATTACTTTTATTTTACGAAGAGCCATTGCAGAAGAGTAAATTATGAGAATACTTGTCTTCCTCGCTATTAATATGCCTATATATATATATGCACATATATATCAAGGTGGCACAAAATTATCACCGTTAGGCAACGCAATTATCGCCTTTAAAGGAAAAGAAAATTGTCGCGAAAGCTGCGAGCAGTCAAAAAGTATTTAGAGGTCGCTCAAGCCTGCTAAAAATTCAAATTTTCATTAAAAAATCGATTTAGTCTCGGTCACTCCTCACCCATGAATTTTACGCCTTATAATTTTTTAATTAAGCTCGCGAAAGCTCTAGGCAGCTAATGAATATTTAGTGGTCGCTCAAGAGCTTCGAAATTTCCAATGTTCGCCATTTTTTCTTCTCTGCTCGCTCATAAATTTAAGACTGTAAAATGTTCAAAACAATTACTCCTTGTTTCTTTAGAAAAGGATTTTTTTATTTTCCTCACACTTCTAACCCGATAAAATGGGGGACCTATAATTTTGTTTAGAGACAAGAGCGTTAAAGAATTATTTGATGAGAACAGAGATTATAATTCTTGGGTTAGTAGTGTGAAGTAAATTAAAAAAAGCTGTTTCTAAACAAAAACGATTAATAGTTTTGAAAATTTTACAGAGCGTCAAATTTATGAGTGAAAAGAGTTAAAAAAATTGGCGACAATTCAATATTCCGAAGCTCTTGAGCGACCACTAAATATTCACTGACCGGCTAGAGCTTTCGTGAGCTTAATTAAAAAATTTGAAAATGTAAAATCCATGGGTGAGAAGTGAACGAAAAAAAAATCGATTATGTAATGAAAATTTGCATTTTCGGGACACTTGAGCGACCTCTGAATATCTTTTGATCGCTCGCAGCTTTGGCCACAATTTTTTTTTCCTTCAAAGTAGATAATTGGGTGGTGAGAAAAAGGGAAAAAAATAGAGCTCAAATTTGTACCACCCTAATATATATATTTATAGTGGCATATCGAAACTTTTTTTTTATTCTGCTTATCTCGACTTGGTGGCGTCAATATTCCGAAGCAGATGAGAAATAATGTGAAAAAAAAAACAAGATTATTTTCAACATTTATTACGATACAATATTTTTATTCAAAGATACAACACGTTCCGGACAGGATAAAGCGAGAATATCCGAATTTTTCGGTATGTTGAAATAAGAACCAAAAAAGGGAATCAGTTTCAAATAAATCAAATCTGGATTACAGGAGGATAAGATTAGAGCCATTAGGATGAAACAACGATTTGACTTTTACGACTCGGGAAGAAATCCTGAGTGATTGCGCCACGTCCGATCGCAGCGGTACATTATCTACTTAAGAGTTTACCTTCGGCGGGACTGCCGCTGGCGTGTTCCGAAAAGCTACGAGCCTCGGGTCAAGGTGGTCAAACGGTGGACGTGCGGTTAACCCCCTGGTGTAGATGCGGTTCGGGTACGGTCAACGCCGAACGGGACTCTCGTAACATTATTTATTTCGCGTGTACCTGAGCGCGCGGATGTACGTGGTGGATTTCATTAGAGGCCCGGCGTATGTGCTCGTCCCGATGAGCGTCCGTAGGGAGGATTATATTGGCGCATAAATTCTTGGGCGCGGCGCGGGAAGCTCCATCGCTGTTGCTGCACAATCGTACGGTATAGGTACGTATACATTTCTATCCCGTAGGCTACGATGCCGTAGACCTTCGCTTGCATTAGTGAATTATCGGAGCTTGTCGAGGCGAGAATTTTATTTTCTCCGAGGCAATAATTTTTCGGTTCACCCAGGCCAAGCGGGAAGCCTTTGCGAACTTTCTCAAGGCACTTCGTAGGCAGGTGACGTATTGAGATTAGAGCTTGAATCGGAGCTTTTCCTAATACCGGCATTACTTCATGGTGTTGAAGTTTGCATCGTTGGAACGCAACGAAAATTCTGTTTTACATTTTATTTTCAATATTTGTATTATTATAGGCAATCTCTTTTTATAGATTTATCATGTAGATCGCTAAATAAATATCTTGAAAAATGGTTAGAGGACTTTTGTAGGCAAAATCTGCCAAAAGAAATTAAATTGTTTGCAGTCCAACGATGCAAACTTCAGCATCGTATTATTTCGATGTCAACATGTTGTAATATCGGAATACCGGTATTTCAATATTTTCCGATATTCATGGGAAACTTTCATTAACTGCACACTTCCGCCATGAACCTCTGACTGCACATGGGGTCAGTCTGACCCCTGGCGTTTTTCAGATCGTTGTATTTCGGTAAATGGGGATTTTTTTGTAGAGACGTTTCTTGTAGTCAATGATCCTTATTTTATGGCCCTGAATTTATTTTTTAAGAAAAAACAAAAATTAAGTGCCCAAACGTTCGTTCGAAGTGGGAGATGAGTTGAAAAATACGTACTTGCATGAAAAAGATCATAATTTTGGTAAATATTCACAAGTGGAGTAAACCTAAATAAATTAGAGTAAGCATACAGAAAACGTATTTCAAAAATCGAATATTTTTCGGGAATATTTTTTTTTCTTAATAAAATACCCCTTCCCCATCATAAAAAATATTTTCATACTGCAGAAGAGCCCTGAACACGTGAAATTTTGTTTTGATCCAATTAGGACTGGAGCTCCACTTGTAAATATTTACCTTAATTTTTTTTTTTAAATATGAAAAAAGTCCTTGGAGGTCTTAAAAGAGGAAGGTTCGTAGATACGAAAAAAAAACTGTGCCGACCGTCTTTCCGAAAAGTATAAGGTACCGGGTAATAAGGCCTACCTAACCGAGATTTGCGATAAAATGAGAAATATTATATTAATCGAGAGGTTTTGAATGACAATCGAACTTTTGTATCAATGATTATAAAATGTAAACAAAAATGGCAACTTCTGCCATAAACAAAAACAAAATTAAAGGTTTTTAAACACCTCGCCAGTAGGCTTTATTTTACTATGGCAGGGTAATAAGGCCTACGGCTTTAAGGGGCTATACCCGTGTGAACGTTCATAATTTAGGTGATTTTCGAGAATTTTTTGGAAGGACGGTACTCAATTAAATGTTTCGGAAAATTGAGAATATATTTGGCTATATTTGTACTATATTACATAATTTGTTCATAGAAAAATATTCAGATCCAAGCGACTTATGCGCTGCCTTCGGAGACGCAAAAAAAAAAGTTCCTCCACTGCTCACATGAATCCGGCCGATTGAGTAGCTAAAACCGGTAAAGGAAAAAATGTCGTTAAACTGGAAGGTATTTTCTGTACAATGACGTAGGATTTTCGAAAGATATCAAAATCTAACAAAATAGCGTAGTTATGAAAAATAAGTATGTTTTCTTGCTTATAAAATGGTCGTTTTTTTCAATGCCAAATCGTCAATTTTCATTTAGAAAATATATATTCTACGTCATTGTAGAGTAAATATATTCAAGAGTACTCAATTCAAATTTCAAGTCAATCGGATAATTGCTATTTGAGTTACAATGTCAGCGATTTTTAAAAATCGCATTTCGAGAAAAACGCGTTGAAAGATTTAACTATCGGTTTTTGCAAGATAAAATGATATTGATATAAATTATATAAATTATCACGATATTCTTAAAAGTATAAACTGTCAAAAAAGGTTAAAAAAAATCGATGTTTGAGAGTGTCACACTGGTATAGCCCCTTAACGTACTTAAATAATTAATCTGTATGTTATACATTTGGTATTTCCGATCATCAGTCATAGAAACGCACGAATTACATTTCAGAAACGCATATAAACTATACATTTGCAAATTTAACAGCCATCAGGGCCCTTAAAGTCAGCGGTATCTTCAAGCGACAACCCGATGCATTCTTCATGGTAAAACGTTTTGCATTTTGTGCACTGTATCATGTCAGCTGTCCTGCCTTCTTCACAGCCATAACAGTGCCAACTCGCTTGCTTTTGTGAACCACTTTACCAAAATTAGGTATTTGAAAAACTATCATCTGAGGGACACTCCAATTTTGTTGTGTAAAAATATTCAATTATCATCGATTCACAGCTGTTGTGCGGAAAACACCTTTTGAAAACGTATTTTGGAGTGAGCAATGCCCTTCTGAACCAGGTTATCTAATATCAAAACATCAATAGGATTTCATTAGTATATTTTATTTCTATAACGTATACTTCATGCGTCTACTTTTCAAATACATATTTATTTATTTATACATAGTATAGTTTATCCTATGATTAATCGAAGGAAGTTCTGAAAAATGAAATCCAAAAAAAATGGCGCGTGGTCAAAGTGCTGATGTTTCGGGTAAACATCGGATTGCGTTAGCGTATAACTGTATCCTATGATTGATCGAAGGAATTTCTGAAATATCAACAAAATAGCGCGAGTTTCAGGTGAGAGTCGTGATTTTTGCAAAAAATTGGCTTTTTTCGTTCATCGAGTGGAAAGTATACATGCGTTCCTGCAAATGTGACTTATTTGGAACGAAACTTACTATTGTAAATACAATCGATGTCATATATGACGTTTTAGCGGGACGCTATGGACCTATGGTTGTATTATTGCTAACTATTAATTCGAGAAAATAGTGTACCAAACGCCATCTATTGCCAGCCAACGGTTTCACAAAAAATCGAAATTTCGAAAAAATCATTTCATGCATACTATTTTTCGGAGCTCCAGCAAAAAAAACAGAATATTGAGTCAGATAATGATTAAAACTAATAAAAGTGTTTCACGTTGAGTGTCTACCGAAAAACTTTCTTATGAAGGCTGATAGACGTCGCGCGTCCTTTTAAAAGAAAAATCGCATTTTCTCCAGGTAATCTAACATCAAACAATCAAACAGACTTCGGTAGTATATAAGTTCATTCTATGATTTCGAAGAAATTTCCGAAAAATTAATTTAAAAAAAATGGCGCGTGATCAAAGTGAGTCATGATTTTGGCGAAAAAATGGGAACTTTTCGTCCATGAAATCGAAAGTTTACATAGCAAAAAAATCCTACTTCTCGAATGCAGGGAAATCGAAATACACAAACATTCTAGAAGCCATTATTTCCCTATGATAAAGTTCCGAAATAAAAGCTTCCGCAGTTTTCACGCCAAGTTAGCCCAAACAAACCGGCAGACAAACGAAATTTCCAAAAACACGAAAAGTCGTCTCACGATCGTATTCCAATCTTACCAGCTTAACATCAGCCTGCGAAAAAGTATGTTCACGCATAAATCGTAACAGCTCGTCATCAAAATTGATCTGCTTGCTAGCTGCGTGGGCAAAATCTACAAAAAATAAAAGAGTGCCTCGATGACTCCACAATATTTTGCGTTTTCTCGTGTTCACGTGAAAAATCGGCGATAGCTAGGCTAAATTACAAACGATTACATTCAATGACTCACCTGTACAAACGGGATGCAGTGCGAATTAACTCTCGGGCGCGCAACTTTCTCGCGCTTCGAAAGATCGTTAATTTTCGATAATTTTTCACGCAGTTCACCTCTGCTCCGCCCCTGTGTGAATATCGATGTAATAATGTGCGTAATTTATGTAAATAGCATCAGGAAGACATACAACGTGCGTTGCGAGCAAGGAATAGGATCGTCCGCAGTCGCAGTCAGAAAGGATACCCTACGACTATATGAGTACTCTGTGTGTATATATGTCTGAACGACACGCTGGAGAGAACCGCCAATGGTGAGTTGTAATTCAACGCTTTGGCGTGTAATTATGTACATGGAGGTGTTCGTATATCCACACACACACACACATACACACACACACACACACACACACACACACACACACACACACACACACACACACACACACGCATGCACGCACGCACGCACGCACACACACGCACGCAAACACGCACACACGCACGCACACGCACGCACGCACGCACGCATGCACACACACACACATACACACACACGCGCGCGCGCACGCACGCACACACTCACGCACACATACACGCACGCGCACACGCGCACGCGCACGCACGCGCCCATACACAGACACATACACACAGAAACACAGAAACATACCACACACACACACACACCCACACACACACACACGAGCGCGCACACCCGCACACACGCACACGCATACACACAGACGCACACACATATTCACCCACACCCACACACACCCACACATACACACACACCCACACACACACACCCACACACCCACCCACACACACACACGCACGCACGCACGCAAACACACACACACACACATACGCATGCACACACACACACACGCATGCACACACACACACACGCGCGCGCACACACACGCACGCACACACGCACGCGCACGCACGCGCGAATACACAGACACACACACACACAGGCACACACAAACACAAACACACACACACGCACACATACGCGCGCGCGCACGCACACGCATGCACACACATATTCACCCATACACACAGGCACACACACTTGCGCGCATACAAACACACACCCACACACGTATGCATATAAATATAAGGATATCTATATGCATGCGTGACTATACATATCCGCACACATCCTGTTCCACCTATCGTAAAGCTGAGAGCCATATTGGCTGTCAGGTTAGTCGCCGCGGCACAAATGTATTTTATTACCTTGCGAACGGCAGGAGTTTCCGCGCGTGTTTTACGTTGTTCCTCTTACGGCTCGACAGCTGACACTCCAATATTATTAGATATTCCATTGCCGACGCATACACGGAAAGCAGAAGCAAAGAACGAACATATACGGAGTGTCCTGTTTCGAATCAACCCCGCGCGAAATTTGCGAATGTTGTTGCGTGACATGACGAAGGATAAGCTCAAAAAAACAGGGCGGTTTTCATGATTTTTTCCGATGAAAGTATTCGGATTACGAGATCGGGATTTTTCAGACAATTAATACGTAGTCTTGCCAAGTGTGAGTTTTTTTTATTGAAAAATATTGACGAGTCATGGAGATTTTATTATTTAAGCAAAGTCATGTCACTGCGATCGGTGTAGCTGGTTCTGCCAACTAGGGTGATCTGAGATGAAAAGTAAAACGTGGACTTGTAGTATATCAGTTGGGCTTTCGTATGAGCGGATACTTTTTTTAAATGGGAATATTTGAAAAATGGTGAGGTGTAGACGAAAAAGTTTGATTTTCGAGAAAATAGAACATCTTTAATAATTTGTTATTAACAAATGGATTGACATATCAAAAATACTAGCTGGTTCATATGATAGAAAATGTTATGAACTATGCTCCGTTCGAATTTAAAGGGAATCGGACGAATATATTTTGGAATACGATTTCCACCATTTCATGAAACAGTTTTGAGAAAAACGCAAAAGAACGAAGGGTTAATCACCACGGAGTGGTTCGCCGCAGTGCAGTGGGCATTCAGACTTTCAGACCCTTCATGAAAATCGTCACAACTCGGTCAATTTTTGGAAATTTTCCAAAAATTTTGTTACAAATTAACGTTGAGACCATATGCTCGATAACTATGCAATAAAAAATTGGGTTTTTGAGTTCCAAGCTTACGCAGATTCCTTGAGGGTTTTTGAGCGGGAAAACGGTCATATGAGCCGAAAAGCTCACATCAGCGGTTTAAACAAAATTATTTAGCGAAATTGTAGGAAATTCTGGGCCGCTAAACTAGAGTAAACAAACGAACTTTTTTAGCCCTGAATAGGACCTTATTTGGATTTTATGGGGGGGGGGGGGGGGGGGCACCACTGTGACGGACAAAAAAATCGATTCTTCTCGGATATTTCCTAAGCACACAAATTAAAGAATATGGGAGAAAATGTTCAATTTAAAATATCGAAACTTGACCAAGTTACATACGACTTAGTGAAAGCAGGTGGCGCAATGAATCACGTGTACTCAAACTGTCTGATTTTCAAGTAAAAAAAAACTAAAATTTCCGTAATGACAGGACTAATCATTCTACGGTGTTTTTTTGTAATTTAGTATTTTTTAAGCCCCTGAATTTAAGTAAAAATTTTGTCAAAATTTCACTTTTTTAAACACCCGCCATTTTGGGATAATGTTTTTTTTTTAACGGCTACGTAAATGTAACGAGAACTACATTTACACAGATCGTAAAACTTTTTTTTATTTTTTTTTCAGACGAACAATTGTCAAGTTATCGATCCAGCCGTTGGACCACATTTTTTATAGGGCTCTATTGTACCTTAAAAAGCATCTTAATTTTTTTAAATTAAAATTCACACGAAATAAGTTCAATATATGCTTAATAACACAACTCTTTTCCAAATCCCAAATAAATAATCTAGTAGACAAAAAATGAGAAAAACGACCTTTTTTCGGCCTGTCACAGTCATCCCTCAATGTCACAACAATTTTTGTAACGGGTGATCACGATACCGCATTTCTTCAAACACCTCCTGACTCGCAAGTAGTGCAAACATTTTGTTCTCTTAAGTGGAGAGTTTTCAAGGCAAGTAACGACGTCGTTTCTCTGTGGAATACTAAGCTCTCCAACAGTGAAAAGCCAAGAAAAGTCTGTTCCGTATTTTTCGCGCGATCCACTGGCGACCAAAAGTCCTCGTTATGTATTGACAATAAATTTCACCAGACTCAAAACAGTAAATACCCGGATGATGTCCTCCTAAGATCGTCCGAACGCTACTTTAAAAACGTCATGGTGATGGATCGCGGTTTCGCGCGACTGTCGTGCGAAGCAATTGGGACACCCTTGCACACATCGTGGCCATCCTGAAACGGCGTGACCGCGTTCACGCTATCGATAACAGCATGCACTTATTCCTCTTTGGCGCACGTCACCGGAACACCGAACCAGTTAAATTATCGTTTCACAACGGACACCACACATTTTTCATCGAAAGAAACGCCTCCTCGCACTCCCTCGAACACGACTATACAAAGGGTGTCGCAAAAGTCGCGAGAGATTTGAATTTTGCGCCATTTGTGCGGTAAAGTGTTGCCAACAAAAAGAAACTCCAGATACTACACAAAATGCAAGTATTTCATGGCATTGACTATGTAATCAGACTTTTTGGGTAATGCCAAACAGGCACATGTAAATAATATGAGTTTTTATTATTTTCAAAGAATATTGATACACTGAGGTATATAATTGGGTTTGTTTCGTTTTGTTTGGATTTGTTTGGCTTTGTTTGTATAGTAATTGTTTTATAATTTTTGTAATATACTTGTTATACAAGTTGTAATATTATTTTTTAATTAATATTAAGATTAGAATTGGGTGGGGAGAGGGCATTTTTCAACCAATCACAGGCATCCAGCATGTCGCAGCTCCCCCACTCTACCACAAGACAGTGACAGTGGGGTGGGGGCAGCGTTATCCGGCTAACTCACAAGAAAAGGGTGCGAGGTCGATCGCTCCGATTTTGATTAAATTCGGCATGCTTGCAGAGTGGGTAAATGTAGGCGACACGTATTTTTTCATGTCTGCGAAACTCGGTTTTTAAGGGTTAAAACGCACCCTCGAAAATTGGGGTGTTTTTCGTTTCTCGTCGATAACGTTTCAACGATACCAGATATGAAACAATTTCAAATTGCAACAATGTTTATTTTTTCGTATACTATATAGTATATTGGAGATGAAAACGATAACGTTATCGACGAAAAACGAAAAAGATTCCTATTTTCGAGGGTGCGTTTCACTTCTTAAAAATCGGGTTCCGCAAATATAAAGAAATACGTGTCGCCCATTTTTACCCATTCTACAAGCATGCAAAGTTTCATCGAAATCGGAGAGATCGAGCTCGCAACCTTTCCTGGTCAGACACCTGTACACAGCCTTCGTCAACAAACATATATAGTTTTAAGGGGTTAGGCCACAGTAACAGGTGTAAAATCATGTGTGAATTTAACAATTTGTTTTCGTTTGAAAAAGTTCTTCACTCATAAAATTAATCATACATCTATTTAGTACGAATATCAAGCTGTTGGAATTATTTTTTTCCGATGTACCAAATGGCCGGCTCGTCAATCTACATTGGAATACCTAGAGAAGTACGTACGGAATTTAAAAAAATATTGTTTGCTTCAAAAGTTGTAGGTATTTGAATTGAGCTGTAGGTATTTGAATGCATTTTCAGTGAAAAATTTCATATAAAACTGCTCATAAAATGAAAAGTTTTCGATTAATCAGAAATTCCGTACGTACTTCTCTACGAAATGCAATTAAGATTTCATTTGAGGAAAGGAAGATGGTTTCAGCGTGAAAAAAAAAACACTTTTTTGTGATTTTTTTTCATCTATATGGATAGAGTAAATTTATTGAAACCTTTTGTAAATTGTTAAGGGTCATTTCAAAAACATTCCTCGAAATTTGTACGCGAAAATATCCACAAACAAGCCGGTGGCAAAGCTTTTCCAAGAACGTCTTTGGAAAAACACGATTTGCGGTGTTCACTGGCATCTCAGCTAGAAATTATCTGAAATCAAGTACCATTAAAATTTAGTCAAAGTATCACCAAATCCTCCCCCTAACGGTCTTTAATAATTTTTTTTTTCATTTCTAAATTTTTGGTGGTCATGTAAAGTTAAAAGTGCTATTTTTCACGAAAAATTCCGCCATTTTGGGGATGGAAAACCCCCTCAATGTGAAAAAAATCTCAAACTAACCGTTGGGGGGAGGTATTTTATATGTAGAAAGTATGTACCAAGTTTGAAATAAATCGGTCATGTAGTTTTCAAATGGCAGTGAACACGGACTTTGAAAAAGTGGTTTCGAGAAAAACACGGCACCGGCTTGTTTGTGAATATTTTCGCGTAGAAATTTCACGGAATGTCCTTGAAATGACACTTAACAATGTACAAAAGGTTTCAATAAATATACTCTATCCACATAGATGGAAAAATCGCAAAAAAGTGTTTTTTCACGCTGAAACCACTACCCTCTCCTCAAATGAAATCTTCATGCAAATCTCGGCCGTAGAAGCTATTTGCCCGATATGCCATTCCATACACAACTGTATACTGCATACTTTATGAATCAATCCAAAATTTACAATTTTTAATTAAAAACCTGTGTTTTTTTAATCAAAACTACTTATTGCGTGTATTTTGGGTCACCCTTTGCATTGCGTGACGAAAGAATGCCGAACAGGTGTCAAGTGAAAATAGACATTTGGCTTCTGCTCGTGAACAATTTACGGTTAGGAAAAAATGGCATTTTCCTGTTCTTACTGTAGATAACGAATAATCATTTATGTTTATTCAATTTTTATCATTCGGGATGGTGGTGCGTGTTGGGAGACTTTACCGAACGAATCGAGCAATGTTTTGCCGCCAGATGTACAGTAGTTTATGTGCATCGTAATGTAGAATTTCATATGATGCAAACGTACGGTGCACTTGGTCGAGTCCATGGACGTGTAAAGAGAGAGGGGAGAGGAAGAGAGAGAGAGAGAGAGAGAGAGAGAGAGAGAGAGAGAGAGAGAGCGAGAGAGAGAGAGAGAGGGGAATATGCTTGTCTCGTAAAGCAAAGGTTGGTAATACGCATGGCGTAACTTTTCTCTTGAACGTTTGGACAGGTGACTGGCTTGACAAGTTACGGCGTTGCTGTAAACGGCTCGACTTTGCCACCATCATTAAATACATTTACGGTCATGGAGAGCCAACTTTGTACGCTTATTCACACACGGAGTGACGTGCAAATGTATACCGATTGAGATTTGTATGACGCTGGGCGAATGGCCTAGCACCGGTATGCCAATGGATCGCGATTGAATTTCACAATTAATTAGATTCCCGTGTATTTATATGTATATGGACAAAGTCCATTTGCGTCTGATATATCTATGCAGTATCATTGGTCTTTAAAATTGTTTCAGTCGAATCTTTGATTTCGGGGACAGGTCCTGGAATCCTACAAGCAATTATGATTCTATTCATTCCAAGGGTACTTTGGCGACAATGGGACTAACTTAATGTTGAGTATGAGGACGATAGGCTAGCAGGGGGACGGTCCTTGGTGCTCAATGTCTTCAGCATCGCTTTTTCCCGCATGCATACGAGTGAGCAGGCCCAACAGCCGTTGCGGTTGTTTTTTACTTACCTTTGCCTTGCCGTTTCGTCGAATTGGATTTTCCAGATGCAGATCCATACGATAAAATTAACGACTATGCATCTGCTAGCCTCTCTCTCTCTCTCTCTCTCTCTCTCTCTCTCTCTCTCTCTTCATTTCTTCTACAAATTTTTAGACGCCGTTACGCGCTTGGTCATTGCGACAAGTCTTGTCGCGAAATCTGTCGGCTGTCACTCGCGGCAATTCTTGGTCGAGCTGCGCCCGAGCCATAATTATCCCAAGCTTCCACCTGGCTTCGAGTAAACACGCAATATCAGCGATATTTTAAAAACGCTCACGTATATCGTGATATACATATCGCTGCGCCTCGCTTGATGGACATGCATATAGTTAACGAGACAGACACGTGAGAGATGTTTCGTTTATCATATTAATCGGCCAGAGGGATTGACTGACGCCCGCGTATAGTCCGCTTGCATGTATACGTAAGATCCTGCACAAGCAACGACTACTTTTCACGAGCTTATCGCGCGCGGACCTCCGGGAAATGAAAGCATATTGCGAATTTACCATAGTCTACCGAGACAGAGATAACTCCATCAACTTTAATTTGTATCTTCGACACGATGATTAAGGGGTCTTCTCACTTTAGACGCTAAAAAGGCTATTTCCATGAATCTTTTTTTGGATCGGTTTATATTATAGATATTGACATAAAAGCTGTTACACTTAATAAATACACTTTGGATATTCATAAAAAAAATTATTTATTTATTGAAGTTAATATTTACAGACGAAAAAGGTAGTTAAAAAAATGTCCTGACAAAATTGTAGGTCTGCGCTGATGATGAAATCTCGGAGATGGATAATGCGAAACAAAAAAATCAAACGGTTTCCCATTCAGTATGTTAACAGGGAATGATACCTCATCGCGGTCGGTATGGTAGAACAATTATAGATTCCCGAAAATCTCGAAAACGGCTCTTCAGATCCCGTCGAAACTTTGCCAAACGACGTCAAATAGATAGACGAACAGCTGTCTTCCCCTCAAATTTTCTGAATTTGAGAAAAAAAACTAGATTTGCTTATGATAAGCCAATCTACATTTTTTTTCTCAAATTCAGAAAATTTGAGGGGAAGACAGCTGTTCGTCTATCTATTTGACGTCGTTTGGCAAAGTTTCGACGGGATCTGAAGAGCCGTTTTCGAGATTTTTGGGAATCTATAATTGTTCTACCATACCGACCGCGATGAGGTACCATTCCCTCTTAATAACCATAGCGCATATGCATAAGATTTTCGGCACATGCAAAAATAACAAAATGGCGGACATTTCTCGAAAAAAAAACAAATAAACGTGTTTTTCATCGTTTTTGACAAAAAAAAATAGTAAATGTCAAAAATAAAAAATAAATCCTTCATATGCGCTATAGCTATAGTACCAAAGAATATGTGGTTAACATTTTATAAGGATCGGTTCTATAATGTCGAAGATTATATCGACAAGCCGTCGAGAAAAGGCTTGTTTCGAGTTTGTTTGGGTTACGTTAAGTACATAAAAAAATGTTTTTAACGTATTTCGAAAGGGTATTTATTAAGTGTAATTATTGAGGGTATTTATAAAGTGATAAGAATCGATCTCTTGGGCTAAATAAGGCATGGACGAAGTTGTTTCGGCAAAAACGCTTTTCGAGTTTGTTTGGGTTACGTTAAATACATTAAAAAATGTTATTAACGTATTTCGAAAGGGTATTTATAAAGTGATAAAAATCGATCTCCTGGGCTAAATCAGGCATGGGCGAAGTTGGGACTAGGAAATTCGTGACCGCCAAACGATTTTGCATCGAACGAATTCAAGTTTGCATCGTTGGACCGCAAGGGAAATATTTTTTCCCTTATTGCGCAATTGGTTTTTTTGCACATTTTGCCTACAAGAATCATTATAACATTTTTGTAGATCCTAACTAAGGAGTAATGAACTAAACGTGCAAAAAAGAGTTTGGGAAGTAATAAAAATAAAGAAATGCAAAAACGAAGAAGAATTTTCGTTGCATTCCAACGATGCGAACTTCGACACCATCTGTCCAATCCATTTTTACGAGAAATAAAGAATACCACACTTTCGAATGACACCCTGGTCTTCGCCTCTTTTACGACCTTTTTTAAAATAAACTTTCCCGGAGAAGCGATTGAGATATCGGGTTAAATCAAGCAGAACCCTCCAAGTCTACTAATATCCTTTTCGAAACCTCTCCATTAAGTTCATGCCCCTCGAATACGACCGACGTTACGGCTGTATGAAACTTTGGAATTTTGGTGATGTTGAAAAAGTAGCCCAACGAGGCAAATTTTCTTTTTCGACTTTCAGACGATTGGAGGGTCCGATCCAATGGGACATTTCCTGGCTATTACAAATATCTAGAGCTTTTTTTTCGAAAGCTCAAAACGCGCTTTCCATACGTGAAAAACGTGTTTGGATACATATTCGACGATTTTTAATAGAAATTGAGTGTTTTGGGGGAAATTAATGGGGAATTCGTATACGGGGGATAAAAATACATTGATAAGGACTCATAAAAAACTTCTAAAGGGTGCTTCACCCCCTTAAGATTGCTATCCGGAAATGATGAAAAAGTATGTATATTTTAATTTTATGCGCTCTTTATAGTATTACCCGCTTCATTCAATTTGATGCACCCCTGTCAAATGTGGAGTGAGAGAAAGAAAAATAAAGGGGTGGTTTATCCCATTTTTTTTGTACTCATAATCGATTTCTGATCATTTTGCATGAGTATAATTTTCGTTTTTGTTTTATTTAAATTGGCCGACTGCTTGCGGGTGAAGCTGCAAAAACAACCCTTAGCATGCTTCTTTCTAAGGGGTGGTTGCACCGTTAAACCGTTTTTTCGTTGATAAAAAAGTACCTCTCTAATCGTTTTAAATGTTCTGCCATATACATGAGTTTCAACTGAAGATGTTAAGAATAGTATTTCAATCATAATCACGTGTTATTCAAATTAAGGGGGGAGATACCCTCAGGCGAAGAAAAAGATGGCTGATTTTCGTGATTTTTTTTTTTAAGAAAGATTTCTTCACCATTTTTGAGCCACAGGGTATGTTTAATTACTACTCATGGATGTTACGTGGTATGTTTTTTCTTAATCTTTAATCATGGCGGAGGTATTAACCGATTGCGGCGGATGTTATCAGACGGCGTGGCACACAACGTCGGCGGGATTGATCTGAAAAAAAAACCCAGCGAAGATTGTTTTTTCATTAACACTCATACGCAGAATATGAACAAAAAAAAATTGAGGAATGTTGAAAGTTCATGAAATAGTACGCCTTAAAATGATTTTTTTCGAACAAAATGGCAATTTTTCGAACAAAATGGCAATTTTTCGAACAAAATGGCCATTTTTCGAACAAAATGGCAATTTTTCGAACAAAATGGCAATTTTTCGAACAAAATGGCAATTTTCGAACAAAATTGCAATAAAAAATACTTTTTATTTTATTTTAAAGAACATTAAGGGTCATGTTTTAGACAACACAGTTGAAAAGATTTATACTAAATTTCATCGAAATCGGTCAATTGGTTTTTTAGCTTTAGCTAAATTTTGGCAATAGCCGATTTTGATGAAAGTCACCATAAATCATAAAACTTTTGGCTGTGACGAGGTATTTTTTTTTATTAATCTTTAAAAATGGCGGAGGTATGCTACGGACTGCATTTTCTAAACTGAAAATGTAGTTTAGAAAACCGTGAGAAAGATCCGCCATTTTTAAAGATTAATAAAAAAAATACCATGTAACAGCCAAACGTAGTAATAAAACATGCCCTAAGTCTCAAAAATGGCAAAGAAATCATTTTTCAAAAAATCATGAAAATCAGCAAATATTTTCCTCGCCTAAAGGTATCTCGCCCCTTGATCCGTTTCGTGAAGATCCACGGAACGTACTCGCGTGCAAGTATAAAAGTGATGTAACATTTATTCCGGTTTATCCGCCAAAATCGCGATCGCCTGCCAACCCGACGAAAATACACTATAACTATTTTTTTTTTTTTTTATTGGCGGCAACTCGCAGCATTTCTGTGCAAAGACACACGACCTACTTTTCCGACCGCAACAAAGTGTTCGGAACGGCAGTGGTGGCAGTTCGAGAGACACGCGGGATGGCTCGTCAAACCCAAAATAGGGGCGAATTTATATATGTACACTCGAGGGATTTTGAGTAATCGCGGAGAAAGCTCGTTTCTTCCGTTACTACCAATAAACCGTTCGTATCGCCGAAGGCGGCTGCGTGCACTTTTTATTACCCGAGAGAAACGTGCGCATAATCCTATCGAGCTCGGCATAGGATTACCTTAATCCCGCGAGTGAGGGAGAAGACGCGATGAGAGATTGAAAGTTGTCGCTCGGTGAGAGAGAAGAAAAGGATGCCTCCTCCCCCGCGGACATGGATTTTTACGAGCTTGTCTCTCACAGATATTTCCGCGTATTTACGTAAATACTTAAAATAAGACGCAAGCGGTGGATATCGTGATGGGTATGCCACGGATCCTTGTGCATAGCCGGGTATATTATACGAGGGAAACGTTCTCCCTGTATGCTGCTTGGGCAACCACATGAGGCTCTCCATTGGCGTAGCCAAGTAGGGGCATGGGTGGGGAGGGGGCCTCCCCCCAGAAATACCGGTGCGTCCGAAAAAAAAATCAATCCAGAATAATTCAATTTAAATAGTCGATCAATTTTATTTGTTTCAACGAAGCAAGCATTAAGAAAAAAAAATATTCAAATTTAAACTTTTTTCTTCGTCGTAATTTCGTAACTTGTATGAAAAACAGCTATTTCACGACTTAAGGGGAGAACCTAGGAGCCGGAATATTTTCAAGGAATTGTGAATATTTTCAAGGAAAACTATTTAAAATTTCGGATTGGGGTTTTAATTATCTAAAAGTATATACATTCAAAAATATGTTTAATTTTCTTGATTTAAAAATATCAAAAATATACAAGGATATTGTATGGTCCTTGGAGCGTCGTAAAAAAATCTGCGTATACGGTACCAACTGGCGTTTCTTCAAAAATCATCCGAAAAAAAAACCAAACAGATTATAAAATTAGATACTGTAATCTAGTACTTGTTATAGCCGATTTTGAAAATATCGATTTATGACAAAATGGCGGACGTTTGAACATAAATAGTGATTTTTGGGCCAAAAATTAGTTATTATTTTGCCTATAAAACAAAAACTAAGTAACAGAAGAAAAATCCTATGACAAGTACTAGATAATGGTGTATAGAATAACCACAAAAAATCTCAAGGCAATCGGTTAATTGGTTTTCAAGAAATTTTGGGTATCGATTTGAAAAACGTGGTTTTGAGAAAAACGCGTTTGAAAATTTGGGAATGAATAAATCATGAAATTTGTCAACTTACATGGAATCATCGATACCAGGCCCATAGTGTAATGTAAAAATTCCATTCCCATAGTGTAATGTAAAAATTCCATTACTCATTACTTTATATTTTGTAATGTAACAAATTTTCATTACCCATTACATTGGATTTTGTAATGTAAAAAAAATCCATTGCCCATTACAATGTAATGGGTAATGGAATTTTTTACATTACAAAATATAAAGTAATGAGTAATGGAAATTTTTACATTACAAAATCCAATGTAATGAGTAATGGAATTTTTTTACATTATAAAATGTAAAGTAATGTTCCGTCTTCTACGGTCGACGGAATGTTCATAGCTTCTGAATCCTCGACCTCGACCATCTAGGTGTATATTTATCTTTAAATTAAGTAGATATTCAAATTTCACAATTGAGGTAAAACAATTGCGTGCTCTTGATTTCTATAGATTTTCTTCAAATTTCAAACAGACATTGTTCATATCATTATGCATGTTCGTGTGGAATTTCAGAACAGTCGACTATTAAGATTGGGAGATAATGGTTTTTAAAATTGCAACTTTTAACACTTCCGGATCTGCATTGACCGAAAGTCAAGTCACATAATTCGTCGTAATATTGTGTTTAAAAGTTTTGAAAATATATTATGTTTAGATAGCAAACTAGTTAGGAAAAGAGTAAAGAAAGTTTTGATTACCTTTACTATTCAGTTTTGCTAAAAACGTTTGGTAAAGACAGTATAATTATCCGTAAAAATATTTGTCCCCTATAATAAAAAGGCATATGGCAACACCGCAGAACAGTATAGTTCAATATTTCGAGGAAAAAAAATTATCGTGTTCCTAAAGTTAAAAAATTATATCATAAAAAAAATATTTGCCTTATAAATATTAATATTTTATATTGTTTATGTTATCTTCATTAACAAATAAAAGTGTTGGTTAATTCATAAATAATTCAAAACTTTGTTCGATTATAAATTACTTCCAAGTGAAAATTCGTGTTGCAGTATTATTTTAAGTATGCCGCGCTAACTCAGGTCATTGGATAGGTGGAACGATGCGGTGTAGTGTTAAAAGTTGCAATTTTAAGATCCTTTATCTCCCGATCAAATTAGTCGATTGTTCTGAAATTCACTAAAACATGCATAATGATATGAACACTGCCTGGTTAAAATTTGAACAAAATCTATAGAAATCAAGAGCGCGCATTCGTTCTACCTTAAGTTAACTGTGGTCAATAGAAGGACATTAGATTTGCCGGCCCATGCACAATCAGAAGAATACCGGAAGATCAAAATGTCCTATCTAGTAATAGATAATATAGATGACATTGAAGTTTGCATAGTTGGAACGCAACGAAAGTCTAGTAGCTTGATCTTCTTTTCGCCAATTGGGGCTACGAAAAATACTCGAATGCTTTTTTAGAGTTCTTGTGGGAAAACTGAAACCCAAATTGGGTGGATACGATTTTGGGTGAGGAAGAAAATGAGAAAGTGAACATTTTTGTAACATTTTTCGTTGCATTTCAACGATGCAAACTTCAACATCGTATAATATTGTTGTAAATATAAAACGCCGATTTGAGAATCTACCGTTAGCTCAAGCAGCTGACACATTTTTTTAATTGAATATGAAGAACGGTGAGCATTCAATCAATAATGATCAAAATATCTCAATAATTGATACATCAGCGTTAGAAGCTGAACCAATATTCATAAAAAACACACTTTTATTTAAAAATGATGGAATAAATTCTGGCAATTTAAGAAAGCACATTGAAGAGGAGTACTTCCCTAACTTATATAAACTTTTCCAAGCGGAAATAGTACTCCCAGTTAGCTTTGCTGGCTGTTAGAAGAGTTTTTCTGCCATGAAGCTGAAAAAAGTGACTAAGAAACACAAAGCTTCAGGAACGATTTTCTAATATGTCACTGCTGAACATAGAGAATGACATTGTTAAAAAAAACCAACAAAAAAAAGTGTTGAGCCGATTTGCTGAAAAAAATAGAACACTGACAAGGAGCATCCCTCAGGTGACACCCTTCGATTTTGTTGAAATTTCGATATGATATAAAGCACCGAAAAGTAAGCGATACGTATTTTTTTTTATCGGCAGAAAAACTGTTTTAAGGGCTGAAACGCACCCTCAAAAATGGGGATGTTTTTCGTGTTTCGTCGATAACTTTTGAACGGTACGAGATGTTAAAAAAATTCAAATTGCAACAATGTTTATTTTTTTTACACTATACATTGGAGATGAGAACGATAACGTTATCGACGAAAAACGAAAAACACCCCTATTTTCGAGGGTTCGTTTCATCCTTAAAACCGTTTTTCCGCTGATAAAAAAAATACGTATCGCTTACTTTTCGGTGTTTTATAACAGATCCAAATTTCAACAAAACCGAAGGGGGTCACCTGAGGGATGTTCCTTGTGAGACTTGTTTAATTCAGTACATACTGAAAGTATATTTTTTCAAAACTGATAACTGCTTTAAGGAGGTTGGAGCGATTCAGTTGAGTCAAATGACGGTGTATTCATTTTTTTTCAATGAACCTCAAAAAAATGCATACGAGGTACATATTCATTCTGTATATGCTAATTTTTTTAAATATATAATTAACGGGCAATATAATGCATTTTAGAATTTTTTTTTAGGTTTTTTAAAGGCATTTTAGAAATTATGCCTTTTAATATTATTATTACGTAAAGTAGAAAAGCTTTTGGTTTACTACCAACTTGAAAAAGTATAACATTATCAAGGATTATTATGAAAAAACTACGACAACGAATGTTTTATACAACTCACAATGATATTTTGAGTAATTTATAATTATGCCTATTTTTTTTTCAAATGTTTACAAACGTTCAGTTTGCGTTAATCCGTTTTTAGAAATGGTTTATCTTGGTGCTAAATAACAAAAAAAAATTACATAACCTTTAGTGTGAAAGTCTTGCCCATCTAACCGCACGTTAAATGACATACATTAAACTATTTTTTATCTTTGGTGTTCGGCGGTGAAAAAAGTTCAAAAAATTCGTAAAGGCTCTGTATAGCTTAAACAATAACATGTATTTTTTATTTAATTTAACCTTGGATTGTGGCTAACGCTCCAACCTCCTTAAAGAATGATAAAAAATGATTAGTACGTTGAATAAATTCTCGCTGTTTTCCAACAGACGGTGTTACCGAAACGACGTGCGCGTAATTTAAGATGGAATCGCATCTATAGAGAAGTACTGTAAGCAAGCTTGAAATTCAGTGTACGCCATTTAGCCGAAGTGTGTACAACTTTTTTTTTCATAGTGTTAAACATGTCAAATTTCGTGCCAAACAAGACTATTTTCGGGGCCATTTTACTGCACTTTATTTTACCATTCAAATAAATCTGCAGCTGAAGCACACATAATTCTTGTTGAGACTTACGGCGACCATGCCTCGGAAACAACATGCAGAGATTGTTTTAGAGACTTAAAAAATAATTATTTTGATGTATTGAATTAAAGGCATTACTTGACGACGACTCATTCCATTAGGATCATCATTAGGAGCTGACCACACGACTGTTTCGACATGTTTGAAAGCACTAGTAATGATTTTAAAAAATAAACCATTAATTTTCACGAACACGCATTGAGAACTTATTCAACATTCCAATAGTTGATTATTTTTAAAGGTATTGCAAGAGTTTTATACTAATATTAACATGAGCGTTTATTTAAAGCGTCATATTCGCAGTGTGTTACGTGATTTTTACCATTATGTTGATTTAATTTAAAAAAAAAAAAGATTATTGTGCACAAAACCACTTTTTTATGAGCCCCCCAGAAAAAAAATTGCCTACGCCACTGAAGCTCCCCCCCTCTCTCTCTCAATCGCGGTAATATAACCGTTGTCGTGGCTCGTGTTTATTTTATTGCTACGACCAGATCGTATATCACCGCTGTACTATCTCCTATACCGGGTAATACCGCGATTGTAAAATTAAGATATATTTCGAGTATATGCTAATGACAGCAAAAGGTATGCGATCGTAAATTCTCGGAGGACGGTAGTTCTCTCTTTCTATTTCACTCACTCAGTCGCTCTTCCTCGCTGGCACAAAATTGCCTATATTCGGACAATATAAAACTTATAGAGTCTCTTTGGTACGATAACGTGATATACCACTGGCTCGTAGTTGAGAGATGCTCATATATATATATATATATATATATATATATATATATATATGTGTGTGTGTGTGTGTGTGTGTGTGTGTGTGTGTGTGTGTGTGTGTGTGTGTGTGTGTGTGTGTGTGTGTGTGTGTGTGTGTGTGTGTGTGTGTGTGTGTGTGTGTGTGTGTGTGTGTGTGTGTGTGTGTGTGTGTGTGTGTGTGTGTGGGAACGAGCGCATCGTGCGTTTCGATTCATCGCTTCAGGTTTATATCGGGACATTATCTTTCTCTCGTTATAAGAACGACGACGGAAACGACGAGACACTCGTATGTTGAGAGCTCTCGTAACTATGGGGATATCGACACGTATACGACATCGTCCAAGTCTATCTACGTGGATATGGTTTTGCTGCTGTCTCTGTAACGACACATCAACCTCGCATGTGTATTTTCTCTTTTGCCTCGACGTTAGAGTGTCCCTGCCTTACCTGTGTGATGTATACCCGATATCAACATCCCTATATATGTATATGGAAGAGGTAGATTTCGAACCCGTTGTATGGTCGATGGCTATCGGCACACCTGGCTCTTCTTCGATGCCTAACATTTTTTTCAAGCCAATCTTTGATTTTCGGGACGGTTCTTGGTAATGACGTTTATATATCGTCACATTGGTTCAAATGTGATTTTATTGGGGGTTCCTAATATTGAGGAGAGGGACAATAGGATACTATGGAAATGGTACTCAAAGTCGTAGGTCTTCAACTTCACCTTTTCTTGTTACGTGGAATACAGCCGCTACATTAAAGCGGGGCACCACTGTGACGGGTGGAAAAATGATTTTTTTTTGCATTTTCTCAAAGTGTACATGCTTAAAAATGTGTGAAAAAACAGTCAAGTTAAAATATCGAAAATTGGCCAAGATATAGACGATTTAGTGAAAGCAGGTAGCTCAACGATTTACGTATGCTAAAACTTTCAATCGCGTTTTTCTCGAAACGACTTTTCTTGACCTGGTCGGAATCGTAACTCTAGCCATAATTTTCCGATGTTTAATTTGTTTGCATCGAGATTTCTGTAATTGCAGTAGTTATCGTTGTACGTAGCCGTTTTTTTTTTACAATTTAGATGTTTTTAAGCCACCGAATATAAGTAGAAAATTCGCCAACATTACACTTTTTTTTAGCACTTCTTTCCTTGCATTTTTGTGATTTTTTTTAAAACTGCTATGTGCAACGAGAATAACATTTATATAGATTATCAAATTTTTTTATTTTTATTTTTCAGATCAACCATTGTCAAGTTATCGATCCGACCATTGGACCACATTTTTTATACAGAGGCTCTATTATACCTCAATGTAAATGTTACAAAAATGTAAATGTTTGTAACGTAAATGTTATGTATGTTGGTAATGTAAATGTTTGTAAAGTAAATGTAAATGTTACAAAAATGTAAATGTTACATTTTTAACCCTTCGACTGCACACTGCCGCCACGAACCTCTGACTCCATGTGGGGTCGATAAGACCCCAGGCGTTTTTCAGATCGTTGTATTTCGGTACATATGCAGTTTATTTGTAAAGACGTTTTTTGTAGTCAATGACAAAAAAAAAAAAAAAAATTAAGTGCCCAAACATTCGTTCAAAGTGGGAGATGCGTTGAAAGATACGTATTTGCACGGAAAAGAAATGGGTCCAAAACGACCCACCGTGTAGTCGAAAGGTTAAATAAAAATGTACACGACATAAGTTCAATATATGCTGAAAAACATCCCTTTTTCCCAAAACCCAAATAAAAAGTCTAGTAGACAACAGAAAATTCGGCCGTCTACGCCGACCCATGATCCATTCGTAGTTTGCGCCTTCCCGTGCAGAAATGTGATCAGGGATTGCCTACTTTCTGCCCGGCTCTGGCCAGACTTACCTTGTCTGATTTACATGACCGGGCCCTCCCATGGAACAAACCGGGAAGATCGAAAAATCATTTTTTTACGGCTTACCCTCTATGTGTCGAAATTGAAATCTTCTGGCCGGGATACATGGCGAGCAAGTACATCTTCACGTAATGTCTACCCGCCAGAACATTGACATGTTCTGAAAAGTAGAGCCTGTCTTTGAGAACTAAAGAAAATCTACTTTGCTTGTCATCTCATTAAAGGTATTCATAATTGATTGGGATGAGAGTAATACGTCTGTTGTAATTCTATGCATCATTAAAATCATTAATTTCATCAATGATAATCGCCGAGGATAACAATGCTTATCATAAATACCGGGATTACGATAACTAATGATATGAACATAGAGAATAGCCAATTTATTTTACGAGGCAAAAAAGTAAAGCAGGTCATTCGTGGTACCTAAATGTATTTCGCCAACAATCCGCCAGGTGGCTACAAGCGAAGCGCTTCGCGTAAGCAAGGCACCATCGTGCGAGGATAAAAGTTCGTCCTGTGAATTGTACCACGTACAAAAGTGCAATGCATACAGCGTGCACTTACGCTTATGATTTTGCGATACTTGTGAAATAACCCTTTGCACTCTAGGTCTTTTTAGCTTCGATAGATCTGTGTACGTTTTTCTGTCTTGCCTGTCAGAAAATGCGAGCAAGCATATGTATACACTCATATAAAGGGTTTTTCAATTGGCGGCCTGTGGTGGCCATTTTGTTTTGGTGGCGTCTGTCTAATATATTGTTTATTATTCAGCCACTGATGTCAAATCACCATGGCAAGTTACACGATTGAACAGCACGTCCAAATGATAAGACTTTATTATGAAAATGAGTGTTCGTTAGGACCCCAATTTTGGCCGAAAAATCATCTTTAGCGACGAGGCGCATTATTGGATGAATGGCTATGTGAACAAGCTAAATTTCCGTATATGGGATGACGCCAACCCCCACGAGGTTCACCAGGTGGCAATGCATCGACAAAAAGTTACTGTTTGGTGCGGATTTTGGGCCGGCGGCGTCATTGGTCTGTACTTTTTTTAAAACAACGTTGGTGAGGCCGTCACCGTCAACGGCGAACGCTACAGAACGATGATAACCAATTTCTTTTGGCCCAAATTGAACGATATGGACGTAGACGACATGTGGTTCCAGGGGTGGGGATCCGAATATCGAAGGACCAAATATATATCGACAAATATTTCGAAACGACAGAATTATCAACTCTCAAAATAACGAAGGTTTAATTATTCGAAATGTTATGTTTCGATCGAAGAAAAAATCGAATGACTATAAAGCAAAGCATCATTTATTCGAGAGTTCATTTATCTGAAAATGTATATTCAGATCGTCTGCAATTTGAGACATACAAATATAGATTGGAACAATCTATAACATCCATATCTCCGAAACAGAAAAAAGCGAGTATCTAATATTCGTAATACCGCCTATAGCGGAAAGCAATATATCGAGACGCAAAATATCGATGGTCCGAAATGGCGAATGCCAAAATGGCGAACATGGTATGGATGCCGTCCCGGCCGACCGCTAACGCTATCTGCCTCGATCACAAGTTTTCGCCATCCGGGCCGTTCGACATTTTGATCCTTCGCTATTTTAACCACTCGACTTTTTGGCCGTTCGATTTAATGCTTTCTGTTTTTTGACCCGTCGCTATATTTACAATTCGAAGATTCGTCTTCTCGAATTATTTGGTGTTATTTATATAGGCAATTCGATATTATGTCTCTCAATATTTTTTAAATCGCTTTTTGTTTTTCGCTATATTTCAACTTCGAGATATTCGTATTCGGAATTTTTATTTACGACTATATAAACCCTCCGAACATTGATCTATCTATATTCAAACATTCAACATTTTTTAATTCGATATTTCAGCCCATCCGAATATTGATCCATCGATATTTCGATTCCCATCCGGTTCCAGCAAGATGGCCCTACGTGTCACACAGCGGACGCCACGATGCACATTCTGCATGAACGATTTGAGGGTATGGTTATCTCTCGCAGAGGTCACGTGAATTGGCCACTAAGATCGTGCGATTTGACCCCGCTAGACTTTTTCTTGTGGGGTTTCTTGAAGTCGCAGGTCTACGCCAATAAGCCGCAATCGACCGATGCTCCTGAAGTCAACATGGCCCAGTCCATCGCTCTAATTCAGCCGGATCTATGCGGCAGAGTCATTGAAAATTGGTCCACTCGGATCCGTGCCACCGTGAGAAGCCGCGGCGGACATTTGAACGATGTTATACTCCATACATAATGGCATGCATAGGCTTTCCAAATGAAAAAAGAATTTCGTTAATACCTCACACACAGCTTGTTTTATTCCATTTCAACATCTACCTGCCCTTATTAAAAAACCCTGTACTACCTTAGCAAGTAGATAACCAACAAACAATATGTTGCCGAAATACTAAATTGAATACACTCCCGATTTTACCTCCTCAAGAATTCCAAAAACGCTGAAACGTCATTAATCTCCTCGTTTATTCCTGGTTATTTCCCGATCTATTCCCTACAACTTTCCTGGTCATTTACCGCTTGTTCTCCGGCCCGTTCCTGGTCAGTTTCCCAGAAAGGGAACGGCGAATCGGGACCTAACCTCAGACCCGTTACATTGCGAACCTATTCCAGAGTGGAAGGCCCGACCAGAGCCTGACATTTTCTAGGAAAGACAGATCAGGGGCAGTACCTTTTTTCCACTCGAATTTCTACACCGGTCCTACATAAATCGGCGTCTTGCTTGTTCATTTAAAAAATTCACCCCGTCCGCGAGACTTTCATTCGAACCCCACGGTATCACGCAGTATTCATAAGACCAGCTCGAGACAGCAAACTGAAAATACTCCACCGAACGATGTACATTGATACATTATTTCAATTCTCCAGTCACAAACAAAGTATCGCGAGTTGCAGAGGCTCAAACGAGTGGATTCAGCCCGAAATTTTATTTACGCTCTCTTCGAGACCAAACCGTATTTTGTCGTCGGTTGTTTCGAATCGTTAAATAAACCGCGCTCCCGGTAGCACAAAGACCGTCAATCCGACCGGATTTCGCGATTGAAGATATGTATTTTTTAATTACGACTCTTACTGCCTGTTCCTGCGGTGTAAGCCCAGTAGGTGGTTTCCACGCAGCTCGGAGTCGCGGCGAGAAGCAGAAAAAAAAGAGCATCCGGAAACGAGATACTCTCACAAATTCGAATGTACTTAAATATGCGAGGAGTTGAGCAATCTCGGAGTCTATAATATTGCGTCGAGGGAGAATGAATATCAGAAGGAAATGGGAAATAAAAAACGAAGTGGCTGGGGGGGGGGGGGAGAAAAACACGTATTCGTTTCGCTGGCTAGATAAAAAAGGGTATAAGATATAATTCTTAGTGCTGGTGTGAGGTGCATGCAGAGATACACAGGCACGTACACACACGAGAAAAGTGGAAGGCCTCTAGCGTATATATAATTAATGTTAATAGTCGTAATGGCAAATGTTAATGGCAAGTGCCGACTGACTAATCTTAATTTATGTGACACTAAAACCACTTCCATATATTTTAAACTTAATGCCCCGGACGATAAGATCGTCAGATTAAGATATTATATGGCCGCGCCGACACAAACTGGTTGTCGAGGGTCTGGAATGTACATATACCGAGGTGTGTAACTGTAGATACTAAATGCTAAATACTTAATGAATTTCTCTTATTTACGCCGCGAAAGAGATCGAGCGAGAGAGAGACAGGGGAGGGAGAGAGACGGGAGAGACGGGAGAGAGAGAGAGAGAGAGAGAGAGAGAGAGAGAGAGAGAGAGAGAGAGAGAGAGAGAGAGAGAGAGAGAGAGAGAGAGAGAGAGAGAGAGAGAGAGAGAGAGAGAGAGAGAGAGAGAGAGAGAGAGAGAGAGAGAGAGAGAGAGAGAGAGAGAGAGAGAGAGAGAGAGAGAGAGAGAGAGAGAGAGAGAGAGAGAGAGAGAGAGAGAGAGAGAGAGAGAGAGAGAGAGAAAGAGAGAGAGAGAGAGAGAGAGAACTCGTAGTTATGGGCCCACAGCAGCCAAACGAACCAGATTAATAAAATCCCGCGGAGTCATTATTTTTCTCTCGCGGGATAATTAGAGTGCTGATCATAGCTTTGCCAGCGGGGCTGATTAACGGCATTGGCATTGCGCGCGCGCGCAAGATCGCGATCGCTTTTATATCTTGAACGCTGCACGGCCGCGCAATGTCTCTCGCGATCCCAACGCGCAATCTTTTTCCGCATATATAATTTCCGCACGAAGGTGCAATATCGCCGTTGCAAGCAGAGAAGCGGGAATTAATAATTGCCAGACGAAACGGTAAAGCGATTAGCGTACTGCGCTACTTCTCCTTCACTGCGGTAGCTAATTTGACACACTAATTTGCAACGACAGTTCCATCGAATTGCCATTTCCCCCTTGAGGTTCTCATACTCGGCCACCGCACGCGCGTGGGCGAGTGATCGTGCAGCGCAAATGCGGTATTTCAATTACGTTTCGATGTGGGTGGTGTCGCCGGGAGTGGGGCTTGGAGGTGATTTTTTTGGGATATTTGAACTTGGGAGAATATTTGCGCTTGGGAGAATATTTTCACTTGGAGATTTATCGCTGAGCTAATAGTCAGAGTAGATAGGTTAGGTTATAACCTATAACCTAGGTTACTAGGATACTATTATAGGTTACTATTATAACCTAGGTTGATAGGTTACTATTATAACCTAGGTTATAACCTACTGGTTATAATAGCCACGTTAAAGCGCTGGCTATCGAGCAGGGCACCGTTTTACCGATTTTCGTGGGCTGGGGTCATACCTCTGGCGGGTTCTAGCAGGAACTTGGAAAAGTGACGGGGGTAAACGTGCGAGGGATGAAATCATAGAAGTGCGAAAGGGCACGCGAAGAAACAGCGGACTTTGGCGGTGCGTTGACACGTGTTTTTCCGATGGTTTTTTTTCGAATACTTGGTGTGCCTTGAATATTATTCGTACGTAAGATCTCCGGTCCATTTTACGCCAAACTGCTCTCAGTGAGGGCTTACACCTAGCTGAAATTTCGAATATATGGATTTTCGGTATTTGGGGGATTCTCAAAATGTAGCATTTCAAAAATATAGGTCGGTTTGACGAACTTTAAACACGTTTTCTTAAAATGAAATTTAAAAAATCGGTGATCCCGATATTTCAAAAATCACTGCACCCATCAACTTCAAATTTTACAAGCTTTTTTTTACATGTAAAAAAGCAATGCTCGAAAGAAGTCATTTTTTTCGATGCATATTTTTTTATCAATGAAACTAGAGCGGTTTAAAAAAAATGAAAATCGATACGTTCACACAGCGGCCATTTTTCCTAAAATCAATATTCTATTGAATCCTTCTTCCAAGCACTAGATCATTTCATGCAGAAAATAAATGCGCTTGATTTTTTTATTCTGCATAGGGTAAAGCCACAAAAGAGTGCGTGCTACCAAAGAGTACGCAGTGCTTTTAATTGTTTTATTTTTGCTTGTCTTGGTAATACCGCCTAGCCTGTGAGTAGCATATGTCATGTCAAAGTGTTGGACAACAACTCTCTTCGTTGAGGTATTTATTTCCAATTTTATGACTAATAATAAATTTCAGATGTGTTTGATCTTATTTTTTTTTAACAATTTTAAACACGTTTCGTAAGGTTTGTGATTAATTTACACCCTACGAATGTTATTATACGTGATATTGGTGATCCAAATTTTGTTTTCATTGAGAGGTTATGTCGCCGCTTTGCTTGCTTAAGAAAATTATACTGACCGTAGACTAGAAACAGGCATTTAGAAAGATAGTACGCACCCAAAGAGTGGGCACTCTTACCACAATTCCATACTACCACTCCGCTCTCATGCGCACCCTTAGCTTTCATGAAAGGTTCTCACTACTCTTTGCAACACAGCAGCCTAAGAGTGCGCACAGGACCAGTTCTAAGTTTAAGGGGCTATACCAGTGTGACACTTAAAAAAAAAATCGATTTTTTTTCACGTTTTTCGACAGTCTATACTTTCCAGAATATCCTGTAAAAATTTCACGCCGTATCTCTAATACTTTTATCTGGCAAAAATCGATAGTTAAATCTTTAAACGTGTTTTTCCCGAAATGACATTTTTCCAATTTGCTGACATTGTAACTCAAAGAACAATTATCCGATTGCCTTGAAATTTGAACTGAGTACTCTTGAATATATTTACTCTACATTGACGTAGGATATTTTTGATCGGATGAAAATCGACGATTTGGCATTGAAACAAACGACCATTTTATAGGCAAGAAAACCGACTTTTTTCATGACCACACCATTTTGTTAGATTTTGATATTTTTTGAAAATCCTACGTCATTGTACAGGAAATACCTTCCTGTTTAACGACATTTTTTCCTTTTTCGGTTTCAGCTACTTAACCGGCCGGAATCATGTCAGCAGTGGAGGAACTTTTTTTTCGGCGCCTCCGAAGGCAGCGCATAAGTCGCTTGGCTCTCAATATTTTTCTATGAAAAAATTATGTAATGTAGGTCAAATATAGTCGAATATATTCTTAATTTTCCGAAACATTGAATTGAGTACTTTTCTTCCAAAAAATTCCCGAAAATCACCCAAATTTTCTTCGTTCACACTGGTATAGCCCCTTATGCTTTTTACATATATTGTTCGATATTGTTACTTAAGATTGATATTTAAAATAATGTTCCTAAATGACCAGAGCTTAATTTAAATGAGAAGTATACCCCGTATCATCAAAATCAATTTTTCTAGGAACAAAAGTTTATAAATCGAGTACTCTTTGCTAGCTTTACCAAAATTTGTCTCCGAGCAGCAGTGGTCACCGCGACGGACATTTTTTAACTAGCGGTTAGCATAAGCACTGCATCTACCACATTCATAAATAATTTCCAATGCAAAAATTGTAAAAGATACTTAAGGGGAGATATACACCTAGGAGCCGGAAAAAGGTCATTTTTGTGAATTTTTTTCAAGGAAAATTATTCGAAATTTCGGATTGGGGTTTTAATTATCTAAAAGTATATACATTCAAAAAAGCTTATACATTCAAAAATATGTGTGATTTTCTTTATTTAAAAAAATAAAAAATATACAAGGATATTGTATGATCCCACTGGCGTTTCTTCAAATAAACATCTGAAAAAAAAACCAAAAAGATTATCAAATTAGATACTATAATCTAGTAATTATCATAGCCGATTTTGAAAATATCGATGTATGACAAAATGGTGGACGTTGGAACATAAATAGTGATTTTTAGGCCAAAAATTAGTTATTATTTTCGTAGTATTTGTAATTTTCTTTTTATTTACGATATTCTTTATACTCGCGTTCTTCGACTTCCTATTTCTTTTGCTTATATAGAGTCATTGTTTCCTTGTGATGTATCGAGCCTCTTTGGTTCATATGTATTATGCTTCGTACCGAATGGAGATCAGAGATTGATGTTTGATTTGCATGTTTAATCTGCATGATTCGATTTATTTGAGTTTGATTTATATAGACATTTTTTCTTTGTTTTTGTATTGAGTCTTTTGGTTTATTGCTTGTATATTTTTCTGCATCGAAAGAAAACGTCTTTTCGTGTGCCAGAGGACGTTTTTTGTTCTAGTTGCACTAATCCTAATCTAATCTGATAAAAAAACATACAATTTTATGGAAAAAAAAATTGAGAATCTGCACGCGTTTTCCCAAAAACAAAATTCACGAAATTTTCCTTTTTTCCGTCCACAAGCTGGGCGTACCTGTTAATGAGGAACTCCATCCGCTTGGCGTGATAGATCTCTGAGTGCTCCACATAATCCCTGCGTCATGGTACCATACTTCGCGTTTACCAAGCACATGAACACTCATTATAGTTAAAAAGAAAATCCAAGACTACACGAGAGTTTATTTACAGTGATTTTAGCAGAACCCGGTAAAGAGGGAAGAAATTAGCCCGGCAATCGTGCTTTCTCGCTGGATGAGAAAAAGTTACGAATTGCCGGAGGGCATCTGCGAAGATTCGCCAAGAGTCCCGCCGAGACACCCAAGACGACGATAACTCGAGGATTCACTGCCTCTGCGATAATATCGAAGAGGGTTCACGACGATTTCCACGAGATAACTTAAGCAACATTGTAGGCATTTGCGAGAAAGTCTGTACGCGGTATGACGATTTTTCAAACGTGCGCCGATTATCGGACGATAAGGCAAGTGGCAGCGCGAAGCCTCTCCAAGCATCTGTCTTCATATTCAAGCGTAATTATGGGCTCCAGCTCGAGGTCATCATCTTCTCAATTGATTGCATGCATCCACCGTATACGGTAGATGCACCCAGGCACACGTGTACATTCGCAGAGCTTTCTCACTAGGAAATTAATTTGCCAACGTTTGCGAACTCAAGCGCGCTTCCAATCGCGTTATTGCTTGATAGCGGTGGGGATCGGAAAATCGAACGATCAATATTCAAAAGGGGTGGGAGTCGAAATATCGATGGATCAATATTCGGATGGCCTGAAATATCGAATTAAAAAATGTCGAATGTTTGAATATGGATAGATCAATGTTCGGAGGGTTTATATAGCCGTAAATAAAAATTCCGAATACGAATATCTCGAAGTTGAAATATAGCAAAAAACAAAAACCGATTTAAAAAATATGGATGGGGATCCAAATATCGAAGGACCAAATATAGATCGACAAATATTTCGAAACGACAGAATTATGAACTCTCAAAATAACGAAGGTTTAATTATTCGAAATGTTATGTTTCGATCGAAGAAAAAATTGAATGACTATAAAGCAAAGCATCATTTATTCGAGAGCTCATTTATCTGAAAACGTATATATTCAGATCGTCTGCAATTTGAGACATACAAATATAGATTGAAACAATCTATAACATCCATATCTCCGAAACAGAAAAAAGCGAGTATCTAATATTCGTAATACCGCCTATAGCGAAAAGCAATATATCGAGACGCAAAATATTGATGGTTCGAAATGGCGAATGCCAAAATGGCGAACATGGTATGGATGCCGTCCCGGCCGACCGCTAACGCTATCTGCCTCGATCACAAGTATTCGCCATCCGGGCCGTGCGACATTTTGACCCTTCGCTATTTTAACCACTCGACTTTTTGGCCGTTCGATTTAATGCTTTCTGTTTTTTGAACCGTCGCTATATTTACAATTCGAAGATTCGTCTTCTCGAATTATTTGCTGTTATTTATATAAGCAGCTCGATATTATGTCTCTCAATATTTTTTAAATCAGTTTTTGTTTTTCGCTATATTTCAACTTCGAGATATTCGTATTCGGAATTTTTATTTACGACCATATAAACCCTCCGAACATTGATCTATCTATATTCAAACATTCAACATTTTTTAATTCGATATTTCAGTCGATCCGAATATTGATCCATCGATATTTCAACTCCCACCCAAAAATATTGAGAGACATAATATCGAATTGCTTATATAAATAACACCAAATAATTCGAGAAGACGAATCTTCGAATTGTAAATATAGCGACGGTTCAAAGAACAGAAAGCATTAAATCGAACGGCCAAAAATTCGAGTGGTTAAAATAGCGAAGGGTCAAAATGTCGAACGGCCCGGATGGTGAAAACTTGTGATCGAGGCAGATAGCGTGGGTGGGGGTAAAAATGTCGAATGACCAAATATAGAACGACAAAGATTTCGAAACGACAGAATTATGAACTCTCAAAATAACGAAGGTTAAATCATTCGAAATTTTATCTTTCGACTGATAAAAAAATTGAATGACTATAAATCGAACCATTATTTATTGGAGAGGTAATTTATTAGAAGATGAATATTCAGATTGTCTGCAATTCGGAACATAAAAATACAGAATCGAAAAATGTAGAACACCCATATCTCCGAAACAGAAAATAGCGAGTGCCTAATATGCGTAATACCGTCTATGGCGAAAAGCAATATATAGAAACGCAAAATGTCGATGGCCCGAAATGTCGAACGCCGAAAGGTCGAACGGCCAAAATGGCGAACGTGGTGGGGCCCGTCACGTGGGATGACTGCCTTACGATATTTTAGCCTACAGACCGCCAGCGCCATCTCGCAGCTTCACTCTGAGGCGCAAGTGACGTATAGCTCGATTCGCCATTCGGGCCATTCTACATTTTGACCCTTCGCGATTTCAACCACTCGACTTTTCGGCCGTTCGCTTTAATGATTTTCTGCATTGTGAACCATCGCCATTTTTTTAATTCGGAGAATTGTCGTCTCGAATTATTTGGTGTTATGCATACAGGCCCATCGATTTTATGTTTTTCGATATTTTATTAAATCTGATTTTTGTTTTTCGCTACATATCAACTTCCGAGATGTTCATATTCGTAATTGTTATTTTCGACTTCACAGACTCTAGTAAGATTGATCTATCTGTATTCGAACATTCGTCATTTTCGAATTCGACATTTTGGCCCATCTACATATCGATCGTTCGACATTTGTCCCCCCACCCGATAGCGTTAGCGGTCGGCCGGGACGGCATCCATACCATGTTCGCCATTTTCGCATTCGCCATTTCGGACCATCGATATTTTGCGTCTCGATATATTGATTTTCGCTATAGGCGGTATTACGAATATTAGATACTCGCTTTTTTCTGTTTCAGAGATATGGATGTTATAGATTGTTTCAATCTATATTTGTATGTCTCAAATTGCAGACAATCTGAATATACGTTTTCAGATAAATGAGCTCTCGAATAAATGATGCTTTGCTTTATAGTCATTCGATTTTTTCTTCGATCGAAACATAACATTTCGAATAATTAAACCTTCGTTATTTTGAGAGCTCATAATTCTGTCGTTTCGAAATATTTGTCGATCTATATTTGGTCCTTCGATATTTGGATCCCCACCCATTAACGCGAAGGACCAAAAAGTCGATCAGTTAAAATAGCGATGGGCCAAAATGGCGAACGGTCCGGATAGCGAAAACTTGGGATCGAGCAATACTACTTGCGCTTCAGAATGAAGATGGCAGATGGCGTTAGTGGTCAGTCGGGTCAGGCAGCCATGCCATGTTCGTCATTTAGGTATTCGCCATTTCGGACCATCGATCATTTACGTTTCTAAGATCTACACATTCGAAGTTTGTAGTCTCGATGTATGGCTTTTTGCTATAGACGGTATTACGAATATTAGATACTCACTTTTTTCCATTTCGGAGATGTGAATGTTGTAGATTGTTCGAATCTGTATTTGTATGACTCAAACTGAAGACTATCTGAATATATGTTCTCGAATAAATGAACTCTCGAATAAATAATCCTTTGGTGTAATGGTTATTCGATTTCGTCATGAGTCAAACGATAAAATTTCGAATAATTTAACCTTCGTTTATTTTCGAGTTCATAATTATGTCGTTTCGAAATTTATGTCGATCTATATTTGGTCCTCCGAAATTTTGACCCCCATTTTGGCTGCTCGATAGAAATTAACGCCTTATACGCAGTTGCAAGGCCAAAAAACGTCGTTTTCTCACGAATTTTTTCTGGAAAAGGATTTCATTTGGACAGAACGAAAAGTATTAGGCAGTGTAGTGGCATCTTTTAGCTTTAGATTGGCATTTTTTGTTTTCAAAAATATTCATTAACATTGCTCCTGTAGGAAGTCTCCTGGAGGTCCCCGAAACGTAGTGTCCGGCGGTGAGCAAAGTATCTCCGGTTTGCATTATCTAAAATGGAAGAATCAAAAAGATTCTTTTAGGGGATAGATGAATCCAGGTATTGATCAAAGGAATAGTCAAAATTTTAATTTTTGACAAAATGGTGGCTCTTGAAAGAAACAATTTCGATTTTCGACCAAATTTTATCCGTTAAATCGTTGAAAAAAAATAGAAATAATTATCGGAAATCTTATTCCTTCGATCGATACCTGAAGAATATATCTGACAAGGTTGTGTTAAAATTGCAGACCGATCGGTTGAGCCATTTTTGAGAAATCGACTTTGAAAACACCGTTTCGCGAAAAACGCGTTTGAAGTTTCTCGGACGTTACAAATATGTGTGTATTTCCGAGAATATTCGCTGGATCGATTTGAAATTTTCAGGCAATATACTCACACATTTGTACACTCCGAAAATGCAATAAAAAAATCGATTTCTTGAAATTTCTAACTGCGTATAACTCGTTAACGCGAATGCGCACACTGCGCTCATAACGGAATAATTTGCATCGCGTTGGGCAGATTGATGAACGCAGTTGATTACGACTGATCCGATGTTCCTCTGGATCATCGGCTAACCGAGGATATAATTCGCTATCCATTTATTTTCACGCGTGATTTCCCGCTGAATCAATCAAACGCGTCGCACGAGTGGTTGCGCAACAGGATCCACAAAATCATTAGCGTCTGACAGATCCCATTTTTCTTGGCAGTCAAGCTCCCTCGGAAGAATAACAGCCGAAAGATAGCCGTAATCAAAGAACAACGTTTCCCCTTTTGATTGATGGTGGTGGGTTCGAGGTTGAACTACAGGATCGAAGGCAGAAACATAAGAGAATAGAATCTCGTGGGTGCTGACGAATTATGAGACGAATGTGTCAGTTCGATATAACGCCGCAGACTACTCCAACGATAAATGTCTTTTGCCCGTCGTTTGTCCGTTTATTCCTCCTCATCCTGGGCTCGTCTATCGAGTCACGTGTACGTCCCTTTCCCTTCGGATATATATATATATATATATATATATACATAGAGGATTTTTTTTGTCGCGAATACGACTATGCGGGATCTCTCTCGCTAACAAGCATCAGCAGGTTGGCATCGCGCGATTGTGGTTGTCCTTTCCTCAGGAAATCTATCTACCTGTCGACCCACTGACAACCGCCATATATCTTCGTCCATTTCTCTCCCTTTTTTCTCATCGATCTTTTTCTCCTTCTGTACCCCCCCCCCCCCCGACCTCTCTCTTCCTCTTTCTCTGCGATTCTGCGGGGATCATATATGCGTGCCGAGCTTTTATCTACCGACAACGATGAATTATGATCAGAAGCGTTTGTTGTCTCCGAGCTCCGACTACTCGTCAGTTTCAGCGGCTTTGTTCAACCGAATGAGGGCACGGAAACACGATTAAAAACCTATTCAATCAAATTCAGTGTCACAAATTTCATTTGCATCGAGGAAATTGCTGGTGATGTGAGCTTCGGGGAGTTCTAGGGAATTTTTATAGCGCCATAAATTTTTTCTGTTTAGTGTTATTAAGGAAACATGTGTATATAAAATATTATCAATATTGATCATGTAAAATCATATTATATATATATATATATATATATATATATATATATATATATATATATATATATATATTGTGAACATTTTTTTTATGAATATGGAAATCATATGATGTATGAAATTTTATATGTAATATAAAATACTCAATATATACATCAATAAATTATGTATACATAAACAGAATCAACAGTGAGTGGATTCTGTCTAAGTTTACTCTCTCTCTCTCTCTCTCTCTCTCTCTCTCTCTCTCTCTCTCTCTCTCTCTCTCTCTCTCTCTCTCTCTCTCTCTCTCTCTCTCTCTCTCTCTCTCATATGAATTTTAAACACGTCAATAGCAAATACAAAAAGCTGCATTTCAATTCCTAGAGCGCGCTCATGCGTCCATGGTAGAAAGTACGGTAGTAAAAAAATATGTCGTATAAATCCAAAATTCATATTCACGCTCCATTTTGATATTTTGATTTTCATTAAAACGATCATTCCAGATAAATCTGTACATTCCTCCCACAGGGGAAAAAAGTGCTGGGGTATTTTGTACCTATTTTGGGCATACAACGTGTTGAAATTTTTGAAAATATCTATTCTGGTTTTCCACGGATTATCAAGATATAATATTTTTAAAATATTCTCTCAAAATTTCAAGTCGATTCGTTGACAATTCAGAGAGTTATGGGCGTTTATAGATAAGTTCCGCGTAACGGCGAACTTTAAACGGGTTTTTCTCCAAATTACTTTTTCAATATGGGTGACCTAAATATTTTAAAAATTACTGCACCGATGAATTTCAAATTTTATAAGCTTCTTTTACATATCAAAAAGCAATGCTTGGCCCAAGCAATTTTTTTCGCCGCATAGTTTCTTTTGTCAACGAAAATAGAGTACTTTTTTCACCGAAAATCGATACGTCAACTTTGGACAGCGGTCATATTTTTTAAAAATCAATATTTTATTAAAGCCTTCGTCCAAGCACTAGATAATTTCATGAAAAAAGTAGATGCGTTTGATTTTTTTTATTTCGGATGATTTCTTTCCGAGCAGCAGTGGTCTCTGCGAAGGACGTTTTTCAAACTGCGGTCTGCGCAAATCATTGTATAAACCATATTTATAAATATTTTTCAATGCAAAAATTGTTAAAGATACTTGAAACCACTCTTTGATGTGCTAAAAAATAAAATAAAAACGTGGACTCATTTTCGCAGAAAAAATGGGCCAAAATGCTTTTTCTCCGGCCACCAGCTAGGTATACATTTAGGGGAAGATTTGATTTCCGAATTCTTTTTTTTATTTCAAAGGAAAGATTTCTCTACTATTTTTTAGACTTAGGGTATGTTTTATTACTAGTTTTGGATATTAGATGGTATTTAAAAAAAAACTTCAAAACGGCGGAGGTATGGCACAGTCTTCTAAAATGCATTTCCAAAACTGGCGTGACGTATAGCTAAAAAAACGAATCGACCGATTCTGATGAAATTTTGTATAAATATTCCTAACCTTATTGTCTAAAAAATAACCCTAAGTGTGTTCGAAAATAAAATAAAACGTATTTTTTATTTCAAAATGTAGCCATTTTTTCCCGAAAATTCAATATTTTTGTTTCCAAGCGTACTCAACATTTCTCCATCGATTCTCAACATTTTTCACTTCTTCTTGGTTCATATTCTGCGTATGAGTGATAATGAAAGAAAATTCTAGGTTGGTTTTTTTCAGACTATTCTCGCCGACGCTACGTGTCACGCCATCCGACAACATCGGCCGCTTTAGAAGACCGTGGCATACCTCCGCCCTTCTCAAACATTAATTTAAAAAATACCATATAACAGCCAAAATTAATAATAAAGCATACCCTGAGTCTCAAAAATTGTGAAAAAATCTTTCCTTTGAAAAAAAAATCACGAAAATAAGTCATTTTTTCCTCGCCGAAAGGGATCTCCCCCCTCACCGGAACATCAACGAGCGAAATAGCATCTTTCAATGCGTTCACTCACTTCGAATTAGTCCGTGCGTCACAATGGATGACGTTGCACACGTGCAGCGTTAATTAAACATTGCAAATGCCGATAGAAAAAAGATAGAGGCAGAGATAGAGAAAAATAAATAGGCAAGTAACAAAATTACATTTCAGCCGCTATTGCCTTAACGGGTGTTGTTCGCGTGCAATAAAAACGCACGGACATTACAAATGTTCATATAATATTACACGGCATTCGTGTATAGCATTAATTACAGTCGAGAGAGAAAAAGAGAATGCTTACAAGATTCCCGGAGCGATACGAATTTAAAAGCACATATGTATATACAGGGTGTCCCAGAACTGAATGCGTTTCCTGAAACGGGGGGTTGGGCGTGAAATTCTGAATCGATTGATGTAAGCATGTGTGGGTCTCAGACCAACCCCTGAATTATTATTAATTTTTAAAGGCGGGCCAATCAGGTGCGCCTGATGAGACGGCGCTGAATGTATATGTTGTTCTTTTTATTTGGGCGGGAGCACCGCTGGCCGGAGCATCGCTGGCGGGAGCGCCGCTGACGGGAGCACCGCTGGCTGGAGCACCGCTGGCGGGAGCGCCGTACCCACAGCACCTGATTGGCCCGCCTTAAAAAATTAATAATAATTCAGGGGTTGATCTGAGGCCTACACATGCTTATATCAATCGGCTCAGAATTTCACCCCTAACTCCCCATTTCCTCGAGCGCATTCAGTTCTGGGTCACCCTGTATATATACGCCTATGCAAGTGCACGTAAATTCCTTTCTTAATTTTTACCCTGCCGATTATTATCCTCGCGAACAAAAAGTTCCGTATGCATAATATTGCAAAACCCATTTGCTTATTCGACTTTCTTCTGTCGATCTCCCCTGTTTGTTAAGGCACCAGCTCCCCATAACGTATTACGCGTAATAAAGGTCGATCGTATAGCCTCGAAGCGCGGCACTGTACTTAAAAATTTAATAGAGCCAGTAAGTTCCAATTAAATCTTATATCGTGGCTCCTTGCACGGCGCAAACAGCGACGACATGCACACTCTCAATTAGTTCGGTGAGCTTCGAATTCTTCAGCCAGCATATAAGATCAACGTTTCGATTCTGTGCGCGGGTTACGTTGCTCGTCGGACAAACTATACCGTACATTTCCTCGTTTCCGACTTTACGCCTCGTGTAGCAGCGCTCGTTTCAACGTCGCGCGGTAATGCAACGATATATTAATTACCGGCTATGGGAAGTCACTGGCCACAGCGAACTGTCACGTGCGCATATAATTCATCAGCGACTCCTTTACACGACCCACTCCCGCTTGCACGGTCATTAAATTGTGGCTCGAATAATCTCGGGGAAATTTCGGACTGGCAAAAATTATCTATGCTCTTCATTTTCTTAAGGGGTTACGTGCGTTACGAAGTCAAAAAAACATATTTTCTCTATTAAAAAAATATATATATATAAATTATTTTATTCGAAATATTAAGGACATAAAAGAGCAACATTTCAACAATATTTTAAAAAAAATTACACCGAAAAATTTGGAAAATTCAGCTGGTGGAACCTGGTTTCCGGAGACCCCTAAAAAAGTGTCCGCGTGGTGGTCAGGATAACTCATGATAGCTTTATCTGAAATTAAAAAACCAATTGATTTCGATTAGTAGATAAGTATGGCTCGTGATTGAACGAAGGATTTTGAAAAAATTGAATTTTTCGGCAGTGTTGTATGCAAAATAGTTCAATTTTTGGTACAATTTACACTACGTATAGCCTTATAATATTAGTTGTAATCGGAAAAAAGCTTCGTTCAATCACTAGTCAATGCTATTTTGAAGAAGTGTGCAGAATTTTAATAAGATCGGTGCATTAGTTTTTGAGAACTCGTATCCACTGATTTCAAAAATAGTGTTTTGAGAAAAATGGGATTACCGGGGTCGCTCCCGGCCAGTCTTCTCCAACGAGGGGAATTCCCAAAGGCTTTCATCCCTACACTTTTACTCCGATTGACTTAAAACTTTGGGAGAATATTCTAGACATATTGTACTATTAGATAATAAAATTTAAAAAAATGTATTTCTTCGAAATTTTCAAACCCACGTAACTCCTTAAGCTTTTTTCGTATTAATCTATCCTGTCTAGATTTCAACGAAATGGTCAGGAATATGCTCGCTGCGGGCACGATCCAGTGTTTCCGAGGTTTCTCGTGATCGCTCGTTTCTTTTTTATTCTCGCTCGTATTTTTATTTTTACTTTATTGTTCGTTATTTTTGTTTTTGTCTATATTTTTGTGTAGATTTTCCGTAATTCCTTGCGTTTTTTCTTTTTTATTCCCTTCTTTTTTGCATTTGCGTTTTTTAAATATTTTTTTTGTTCATATTGTCAACTTTCTTTGTTTTTGTATTGAGCTTTCTTTTTTATTTTTTCGTATTTTTCTGTGTACTGCACGTAGTATGTGCCTCGTTTGCCAGAGAACGTTTTGGTTGTAGAGCACTAATGAACCCTGTCTACACTAATCTACTAGTTTAGAAAATGTGTTTTTATATTCGGTCTGTGGAATATAATATAATATAATATAATATAATATAATATAATATAACACAATATAATAGAATATATTATAACATAATATAATATAATACAATGGAATATAATATTAGATATTCTGGTTATGCTAGTTTTATCCCCAGCCCAATAACCAAATATTTTGGAGCTCCCAGGGGCTCTGCCCCCCATCCCCTTGCTGCACAGTTTTTAGGTTATGAAAAACTACCCCGTTTTTATTACCCAAAGCATTTGTCAAATTTTACAATTCACTTTTGACGTATGAATCTTTAGAAATCAGACAGCAATCTCATAACAATACTTCAAATATATAGAGAAAATAATTACCCAATCGAAGTGCAACTTCCTGTCATCGGCGCTTTTTAGACAAAAATTGCTCTCTGGGATTAAATTTAAAAAAAACAGGGGAAAAATGGGACTGGAAAATTCCTGACCAACAAGCGATTTTGCATCGAATAGAACCTTGCCCTGTCCATTTGAGCGTGGAATAAAAAATGACCTGTCTAACCTGGCAACTGTGCATTTAGCTGGACCAATATCAGTTCTTCAGTTCGATCGATTAGGGCCAATTTTGAGAGATCATTACAGCGGAACGGGTGAAAAATAGCTGATTTTCGCGATTTGTTTTTCGATGGTGAAAATACGCTGATCAGTCTGATTTTTTTATGTCAAATCAAAGCACTCATGAAGAACATAAAATCATTTTTTAAATATTTATTTTTATCTTAAAGGAGTCCTCACGGTGTACACGATTGTGGCCGTAAATATTATCTGAATCAAATTTAGATTATTAATCAGTTCGAAAGCTGCTATGGAAGTTTCAAAAAAATCAAAATTGACAAAATGGCGGCGCTTGGAACAAAGTCTCGAATTTAGCATACTTTTTTGACAGTTTTTCGTTAAAAAAATATGAAAATTTAAGAAAAGCTTCGACAGCAAGATCAAGAATGGCGTGAAGAATGTTGTGTCGATATTTGAGACGGATAGCTTGAAAACTCTTCCTTTGAGCGTGTACACCATTTTGAAAAATGACATTTCGAGAAAAACGCGTCCAGGTCTCACGCAGTTGATAAATGCCTTTTTCTGAGAAAGGCTGTACCAGAATAATTCGAATTCCGCCCCAAAAATTGAACAGCATGTTTATGACCGTCTATACTATCGAAAAATGAAAAAAAGTTTTTTTTTTTTTGAAAATTTGACACTGTCATGATTCCTTAATTCCTCCATTCAAACTATTCGGCAAAACCCTTGTCGATGCGAAATCGTTCGCTGAACATGAATTTTCTAGCCCCAACGAAATTTTCCTCGTGCGCTTGAAATTTTAACCACCACTGATATTCATCAATAACGATCAGACGAAAAAAGCAGCACGTTTCAAAACGTTGTGTAATTGTTTTTGCTTATAACTCGCCAATTATTTTTTCCTGTCAGATGAAGGATTTTTATGTTATTTTTGTTTTCGCTGAAACGCGTTGTTCATTGGCGAGTCGATTTGGCGCGGAACGTTTTACGCAAACAATTAATCGAAACGCACGACCATTAGTTCGCGGTTTCATGAGCACAAGAGCCTGAATTTATCGTATATAATCGCGTACGATCAAATAATTAATGTGTATATACACGGGTACGCTCGTGATGCAGTCGCTAATAAATCAGCGCGAGGTGTGGCGGCGGTTGAATTATCTAATTGTAAGGCGAAGCGCTCGCGAGTCTTGCGCTGGCGCAAGTCGCCGGCTCATTATCGTGCGTCGCGATCTTACACCTCTCTCTAACGTTAAATAATTGCTCGATTTTTTTATTTCTTCTTTTACACCTTGTGTAATCGATCTTCGAAAAGATTTATGACGAATTAGAAGAACTCTCCTGCTGTCCGTGTAGAATTTTACGGTAAAAAGAAAGAATAGATTTTTATCGTTACGAATCCGTATGGCGAAGAGATTCATCAAATTTACTCATTTTTAATCAACCCTGCCTCCTCCGTCTATTTATTTATTATTACCACAAGGTAATAATATTTAAAAAATTTACGACAAAGTCGAATCGGAAGCCTAATTGTTTATAAAATTATTCTAATAAATAACAAAATGATCATTTATAAAGTTCTCCTAATAATTCATAAAAATGTAATTTACACAATTATTGTCATAATTCAAAAAATTATAATTTATCGAATTATTCTCATAATTTCTAAAATTAAACTGGAATTGCACGAGCATATGGTAAGGATATTTTTTCAATTAACGATAAGATAGAATACAAATTCTAACAATTTATCAAACTATTCTCATAATTGATCAAATTAAACTCGAATTACACGCGAAGAGGGTAATAATCATTTTTCAATTTACGATAATATAGATAGAAAATTTTAACAATTTACAAAGATATTCTAATAATTCATGAAATTATCATTTATATTATGTTCTAATAATTTATAAAATTATTCCATTTTATAAAATTACGATCGAATGGACAAAAATATTCCCTCTCTTTGTTCCCTAATCATATGCGTGTTTACGCGATGAATTCACAGATGCAAATACATCCTGAGTGCGTTGCTATATGCGTTGACCTTTCGTCGAATGCGTCGCGAGAACCTCGAGGTTATTTTCATCGGATAATTAATTCTACGCCGCGAACCTTCTCCTGGGGGAGAGTTAATATTGAATCAATTACGCCGTTGCTGCAGTATAATGAAAGCATTAGAGGATATGTATTGGTGCATAAAAATTTACCCGTTGAATCGAGAGCATCGTTTTCCATGTGAATGCTCAGTTGAAACGGCGATTCATAACGCGTCTGTGTGCTACATATATATATATATATACAAATTTGAGCCGTATTTTTTTCCTTTTTCTCACCATCCAATTATCTTGTTTAAAGAAGAAAAAAATTGTCGCGAAAGCTGCGAGCGGTCAAAAAATATTCAGAGTTCGCTCAAGCCTCTCAAATATTCAAATTGTCACTAAAAAATCGATTCTTTTTTTTCATCCACTTCTCACCTATGCATTTTTCGCTCTATAATTTTGAAGGGGCTATAGCAGTCGATTTTTTTTGCCTTTTTCGACAGAGTATACTTTCAAGAATATCATTATCATTTATATAATTTTATCTTGCAAACATCGATAGTTAAATCTTTAATCGCGTTTTTATCGAAATGAGATTTTTCAAATTTGCTGACATTGGAACTCAAAGAGCGATTATCCGATTAACTTGAAATTTGAACTGGGTACTCTTGAATATATTTACTCTACCATGACGTAGTGTATTTTTTATTGCATGAAAGTTGACGACTTGGCATTGAAAAAAACGACCATTTTATAGGCAAGAAAACAGACTTTTTTCATAACTACGCCATTTTGTTAGATTTTGATATTTTTCGAAAATCCTACATCATTGTACAGTAAATACCTTCCAGTTTAAAGACATTTTTTCCTTTTTCGGTATCAGCTACTCAATTGGCCGGAATCATGTCAGCAGTGGAGGAACTTTTTTTGGCGCCTCCGAAGGCAGCGCATAAGTCGCTTGGATCTCAAAATTTTCTATGAAAAAAATTATGCAATACAGGTCAAATATAGCCAAATATATTCTCAATTTTCCGAAACATTTAATTGAGTGCTTATCTTCCATAAAAATCCTGAAAATCACTCAAATGTTCAGCATTCACACTGGTATAGCCCCTTAAATTTACTTCGCCAAAGCTCAAGATCGCCAATGAATATTTAGTGGTCGCTCAAAACTTCGAAACTTCCAATTTTCGCCAATTTTTTTTGCTCGTCACACTCATAAATTTGACGCATTGTAAAATGTTCAAAACAATTAATGCTTTTTTCTTTAGAAACAGATTTTTCAAATTTACCTCACACTTCTAACCCAAGAATCATAATCTTTGTTCTTATAAAATAATTCTTCAAAGCTCTTGTCCGTAAACAAAATCATAGTTCGTTTTATTCATAAAACTGAAATGGCAGCTGTTTTACGCGCATTGTGATGCGTCCCAGAGTTGGTCTCGTTAGACAAACTGCAGACCAATCGTAGTTGTACTCTGTGACGAGCGACGCCATAATACAATAATACATAATAATACATAATAACACATATTGTCTAATTTATGTTTGTTACAAATTATCATGATATATTATTCAGGAAATGCAATACTTCGCTGTTTGTTTTGTTTTTATGTTACAAGGAATTATAGCATAAATTGTAGCATGCCAGATTTACTTTTTGGCGGAAATTGTAAATTTCAAAGACCTTGAGCGACCACTAAACATTCATTGGGTGGCTAGAGTTTTCGCGAGGTTGATTTAAAAATTATAAACCGTAAAATTTATGGGTGAGAAGTGGCCGAAAAAAAATCGATTTTAATGAAAATTTTAATTTTTGGGAGGGTTTAGCGACCTCTAAAGATTTTTCGACCGCTCACACTTTTGGCGACAATTTCCTTTTTCTTTTAAAGAAGATAATTGGATGGCCAGAAAAAGAAAAAAATAGAGCTCTTATTTGCGCCACCCTAATATATGTGTGTGTGTGTGTATATATATATATATATATATAGGGTGCCCTGTTATGAATAGATAATCCTGCAAATGCTGATAGATCTTCATTTGTTTTATTTAGAAACGTCCTCTTTTTAACATTAAAAATTAAGAAAACTTTACATAAACCAATTCGAACACCCGACTTTCATAGCCTGCGGTGTAAAACAAAATGTACTACGCACATCGTGCCAATTACCAATTAATTGGCACACCCAAATGATATGAATCGACAACAACCAATTATTGTCGATTCATATCATTTGTAGAAATGGCACTTAAAAAACGAATGGCAGATGTCTTTTTTTTCAAAAAATAACATAAAAGCCCAAAATCTCGAAAAACCGTGGGACTTTGAGAGGTTATATACAGTCAGGAGGCCCAAAAAGATCGATTTTTCAAGAATTTTTCTTGAGAAGTCCTTTAAATCTATTAACGTAAAAATTTGTACACATATTATGGTAACTTTTAAGCGTATTTTAACGTTTTTAATTTGTATAAATAATTATTTTGAAAACTGCTATAGCTGATCTCCGGGAGCATCTCTAAAAAAAGGCGTCTTGCGGTGAGCACGATATCTCTGGACTGGATCATCTGAAATGAAAAAAACCAAAAATATTTCGTTAATATAATGGATTATCTTGTAATTGATCGAAGGAACAAGCGAAATAATAATCTTTAACAAAAATTTAAAACACAAATTGTTCATAACATGGAAAATATTTATCGGTGAGAAAAAACCTTCGGTTAATTACTAAAAAATATACTTGAAAAGATTGTGTTAAAATTTGTAACTGATCGATTCAGCCGTTTCGGAAAAATCTTGCTCATCGACTTTAAAAACACAGTTTTGAGAATAACGCGTTTAAGGCGTTACCCCCACTTGTAGCGCAAAAAAGGCCTTTTTCATGAATTTTTTCAAAGAAAACTACCAAACTTTTTTAATCGATCCATATACCATCTTAAAGAACACATCTTGAAAAACTTTCAGTAATTTTTTTTATTGAAAAATATTACATTGTTTAGTGGCAAATGGCCGTCAATGAAATAATGTTTTTATGTACACGGTTTGCGGTGACCAACATTGCGGCGAAGTGGATCATCTGAAAAAAAGTGCGGATGGATTCAGTCAAATATAAGTATAAACTAGTCTTAAATCGAAAGATTTAAAAAAATATTCATTTTTCACTAAATGGCGGACAGTCAAAGTTAATGGTTCGATTTTAACGAAAAAAATCGAACGATTAAAGACTACATTTTTATGTATTAAATAAGCCTGCAAAATTTCAAGAAGATCGGTTCATTAGTGTTCGAGTAATCTTGGTCACCGACTTCAGAAATGCCATTTTGAGAAAAATGCGTTTAAAGTTTCAATTTCCGGTCGTTTACACAACGGATTCTTCTCTTTTAACGCTCGTATCTCAGTTCATTTTTGTTCGGATCGACTTGAAATTTTCAGGACATATTCTCAGATATTTATACTTCAAAAAAATGCAATAAAAAAATCGATTTTTTCAAAATCACAAGTGAGGGTAACCACTTAAAATTTTGAAAAGCACTTTTGAACGCTCTGACACGTCATTACAAATGTGCGTGTAACTTCCAGAATATTCGCCGGCTTGACAAGAACTTTTCTGTGTGTGTACTTAAGAGCCCAGTCGACTTTGAAAATTAAAAAAAATCGAAAACGAGCAAGACTTGAAGAAATCGACGATGATGTGCAATGACAAGGGATTTTGTACGGTGCAGGAATTGCCGATTGAGTTTAGGTAAGATTTTTTCATAGCATAAACTTCGAACGCGTTTATCTCGGAACAACGTTTTTAAAATTTCGCTCCATCGTATCTCTAAAACTAATAAACCGATTCTCTTGAAATTCGAACCGCATATTGTAAACATGATTCGCAACAAGATGACCCTCGATGGTTTTAAAATTTTGATTTTCATTGTTTTTTGCGAAAAACTGCGGAAAAAAACGCTTTTTAAAAACTTTTTTCGTTTTTCATCTGCCATTTTTTTATTTTTTGATAAAACTTTCTATCCGGTAGTCATGTTGTAGCTGGTGGCATACTGAATCTAATGGACTTTGATTTTTTTGTTTCAGACAAGCCGTTGCCTAGTTCTGATAGAGCTACCTACCTAACCCACCTATTTTTGAGGCGTTACGTTAAACTATAGTTTTTGTACTTAAATATGAATAAAAATGAATTAATTTTTTTTCATGTTTTTCAAGACTTTATTTATCAATCCCATAAACTTTTATATTCATCTTTTATAAAATCCTCCACGCAAATCGCGAAAATAGCATTTTTTCGTGGCTCCAAAGTGGACTGGGCCCTTAAATATATGAACATTACGAAAAAAATGGTTAAATCGACTTTTGGAAATTTTAACTGTATATAACCCCTTAAGTAAACTGAAATTCCAACATATCGTAGGACATGATCTGACCTATCGACAGTTGCAGAATTATCCATTCATAACAGGACACCCTGTATACATATATACATATATCGAAAACTGTATTATCTGTGTACACATGAAAGCGATTTTGAAATGGAACGTCTAACTTACAAAAAAATAGCATCATCCACAAACACAACCGTACCTTTGATGTAAATCCGGAGTCGGTGGCTCGCAGAAATCGCACGTCTCCTTCTGAGCGATTCACTTCACATCTTCATTCATCGCAACTCGTCTTTTTCACGTTGCAGCAGAATAATATACCGCCCGTTACGGATCTCAGCAAGAACTGAGCTTTTTAACGACATTGGAAACGGCATTCAGATCGATCTCGTGCTTCCCAAGATTATTTCGTTCGAATTTAGATCGAACGAACCTGAGTCAGGCCACGCAATATCGTGTACATTATTACGAATTTCGAGGGGACAATTTTTTTTTTTCGTACGTGGACACAGCGAGTTTCGCGTTTACGGTTCGCCAACGAAAATATAATAGTTGATATACGAGCGTAGCGTGCAGTGCGAGCCGGGCGCACTCTCGATATCGTTCGCTATAATTCACGGACGAATTTATGAATCGTATAAGTCCGATAATAAAATGAGAACATTGAAACGATATATATATATATATATATATATATATATATATATATATATATATATATATATGTAGCAAGTAAGAAATGTGAGCTTGTGGAAAGTTAACGCGAGCATGAAATTTTTTAGTACCCGCCGAGCTACAAGCCTCGGCTGAGAGCTCAGCACGTCCAGGTTGCAAAAATGTATCGCGATCATTTTACTGTACATACATGTATACCCATCGGAATCTTTAAAAAAAATTATATTCTTTTTTGGCCCATTTAAATTCGATTACGATTGGAAAGAGTGCTCCTGTGCTCCTCGTAAGGCGAAGGGAGGTGTAAAAATCTTGAGGGATGCTGCGGTGAAGAAAAAGGCATCTATACACTTTGCTGCCAGGGATCTCTTTATTCGCGAAGCATCGCCAAATTGTGGCAAATTTTAGTCAAGCGTGAGGCGATGTTTTTTTTTTGTTTCATTCTAGGGGAAACAATTGGGAGTTATAACTCAAAGTGGAATGACCGAAAAAATATAAATGCTTTTTTAATCGAGTTTATACAGAATTCTTTTTCTTTAATACAAGCTTTTTGTTCCGACTTGTTTGGATGTTCCACATTTGGTTATAGCTGGGAATTGTTTTCTGTGGGAGGAAGTAAAAAAGGTATAACTATATCACGTCCGCTCACAGATTAATAAACGAGAAAACACCATGTGACAGCCAAAAGTGGTAATAAAAAGACCCTATGTCTCAAAAATGGTCACGAAATTTTTCCTTTAAAAAAAACATGAAAACCAGAAACCTTTTCCTAGCTTAAAAGTATCTCCCCCCTTAAAAAAGTATAAATTTGATCTTAAAAAGTATAAATCGCTTAAAAAGAAGGGAAATCATAAAAATCGATTTTAATCACATGACTGAAAATTCACTGTAATTATTGTGTGTTATATGTTTTAGTGCACTTTGGCATAATATCATCACACATACATTACATATGTGTACATGCTTACGAAGCGTGCAGGTTACGTTTTAACGCGCCGAGTTTTCTCTCGTGACTTTTCACGTATTTTCGATTCGAACGTGGTAAGATTTCTCAATCGGCGTTCATCGGGGAATAGTGCAGTATTCAATTGGATTTCAATGGGACCTCCCTATGTGCGGTATCCCCAGTAAATCCCTATAGAGATGTGGGTGCATCTTGGGACTCCCCAACAAATCTACGCCCGGGATCACGGAAGGATTATTTTTTTTGTTGAGATCCAACAAAACTGAGAACTTCGAGTAAAAAAATTCTCAACCGACGTCAATCGAAAAAGAGGGCAAAATGGACTTGGTTTTCAATGTGGACTCTCTACGTGCGGCGTCCGTATCAAATCCCCATATAGTAATGGGGTAGGAACTCCGACGGTTTATAATTCTGAATTTCAATGTTCCGAAAGTCAAGATGGGGCCGGGTTGAAATTCCGAACCCTGAATGGTCGGAACGCTGAAAACTCCGAAAGAATAGTAGCCCGAAAGATCAAAACTCCGAAAGAATTTTACACGAAAGACCAAAACTCCGAAAATCAACACCGTCACAATAATTCGGCTATGGAAGTTTTAAAAGTTTCCAAATTTTCAATAAATCGACGAGTTATTTTAAGAATTTTTAAAATTAAGAAGTGTATTGCGTCAATTTTAAAATTTGTCTAGACAATGTTGTAGGGGAGACCGGGGCAAAATGGTATAGCGGGGCAAAACGGTACCGGGGCAAAACGGCACTGGGGCATAATGGGATCGGGGCATAATGGGATAGCAAAAAATGAAGTTTCTTGCTGCTTGATTTGGGGCAAAATGGGACAGGGGCAAAATGGGACAGAGAGGAGTGGAATATCAAATTGGGGCAAAATGGAATCGGGGCAAAATGGGACACACAAAAATGAAGTGTTGCAGCCCGCTGAATTTGGGGCAAAATGGGATGACAGGAAAATTCATGCTTCGGCTCTATGAAAGAGCTGTTGAAACATAATCTAATCTAAATGGTGCTTGTGGTTCGTTTCAGTCCACATATACGCAGATAATACGGACTGACCGATATATTTGTCGACACATATCCGTCGATTTCATGGGGAGCGGCGGTCCTAGTTTCATAAAACAATTTACGTAAAAATTGACAAGAGTTAGATTTTCATCAATGGCTTGAAAATCAGTATCAGTTACGTGCAGTTGGTTCCCAGCTGCTTCCGATATCGGCAGGCAAAAAATCAAAACGTAAGGCGACATCAAGAAAAGGTACAAGTGGCATTCTTACGAATTCTCCGTACTACAGAGAATTCGTGAGAAAAATCCAGCGGCGTCGATAACAACCGACGATGACGCATCATGCCTTTTCTGCGGGGGCTTATATTCGAAATCCAAGGAATCCTGGATTCGTTGTAATTCATGCGAGAAATGGGCCCACTATTCATGTGCCCATGCTAACGAAAACTTAATCGAGTACGTTTGCGACAATTGTGCCGATAAAAATTAGCTTAGTTAAACAAGCAATAAAAATTAAGCATTGCCACCGTTAAATTATAGTATCGTAAGTAGAGTGTGACCCAAATATCGTGTAACATTCAATAAAACCTGTTTTCACTCATTTATTACCCCTCGTTTTTTACCCCTGCATTTCTTTCGTTTCTGCATCGAATTATTCCACTGTCCCATTTTGCCCCGATCCCGTTTTGCCCCAACCGCCTCTTTCTGAGGAGCCTGATTTTCTCCGGCCCATTTTGCCCCAGTCCCGTTTTGCCCCAATGACGTATTTTCCAGCAGTGTTGATTTTCACTATTCCATTTTGCCCCAAACCCGTTTTGCCCCGGTCCCATTTTGCCCCGGTCCCATTATGCCCCGCTATACCATTTTGCCCCTGTCTCCCCTACGTTCTACATCATTTACAGTCAACTGTGTAGACTTTCGCTGGCATGATCTTGACATGAGGACCGGCTTGAAATTCCGACCTTGAATGCGCCGACGGTTTGAAATTCCTAATTTTGGGTGGGGATCCAAATATCGAAGGACCAAATATAGATCGACAAATATTTCGAAACGACAGAATTATGAACTCTCACAATAACGAAGGTTTAATTATTCGAAATGTTATGTTTCGATCGAAGAAAAAATCGAATGACTATAAAGCAAAGCATCATTTATTCGAGAGCTCTTTTATCTGAAAACGTATATTCAGATCGTCTGCAATTTGAGACATACAAATATAGATTGGAACAATCTATAACATCCATATCTCCGAAACAGAAAAAAGCGAGTATCTAATATTCGTAATACCGCCTATAGCGAAAAGCAATATATCGAGACGCAAAATATCGATGGTCCGAAATGGCGAATGCCAAAATGGCGAACATGGTATGGATGCCGTCCAGGCCGACCGCTAACCCTATCTGCCTTGACCACAAGTTTTCGCCATCCGAGCCGTTCGACATTTTGACCCTTCGCTATTTTAACCACTCGACTTTTTGGCAGTTCGATTTAATGCTTTCTGTTTTTTGAACCGTCGCTATATTTACAATTCGGAGATTCGTCTTCTCGAATTATTTGGTGTTATTTATATAAGCAATTCGATATTATGTCTTTCAATATTTTTTAAATCGGTTTTTGTTTTTCGCTATATTTCAACTTCGAGATATTCGTATTCGGAATTTTTATTTACGACTATATAAACCTTCCGAACATTGATCTGTCTATATTCAAACATTCGACATTTTTTAATTCGATATTTCAGCCCATCCGAATATTGATCCATCGATATTTCGACTCCCACCCCTAATTTTAATGTTCCGAAATTACAAGGTTTGTCAAGATTACGCCAGCGAAAGTCTACACAGTTGACTGTAAGGATGTAGGACGTATAGCATTGTCTAGACGAATTTCAAATTGACGTAAAATCACTTCTTAATAAAAAAACAAATTCTTGAAATAATTCGTCGGTTTATTGAAAATTTTGAAACTCTTAAAACTTCCATAGCCGCATTATTTTGACGGTGTTTAGATTTTCGGAGTTTTGGTCTTCCGTGCAAAATTTTTTCGGAGTTTTGATCTTTCGGGGTAGTATATTTTCGGAGTTTTGAGCGTTCTGATCATTCAAAGTTCGGAATTTCAAGCCGGCCCCCTAGTGCGCCGATAAAAAAAATAAAAATATAGACGCTATAATAAGAATATGGTACATAAATAAAAAATAGACGACACAATAATATCTCGTCGGATACGCGTAATTTTCGCGAGGTCAATTAGGGCGATGTTGCGTAACTTTTCCTGTGGACACCCCTCTCTCTCTCTCTCTCTCTCTCTCTCTCTCTCGTAATCACCGGCAGATGTACGGTTACGTAATATCGATTAATATTCATAAAAGCGCCGTTTTGTTCTCCATTTGGAAATGGTTAACGAGATAACTCTGAAGACTGTGAGGATTTTGCTTCCAATCGTGTTTGCGTGTCCGTCCGGCGATTGAACAGGTGGTCCGGTCAGTGTCAGAAAATGCGGCCACGGCATGAATAAAGCAAAGCCGTCTCTTTTTACCACCGCCCAGTCCGCCGCTCATTAAAACGCGTTATTATTTTTTAATTAAGCCGTAACGAAGGATTTATTAACGGTGCGGAGATTCGTAAAATTTCGACGAAACTTATGTTTTTGTGTGCGTAGCAGATTGTGTGTGTGAGAGAGAGAGAGAGAGAGAGAGAGAGAGAGAGAGAGAGAGAGAGAGAGAGAGAGAGAGAGAGAGAGGCGGACATACAATCCGAAAGTCCGGTACTTCACACACGTACGTAAACACACATACACTTATGCACAGAGAAATACACGAGCGAACTGTACGTCCTTAACGCGCTCAATAAATGAATACCTCCTATACTCGTATCTCGTATTCGACATTGACAAATTTGTGAAAATTGTGGAAGCTGATGCGGCGAGTACTGAGAAAGCTTTTGTATCCGATTTCGGTTCGTCGGTATACGAGCAATTACATAATTCTCTACTTTATCAAAACGCATTGAAATGTGAGATAATCATTTTGAACTGCGAATAACTGTGGTCTTCAGTGAATTAGCCTATATACCTGTAACAGGTAGTGAGTACCGGAGTGTGAGCATAAGAATGGATGGGTGGGAGTCAAAATATCGATGGATCAATATTCGGATGGGCTGAAATATCGAATTAAAAAATGCCGAATGTTTGAATATAGATAGATCAATGTTCGGAGGGTTTATATGGTCGTAAATAAAAATTTCGAATACGAATATCTCGAAGTTGGAATATAGCAAAAAACAAAAACCGATTTCAAAAATATTGGGAGACATAATATCGAATTGCTTATATAAATAACACCAAATAATTCGAGAAGACGAATCTTCGAATTGTAAATATAGCGACGGTTCAAAAAACAGAAAGCATTCAATCGAACGGCCAAAAAGTCGAGTGGTTAAAATAGCGAAGGGTCAAAATGTCGAACGACCCGGATGGCGAAAACTTGTGATCGAGGCAGATAGCGTTAGCGGTCGGCCGGGACGGCATCCATACCATGTTCGCCATTTCGGCATTCGCCATTTCGGACCATCGATATTTTGCGTCTCGATATATTGCTTTTCGCTATAGGCGGTATTACGAATATTAGATACTCGCTTTTTTCTGTTTCGGATATATGGATGTTATAGATTGTTCCAATCTATATTTGTATGTCTCAAATTGCAGACGATCTGAATATACGTTTTCAGATAAATGAGCTCTCGAATAAATGATGCTTTGCTTTATAGTCATTCGATTTTTTATTCGATCGAAACATAACATTTCGAATAATTAAACCTTCGTTATTTTGAGTGTTCATAATTCTGTCGTTTCGAAATATTTGTCCATCTATATTTGGTCCTTCGATATTTGGATGCCCACCCGAATGGATATTCGTGCTTCGACGATCGAGCTTAAGCAAAAGCGTGAAACAGTTTCTCTCTCTCTCTCTCTCTCTCTTCCTCCTCCTTTTTCCCCCTTTCTTCTGCTGTCTCCCTTCTTTTATAACATTTACATTCGGCCATTATCTTTGTCATGTATCATAATATAATGCCAAGTAAAATGAAATAAAATAATATAATATAATATAATATAATATAATATAATATAATTTACCTCATATAATAAATGCAAATGTTTGGATTTCTTTGGATGTTTGTTACTCAATCACGCCGAAATGGCCAACGGATTCGGACAAAATTTTGCACATAGGTAGAGTATGCTTTGGAATAATGCACAAGTTACTTTCTATCCCAGTGAATGGCTCGTGTGCGAGACATCGACCGTTTTTTTTTAAACACAATTTTTCAAAACGGCACGCAGCATAACTGTAATAATTTTCATTCTTTTCACTCCAAATTTTGAGCTCATCTTTAAAATAACGTTCCGAAAAGAAATACGTACGTGATTTTTCATGAGCAAATTATACTATTAGTTATTGACAAATGATTGTCCTTTTTTTCTGTCGAAAATTGTGTTTTTACTTGAAAATCTTGCCAATTACACAGAAATTCATATTTATAAAATCCCCTACGTATTTCTCTAGCTATACTCATGTATATTAATCTATTTTTTATTATTTTTTTTCAAATTCAAATATACGTCGGTTATACTGCGTGCCGCAGAGCGTCTCAAATTCAACATGCCTCGCGATAATGTCTCCAGTGTCACCATTTTCTATGATTTTTTAATAGAAATTCTTTTGGGCTCACTTGAAGATATGACTAATAATATCCTTGAATGATATTATCCTCTTACTTGACCTTCCACAAAAAAAATCGCAAATAATCATTTAATTTTAGACGTTTACAGTGTAATATTTAGACGTTTACGGTGTGAGCCCTTAAGGACAGTTTACCGTCGAGAGGCATGAAAAATGCATGAACTTCAGTTTTTTTTTGTTTAATTTCAAATGAATACTTTTGGAAACGGATTTCAATGTATTTTATTCTTCTATCAATGGACAGAAAATTCCAATTTTATTTATGAAAAAAATCCAAATTGGCGACTCCGCTTCCGTCAAATAAAGCACGGCGTGTTTGGGTCCGCGCAGGGCGCTCCATACCCTCGCCAGTTCATTTGAGACAAAAACGGGTTAAAAATGATCAAAATAGATTAAATTTGGGAAGCCTTGTCATTATTTTTCCGAAAAACCTCTCAATAACAAAATAGCAGCCGTTTGAAAATAAAATATTTTTCCGAAAAACCTCTCAATAACAAAATAGTAGCCGTTTAAAAATAAAATCCGATTTTTTTTCACGGTTTTTTTTGTGTCAACCGACCAAACAAAACCTTTCTTAATCAATTTTCGACACAAATTACTTCCCGATGGCCCCGCAAATTGAATTTCCTTTCAATTGCGCAGACATTCATGTGAATCGGTTCATCCGTCGCAGCTGTAGATCGCTCCGTACGCTGCAAAATGCTGTTTCCAGAAAAATGCTCCGAGTGCCTCAGTCACCCGTTTCCCCGGCGGCGTACGGTTCCGCTCAACAGGCTGTAAATCCTAAAATACTCTAGATATAAAAATATCCTTTTACCCACGTGTTCTAAACACCATAAGGATGCAAATGGTGCATCAGAATCGTTTTTTTTTTCATCGCCACGACCGGCAACCTGTCCTTGATTTAATGGGTACATCAGCTTATCGCAAGAACGATTACCAAAGTCAATAACCAACCGTGATTGCTGTGAAAAATCGGATAAAACAGACTTGCGAGAAAAGTGCCGCATTACGAGAGAGGATGATGGCGAAATCATTTTTTATCGAAGAAAAATAGAAACAAATTATCTGGCACGGTTAGAAAAGAGATGATCTTCAAGCGCTCTCGGCAAGTGAACAAGAACATCGCGGCGTGTTCTTGGCGTGCAGCGTTCCGAGACAGGCGGCAACTCCTTCATCTGGCACTTAATTGTTTATTGCTCGGGTGAAAATGTAATTTCTGTCGGGTGCGAGACCGCCGGAAGCTGGCCTGTTAAATGGCAAGGAGAACGAGAGATCGTGGGTGAAGATGAGGAGGAGGGTAAAAAGGAGCTGTTCGTCGACACGATCCCGAGGGTGGAGAATGAGGAAAAGTTGCTCTTCTCTTTCTTGCCCACGCTGGTAGATACTCCCGTTCTCGGGGGCGCACATTCTCGGCTATACTTCTCTCGTCGTTGGGAGAACGAACCTTCGCGGTCCTAAATCTCTGCCTGGCAATTAAACGCCGCTGAAGATTACGGTGGAGACTCTGCTGCAGCTATTTCTTCTCTCTCTCTCTCTCCCTCTCTCTCTCCCTCTCCCTCCCTCTCTCTCTCTCTCTCTCTCTCTCTCTCTCTCTCTCTCTCTCCCACCCCCCCTCCTGGGCCCTTTCCACCATTCCCGGAGTGGAATGAGCTTTGAACCCGCGCGAACACGAACCAGCCGAAGGGAACACGCGAGAATGCAATGGAATTAAGACCGCGAGTCGAAAGATATGAGCAGCAGGAACGAGGGACGGTACAATCTTTTTGCGACCAAATTTCGAGACCGAGAGCGAGAGGGGGGGAGAGAGAGAGAGAGAGGGAGTGATTGATGGATTGATTGATTACAATTGTTATTATTTCCAGGGCACTCGTCAGGCAAACAATATAGATATAGCACGATGGCATTGTAATAGCAGTAAACGATATTGTGATTATGCAATATTATACAACATTGTATTGAAAGTGCGCTGACTAAAAAACATAAACAAATATATAATGAAGCCAAAATCTTATAAATACTTTGAGATTTTACTATTATGTATATTGTCTACAATTAACTAGAAAATATGAATCACTATATAATGCAGCCGAGGTATTTTATACATTTTTTAATATTATATTATGTTTTCTTATATGATTTTATAATAACGATGTGATGAATTTTACAAGACATGATGGTCTTGTACTATACGAGGGTGGGGTGAAAAGTTTCCGGCCTGACCAAGAAAAACGATGTTTTAACATTTTTTTTTGCTTTCTTTTTCAACATAATCTCCATCAACACTGATACATTTCTCATAACGGTGTTCTAATTTAGTTATACCAGTTTTAAACGTAGATTCGTCAAGCTCCTCAAAATACTGATTTACAACTTCGATAACTTCTTCGTTGCTCTTAAATCTTTTCCCGCCAAGCCATTTTTTGAGGTTAGGAAACAGGTAATAGTCGCTGGGGGCTAAGTCTGGAGAGTAGGGAGGATGCGGCATCAATTCAAACTTCAATTCGTGGATTTTGGACATGGCAACAATCGACGAATGCGCTGGTGCGTTATCGTGATGAAACAAAACTTTTTTCTTCGCCAAATGAGGTCGCTTAATTTGCACCTCGTGCTTCAAACGTTGCAATAACTCTGCGTAGTATTGACCAGTGATAGTCTTACCCTTTTCAAGGCAATCAATGTATATAATTCCTCTCGCATCCCAAAAAACAGTAGCCATAACCTTGTTTGCCGATAAAATTGTTTTTGCCTTCTTTGGGGTTGGTTCCCCTTTTCCAACCCACTGTTTTGACTGTTCTTTATTTTCAGGAGTGTAGTGGTGGACCCATGTCTCATCAACAATTATGAATCGATGCAAAAATTCGTTTGGATTACGCCTATACAGCGCCAAATTGTCGGTAGAAATGGTTTTTCGAAGCAGTTTTTCGTCGAGCGTTAGCAAACGCGGCACCCACCTTGCACACAGCTTTTCCATGTTCAAATGGTTGTGCAAAATATTTCGCACACGTTCAGCTGACATCCTACAGGTCTTAGCTATCTCATGCACTTTCAAACTGCGGTCTTCCAACACTATTTTATGGATTTTTTCAATCATCTCGGAAGTTGTGACTTCAACGGGCCGTCCTGAGCGAGGCTCGTCAGAGGTGCTCACACGACCCATTTTAAATTCAGAAACCCACTGCTTAATAGTTGAATATGATGGGGAGGAGTCTCCTAGTGCTGAATCCATCTCTTCTTTTATTTGTTTTGGTGTAAAACCTTTCAAATGGAAGTATTTGATGACAGCACGTTTTTCCAATTTTTCCATTTTTACGAAAACAACGGAAACGTCTCGCGCAATGTGCTCTCAAACGCAAACTAACGTAGCAATTGGGCTGAAACTGTACATAAAAGCTCGGTAGGAATGGTACTGTAAGACGCCGCTTCAAAACTAGACCTAGTGGCACCATCTCTTGGTCAGGCCGGAAACTTTTCACCCCACCCTCGTAAAGAGCAAGAGAAAGAGAGGCAGAGAATAAAAAAATTGTCCGTTCTCATTTCCAGAGTGTAGGCCAATAGCGACGCAACCGCGATGCCAGAATAAACAACCTTAAACGTTACAATAAAACGTTGAAAGGTGCACAATAGATTGCAAAATCGTGGAAGTTTAGGACTGTAACGAGCGTTACATCTATGTGGCTCACTGAAAAATAAGACTTTTTTTGTAAATTCTAAAAATGTAATGGAAATGAGGCTCGGAGGGTTTATCCTCCATGTGGACGTATAGAACAAAATCGTATAAACAAAATACAAAATGGTAGCTCAGTCGTAGCTACGCTAATTGTAAAAGTGTTTTTTTTTCGGCGCTCTGCATGGAGGCAGAACTTTTATGGATAAGCATCTAGAACCGAAGAAAAATCGTCAACGACATTAGCTTTGCTAGAAAAGTGCACACAATTATTTAAAAATGTGTGTGTTTTGTCGCAAAACGGCACCATTGTGAATATATTTTTTTTCGCTGACAAATCGGCTCTGCTCTGTTTATAAAAACAAGAGTTGCTGATGCATCCCAAACATTCTCAGTACTTATTTAGAGAATATATACAGGGTGTCCGAAAACTGAATGCGTTTCCAGAAATGGGGGATTGGGGGTGAAATTCTGAGTCGATTGGTATAAGCATGTGTGGGTCTCAGATCAACCCCTGGCTTATTATTAATTTTTAAAGGCGGGCCAATCAGTCGCGTCCGCCTTTATTCTTAAAATATTCAATATATATAGATCTATCGTTTAAAGAGAAAAAAACATTCATTGATTTTTTGATCGTTGTCAATGTATATCCCGCCTCAAGCGAAAACATTTTTTTTCAATGACAATTAAGCCTCATTTCCCAGTTCCATAATCCACAAAGTGTGATATTGTGTTGTGACTCCAAGTGCAATTGTCCCTTGCGTTGGTCGATTGGATTCAAACGATGCGAGCCATTTTTCGATTCGAGGCAGGTAAGCTGAACATTTTCACGCTTCGCCTGACACTGTAGACGACGTCGTGGGATGTGTGACGTGTGTCGGCCCCTTCCCATCCTCTTCTACTCTGAAGCGTACATATATATATATATACACATATGCATGTACGACTCCTCTCATTTGGCCTACTCTGTGTACTCCCCCTCGGGCCTCGTTTTGCGGTGGAGCAATCCGAGCTTGCATGTACGCCAAAGCGTAATTAGGAACAAGGGGTCGGGCTCGAATCACCAAAAGGGAGAGAGAAAAAGAGAGAGTGGGCGAGACTCGAATCAAGCCGAGTCTTCGTCGTCGCGCATCACAGCAGAGCGGAGGAGGAGTATATACTTGAATTAATTTAACTACCCTCACGATTTGCATTTGCGAGTGCGAGCTTTCGAGTGCGGGCTCATCCCCCCGGCCAAACCCTCAACATCTTCTCTCTCTCTCTCTCTCTCTCTTTCTGTCTCTCTCTCTCTCTCTATCTCTCTGAGCTATCGAGAACTCGTGCAGCAACGATGTACACACGTTTTCCCTGACGGGAATGAAGAGAAAACTTGCTATGTACGAGGGTGGGGTGAAAAGTTTCCGGCCTGACCAAGAGATGGTGCCACTAGGTCTAGTTTTGGAGCGGCGTCCTACAGTACCATTCCTACCGAGCTTGTATGTACAGTTTCAGCCCAATCGCTACGTTAGTTTGCGTTTGAGAGCACATTGCGCGAGACGCTTCCGTTGTTTTCGTAAAAATGGAAAAATTGGAAAAACGTGCTGTCATCAAATACTTCCATTTGAAAGGTTTTACACCAAAACAAATAAAAGAAGAGATGGATTCAACACTAGGAGACTCCTCCCCATCATATTCAACTATTAAGCAGTGGGTTTCTGAATTTAAAATAGGTCGTGTGAGCACCTCTGACGAGCCTCGCTCAGGACGGCCCGTTGAAGTTACAACTTCAGAGATGATTGAAAAAATCCATAAAATAGTGTTGGAAGACCGCAGGTTGAAAGTGCATGAGATAGCTGAGACCTGTAGGATGTCAGCTGAACGTGTGCGAAATATTTTGCACAACCATTTGAACATGGAAAAGCTGTGTGCAAGGTGGGTGCCGCGTTTGCTAACGCTCGACCAAAAACTGCTTCGAAAAACCATTTCTACCGACAATTTGGCGCTCTATAGGCGTAATCCAAACGAATTTTTGCGTCGATTCATAACTGTTGATGAGAAATGGGTCCACCACTACACTCCTGAAAAAGATTTAAGAGCAACGAAGAAGTTATCGAAGCTGTAAATCAGTATTTTGAGGAGCTTGACGAATCTACGTTTAAAACTGGTATAACTAAATTAGAACACCGTTATAAGAAATGTATCAGTGTTGATGGAGATTATGTTGAAAAATAAAGCAAAAAAAAATTTTTAAACATCGTTTATCTTGGTCAGGCCGGAAACTTTTCGCCCCACCCTCGTATATGCACTGCCGCTCAAAAGTTTGGATACACCAGTCGATGTTTCTTGCCGCACTAAAAGTTACATAGCTTCGTCGAAAAAAAAAAGATAACCAAATTTATCGAACGCCGTTTTGAAGGGAACAAATTCAGTTTTGTTTTGCTTTTTGAAATATTTTTTATGATTTTTTTTTCGACCCGGTACGCACTTTTGTACCCGACTGTTTTTCGACTTTTTTTTCGACCATCGGGAATTGAATTTTTTTTCTCAGTTTTTTTTCAGGTCGTCTAGGTGCTTTTGAAATATCGACAAAATGGAAAAAATCTGAAATGTGTCAACATATTCAAAACGAAAGACTGCAACATTTTCTCCTCATGACATGTTGTCTCTAACTCAATAATTTACGAGATACGCCAATCAATTTGGACGATTCTCTGAGGATAGGCCAACAAAAATTCTGAAAAAAAATTTAAAAAAATTTAAGCGAATTTAAAATTAAAAATTAAAAAAGTTTCTCCCCCTAATAATTTGTTATAAACGTCATACTCTTCGAGTCATCCTACTCATCAGAGTTTCGAGCGAAAATAGTTTTACAAAATCTCAGAGGAAAATTTTGAAAAAATTCCAGGCGATCCAGTACAAACTTACGCAACTTTTTATATCCTTGACATTTCCTCTTAAACCCTATAGTACTTGAGTGACGTGGCATCTTCCAAAATTTGTCTTTTTTAGCCAAAAATGAAATAACTTAGCGAAGAAAAATCGTACGAAACTTTTTTTTTGAAACGAAAAGGGTGCTCCTACTATCCCGTTCAAGGTTATCAGGGATAAACATGACAAATTATTTTCCACAAGTCATGCGCCTAATTCTCGATGGTCGAAAAAAAGCCAAAAAAACAGTCACGTACAAAAGTATGTACCGGGTCGGAAAAAAATCATAAAAAATATTTCAAAAAAGCAAAACAAAGGTGAATTTGTTTCCTTCAACACGCCGTTCGGTAAATTTGGTTATCTTTTTTTTACGGCGCGTGGTAACTTTTAGTGCGCCAAGAAATATCGATTGGCGTATCAAAACTTTTGAGCGACAGTGTACATAGTGAAAAATAACGTATAGCTCCTCGTTCCCTGAACCTACCAGCGACGAAATCATTTCTCATTGGTGCGTCCTTGTCTGATCCGAGCTAATCCATAAGTCGCCTGATCCATTCGTTCCTGTGGTGGCGAATCTCTCGATAATTCCAAACGAAGCGGCGGACGTTCGTGTCGTCGAGCTCAAAAAAGTAAAGCGTTTTCGCATTTATAATTGAGTGTCCTCGTCGTCGAATTAACCTCCGGTCTCATAAGTCAATTTTCAACCGTCTGATGTTGAGCTTTTCTCTTCAGAAGAACGTCTCTGGCAGAGATTAAAGTTCTTAGGTGGCACACGACTTTCTCAGTCTTTTGACAGGGAAGAGAATCGCTCGGCAGAATTTGAATTTAATCAAAGTTGAACAATGAAAATTAATAAAAGAAAAAAGAAAAATAGTCGATCGTTAAAAAAAAAATAGAATACTGAATATTACCACAGAAGATGCCAAGAATCAGCAAAGCTGTAATAAGATGATGCTCCGTTGGTACGAAAAATCTACAATAAACTATTCTCAAACGTGTCGGGCTTTTGGGAACCGGCTATCAAGGGACATCACTTTGGTGTCCACCTTAAATTTTTTCAAACTCATGTATATGGTAGAGCATTAAAAACTATTGGGAACGTATTTTTTATCGTCGTAAAAACTGATCCAAGGGGTGAAACTACCCCTTGGAGAGGAGAATTTCAATTTTTGACTTTGCAGATTCACTCGCCAGCAGTCCACCGATTTCATCGAAACAAAATCAAAAATCTAGTAATGGAAAACGATCAAAAATCGAGTGCATTGAAAACGAATATCGGGTGCATTGAAAAAAATTAAGGGATGAACCACCCCTCTATTTTTATGTCGTGCACCCCACATTTAAAAGGGTGTATTAAATTGAATATAGCGGGCAATACTTCAAATATAGGATGAAAGTTGACATATATTGGCATGTTTGCAAAAATCGTTGTTGAAATACCGTACTTGAAGCGCCTTATCGCAGTTGTTTTTTTTCTGTATTTAAAATCTTTATGCCGATTCAAAATGTTTCTAAAAACTCCAAATTGATGTTGAGAGCATGGAGAAATTCCCGAAAATCGTTGGTCCGTCTTCGAAATTCGTCTTTAGGCAACGTAATTTTGGAAGATGTCTTATCAGGTAGAGAATTGAAATGGCGTAAAAGTGATTTTTTTCGACGCTTTTGGTCACTTTTTCAAAATTTCCGAAGTCCTAGAATTTCAAACAGCCGTAGCGTCGATCATATTTGACTGACTTAATAGCTGTAGGGGCGGAAGGGGGGGGGGGTAAAGAGAATTTTGGCAAACTTGGAGAATTGGGACGCTTGATTCATCCTAATATCTCTATTAGTTTTCCCGGAAAGTCCACTTGAAAAATGGCCGAAAAAGAAGCAATGGAAAATCTATGCAAAAATTGGCAAAAATCGATGCCCCAACTTTAAATTCTTCCAATAATCGAAAAACAATCCCAACTTCATAAATTAAACAGCATTTTAAGGAGAAAACAACTACGCAGAAAATACGTTGAAAGCCGAGTTCCAAATCTAAACTGAAAATAAATGATTGACCATTCAGTGAAGCCTCTTATTTTTGGCCGAGATGAGGTAAGATTTGAAGAACATTTTTTCTTCCCAGTCTACATGGATGTATTTTTACCTCCTAAAAATGAATTCACCATTCCTCAAAAACACTCAAATTACGTTGGAAATCTTTTAAAATGAATGTAATGGGGTTTACCCCCTTAAGATCGTTACCCGGCAAAAACAAAAAAAGTCACAATCTTCCATTTTGTCCTCGTTCAAAGTGTTACCCCTTACGTTCAATGTAATGCACCCCTTTTAAATGTGGGACGAGAGAAAGAAAAATGAAGGGGTAGTTCATCCCTTCATTTTTTTCAGTGAACCCCTAGTCGATTTCTGATTGTTTTGTATTACAAGTATTTGTATTTTTGTATCACTGCAATCGGTGGACTGCTTGCGGGTGAAACTGCAAGATCAGTCCTTGACTCCTTGAAACCGTTTTTTCGCCGAAAAAAAAAAAAAAATACGTATCCAATCATTTATTTATCAGATATTGTGTTCCACGCTTAACCTCCACGTTTGTACCTTACATTGCAATAAAAATATTCGTACTTTTCAAATAAATAATACGTTTTGTTAATAAATAAAAATGTCAGAACATTTTGAGACACCCTTTACATGAGTCTCAACCAAATCGAAGACGAACACCGAGTGATGTTACGTGTCCCGAAAAATGCATTCACTTCCGGAAATAATTGGATCCAAGATTTTGCGTAGGGTTGATCTCTACGTGAATGGCACTTTCCCATTACGTTGACGTTTGTACATTTATTGACGATCCCGATGAATACGATGAACGCCGATATCCTCAAAAAGGGAAGGCCATTTACAAAAACGGCTTGTTGGTGATGTGAGCATGAGAAAGCCTTGCTCTATGCACGGAACACCCTTCTGGATCCATATAGCACAGAAATTGTAACACACACCGGGTTTGCTATTGATGGGCCGGAAGACTCGTGTGTCGGGGCACATTTGTTCAGCCATTAATCGAACGAAGGCGAGAGAATCTCGTTTCGTTCGTTCGGAAACGTATATATATATATATACACATATATATGTCACTTTTTCCGGTAGCGGATATTTTCGATCTTGCTTTTCCTCTGTTTCACTCGTCCTCGTTGAGTCTGCCGGTGTCTCTCGCAAGCGTGCGCGGCCACGTGAATGTTGGCGGTAGTAGCGCGACCGGAAAAGCAGCAACGACGTGCCCTTTACCCGAGCGTTCACGAGTAAAGTAGCACCGGGGCTCAAGACTCGGAGGGTGATTTATCCCCAGTCACCCCCGGGCCACCGCCTCCCTAATCTCTTCTCTCGCGTCTCCAGCGTTAACCCCGCGTTATCCTCTCTGTTCATCTTCTTGACTCTTGGCCCTTACTTCCTACTTGGCGGCGAAGTGGCGCACGTATATAGATATGTTTAGCGACCTTCCTCTTCTAAATATACAGGGTGTTTGGCGCATGAACCGACACAATTTTTGGGGATTGAGCGGGGAAATTTTCTAGTTTTTTTCAACCCTTAGACCTTATGTCCTAAGTGTCATGGTAATTGAGACATAATTTTTTTTCGTTTTTTTTAATTACTCGTAATTCCGCCTTTAAATCGTCATAACGTTTTTGTTTGTGGTTGTAATAGGACGAAATAACTTTTGTTGTATTCTGCAATGTATGTTTATTATAAATAAATAATTATTTGATACAATTGGTTTGGAGAAAATGACTCATGATTCAATGTATGAAAAGTGTCAACATCTAAATTCATTGTAAAAAAAACTAAAAGCTATTTTGAGCTTAGCTTTGTTTAAAAAAGTTCTCTAGTTAATACCCTTTCCAACGGTGTGCTACATGCTTTAGAAATAATTCATTATGTGGGCAAAATATAGAGAATAAGTTTTTTTTTTAGAATGCATTTAGAAGTTTACATTTTTTATACATTTACACATTTTTCAGACTTTGGAAGCTTAGGAGTTATTTTCTTGAAAGCAATTTTATCAAACGATGATTTATTTGTAAGAAACATATATTGGAGAATACAACAAAAGATATAGTGTGCTATTACAATCACAAACCAAAAAGTTATGACGATGTGAAGGCGGAATTTCAGGTAATTAAAAAAAAATCAAATTTCTGTTACCGTGACACTTAGGACATAGGGTCTAATGATAAAAAAATTAGCAAATGGCCCCCCGAATCCCCCCAAAAATAGTGTCCGCCCATGGAACAAACACCCTGTATATATACATGGAAACCTTCAAGCCTTTTCTCTTGGTTCGTTTTCCCTCTTCTTTTCCTCCTGCAGAAGCGGCGAAAGACAGTGGAGCAGGAAAGTAACAGGATCTTTGTCCCTCTTTCGCGGGTGCTCTTCGCACTTCGCCCAGTAGCACCAGCAATGAATCACTTCCTTCTATCTAAACGAGAATCCACCGGGATTTGTTTAGCTCAATACAAAGTAAGGGAGAGCGAGACGGAGGGTGAAAGGGTGAGAATAACGTCGTCTCTAGAAACTCACAAGGCTTTTACCTCATGCGCCATAAAGATTTCGCATCAAGCACTTGTATTCGATAAACGTCATAGTCCAAAAATTACGTGTCCCTCGAAAGATCGGATCTGGAAGAGCACTACCGGAATAGTGTATGAAAATTCGAAGGTTGTTGCTTAAGGCCTTAGGCAAGAGTAACGGGTATAAAATCATGTGTGAATTTAACCATTTTTCTCGTATGAAAAAATGATTCACTCATAAAAATTAATTACACATCTATTTAGTATGAATATCAAGCTGTTAGAAAATATACTGGGTTGGTACAAAAATCTTGCAACACTTTTTTTTCAATTAAAATATTTTTCCTAATAATGAAGTTCGAGAACATTCGAGAATAGGAAATACAAGAATGGTCTAGAACCTTCCATGCCGCAGGATATATAAGCGAGTCAGATGTTCCGCGGAGTCAGTATGAGCAAAGATGGATCAACGTGCACTTCGAGCAATCGCATATTACGAATTCTTGCAAGGGCATTCTGTAAGAGCTGCAGCCCGTAATATGTGCAGTGCGTTCAAGGCTAATGTAGTTAATTATTCAACGGTCTCCCGATGGTATCAGCGTTTTCATTCTGGCGATACATCTTTTGAAGACAAACCTAGGTCCGGCAGGGAATCGATTGTGGACGATGAAGAACTGCGAGCACTTATAAAGGCAAAGCCTAATATGTCGTCACGAGAATTAGCCAACAAACTCAACTGCAGTCATCCTACTATCCTTCGACATTTACAAGAGATGGGATATAGGAAAGTTGATTCGTCTTGGATACCGCACAATCTCAGCGAATCAAACAAAGCAACACGCATGTCCATCTGTCTTTCACTCCTGCATCGTCCGCAAAGAAATGATTTTCTTCAAGAAATAGTCACTGGGGATGAAAGCTGGGTGTTGTATGTTAATCACACGCGCAAGCGACAGTGGCTATCGAAAGGGGAAAAACCAGAACCGACCCCTAAACAGCCCCGTGAAATGAAGCAAGTTTTACTCTGTTGTTGGTGGGATTCTGAGGACATGCTCTATTACGAATTTCTGCCAACGAACACCACAATACAGGCAGAGATTTATTCTGCACAACTGCAAAAGGTGGCTAAAATTATGAAACAGAAAAGGCGTAAACGTCTTCACGTTCGGCTTCTCCATGACAATGCTCGACCGCACGTCGCTAAGATGACACAAGAAAATATTTCGCAGCTAGGATGGGAAGTTCTACCACACCCACCGTATTCACCAGACTTAGCACCTACCGACTATCACCTGTTTCGAGCTTTGAAGAACTATTCACGGGATAAACAATTTGATGATCTGTCAGAGCTCAAAAATACATTGGAAGACTTTCATAATTCACGATCAAAAGAATTCTGGTCTGCGGGCGTGCAAAGTCTACCAGAGCGTTGGGCAAGAGTTGTAGATGCGGAGGGAGCCTACATTACTGAATAATCGTTTATTGTTAAAATAAAATATTTTTCTTTTTTACTCGTGTTGTGTGTTGCAAGATTTTTGTACCAACCCAATATATATATATATTTTTTTCCATGTACAAAATGGCCGTCTACTAATATTTTCTTTTGTTTTTTTAGGCGCTCCGTGGCGTGACATTTAGCATCCACAATTTTTGACCTACAACAAAAAACATAAATTCTCATCAATCTACATTAGAATACCTAGAGAAGTACGTACGGAATTTAAAAAATATTGTTTTATTTAAAAGTTGTAGATATTTGAACTTAAGGGGAGATATACACCTAGGAGCCAGAAGAAGGGTCATTTTTGTGATTTTTTTTCAAGGACAACTATTTGAAATTTCAGATTGGGGTTTTCATTATCTAAAAGTATATACATTCAAAAATATGTTTAATTTTCTTTATTTAAAAATATCAAAAATATACAAGGATATTGTATGATCCTTGGAGTGTCGTAAAAAAATCTGCGTATGCGGTACCCACTGGGGTTTCTTCAAAAATCAACTGAAACAAAAACCAAAAAGATTATTAAATTAGATACTATAATCTAGTACTTGTCATAGCCGATTTTGAAAATATCGATTTATGACAAAATGGCGGACGTTTGAACATCAATAGTGATTTTTGGGCCAAAAATTAGTTATTACTTTGCCTATAAAACAATAACTAAGTAACGGAAAAAAAATCCTATGACAAGTACTAGATAATGGTGTATAGAATAACCACAAAAAACCTCAAGGCAATCGGTTAATTGGTTTTCGAGAAATTTTGGGTACCGATTTGAAAAACGTGGATTTGAGAAAAACGCGTTTGAAAATTTGGGAATGAATAAATCATGAAATTTGTCAACTTACATGGAATCATCGATACCAGGCCCATAGTGTAGGTCTTCTACGATCGACGGAATATTCATAGCTTCTAGATCCTCGACCTCGACCATTTAGGTGTATATCTCTCCTTAAGAAATTAATTTTCAGTGAAAAATTTCGTTACAACTGCTAATAAACTGCTCATAAAATGAAAAGTTTTCGATTAATTAGAAATTCGGTACGTACTTCTCTGCGAAATGCAATTAAAAACATAACTTTTAAATTTGAAGCAAATCGAGTGAAGATTGTTGAAGTTATTTGTCATGTCAATTGGAAAAAAGCTGTTTCGAGAAGTTTCGAGTAGTCGGCCATTTTGTACATTGAAAAAAATATATATATATATATTATTTTTTTCTAACAGCTTCATATTCGTACTGAAAAGATGTGTAATTAATTTTATGAGTGAATTACTTTTTCATACGAAAAAAGTGGTTAAATTCGCACATGATTTTATACCCGTTACTGTGGCCTTAACCGAGGGTTGTCAGTGTCACCGATTGTACCTGCTTCTTCTGAGTTTGCAAGGGGGTGTGTCTGTGTGTTTGAGTAGTTTTGCCTACTTGTGAAATTCGAAAAGTCAGTTTTTCGAAAACCAATGTATTTTGACAGTATATCATCTTACAAATTTTCCTTGAAAATTTCAAGGTGATCGGATCAAAATTGACAGATTTATAGGCCAGATTTACAGGGATTTATAGACAGATTTATAGATTTATTATGTTAACGCCCATCAGAACGCTCAGAGCGTCATTCGAAACTTTGAACTCTTTTTCCCTCAAAGGTATGTTTTTAAAGTTGGCGAGCAAAATATCTAAAAAAAACTACTGCATCGATCTTTCTGAAATCTTTGGGGCTTTTTCTAGATGTAAAAGTACAGTACTACCTCTCTAAGAGAGCGGTCTAGGGCGGTTAGGGGAAGAAATTCTTGAGAAATTCGTCGCCGAAGCCTTCCCCCACCGCTAGGTTAGCGCGCTCGAAAATCGCGCATGTGGTAGCGTGTATGTGTTTCTCCACTCGAACTCGATAAGAGAGCACGAACGAAAGTGTTGAGAAAACTGTAAACGAGTTGCGGAAAGTGTACTGGCGTTTCGTCGTTTCATGCGTAAGTATATCTCATTGAATATTGATGTGTAAATCTTTCTTTTTATTCGCGTTTTTTTATTCTGCTGTTTGGTATATTTTGTTGTTGCAATATTATAACACATATGAATGATTTTCTGAAATCGCTCGCGATCTCTTATCGAGTTGTCCGCGACAAACTCGAGAGGCCTCGGGTACACTGGACAGCTCGAGCTAGGTGGGGGAAGCCATAAAATGCGCTCAAGCGGAACGGCGGGGAAATTCTCTCTTAGCGAGGGCTCTCTTAGAGAGGTAGTACTGTATAATGTATAATTCGATGTACCGTCGAACCTCCGTGTAACGAAGATTAGTCCATTCCCATCGGATAGACGCCCGAAAACTTTGTACAACGACATAATAGTATGCATTATGCTCTATTTGTTAATTGCTTGTAAAAATTGCTTAAATTAAACATTGCTTTCGTTGAAAAATATATATATTTTTATAGTCCTAATATATATTTTTGGTGGCTGGCGTCAGCACCGCGCGTTTAAAAATTAATAATAAATCAGGGGTTGATCTAAGACCCACACATGATTATATCAATCGACTCAGAATTTCACCCCCAACCCCCCATTTCCGGGAACGCATTCAGTTCTGGAATATCCTATATATGTTGAAAATTTCAAGCTCAATTATACTTCTCAAATGAAAATGGGCATTTCTATGAAGAATAAACCTACCGATTTACCAAAGCTGAGAAATCGAATGTTTTCACCCCTCATCCACCATTCGTCCAGCTCAGCCAGTGCTTCAAGACATTGAAAATTGCATTCCGATCGCAATTACGTCCTAGAATCATTGGTATGTTCAGTAAAAGACTACGTGGACCACCGTGGACTTCGCAACAATCGGTGGGAACTACAATATAATTGCTGTTTCTCGCAATATCCCGCGTGCTGCAAGCGGGGATAATATTGACCCTGAGAATATCCAAACAGGTGGGAATATGTCGGAACGTAGGGTTAGGAGGGGCATGTTGAGCAGTCGGGTAAGTTGAGTAATCGGAATATCTGGAAAACTAAGCACCTCACGCGGATGCATCAAACGGCGGAAAGAGAGGTATGGGTAAGGGGGGCACATCACGCCATGGGGCTGTTGCCATGCGGCGCATGAGACGGTAACACGAGACATTTCATTAATTTTACACCCGGATGAAAATAAAACGCGATTGACAGTTTTTCTTCCACCATTGTATGAGCAACGAGTACAGTAACCAGGTGAGCATTGGTATTTAGTAAATTGAAGTGTCTGTCGAGATTTAAAACGTATTTTAACACAAATGTAACTGATTTTAATCGTTCCATACGTCTGATTTTTTAATGCAATTCTTACGTTGCTCAACTTACCCCATACCCATGCGCAACTTACCCCACTACCGGGGCAGGTTGAGCCTTAAGAAATGTCTACTCGGGTAGTAGGATCTTATTAGAGAAAGCTTGGTAGGGACCTATCGGCGAAATTCTTAGTAGGACGGCCTACCCCTTAGCTGGCCTAATCCTTAGTAGGCAAGCTTTGGTAGGGACCTATCGGTGAAAGCCTTAGTAGGATCTTATTAGGGAAAGCCCTGATAGGGACCTATCGGGGAAATCCTCAGTAGGATCTTATCAGGGACGGCCCTAGTAGGGCCATTTTAATATTACCTGATTTCGGGCCCAAATACTTCCGGCCCGATCGGGGCCTGACCCTGATCAGGCTAACTCTAAGAAATTTCTACGCTGGATATTTATACGGCAGACTGTTAATATATTTATACGGCAGACAGGGCGATAATTTCAAACTTGCTCAACATGCTCCTCCCAACGTGTGGCGATCAAAATATCGAAGGACCAAACATAGATCGACAACTATTTCGAAACGACAGAATTATGAACTCTCAAAATAACGAAGGTTTAATTATTCGAAATGTTATGTTTCGATCGAAGAAAAAATCGAATGACTATAAAGCAAAGCATTATTTATTCGAGAGCTCATTTATCTGAAAACGTATATTCAGATCGTCTGCAATTTGAGACATACAAATATAGATTGGAACAATCTATAACATCCATATCTCCGAAACAGAAAAAAGCGAGTATCTAATATTCGTAATACCGCCTATAGCGAAAAGCAATATATCGAGACGCAAAATATCGATGGTCCGAAATGGCGAAAGCCAAAATGGCGAACATGGTATGGATGCCGTCCCGGCCGATCGCTAACGCTATCTGCCTCGATCACAAGTTTTCGCCATCCGGGCCGTTCGACATTTTGACCCTTCGCTATTTTAACCACTCGACTTTTTGGCCTTTCGATTTCATGCTTTCTGCTTTTTGAACCGTCACTATATTTACAATTCGAAGATTCGTTTTCTCGAATTATTTGGTGTTATTTATATAAGCAATTCGATATTATGTCTCTCAATATTTTTTAAATCGGTTTTTGTTTTTCGCTATACTTCAACTTCGAGATATTCGTATTCGGAATTTTTACTTACGACTATATAAACCTTCCGAACATTGATCTATCTATATTCAAACATTCGACATTTTTTAGTTCGATATTTTAGCCCATCCGAACATTGATCCATCGATATTTCGACTCCCACCCATCCCAACCCTATCCCGGGACTTTCGAAACTCGTGGAAAATGCTCCATTGCGGCGGATCATGGCGATTTGAAAGTATAGAGATGGTTGAATCGAAGAAAAAGAATTACGAATGCAATCGCGCCGCAATGCGAGCGGGCTTGAATTTTATTTCGCACTCCGGAGTGCAGCCCGATATCGTCGAGGTAGATCGTGGGATCGTTTTCGTGTTCGGCGCGGGCTCTGTAAGAGCACATCGGGCCCATCTTAATCGGTGCTCACCCAAGTGCATAATGTGCAATACGGGCTCGCGATTAGAGTGATTTAACTGCGATTCGTCTCGTGCGAATCTCTCTCTCTCTCTCTCTCTCTCTTTCTCTCTCACCCTCGCACACCATTTCCTCGTCTACCTTTGTGTATTCAGTGCTCCCGTTGTCCAATCTCAGCATCGCTTAAAAAACGCAAACTTTCGCGCGAAATTCCCGCTCAGGCGAAACATTTGCACCGTGGCTTACGTGTACACGAGCGCACGGTTAAAAGGTCCGCGCACTAATGGTTGCGTAAACAAGTCATGCCCGTCGACGACGTCTCAACTGGGACGTTATCGGAATCGCGAACACGGCTGTCGGATATAAGAAACGCGAGAGCATCGTGGGATAACCTCGTAAACGCTCACTTATTTATTGCACGCACGGAAAACGACGTTTCAAAATTCTTCTTCGAGATACTCGTGCTGGATCAAAAAAAAAACGTTATCGGGTACCGAAGATTATTTTACTCAATTTTTAAATTGTCGAGAATACTCGACGCGCGACGTTTTCGCTGAAAACCATTAGTCGTAAGAATGTTTATTCGATGGTCATAAATTGGGGCGTGCAAAGTTTGTGTGGTGAATCAGAGCGTGTTATTTAGTTTGAAACGAAAATAATTAATTTGTTAGGGCTTGAAAAGATGTAATAAAATTTTTACAACAGCAACTTTGTCTTTTTTCACACTTTGCATTTTTTTGTATTATTATTTTCTATTTTTATGCGCAAAATAGAGGAGAACAATGAACAAATGTGGGTAAATTATCAATTAAGGGGTTAGGCTACCGTGACTACCGGAAAATCAGGGTTATTAAGAAAATATACTTTTAAGGAATGAGTTTGATGATTGAAAAATCGTTTGGACATTTGTTTTCATGTATTTTAACAAATTTGTGTACCAAGTTCATTTTAAACTATTAATAATAAAAGAAGTTATGAACAATCTCGTAAAGGACCTTTGGACTTGAGGAGGCTCAATGGTACACTTGATTTTGGGCACGCGGTTGATCTGATAAAACGAATTTTTTTAAAATAGATAATGTTGGTTAAGGGGTCTCCTCACCTTAAACGCTAAAAAAACGCTATTTTCATGAATTTTTTTATAGGTTTATATTATAGATATTGATATAAAAGTTGTTACACTTAAGGGGCTATAACAGTGTGACACTTTCAAAAAATCGATTTTTTTTGCTTTTTACGACAGTTTATGCTTTCAATAATATCGTTATCATTTATATTATTTATATCAATATCATTTTATGCTGCAAAAATCGATAGTTGAATCTTTAAACGCGTTTTTCTTGAAATTAGATTTTTCAAATTTGCTCACATTGTAACTCAAAGAGCAATTATTTGATTGACTTGAAATTTGAACTGAGTACGCTTGAATGTATTTACTCTACAATGACGTAGGATATTTTTGATTAGATGAAAATTGACGATTTGGCATTGAAAAAAACGACCATTTTATAGGCAAGAAAACAGACTGTTTTTTTAACTATGCCATTTTGTTAAATTTTGATATTTTTCGAAAATCCTACGTCATTGTAAAGGAAATACCTTCCAGTTTAACGACATTTTTTCCTTTTTTGGTTTCAGCTACTCAATCGGCCGGAATCGTATCAGCAGTGAAGGAACTTTTTTTTCTTCCAAAAAATTCCCGAAAATCACCCAAATTTTCAGCGCTTACACTGGTATAGCCCCTTAATAAATACACTTCCGGAATACATTTAAAATTTTTATTCACTTATTCAAGCCACTATTTATAGACCAAAATGGTAGTTAAGAAATGTCCTAAAAAATTGTGAGTCCGCGCTGATGATGAAATCTCGGAGATGGATCATCCGAAACATAAAAGTCAAACGATTTCAGATTCAGTATGTTAACGGCTATACCGCATATCATACAATTTTTGATACATGCAAAAACAACAAAATGGCGGACATTTAAAGAAAAATCGCGATTTTTTCACCGTTTATAGCAAAAAATAGTAAATATCAAAATTTAAAAAAACCTTGATATGCACTGTAGCTATAGATATAAAGAATATTCGTTTAAAATTGCATAAGGATCGGTTCAGTAGTTCCGAAGATTTTATCAACAAACCGTCGAAAAACGTTGTTTCGAGTAAATCGCGTTTAAAGATCATTTGGGTTACATAAATACGTGACATTTTTTTAATGTATTTCGAACATGTATTTATTAAGCGTAACAACTTTTATATCAATGTCTATAATATAAACTTATCAAAAATTGATAAAAATAGCCTTTTTTAGCGTCTAAAGTGAGAAGACCCCTTAAGACCCGATCGAGCATCATTTGTTAAAATGTTTCATTCGACAAAAAAAGTTTGCATTTTTTTTCTCGATTTTTCGAGGAATAATAACATCATTGTTATTAATAAATAATAATAAATGAAAAAAAAATATGTTAAGAAGAAAAACGTCAGCCAATACTACACTACTATCACACTAAATAAGTCTACTAAATTTCACTTCAATTCATTCGTTAGATATCGAGAAATCGTGTATCCCGTTTCAAAAAACATATTTTCGAGATAAACGCGCTCAACGTTTTACCAGCAATTTCTATCGTTGTAGTCACAAGATTGCCTGCAATCTGTCATTCCTGCACCATACGTTGGACCTTCCTCTTCATTTTGAGTTGCCTCCAGCAACTATTGATGTTTCTTTAATTTCAGTCACAGTCACCTAACCCCTTAATGTACGTACAGAGTGCACACACTATAACCCAAGTGTTACCAAAACCCTAAGACGATGCAATTTCCACCGCATCTCGAAACAAAAATGGCCATCAACACGATTTTTTTCCTGTCACAATTATCCTTCCGCCGTTCATCAGCATCCACCCGCATTAGTACGATGAAAAGAGAACTCGCCGAGCTTATAGTCGAGCAACGTGATCGAGAACTCTCGGAAGCAAGTTGACCGATGAAGAACCGCGATGAAGATCTTGTCCGAAATGAAAAAAAATCCTCGGCACAGCGAATTAATAATCAAAGCTTAATTGATACATCGATCAATTTGCGGAGTGTGACACCTGCATATACGTGTACACGTATACGCAGCCAGCCGCGGTAGTTTTATACAAATCATCTATCACGCGAGCTCTCAGGAGAGTCTCGACAGATCGTTTATTTCTGATGTAGCTCTCGTCGCTTATTAACAGCCGAGCTCGTCTATGTGCTCGATGTGTGTAATTATATATATATATATATATATATATATATATATATATATATATATATAATATAGCACTGTGTAAAGTTTTATCTCGACGCTAAGATCGATGCGTTCATATCGATTGGCTAGCAACGTCACACGACCAGGAATACTTTAAGTTATATATATATATACGCGAATGGATCTCAGGAAAAACTTGTACGATCGAGAGGTATAATCGCGCCCCAGCTCGCCGGTCGATCATTGGGAAAGATCGCTTCGATCCACCCACTCACACAGACCCAGACAGATAGACGGCTGTATAAATAGAGCATACTCGACCCGATCGCTCGAGCATGTGACTGTGTATATAGATTTCCCCGTTTCTAACGGTACTAACGGGCTATCGTGTACAAGGCGTTCCACAAACGATTTCATCCTTTGTCTGATCAATCAAACTTGGCAAGTACATCCACAGGGTTTTGGCTCTTAACCCTTTTACATTTGACAGGGCACATGCTGTCCCAGTCTGGAAAATGTTTGAACTTACGGCTGGGAGAACATATGTCCCAGTTAGTGAAAAACATAGGCGCATTTCGGTGGTGAGGAATTCGCACCCTTGAGCAAGTTCCGGACAGAAAAGTTATTTCATCGTAATAATCACTTGGAGGAGAAATAACTGATACCGGCAATGAGCACACTAAACTAATTTTTTCGCCGTATTGAAAGGGTTAAAGTGAGGTCTAATCTGATAGGAAACTATCCTTTTTCATTTTATACCATTCCTTTACGTTCATCATAAAAACGTCTGGAAGTGATTCATGATAAATAAAAATATCTGTTCAGAATTCAATGTTACAGCAATTTATCGTGAACTGGTAAGAGATGGTGGGTTTTTGAATTTAGAAGTATACGGTCTCTTGGGATTTTTGAAAGTGTTTGAAGATTGAGTTATCTTGGAAGTCGTAGGAACGGACGAAGTAGTTCGCGTGCAGAAATTTGTTGGGGAATCCCAAGATCCTACCGTATCCCTGTTGGGATTTGATAGGGACCCTGCACGCAGGGAGTTCACATTGGAATCCAAGTGCCGCGCTATTTCTCGATTGACGTTGTTTGAGATTTTTTATTTGAAATTCTCAAACGGTATCCATAGCTTGGGGAATTAATTGACGGGATTAATTAGTTGATCTCCCAAAAATATCTATTTGTGAGCCCACGCAAAAATTTGTTGAGGTCCCAAGATGCACCCACATCTCCATAGTAGTCCAGTAAAAGAGACGAAAACCCAGCACTTTTCGCGTAGGATTAGTATTTTTGACTGAAGCTGGATGGTTGCATACTGAAAGTAACCTCAATGAAATTTTTCCCCTCAACTCGCCCTAACTCTAAGAAATAAGGGTTGAGAACTTAAAAATCGCCGTATCTCGATAATTTACAGCCTGATCAAAAAATATATCAAACAAAAGTTGTTTGGAATAATAAAATGCATATAAAGTTATTTGACCTCGAAACTTCTATCTTTGAAAATAGCGGCACAAAAACGACTCGAAAATTCGGGGTTGACGCGTGTGCGAGCGGAGTAGATGTATGGCTGCGTGCTTGTCTGGTTCAGTGGTGCCCTCGCGTTTCTGTGCCACTATTTTCAAAGATAGGTGATCGGGCTATCAATTATCGAGATACGGCGATTTTTACGTTTTCAACCCCTATTTCTTAGGGTTGGGGCGAGTTGAGAGGCAAAATTTCTTCCGAAGCTAAAAAAGCAATTGGACGCACCATTAATGAAATTAGTCCGCAGTTATTCCAAAATATTAGCAAACATTTCTTCAAAAGAACGTTTGCAAACAGGGACGAGGCGGCCATTTATCAGATATTGGGTTCCACACACCCGAGTAGAAATCTTGCTCCAGCTACAATAAACACCTGATCAAGAATCCTGATTTCTTTTTCCAGCCTTGATCAGAATTTTTTATCAAGCCCTGATCATTTTTGAAACACAATCCCTGACTTCTGTCTGATCAGGGTAAAAAATCAAGGCCTGATCAGCGTAAACTATCAAGGCCTGATCAGGGTAAAAAATCAAGGCCTGATCAGTGTAAAAGATCAAGGCCTGATCAGCGTAAAATATTAAGGCCTGATAAGAGCTTAATTTTTCACGGCTTGATCAAAGTGAAAAATCATATGATTTTTCACGGCTCAGGATGACCGATTCATTCCTAAAATAAAAAATACAACGCATACACAAAAGAGAAAAAGGCACGATTTTATAAATAACGCTGATCATTTATTTTTTAATCTTAATATAAAATCTATCACATATATTTTTCACATATATCTATGTGGAAAACAAACATCATTTTTCTTGTATTTATAATAGAACAAAAACTCGAAATAAACTAAGATATATCACTGTATAATATTCTACTTATCATCCCAAAATAAACTAATATATTTTTTAAACAAAAACTTAAGAAACTCCGTGAATAAAGTAAACAGAGCTCAACGTTTTTATGACCAGATGCTTCTAGGAAACGTTACATTGGGCGTTCTGTTCGTTTTTTCCGCAACGCTCGAAACTTGTCCCAGTCTTTTGCTGAATTAATCAGGCCTTTATACCGCTCCAACGGCTTGTCCAATTTGCTTCGAAGAACTTCTATTCCGTGTTCCCTATATTTCGAAATGACAGCCACTGAAAAATATGAAAGTGTGTATCCCACTTAGAATTCATTGTCTACATATATATCTATACAAGGTATGCACATTATTTTATTAGGGCGGCACAAATTTGAGCTCTACTTTTTTTTCCTTTTTCTTACCATCCAATTAGCTACCTTAAAGAAGAAAAAAAAATGGTTGCAAAAGCTGCGAGCGGTCATTTTTTAATAAAAATTAGAATCAAAGTAGGAGAGCCCGTACAGCGAAGACCAACCAAATAATGGTAAGTTGACAGCGTAGTGCAGTTCAGTGAATGTAATGCCCATCCGAATTGCATTTCTTATGGGCTAATTTGCACCGATGGACTTACTTTCACTTAACTGAACTACGCAGTCAACTTATCATTATTCGGTTAGCCTACGCTGTCCGGGTCCGTACAGCGAAGGCTAACCAACTAATGGTAAGTTGACAGCGTAGTGAAGTTCAGTGAATGTAATGTCCATCCGAAGTGCATTTCTTATGGGCTAACTTGCACCGATGGACTTACTTTCACTTAACTGAACTACGCAGATAACTTATCATTATTCGGTTAGCCTGTGCTGTCCGGGCTAATCAGCACCGATGGCAAAACATTTACCAGATTGAACTACGCTGTCAGCTTACCATTATTTGGTTGGCCTACGCTGTCTCTTTTTCTCCTCTGACAAAGGAGACGGACCAAGTAAAGGAAAATAATAGCGATACACAAAACAAATATAAATCTACTTACATAGTGGTAGAGCCAACACATGCCAATCCTCAGGAATTTCGAGTTGTTCCTCGCTGAGAGGATCTGTTCCAGGTCTGTCAAATGTATCATAATAAATATTTCAACCAATGCATATATAATTTGGCGTATGGTTAATTTATAGTCAGATTTAATCCAATTAATATTTATAGATTTAAGAATTGTAAGTCTTTGAAAAAAATGAATTGTTATACTAACCTGCTGATGTATTATTTCTTCGTTTTTTCCCTTATTTAGAGCCCGCTATTCACGCAGACGCAGTCGTTGCGCAATTTTCTTCCGATTGTGTTTGTCCATCTTATTCACAACGTACACGTTTTATGTAAAAATGTATAAAGTGATTAATGATATGTCTCGTGTTTCTCTCGTGTCTGTGTATCATTTGACAAGATGAGGTTAGGCACGTTTTTAGTGCCAAGCTCTAGAAGTCCAGTTTCATGATGATTGCTTGAATTAGCTGGATCAGGCGAATTGAAGTAAGCCGCAAGTCCAGTTGCTTGACATCGCCTGAAGCTAGCCGGGTCAGGCGAACTGAAGTAAACCGTAAGTCCGGTTGCTCGACCACCGCCTGACCCCAGTTTGATCAGGCAAATTAAGGCAAACTTAAATACGGCCTTCGTACTACAAGGTGATCAGGCGCAGATCAAATATCAGGCCAGCTTGACAACTTTTCTACTCGGGCATAACCTTCATGTTTGTACCTCATCTATACTTATAATAAAGTAGCAAAGACTGCCTGTCTGTCTGTCGGTTTGGCCTCGCATCACTTAAAAACTACTTAATCGAATGAAATATGGTTTTCCCTGTTGTGAAGCTTAGAATGCCTGGAAGATAATGATATATGTTTCAGTTAAATCGAACGAATATAAGTTGAGCAATTGATTGCTTTACAAGAAAACGTCATCGAGGGAGAAGTTCTGACGGGGTGCGCAGATACCACGCAGAATAACTTTTTCAACAGCCACAGCGCGGGTGAAGTCGCGGGCAAAAGCTACCATTAAGGGGGAATATCCTTTGAACATTTTGTTTGCATTTTGTTCCTACAACTTTCAGAAAAGAAGAAGAGCAAGAGAATGTTGAATTAGGAGGACAATTGTATAATCCAGGCATCGCCGATGAAAGGTAAACACGAAATTTCCATGATTTTACAGTACTTAAGGGGAGATATACACCTAGGAGCCGGAAAAAGCGTCATTTGTGTGAATTTTTACAAGGAAAACTATTTGAAACTTCGGATTGGGGTTTTAATTATCTAACAGTATATACATTCGAAAATATGTTTAATTTTCTTTATTTAAAAATATCAAAAATATACAAGGATATTGTGTGATCCTTGCAGTGTCGTAAAAAAATTTGCGTATACGGTACCGACTGGCGTTTCTTCAAAAATCATCTGAAAAAAAAACCAAAAAGATTATTAAATTAGATACTATAATCTAGTAATTATCATAGCCGATTTTGAAAATATCGATTTATGACAAAGTGGCGGACGTTTGAACATAAATAGTGATTTTTGGGCCAAAAATTAATTATTATTTTGCCTATAAAATAAAAACTAAGTAACGGAATAAAAATCCTATGACAAGTACTAGATAATGGTGTATAGAATAACCACAAAAAACCTCAAGGCAATCGGTTCATTGGTTTTCGAGAAATTTTGGGTACCGATTTGAAAAACGTGGTTTTGAGAAAAACACGTTTGAAAATTTGGGAATGAATAAATGATGAAACTTGTCAACTTACATGGAATCATCGATACCAGGCCCATAGTGTAGGTCTTCTACGGTCGACGGAATGTTCGTAGATTCTAAATCCTCAACCTCGACCATCTAGGTGTATATCTCTCCTCAAAACTTTAAACGCGTTTTTCTCGAAACTATGTTTTTAGACACGGGCGTATGTGTAACGCCTTGAATTTTCAATCGATTGACTTGAAATTTCAACTGTAGCTTCTCGACAACATTTTCTAGTTCAGTAAGTAAGATTTTTTCGATAAGTTGAAATTTAAAAAAATTACGATCGAAATTCTATCGATTTGTTTACAATTTTTTTCTTCATATCAACGCTATTTTATTATAATTAATATTTTCAAAAACTCCAACGTACTGGACTAGTTTTTTTTATCTACGTTCAAAATATTTTTCGTGTTTTGTTCTAGCTTGAAAATTATGACCTGTGCGAATACGCCCGTAGAGTACGATGTAAAAAAGGAATTTTCTTTCATCGACTCATGCGCTACCATTTCGTTGCGAAATAATTTTAAAAATATATATTTTACTCTAAGACTAGCACTAACATGTATAAAAAGCGGACTTTAAAAATATTGTTTTCTTTTTCTTAAATAAATTGTCAAAAATGACCCTTAATTTTGCCCTCACAAAGGTATATTCCCCATCAAAATAATAATATTGGTACCTTTCGAAAAAACAATACGTTTCACGAATAAATTCAAACGTCAGGTAATTTTGAGACACTCAATATATATTTATATTCTGACATGTTATTATGTCTCATTAAGTGCCCGCATGTGGATGAACTTTGGTGCGCTTCTTCGAGAATAGATATACCCTATGTACATACACGTGAGCATTGCATGCATCCACCTCTGTATCTTTCTTCTTACGTGCAGCCGTGAAAGCTCGCGTTACTCTTTTTTTCCTGTTTCGCTCTCTCTGTCTCTCTCTCTGTCTCAGTCTCTGTCCTTTTCCTCTCTCTCTCTCCGACGCGGCTATATACGGCGAGAGAAGGCAATTAATAACCGACCCGAGTGCGCAGATTAACGAGCGCTCCGACGCCGTAATTATATATGTAGGATAATTATAACCACCGGGGAGAATTTATAGATTTGCACGGGCGGACACCGACAACCCGTTTGCGGGCATATTGCCGCTGCCCGCGAGACTCTCTCGTCGTCATCGTCGTCGCCCTGTTCGTATGTCCATGCGTGTATACGCGCGCGTCCTGCGAGTCGTTCGCACGCATTTGTACGAACGAAGGCTCCGTTTGTACAAATGCCGACAAATGCGGACATTATATTGTCACGCGTGGACACTAATACGTAAGTATGTACGCACGTATTGGAATGGCGGAAAAGTCTGACCGTGCAATTTTGGAGCCTAGGATAAGGTAATAAAATCGGCACCAATATAATCTTTATGCTCATCGTAGGGTCATTTTCTTTGCTCCGATATGAAGCTGCGGGAGCAGTACGATCGCTCTAAATTAATTAAAGTGCACAGTCGAGACGAGATGAAAAAAGGATGAGACATACTTTTCCAAATTAATATTATTCCCCCATGTGTAAAAGCCCCATATACGCCAATATTAGTGTATATATAGATACAGGGTGTCCTGTTATGAATTGATAATCCTGCAACTGTTGATAAGTGAGATCACGTCCTGAAATATGCTGCAATTTCAGTTTAGAAAAATACCCACGGTTTTCGAGATTTTGGGCTTTATGTTATTCTTTAAGAAAAATCATCTGCTTTTGGTTTTTCGCATGCCATATCTACAAATGATATGAATCGATAATAACTAAGCAACTTTCTAAAGTAATTGGCACGTTATGCGTAGTACTTTTTTTTTACACCGCGGGCATTTAAAGTCAGATGTTCGAATTGGTTTGTATGAAAATTCTGCATAAGATCCTTTTTCGTAAAGTTTCCTTAACATTTACGGTTAAAAAAAAGACTTTTCTAGATAAAACAAATAACCAAGAGTATTTTTTAAAAACCGGGTCAAAGAGAGTGTAGAGTGTAGAAAGAGTTTGTAGAAATGACATGCGGAAAACGAAAAGCAGATGATTTTTATCCCGAAAACTGTGGGAATTTTACTAAACTGAAATTCCAGCATATAAGACATGATCTGACCTATCGACAGTTGCAGCATTATTCATTCATAAAAGGACATCCTGTATATATATATATATATATATATATATATATATATATATATATATATATATATATATATATATATATATATAATTTTTATTAGATCCTCAGTCGAGCAAAGGTCGCATAGCTGTCGACTAAACGTCCTGCAATTTTCTTTCCCATGTCCTTCAATTATTTGAATGTACCATGTACGAAAGCTATTGCAAAAAAAAAGTTCCACGCCAATTTTTTTACGCAGGCGATTGCTTATTTGCATATTGACAACTTAGCGATTACATATTTATTTAAATTATTTTTTTAATACAGAATATATAAGGAATCCAGCGAAAAGGACAATGGGCCAACTTCCAGGGGGCTTATTTTCGCCTTCCTTTAGGCAGGCGAAAACAAGCGAGGGTTCAAGATTTGTTTGTGCTCCGACTATTTATTTTATATAATTAACGTTTTATGTACAAATTATATCTTTAAATTAAGAAAAAAATTCAATATCTAAAAATGGCGGCTATGTACGACACTCACTTAGGAAAGATCGACGGGTGTACTAATCTAAAAGCCAAGAAGTCTTACATTTCTAAGAAGCACCCGCTTTATGTGAACCTACAAAATCGAAAGAAGGGTGAACTTTTAAAAAATGGTACGTGTTTGAAAAAAGGATCTATTTTTTATGAAATTCTTACTATAATATGTGTTGATGAAAAAGCAGTTTTATTGAAAATCATTTTTAAGGAACTTTGAGTTCACATAGACGGTAATTATGTTATTTGAAACTGTAAAAAATTTCAAAATGATCGATCAGATAGTTTTTGAGTTATCTTGTTCGAGATTCACGAAAAAGTAGTTTTCAGATACGCACGTTGAAGGTTTTAAGGGGTTGGGCCACTCTAGAGGCTGAAAAGAAAAGCTTTTTGGGGATTTTTTTTCGGAAAAACTAGAAAATAAATCCAGATTACAAAAAAGGGTGATTATTATACATATCAGTGACTGTAAACAATAATTTTTTTGAAGTAATTAATTTGAAAATGGCGGCTGTGCAGCATTTTTGCGATGACGTCTCCGTTTTTCCAGGATCCACGGCCGGACAAACAGCTCCTATAATTTTTATTAATTATAACGAGCCAATGAATTTTTTTTCGATTATGTATAAGAACTGCTATAGAAGTACGTAGAATTTTTTCGATGTATTGATTTTTGGCCAAATGGCGCACTTCTATAGTGGAAAGTGAAACATTTGCCTAAAAAATCAGATAATCTAACGTTAAATAATTGTTAATAACAAATGAACTATGCAATATAAAAAAAATCTTACGCACTTCTATAGACAATGTATTTTTCAAGATATATTCAACATTTCAAGTGAATCGGTTGAAAATTGTCTAAGTTATGTTTCCGGCCAACTTAAAAAATGTAGTTTTGAGATAAACACTGCACAGCCGCCATTTTGAAATTAATCGCTTCAAAAAAATTATCGTATACAGTCACTGATATGTATCATAAACACCCTTTTTTGTAATATCAATTTATTTTATAGTTGTTTCTGAAAAAAATCCCCAAAAAGCCTATATTTTCGGCCTCAAGAGTGGCCTAAGGCCTTAAGGCGGGATATACATTTAGACAGGAAAAAAATAAGCAATATTGGTGGATTTTTTAAACTGAGAAATAATTGTTCTACAATTATCAAACTTTAAAATGACTTAGGGATTAATCTGCGATCCAAGAGCTATAAAGTAGTCCTTCAGCTTTTTCGTGAAGTTCATTTTGGACCATAAGCTCTTCTTTATGTTATAAATAAATCTACCCCCTTAAGTGCTCAGATTAAATTTTTCACGTTTTTCCACAAAAATTGTTCAGAAATTCTCGAGTATACATGGCATTTGGCGTTTTACTTTGACGCTGTATTTACATTACATTTAAGATGGACCGCAATGGTAGTCACTGCGAAACTCTTAATTTTGTTGATCATGATTTTATACGAGGGTCCAAAATGGAACGCACGGAATCATCTCCTAGAAATTAACGAGCGAATCAGTATAAAAATTTCAAGTATATTAAGGGGTTAGGCCACAGTTGCCGGTATAAAATCATGTGCGAATTTAACCATTTTTTTCGCATGAAAAAGTGATTCACTCATAAAATGAATTACACATCTATTTAGTATGAATATCAAAGTATTAGAAAATATATGTATTTTTTTCTATGTACAAAATGGCCGACTACTAATATTTTCTTTTGTTATCTTTTTTTTAGGCGCTCCAAGGCGTGACATTTACCATCCACAATTTATCACCTAGAACAACAAACAAAAATTCTCGCCAAACTACATTAGAATACCTAGAGAAGTACGTACGGAAAAAAGTTTTATTCAAAAGTTTTAGGTATTTGAATTGAGTTGTGGGTATTTGAATGAATTTTCAGTGAACATTTTTGTATAAAACTGCTCATAGAATGAAAAGTTTTCGATTGATCAGAAATTCCGTACGTACTTCTCTGCGAAATGCAATTAGGAACATAACTTTTAAATTTGAAGTAAATCGAGTGAAAATTGTTGAACTTATTTGTCACGCCAATTGGAAAAAAGCTGTTTCGAGAAAAACGTGTTTAAAATTTTAGGTACTCCATGGCCGTGCCAGAAATGGGCTTATGTTATACGCTGAAAGTCGGTGAAAAAAAATGTTCTTGATATAAATCGAATAGTAACGTATTCTTATGATGATAAAGCACCGCTTTAGCGAGAGAAAAATCGATTTTTTGAGAATTCTACCGTGGACTTACCCCTTAATTCCTGAGAATGTTTGATTTTATTTAGAAAAACAAATTCACGGTTGATTGCGTACTTCCTGAGAATGGTCGATAATGAGTGAACGCGGATGATCAGTTAGATGACGAAATTAAATTTTCTGTGACTTTCCCATGGGATCATCAGCCTAAAAACTGCGGTGTAATCGATAGTTATAAAACAGTTCCGTGACTGATTGTCTGACTGACTGACATATAGACAACGCACAGCCTAAACCGCTGGAGATAGAAACAAGAAATTTGGAAGATATGTTGCTTAGAACGTGTAGAGGTGCACTAACAAGGAACATCCCTCGGGTAACGCCCTTCGATTTTGTTGAAACTTGAATATGTTATAAAGCACCGAAAAGTAAGCGATACATATTTTTTTTTATCGGCGGAAAAAATGGTTTTAAGGGGTGAAACCACCCCTCAATGTAGGGGTGGTTCACCCCTTATTTTTTTTGCAATGTCACTATAGTGGATTTTTCATTGCTTCGGATTAGAAGAATTTTCGTTTTTGTTTAATTAAAATCGCTGGACTCCTTGTGTGTCAAACTACTATATTACCCCTAGAGATGCCTTTTTTCAAAGGGTGGTTTCACCCCTTAAAACCGTTTTTCCGCCGATAAAAAAAAATACGTATCGCTTACATTTCGGTGCTTTGTAAAATATCCAAATTTCAACAAAATCGAAGGGTGTCACCTGAGGGATGTTCCTTGTAAGAAAGGATTTTTTTAAAAATCAACTCCTAAGGAAGTGAAATTAGGTGTAAAAGTTTGTTTGGAAAGCTGCACTCCTTGCGTGTATCAACGTAGGCAAAGCCGCGAGCGCGGAAGCTAGTTTTTAATATTTTTTCTCGCTTCGGATTACTTTTCGCTGCATCTTAAGCTGCAGTCTTCTTATCGTGTCTCTTGACATTTTTTCTCAATGTTGATTACTGAGCAATCGCGGTAGAACAATGGACCAAATTTTTCCAACGAGGAAAAACGCGCGGTGGTGCTTGACACACACACACACACACACACACACACACACACACACACACACACACACACACACACACACACACACACACACACACACACACACACACACACACACACACACACACACACACACACACACACACACACACACACACACACACACACACACACACACACACACACACACACACACACACACACACACACACACACACACACACACACACACACACACACACACACACACACACACACACACACACACACACACACACACACACACACACACACACACACACACACACACACACACACACACACACACACACACACACACACACACACACACACACACACGTCTGTGTGTGTGTGTGTGTGTGTACCTACCTTTGAATCCGTCGCGCCATCGAAGCAATGTTGCACATTTCAGTTCAAGAATTCTGTATATATTAACATGATTCAAAGTCCGAGTGAATTTGATAGCGTTGACTCCACGCTTATCTACACTCTCATTCAGGTGTGCGCTCGGTGTTGCCAGCTCGCCCAAGTATGCTCCAAAGTAGAAGCGTTTATCAGCACACTTTTTTCCAAGAAACGTCTGGACTACGTGACATCTTATGGATTCATCGATGATTGTTGACTCCAGAAAATTGCACAAAGAATAGAAAGAAACAATAGCAAAGAAATGGAAATTTGTGTTGCCTATGCGCGGCTTAGTAAAACTTCGCGTCGAGCACTTTTTTTGATAGTTTGTTCTCGCGTGTCGGACAACCGCCACGGGCGATCTCCAATCACAGGTTCCTCCGAAGCCCGATTGTACCAGATCCAGTTACGTGAGTACAGGTATATCCAATTTATTCTTGAAATATTGCAATGTAGAAAATATAGTTACTCAGGTTGCCTTTTTAATCTGAGTTAGATCTGTCTGAGCAGATCCGACATTTTTCACCTTCTTGACATACGTTGTTTGCATTTAATTTTCGATCTTCTCTGGCACGTGAGAGGAATAATGAAGTTTTTGATGAAAAAGCTTTCAGGTACACGTTGACTGTCCGCCATGAAGATCGTTCTGTCAATCGTTTTCCTGGCAATTGGCGGTGAGTACATTCAGAATGACGCTCGAGAGTTAAGGGGCAAAATCTTCTTGGACAAGTATTATGACTAATCGCATTGGCAACGGTTGTCAAGATTAACGATAAGCGCTGATAGAGCTGAACTACGGCAATAGATTCATTAATCACGAAATAATAAAGTCAAATAATTATTGAATTATAATCTCTCAAAATTGACAGTTGCAATGTAACCACGAAAGAGAAAATACCCTCACATAATTTATATTTGTAATCTTGCGTTAGGGATCATCCACGTAAGCATCTCTGAATTTACGAGCGTGATGGGCGCTGACAAAATTGTCTATGATTGTGTTAAAACACAATTGTGGAAAATTATGTATCAATTTTATATTTTATTATATTTTATTATTATTTATTATATTTTTGAAATAATTTTATTTAAACAAATTTTACTTTTAAACTCATTACGTTTGGCAAATATACGTTCTGCAGAGATTCCATTAATAATCAACAAAGACAATCATTCTTTTCGAAGATGATTTTTTAATCTTTAGTGGTTTTTAACCCCTTCGTTGGCATTGACGCAATAGTGCGTCAAATAATTCCGTGAAGTATGTGGCATTGACGCAATAGTTCGTTAACCTTTATTTCCCTATTTAACTTGCTCTGACTTGATATCGGAGCCTCACTTAGGGATTTTTGGGCTCGCTGAATCCGAATTTGAAGTCAAAATTTGGAAATTCAAAATGGCGGCGCCAATATGGCGGACTAAAATAAAAAACTTTACTCAATTTAGATGATAATTAGTACTCCGGGATTTTTGAGGTCGCTTATTACGAATCTGAACTTTGAATTTAAAAATTCAAAATGTTCAGACTCATAATCAGTGACCTACACAACCTATGAGTCCCGAGATTCATGTAAATCTATCTGTATTATTTGTATTTTCATTCGCCATATTTGTTCGTCATTGTGATTTCCTGAATTTTTTGTTCAGATTCGTAATCGGCACCCTCAAAAAACCCAGAGTACAAGTTTTCAGGATTAAAACATTTTCCTGCCGTCTTGGGCACTTTTTGTCCCATTCTCTCTGCCAACGAAGAGGTTAAGGGAGGACGACACTGTGATGGGCCAAAAATGGTCGTTTTAAAAATTTTTTTTTGTCCACTTGATTATTTATTTGGGATTTGGAGAAAGGGTATGCTTTCAGCATTTCTATTCAGCATTCTATTCGGCTATTCAGCATCCACTGAACTTATCTCTTCCAAATTTTGAATAAAAAAAAGTAATAACCTTATTGTGGTATAATAGAGCCTCAGTATAAAAAATGTGGTCCAACGGCTGGATCAATCACTTCGCAATAGTCGGTATAAGAAATAAAAATTAAAAAGTTTTACAATCTTTATAAATGAAGTTCTGGTTGTTCGTAGCCGTTTTTCGAAGAATAAAAAACACAAAACGGTGGGTGTTAAAAAAAAGTGTAATTTTGGCGAGATTTTTGTTTACATTCGGGAGCCTAAAAAATACTAAATTAAAAAAAAATGTCTACGTACAACGACAGCAACTGCAATTAGCGAAATTTTGGTTTTTGAAAATTAAAAACTGAACAAGTATAGCTAGACTTATGATACCGGCCAGGCCGAGAAAAGTCGTTTCAAGAAAAAGCCGATTGAAAGTTTTATCATCAGGCCAATTTTCAATATTTCAATACGAAACATTTTCCACATATTCGTCAATATGTATATTTTGAGAAAATGCAAAAAGAAATGATTTCTTCCTCCCGTCACAGTAGTTGTGTTCTTGTGACACGGTTGTTAAAATATTTTTCGTTCAAGTTTTCTCTTCGGACTGAAAAGTCATCAATGATGAATTTGCTTCAAAACCGTTCAAAACTTTTCCGCTTCAAATTACGGACGAGTCCATAAACAATTGATACGTAGCATCGAATTATAAGCCATTGGTATTGTAATAGGAATAAGCGCTGCCCGGCCGAGACGTTTGATAGGCGGGGTACCGATATCAATAGAGAAAGCGTCGTATTTCGTCTCTCTAAGATCGGAGAAGCAAATCGAATGCAATGGAGCGTTGATAGCCCCGAAATACGTTCTCACCGCAGCTCACTGTATTCTTGATGAAGACAATCTGTATCCGCGATTGGTGGTGATGGTCGATACGGATAAGAATACAGGAGGAACACCCCATATGATTGCAGACAGGTTTTACCCTTGTACATTTAGGCGGTCAGATCTTCGGGACGACATAGCTGTTTTACGCGTAAGAAAAAGAAAAATATTTTTTTCGCACATGACGACTTTGATTTGGGATTTCAAAACGGTATCTGATCAGTAATCAAGGTCGTCATCTAAACCTAAAAATAGCTGTATATAAATGTCATCCATTGTTTCCCAATATATCGCAGCTACGCGAAGCCGTCAGATTGAGCGAAACGGTAAAACCAATAGCGTTGCCACGTGCAGAGCGAAACTATTACGAGAAGCACACTCTTATTGGATTTGAAAGCAGGACAACTGACGACATGATCTGTTCGCTTCGCCAATTTGATGTCCACATATATCCTAGCTCACAGTGTCAAGCGAAAGAGTACAGTAATAATCCCAAACATCCTACTATCTTCTGTGGAACACCAGATACTAACGGAATAATATCCACCGTAAGTACCAACGTTTCATAGCTCAAAGTTTCGTACTATTAACAAGGAACATCAACTAAATGTCTGCCTGCAATTTTGTTGAAACTCATATATGTGATGAAGCATTGAAAACTATGAGACATGTCTTTTTTTAATCGGCGGAAAAACGGCTTTTCGGGGAAACCACCCCTCAAGACGTGTCGAGGGGTGATTTTGCAGTATCACAAGCTGATCACGGATGCGAATGAAACAAATATCAAAACTCTTCTAACGTAAAGCGATGACAACTCCACTATAGAAGTATTGAATGAATATTGAATTAAGGGATGACACACCTTTTTTTAAGGGATGGTTTCCTCCCTTAAGGGGTCTTTCTAGGGGTCAACGTCTAAATTGCAACAATTTAGGGTCTAAAGTGATCTTCAAAGAAGATCACTTTAGACGCTAAAAAAGGATATTTTCATGAATTTTTTTGATAGCTTTATAAAAAGTTGTTACACTTAATAAATACACTTTCGACATACATTTAACAAAAAATTATTTACTTAAGTCATTATTTAAAAAAAAATGGATTACCTTTTAAAATCGTTTGGACATTTGTTTTCATGTACATCAGCAAAACTGTGTACCAAGTTCATTTTAAACTATTAATAATTAAAGAAGTTATAAACAATCTCGTAAGGACCTTTGGACGTGATGGTGTTCAACGGTATACTTGATTTTAGGTACTCGGTTGATCTGAAAAAACGTTTTTTTTTAAATACATAATTGTGGTTAAGGGGTCTCACATTGGTGCTCACTTTAGACGCTAAATAAGGCTATTTTAATAATTTTTTGATAGGTTTATATTATAGATATTGATATAAAACTTGTTACACTTAATAAATACACGTTCGCCATTCATTAAATTTTTTTTAAATTTAAGTCTCTATTTATAGACGACAATGGTAGTTAAAAAGATGTCCTAAAAAATTGCAGGTCTGCGCTGTTGATGAAATCTCGGAGATGGATAACCCGAAACAAAAAAAATCAAACGGTTTTAGATTCCGTATGTTAATGGCTATAGCGCACATCATGCGATTTTTTATATATGCAAAAATAACAAAATGGCGGACATTTTTCGAAAAAAAAACGTGTTTTTTCACCGTTTTTGGCAAAAAATAGTAAATATAATTTTTTTATCCTTGATATGCGCTATAACTATCGTTGTAAGGAATATGTGGTTAACATTTCATAAGGATCGGTTCAGTAGTTTCGAAGATTTTATCGACAAGCCGTCGAAAAACATTGTTCCGAGAAAAACGCGTTTAAAGTTGGTTTGGGTCACATAAATAAATTATATTTAAAAAAAATGTATTTCGAAAGTGTATTTATTAAGTGTAACAACTTTCATATCAATATCTATAATATAAACCTATCAAAAAAATCATGAAAATAGCCTTTTCTAGTGTCTAAAGTGAGAAGTCACCTTAAAACGTTTTCTCCGCCTATAAAAATAAATACGAGTTTCATCGTATTCAATGCTTCATCACATAAATGAGTTTCAAGGAAATCGAAGGCGGACACTTCAGTGATGTTCCTTGTAATGAACTCGAGTCATTTTCTCTGTTTTACTTGGGATGCTTTCACCAAAACGCTTGAATGCAGAAAAAACTGTTTTACCTCTGTATAATGAAGACCGAGTCTCTTACAACTGATCATCAAGTTTGTACAGAGTAAGTGCCATTTTCTCAAACAGGAGCATCACTTTACACTATGGAAACCGTAGCTGAACTTCGGCCGATTGCTTGTGAACACTTTCCCGTACTAGTTTTAGATTTGAATTGTTGAGTTATACTCGATCAGCCATCGATGTATATACATTAGGGTGGCACAATTTTGAGCTCTATTTTTCCTTTTTCTCACCATCCATTTATCTTCTTTAAAGAAAAAAAAATTGTCGCGAAAGCTGAGAGCCGTCAAAAAATATTTAGAGGTCCCTCTCAAACATTCAAATTCTCATGGAAAAATCGATTTTTTTTCGTCCACTTCTCGTCCATGAATATTGCGCTTTATAATTTTTAAATTAACCTCACGAAAGCTCTAGCCGGTCCATGAGTATCTAGTCGTCGCCCAAGAGCTTCGAAATTACCCATTCACGCAATTTTTGGTTACTCTTCTCACTCATAAATTTAACGCTTTGTAAAATTTTCAAAACGATTAATCCTTTTTTTTTTAGAAACAGATTTTTTAAACTACTTCACTTCTAACCCAAGAATGATAAGCTTTTTTTTCATAAAATAATTCTTTAAAGCTCTTGTCCGTAAACAAAATTATAGGTCGTTTTATTCGTAAAACCGAAATGGCAGCTGTTTTCCGCGCATCGTAATGCGTCTCACAGTTGGTCTCGTTAGTCAAACTGCGAACCAATCGTGGCTGTACTCTGTGACGAGCGACGCCACAATACAATAATACATAACAATAAATAATAACACATATCGTCTAATTGCTGTTTGTTATAAATTATTATAATAAATTATTCAAAAAATGTAACACTTCGCTGTTTTTTGCTACAAGAAATTATAGTGCGTTCGAGATTTAGATTTTGGCGGAAATTCTGAATTTCGAAAACCTTGAGCGACCACTCAATATTCATTGCCCGACTACAGGTTTCGCGAGGTTAAGGGGGGAAATCACAGTAGCACACAAAAAAATAGGCATATTTTCGGGAATTAATTTTGGCTGAATAAAAGTATCAATCGAAAATCTGTAAAGTAGGTTTTATAGCGATACTAAAAAAGTACAAAATGTAATTTTTTCAATAAAAGATATTTAAGAATGGCGGCTGCGCAGCATATGCCCCAAGGCGCCTTTTTTGAGCTCGCCGAAGACATAACTCGAGCAAATTTTTACCGATCGACTTGAAATTTTGACAGTAGCTTCGAAACATCTTTCTCCGCGGAGCTACGTAGGATTTTTTATTTTATATGGCTTACTTTTTTTTATCGACGATTTTATGGCGTTTTTTTTTGTTAAAAATTTAACTTTATTTTCAAACATGCACCATTTTGCGAAAAATCAATATATCGAAAAAATCCTACGTAGCTCCGTGAAGAAAGATGTTTCGAAGCTACTGTCAAAATTTCAAGTCGATCGGTAAAAATTTGCTCGAGTTATGTCTTCGGCGAGCTCAAAAAAGGCGCCTTGGGGCATATGCTGCGCAGCCGCCATTTTAAAATATTTTTTATTGAAAAAATTACATTTTGTACTTTTTTAGTATTGCTATAAAACCTACTTTACAGATTTTCGATTGATACTTTTATACAGCCAAAATTAATTCCCGAAAATATGCCTATTTTTTGTGTACTACTGTGATTTCCCCCCTCAATTAAAAAATTATAAAGCCCAAAATTCATAGGTGAGAAGTGGACGAAAAAGATCGATACTTTAATGAAAATTTAATTTTTTGGGCGGCTCGAGCGACCTCTAAATATTTTTTGACCGCTTCCAGCTTCCGTGACCATTTTTTTTTTTTTTTCAAAGAAGATAATTGCATGGTGAGAAAAAGGGAAAAAATAGAGCTCCAAATTGTGCCACTCTAGTATACCCTAATATACAAAAGTGTATACCTTGCTTTGCGCGATTTTCGTTACAGGGGGACAGCGGCGGACCACTGGTTCGTAATGAGGAAATCGTAGGGGTAACTTCGTGGGCGAGTCAAAAAGGTTATAAACTCACGTACTGGACGAACGTCTACCATTACTTGACATTCATCAAACAAGCGATGAGGAAGAAAAGTGATTGTATTAAATTCCATTTTCGCGATTTATTTCGCGAATGAATTTGAAATGAGGCGCCCTGTATATAGACATATATGCGTATGTGTGTGGATAGATATGTTTGTGACTATTGGACAGGGATCGAGTATTGAAAAGTCTCAAGAACATTAAAAAAATAGAAGGGCTTATTTTCAACCTGGTAACTTCTGGTAATAACAAAATACTGTGACTTGTCAATCGCCGCCACAATATTCTCAAAAACATTAAAATAAATGTCGACGTTTCTAATTATTAATTGTGACTTATTTCTTCTGCCCTTGACTTAATCCTTTTTGTCAAACTTCTTTCTTTTCCCTTCCACAGTTATGTTTGGCAATAAACAAAATATTTGTGTTATTTACGTTCCGGATGTGACAATATCTATTCCCTGAAGTATAATTTATTGATTCGTCCATTAAATTCTACAGTAAACTATTTTTTACCACTTTTTAAATTGAACTTGGCACCAGATGCATTATTTAATTGTAATGTTCCTTTTTTTCGAAGGACTTTTTAATTAATGTCTGCCAGAATTATACAATTTTATTTCTGTCCCGATTCCCCTTTTAGTAAGCGAGTAGAACAAGACCACAGCATAATTTCATACTAGGCAGGGTCGGGCCAGCTGCATCTTATCAATCTCACCAAGAATAGTACCTAGCAGCCCAGCTTCAACGCTTTTTTTAATAAATAGAAAATGTCGTTCTCATAATGACCTTGGTATATAAGCTTCGATACGAATTAGTAAAAATAAGCAATAACAACAAAAATGACAGAATATATAATAAAATAATAATAACAATGGATAAATATATGATAAACTAAGTATTTACTTCTTGCGAGTATCTCTGGTGGCAGATATTCAAAAAAATTACCTTTCATGTCAAACAGTGTCCCAGTATTTATCACCTGATGATTGGACACGGTTCTTAATGAATTTCAACTTTGTAGCGTCATTGAGACCGCTGATTAAAAGTGTGAGTTTTGAAGGAAGGCACGAATGTGACGGATTAGAAAAAAACGATATTTTGCCTGTTGTCAAAGTATACACATTGAGGAACATGTGGAAAAAAAATTCTAATTAAAACATTGAAAATGGACCAAGTTACAGACAATTTAGTGAGAGCACGTGGCACAACGATTTACTTATACTAAAACTTTCAATCGCGTTTTTCTCGAAAGTACGTTTCTCAATCTGGCCGGAATCATAACTCTAGCTGTAAGTAATTGTCCAATACTCAATTTGAAAAAAAAATCAAAATTTTTCATAATTGCTGTAGCTATTGTTGTACGTAGCCTTTTTAAATATGTATAATTTTTTTTAAGTAAATTTATTTTTAATAAGTAAAAATGTCGCAAAAATTGCACGTTTCTGTCGAACACCTGCCATTTAGTGAAATTCGTTTTTCTTGAAAAAAGCGGGTAGGTTCAACGAGAACTACATTTATTTAGATCATAAAACTTTTTCATTTTTATATTTAGACTAACCATTGTCGAGTTATCGATCCTACCGTTGGACCACATTTTATATACAGTAGCTGTATTGTACCTCAATAAGGTTGATCATTTTTAATTTTTGTAAATAAAAAATAACACGAAATAAGTTCAATGTATGCTTAATAACGGGTCGGGGTCAAAATGTCGACCGACCAAATATAGAACGACAAAGATTTCGAAACGACAGAATTATGAACTCACAAAATAACGAAGGTTAAATTATTCGGAATTTTATCCTTTGGCCGATGACGAAATCAAATAACTATTACACCAAAGGATTATTTATTGGAGAGTTCATTTATTCGAGAATATATATTCAGAAGGTCTGCAGTTTGAGTCATACAAATACAGATTCGAACAATCTACAATATTCAAGTCTCCGAAATATAAAAAAGTGAGTATCTAATATTCGTAATACCGTCTATAGCAAAAAAGCCATATATCGAGACTACAAACTTCGAATGTGTAGATCTTAGAAACGCAAATAATCGATGGTCCGAAATAGCGAATATCTAAATGACGAACATGGCATGGCTGCCTGACCCGACTGACCACTAACGCCATCTGCCATCTTCATTCTGCGCAAGTAGTATTGCTCGATCCCAAGTTTTCGCTATCCGAACCGTTCGCCATTTTGGCCCATCGCTATTTTAACTGATCGACTTTTTGGTCCTTCACTTTAATGAATTCGACATTGTAAACTGTCCCAATATTTACAATTCGACGATTTGACGTTTCTAATTGTTTATTCTATATATACAGGCGAATCGATATTATATCTCTCACTATTTTGCTCAATCTGATATTTGTTTTCGCTGTGAATCAACTTCGAGATTTTTGTATTCACAATTTCGATTAACTATTTTACAGACTATCATAAGATTGATCTATCGATAATGAAACGTTTGCCATTACTGAATTCGGAATTTCGGTCCTGAATATTGATCGTTCGAATTCCCACCCACCCCCCCCCCCCCCCCCCCCCGCCCGTCGAAGTGATGTCCTCCGTTAACGTCAGAAATATTGACATTGAGGTGAGGAATGTCCGATATATTCGCACCATTTCCTTGTCCCAATCTCCTCAGGTAGATTACTCGCAACACGGCGGGCTCAAAGTCAAGCATACATGTGTGTTTGACCCACACACACACCCACACCCACACACACAACCACACACACACACACACACACACACACACACACACACACACACACACACACACACACACACACACACACACACACACACACACACACACACACACACACACACACACACACACACACACACACACACACACACACACACACACACACACACACGCACGCACGCACGCACATTAGGTATAGCCTGCGTGACTAACGACTAGCAATTGTCTTTACGACGGCTCATTAATTTCCGCCATGCAACCACGGGGGTCAGCGTGTGTGCCTCGGGGCGGCTACACATCCAACACTCGACACTCCGAGTCTTTAATGCCTTCTCAGCTTCTCCTGCCTCTCTCTGTCTCTCTCACTCTCTCTCTCTCTCTCTATCTCTCTCTGTCCCTCTCTCTCTCTCTCTCTCTCTCTCTCTCTCTCTGTCTCTCTCTCTGTGTCTCTCTCTCTCTCTCTCTCTCTCTCTCTCTGCTCTCTCTCTCTCTCTGCTCTCTCTCTCTCTGCTCTCTCTCTCTCGACGAGCCATAACACTATACTATTTCCTCATCGCGTTGATCCGCACGGTAATCTCACTCATTCTCGCCCACACATGTGTCGAGATACCATGCAAAACTATCCGCGTGCTTTCCCACAGAACGCCCATTTTCCTGTCTATTAACACACGAGCTGCGGCCGGCCACCTTTTCCACTATCTTGACACTCGTCGTTACGAAAATACAATCGAGTAATTACCGTGGAGCCGCGTCCTTTTTATTCCCCACCCCTTACCGCGCGCAAGCTGACGTTGATTTATCGCGGAATCCGTCATCAACGATGAATCGTAAGAGCCCCGTGTGCACGTGTATGTACGCTTACCTACGAGATATGAGAATCGAGACGCCGAAGTTAATAACGCGAAACGGAGAGTCGTCTCATCCATCAGACCACTACAGGAGGAGCCGCATACGTGATTCGCGATTGAATTTTTACAATGTAATCTTTAACTTTCGGATTAATGGACGTTTCTGTCGATATATCTCTCATTTTGATGATGACAATAAGCGTGTTGTTCAAATTCGATATAATTTTTCGATGTAAAGATTGTTTTTTTTTCTCTATTGAAATAAAACAAATTATATTGTAACAACAAAATAATCATAATGACAAAATGATCGGAAAATAAAGATAACGAGACAAAAAATGTGTATAATGAAATAAAACAATGTTAATTGTCATAACAAAAATTATAATGACAAGTCGATAAATATTTTTAATTGTACATGTATAACGATACAAATAAATAAATATGTGAATGCATTAAAAAAAATTAACGGCAGTAATGTTAACCTTTATTTGTCACACTTCTGTAGAATAAACATCAATATATTTTTGCATAAGGAAAAACGCGGGTGGGATGTTTCGAACCTCACAGTGGCAAGTAAGGGTTGATAGTAATGGCAATGACGATTAAAAATATTCACAAAGAAATTACAAATATTAAGAATACCAATAATAATGACAAAATATATGATAATATTTTTAATAAATATGTAATATTATAAACTATCAATACGTATCCCATATTACAGAAATTAGTGAATCAACGGTATAACTAAATTAACGAATCAAGCCTAGGTTGTAACAGTGGAAAAGAGCGTTTTTTCGGTTTTTTTTCAATCGTCATCACACATTTATACAAAAATTGGGCATTTGAAAAAAGTATCTTCTGAAGAACATTCTGTATTTTTTTTGTGTTTACAAAATATTTATTTATAATCGATTTACAGCCGTTGTCCGGGAAGCACCTCTCGAAAAGAAGGGGGTCAAAATGCCGAATGACCAATTATAGAACGACAAAGATTTCGAAACGACAGAATTATGAACTCTCAAAATAACGAAGGTTGAATCATCCTAAATGTTATCCTTTGACCGATGACGAAATCGAAGAACTATTACACCAAAGGATTATTTATTCGAGAAGATATATCCAGATAGTTCTGCAGTTTGAGTCGTACAAATACAGATTCGAACAATCTACAACATTCATATGTTGTAGATTCAATCCGAAATAGAAAAAAGTGAGTATCTAATATTCGTAATACCGTCTGCAGCGAAAAGCCATATATCGAGACTACAGACTTCGAATGTGCAGATCTTAGAAGCGCAAATGATCGTTGGTCCGAAATGGCGAATACCTAAACGGCGAACACAGCATGGCTGCCTGGCCCGGCTGACCACTAACGCCATCTGCCATCTTCATTCTGAAGCGCAAGTAGTATTGCTCGATCCCAGGTTAATCGTAGGAATCTCGGAAATATAAAATTACACTGTAAAAAATTTATGTATAAAAATTAATACACAAGTGTAAGAAGTTTTTATGCGGATACCGCTGATGAAATTTCAGATACGATTTTGAAAATCCAACACAGGTTATTTAAAAAATGAAAGTGTAGCTCCGTAATATTAATATACTTGTGCGTGTGAAAAATAATGCACGTGTAAAGAAATAATCACATCCAAGTATATTGAAATCAAGGACCATTTGCTGATATCAAAATACGAGTGTATATTAAACTCAAGAACCATTTGCTAATATCAGTATACGGGTGTGTATTAATTTCACGGAAACAAAGTATTACCCTTAATGTACACTGTAAAAAGCTTCTGTGTAAAAATTAATACACAAGTGTATGATGTTTTTATGCGGATGCCGTTTATGAAATTTCAGATAATATTTTGAAAATCCAAAGCAGGTTATTTTAAAAATAAAAGTGTAGCTCCGTACTATTAATATACTTGTGCGTTTGAAAAATAATGCACGTGTAAAAAAATGTTCACATCCATGTATATTGAAATCAAGAACCTTTTGCTGATATCAATATACGAGTGTATATTAAATTCGTCCATATATTAAGTTCGTAAAATTCAATTCGTTTGTGCCTTAAATGTAGTGTAAATTTAATATAATTTTCACATTGTTTCATGTGATTTTCATCAGCGTTTATGAATTTTTTTTTCAATTCCAGTTTCGCACCTTTAAATAAATCTGTTGGATCATGCATCGTACGTATCGTAAAATGCAGATTCACATATATTATATTTTTCAGGCTGCTGTAAATAAATTTCAAACTTGTTTTGTATTTTCAATGCTCTGTTTTTTATAGTTGATTTATTATACATCTGTAGTAATTTTCAATTGAAGAGACGGGTTAATGCAATACATTTTCCACAAATTTACAAACTTGTCTTTGAAATTCCATGTTGCATCTATTAAATTCTATATCCACGTTAGATTTTCATGTTCCTGTTTTAAATTTACGGTACAAGTATTTCAAATTTAATTCCATCTACTGAGTTCGTAAAATTCAATTCCTTTGTATCTTAAATGTATTGTAAATTTCATATCATTTTTTACAGTGTAGAAAAAATGCCGCGCACTCAAAATGAGAGTCTTGATTTTTGCGAAAAAATTGGCATTTTTCTTAAAGTAAAACAATATAATACGTCGGAAAATAATCCTCTATTTACACATCTAAATACTGTATCTAAATACTATATTTTGACATTCAGAAAAAGTTTCAGAAAGATTAATTTTTAAAATGTTTTGCTCACCGACTTTGAAAACGTACTTTCGAGAAAAACGCGTTTAAAATTTCGAACGACACTCCGGGCGTTTCGACGGACGTCAAAATAACATCCTATAAACCTGTCAATTTTTATTCGATGACCTTGACATCTTCAGGAAATTTGATATACTGTCAAAATATATTGTCTTTGGAAAAAGTAAAATTCCGACTTTTACAACTAGACATAACCCCTCAATTTCAACATCAATTTGGGTGGGGATCCAAATATCGAAGGACCAAATATAGGTCGACAAATATTTCGAAACGACAGAATTATGAACTCTCAAAATAACGAAGGTTTAATTATTCGAAATGTTATGTTTCGATCGAAGAAAAAATCGAATGAATATAAAGCAAAGCATCATTTATTCGAGAGCTCATTTATCTGAAAATGTATATTCAGATCGTCTGCAATTTGAGACATACAAATATAGATTGGAACAATCTATAACATCCATATCTCCGAAACAGAAAAAAGCGAGTATCTAATATTCGTAACACCGCCTATAGCGAAAAGCAATATATCGAGACGCAAAATATCGATGGTCCGAAATGGCGAATGCCAAAATGGCGAACATGGTATGGATGCCGTCCCGGCCGACCGCTAACGCTATCTGCCTCGATCACAAGTTTTCGCCATCCGGGCCGTTCGACATTTTGACCCTTCGCTATTTTAACCACTCGACTTTTTGGCCGTTCGATTTAATGCTTTCCGTTTTTTGAACCGTCGCTATATTTACAATTCGAAGATTCGTCTTCTCGAATTATTTGGTGTTATTTATATAAGCAATTCGATATTATGTCTCTCAATATTTTTTAAATCGGTTTTTGTTTTTCGCTATATTTCAACTTCGAGATATTCGTATTCTGAATTTTTATTTACGACTATATAAACCCTCCGAACATTGATCTATCTATATTCAAACATTCGACATTTTTTAATTCGATATTTCAGCCCATCCGAATATTGATCCATCGATATTTCGACTCCCACCCGTCAATTTGACTTTTTTTCAACCTACCCGTTCAAAAGGACCTGCCAAATTCCCACCGCGATCAGTGTGAATCGATTTAAAAAATTCCTCCCGCAACACATTGGAATAAAAGATTGCCCGTCATGGGCCTCACGTCCGCGTACACGACGCGTGAAACGCTGAGCATTCAGGAAACGAAGAAGGCTCGCTTAGCCCTCATCAGGCTGACGAGTCCACGAAGGAAATAAGCGCGTTATTTCTCATCTCGTCGTTTCCGTCTGGCGTTTCTGGCGAGGAATGCGTGTGCGCGCGCGCGCGAGCAAGTCCCTCGTGGGATTGCAAAGCTTGGCAAATGGTACGTAACTAATCATTCTCGGTGTGGTGGCGGTTCTTCGCAGCTACCCCCAAGACTCTCGATTCGTCATGGCAGCTCAGCGGGAGAGTCTGCCTCCTAAATCAACGATATTCTTATCTCGCGCGCGGGAGGTTATACTTCTCGCGAGATTTTTCGTCCCTCTCGCTCACTCACTCTTTTTCCCTTACTGATGCGCTTCTACGTGGCTTTTCACTCATGGTAGCTCCACGGTCGTATTATTACGTCTAGTCTCGACAGCCCGTCTCTTCCCCCCCCCCCCCTTTCCCGCCTCTCTCACCTCTCTTTGACACGCACACGTGTCTATTTGTATATAATAGTGGCACCCGTGCATCGTGCACACGCTTCTCGCATTTGTCATCCCTTAAGACCGTTGGTTCCCATCTATCCATATACATTTATACATGTGGCTGGTGGAGATCTGACACTCGGATGATCCGACACTCCCTGTTATAAGAGAAAAGCTGATAATGCGACGAGAGTGCGGAAAGGATTTTCTCCAAAATATCTTTGCTCCCGCGGAGATTCTATTTCATTTTTCGTGGCTCAGGCATTCGTACGATTTATGCTTGCTTCTGTTTTTGTTCCCTCCATGCTAAAAATATACGTGGCGTTTTCGGGAAACTAATATAAAAAGAACAGGCAGATTGTATCGCGGTCGAAAAAGTCAAGTAGGGTAATTTCGATGCAGGTATTAGGGCTGATCGAATTGGGGGGGGGGGGGGGGGACTTTACGTATTAGGGAAAAGTCCAATTGGTCATTTCGATACAGGTTATCAGGGTTACCAAGTGGGCTTGCCGAATTCGAGTGACTTTGTGGACTCGCGAACGTGGAGGTTTTACGACGGCCATTTCCACTTGGCATCTTCGAGGATGATGTGAAAGTTGCCAAGATGAATGATCGGCGGCAGCTGATCGAGCTTTTACCGAATACTTTCGTCGGACCGGAGAGTAGGGCATTCGACACTCTTTTCTCAGACGGGGGATTATGGCGTAGGTGAAAGACGACTCGATGTTTATGTATAGAAAATGATTAGAAAATATCTGGCTTCGAAGCGAAGAAGACCAGTACAAGATGGGATAGACGTCAGTACGGGACAACTTTAAACCCGACAACTGATGCGAAGATTGGGAACGACACCTCAGTGCCTGTGGATTAGGGTATGGAGGAAAGACGCAAGAGAGAGAAAGAGAAGGTGGGCTGGGGGAGATTTGATGCCGGTAATTAGCGGGAAATATGAGGAGTGAGCGGTTGCTCGCTGGGGTTGGTTCGCCCGGCTTACTACACCGGTCTTCGTGTGACGGGGGTAGCTACGATGGTGGTATGTGCAAGGAGAGAGCCAGAGCAAGTGAGTGGGCCTCTCACTGGGTGTGAGAGCCTTGAGTTTCCAGGCTAAACATACTCGCCTCGTTAGCGGCGTGTTACGCGATTAACACACCGTACCAGTGACACTCGGTAAATTATACCGTGCTGCTCGTGAGCGGGGGCTCCCGGGGTTGACTCTACCCGCTGCCTATCTAACTACCAGCATCTCGTTCCACACACGCCAAACGTCCACGTATAATCTCCACACTGGCAATGGGAATGCGGCTCGTATGCACGCGAGGGCATGGGGCGCCGAGTTTACAGTCAATGTGTATGCGGATCAATGGTACGCCCGTCTATGCAGGCTTGTTGACAAACTTGTCGAATTAATCAAGCCTTCCTACCAATTCCTACAGCCCTTCGACCCAAAAGCCTTGCCTTGAATCCTGATGAAGACTCTCGCCCGTACTGCCTCCAAATCGAACATCACACGTCGCTAATCATCGGACCCTAGCACACGACATCCCTAACGACCACGACAATCAACACACGTGATGAATGCACTTGCCACGCGAGTTATGCCAGCCACAGCCTTTGGGAAATGTTGATCTAGGATTTCGTCACGGGGACAATCAACGCCCCTATGTCGGATCACTGGAGGAGCCGAATCCGAAATGTGTCTAAACAGCTTTTCGACAGACAGTACTCCAGATTCATTTTGTGCAATCGAAGATTTCACTTTGTCGAGTAGTTAACTGCATGCTGTCTGAGGTGAATGAGTTTGCTTGAAAAAACATGGAGGCTGTTTTGTTTGATGAGTTGATAGTCTTCGAGATGTATCAAGTTGAACATCCTTCTTGGCCAATTTGGCCACGTGTGCGCGTTGAAGATTAATTAAGGACCTGTGTACTTGAAGGGTTGATTTGCTACCTTCATGCTCTCTTGGTGGTTCAGCGAAATTTCTATGAATGATGATAAAAAATTAGGTCTCCAAGAAGTAGGCAAAGCGCCGGGTGGGGATCCAAATATCGAAGGACCAAATACAGATCGACAAATATTTCGAAACGACAGAATTATGAACTCTCAAAATAACGAAGGTTTAATTATTCGAAATGTTATGTTTCGATCGAAGAAAAAATCGAATGACTATAAAGCAAAGCATCATTTATTCGAGAGCTCATTTATCTGAAAACGTATATTCAGATCGTCTGCAATTTGAGACATACAAATATAGATTGGAACAATCTATAACAGCCATATCTCCGAAACAGAAAAAAGCGAGTATCTAATATTCGTAATACCGCCTATAGCGAAAAGCAATATATCGAGACGCAAAATATCGATGGTCCAAAATGGCGAATGCCAAAATGGCAAACATGGTATGGATGCCGTTCCGGCCAACCGCTAACGCTATCTGCCTCGATCACAAGTTTTCGCTATCCGGGCCGTTCGACATTTTGACCCTTCGCTATTTTAACCACTCGACTTTTTGGCCGTTCGATTTAATGCTTTCTGTTTTTTAAACCGTCGCTATATTTACAATTCGAAGATTCGTCTTCTCGAATTATTTGGTGTTATTTATATAAGCAATTCGATATTATGTCTCTCAATATTTTTTAAATCGGTTTTTGTTTTTCGCTATATTTCAACTTCGAGATATTCGTATTCGGAATTTTTATTTACGACTATATAAACCCTCCGAACATTGATCAATCCATATTCAAACATTCGACATTTTTTAATTTGATATTTCAGCCCATCCGAATATTGATCCATCGATATTTCGACTCCCACCCAAAGCGCCTTTGGTGATGACGATTCAACGTTCCTAGACTTTTGTACCCAAACGAACTCTTCTATATGGCTGCTTGAGTGCACCATGTCGAGCTTCTTGACGAGCAAACAATGATGGAAGAGCGAGTCGGGCAACATGTCAGTGTATAGAGGAGTCTGATCTGATACACCAAAACACCAAAAAGTATACCGTTCGACGAGTGATCACGGAAATGAATTTGACATGTGGTCGTTTTCCTAGACATACTAGTGGAGGAGAAAGAAAAACGTCTTCTTGGTCAGGATGTTCCAGGTGTACCTAAATGGACACCTCTGTCGTTTTCAACGTTGCGTTGCCATTAATCTCTGGATGTCAACAGCTTGGCATGCTTTTCGGAGCTTCCAATCAACACCACGAATGCTCAAAATCCTGTACCCTATATGGCAACTGGCTAATCGCACATTCCAGATAACAGATCCTCGATGGAATGCTGCCGACCAAAGTCGCCAAGGCAAGATATGTAGCGAATGATCTTTCATACGATAAGGGAATTTGACCAAGGTGACACGACGGCAACGTGTACGAAGTAATTCAGTCCCCTCCGGCTACCTGGATAAAGCGTGTAGCGTTATTGGAACTAGACATTCCGGTTGATTAAATTATGTTCGATCGTTTGCCCAGGCGTAAACGTTGTGAAACGACGTTGATCTATCGTACTCGCTCTTGCAGCTGGGTGCTTCTTCAACGCGAGGGTTGACGAATTGTTTCGACGCGTTCAAAAAACCTCCACACCTCAGCCCGTTGTAAATTGCGAGCAGTATTTGGGGTTGACTCACGTGAAGTGTTGTATGAACTGCCCAGCAACGTACGGGAAGTGATGCTCTGAGTTAGCATAGAGAAAAGTTGTACGTACTGAACGTGTGTTTGTTTCTAGAATATGTTACTTTTCCGTTTGAGTTTGTTTGGGTTATCGGACCTGGCTTGATTACCCGGAAACTACATGGGGCTGGGTTTCTCAGCTTTAATGACATGTAGGTAAAAGCAGTGTGTCCGTACAGATATGAAGGAAAACGATGCTTCGAACCCGTTATATCCATGCAATGTTGGCTTTCAGCACACCTGGCTGTTCCAAGGATAGGATCCTCAACGTCGAATGTCTTAACAATCTTTACCCACATACATACGTTTACGTGTATTCAGGTGTGTGTATATACCTCTCGTATTTGCTTTGATAGACAGTGTGCACCATTTCGAAATAAGTTAGTTCTCTTGTCACGTGCTTTAACATTGATTAGCGTCCATGCGCGACAGAGAGACAAAGTGCAGCGATACATCACTGTCACTTCGGCTCGACGTCGTCCTCGTCGTTGTCGTCGTAGCGCGCCGTTAACTGGAGTGACATCGCGATAACAACGCGCGGCGCGGCGCGGCGCGGCTCGGGCTCTCTCACCATCTCCTCGAGTATTTTTGGCGTGACTGGAAAGCCTGATGGCCACAGTCCCACTGATGAGCGACGAGAAGGAACGCGATGACGCTGCGTATTTATGAGGGTCATTAATATTTATGCAAAAAAAACCGAGAAGACGAAAAAAAAGAGCAAAAAAGGAATGGCTCGTATCCTCGTCGCGTTTAATTTGACGAGCTGTGGAACAAGCAAGTGCTGCGAAACCACAACGGATCCTCGTCACAACTGGTGGACAGAAATGAACTGCGGGCGTCCAGTCGACGTGACTTATTGAAAACTGTGGACTTTTTGAAAACACGATCGCCGTCAATGTGGATGCTTTGAATAGGAAAGATAGGCCGCCTGTAAATATTCATTGCACGTTGTCAATTTGTATGCATTATAAATGAACGCAGAAATTAACCCTCCGTGTGTACACTATATTTTTCTATACACGTTGGGTACGTTAGGTCTTTTGGCGAACAATCGGGTTTTCGAAGTGTTCTAGTATTTTAAGAAATGTCAAATAATTGAAGCTTACCTCTCGAAGACTACGTGGCCGAGGAGTAGCCAAAGTCAAAAGTGCCAAACCGTTGTTAATAAACATTGAAGTATAGTGAAAAAATTTGGAAAAACAAGATTTGGTAAAAAAAAATCGTAACGTTGCAATAGACAAAGATATTGAAAAAGGGTTATGGGGATTGTAGTTAAGGAGTAAGTCGACAGTAGAATTTTCAAAAAATCGTTTTTTTTGTCGCTAAAACGATGCTTTATCATCATAAAAATAAGTTACTATTCGATTTATAGCAAGAACATTTTTCTTTCACCAACTTTGAGCGTATAACGTAAGCCCACCTCTGACACGGCCATAGAGTACCTAAAACTTTAAACGCGTTTTTCTCGAAACACCTTTTTCCAATTGGCGTGACAAATAACTTCAACAATTGTCACTCGACTTACTTCAAATTTAAGGGAGACTTTGTCCTTGGAGTGCCATATTTCAGGTGTTTACATTTTATTTTTTTTAAAGGAAACGAGTAAAGCTTTTTGAGTGCGGTTTTTTTCTTGCTTTTATTCATGATATACAGAATGGTTAAAAAAAATTTTGGAAAAAAAAAACCAAAATGGCGGCCGTTGCAGCTCCGCGAAAACAGGTCCTCAAATCGCGGGAGGTAAACGGCTGACATCGCTGCCCCCTCTTTGTTGATCTGAAACACAAATTCAAAGCATATTATCAATCTGTGACCCTTTGGTCATGGAATGACGGATGGGTTTTTCGTTTAGTACAAATTTCGGAAAATGGCGGCAATTTAAAAAAAAATCGAATTTTCGCGTTTTTTCGCATAAAAAGATAAATAACAAATGCAAAAATGTATCTATCGAAAAAACGATCCGTCATTCCGTGAAGACATATTTTTTAAGTATGCTCTCCCAATTTCAAGTTGATATGTTAATTACAGCGGTCAGGAGAATGTCAGCCATTTTTAAAAACGTGTTTTCGAGAAAAACGCGTTTAAAGTGTCGTAATGTGTTTACACAAATGTGTTTATAATTACCGCTAATCGGCAATGCCTGGTCCATAGAGGCATCCCTCCTCTTCTTCTAGCTGCTCATGTTGAGCCGCTAACATCTCTCGCTGCTCAATCCGAGACAAAGTCTCCCTTAAAAGTTATGTTCCTAATTGCATTTCGCAGAGAAGTACGTACGGAATTTCTGTTAACCGAAAACATTTTATTTTATAAGCAGCTTTATACGAAATTTTTCACTGAAAATTTTGAATAAACTTTTGAATAAAACAATATTTTTTAAATTCCGTATGCACTTCTCTAGGTATCCTAATGTAGATTGACGAGAATTTTTGTTCTTTGTTCTAGGTGAAAAATTGTGGATGCTAAATGTCACGCCGCGGAGCGCCTAAAGAAAACAAAAGAAAATATTAGTAGTCGGCCATTTTCTACATCGAAAAATTAAACGATCAAACGAACTTACCTAGTGAAGTTCGATCGTGATTATATGAGAGTCTCGTTCGAGATGATTACATGGTAGTAGTGCTACTTCCACACGATAATGTCACGTAACTTCAGAGCTTCAAATAAAAAATGATGGTCGGCCGCCTAGCAACCCTATCAACACCCTCGATTCTTCATATTGTTTAAAGCCTTTTCAAATTATAAAAATAATATAATCATTGAACAAATACCGAAAAGAGGGCGGGAAAATCAATTTAAGTTTCTGTGAACCTTTTTTGGGTGGGATGTAATCATCTCGAACGAGACTCTCATATAATCACGATCGAACTTCACTAGGTAAGTTCGTTTGATCGTTTAATTATATTTCGAGTCTCGTTCTCGAGATTACATGGTAGATGTTTAGCTATTTTATCACGTCTAATAACATGATTTATTATTTTTGTAACACACAACACAAACGCAGTATCTTAACTGGTCTTTATATAGACGTAACATACAACTTGAAATAACATATCCAAGAACAGAACGCAAGATATGTTAATACTATTGTCCCAAAACAGTCGACGCGAAACCCTTTTTATTTAAACCGATTGGTCGATTATAAAACTTAGCAAATACTTGTGACTCTTTGGACCATCCAGCTGTATTTTTTATAATAGCAATGTCCATTCCTTTTGCCAATGCAGCCGAAGTGGCTGCATGCCTGGTGCTATGCGCTGTATATTTGTTGCTGATGCCACTTTTCATCAATGTTGCTCGAATCCATCGACTAATAGTTTGAGCAGAAGCTGCCTTATATGGCTTTCTTGACGTTATTAATACATTGCTTATATCGCCTCTCAGGGGTTTCGTAGCTTCCAAATACGTCTTAAAATTATTTGCTATACATAATTCTGGTTTTTCTTTGAAACACGGCAGTATCAAGAGTGGTTGGTACGTACCAGGTCGCGATGTTTTAATCAGATCCGTTATTTTTATTTCGAAACCCTCAGATGATTGTGAAATATTTTCCAACTTCATAAACGTGAATGTCTGAACCCTATGGGCAGTACCTAATGCTAATAGTGTAACCAGTCTTTCTGATAGTTCTTGAATGCTTAATTTACTCAGAGGATACTGTTTTGAAATAAAATCCAACACCGGGGATACGTCCCATATTGCATCGTATTTCGGTCTCATTGGCTTGAGTCTGAATAGGCCTTTAAAATATCTCCGTATATCAACGTTTTCCGATATATTTTTAACTAAAATCAATGATATTGCTGCTCGCATAGAATTTATTGTGCCGTAGGCAGCTCCTGAGTCAACTCTAGTTTGGAAAAACTCTAAGAGCCTCCGAGGTTCGGCGTTGTATGGATCCGTGTTTGTTTTATGACAAAACTGCATCCAAAGACGTATAGGCTGGGTATATTGCTTCCAAGTCGAGGCCGCGAGTGATGCTACCAGCACCTGAATTACGGATTCCGAGAAATTTTTCCTGCGATATGCTTCGCGGATAACTTCCCCACAATCAAACACAGAGTCTTATAAGCCGCTTGTGACAACTCCCACTCCGTATCGATATTTTTTATACGGGATTCTCTGTCGGCCTCTACATTTTCTTTGGACGCTATATATGATGCGAATATCCAAATTTGTCTTTTTTCACACCATTTCCAAATATCCGACGCAATTTTATTGAGGGCCAAGTATTGAACACCTCCCATACGGTTTATGTACGATATCGCTGTTGTGTTATCCACGCGTAATAGTACTTCGCAATTTTTCAAATTTTTTGCAAAACATTTTAATGCCATCCAAACTGCTATAAGCTCCAGCTGATTAATGTGCAGGTCTTTTTCCCAATCTTTCCAGAAACCGCGCGCACTTTTATTATTACAGAAAGCACCCCAGCCGGTTTTTGACGCGTCCGAATAAATTTCTTTGGTGAATTGAAATGATTTTATTGAGTTTCTCGCGATTGGAGCCTGCTTCTTCCACCATTGGAACTCTTCTTGTAAATATTTCGGCAGTATCATCTCAGCGTCATAATTACCGTCATTAATTAATAAGCTCAAATACTTTTCTCTTTCGAATCTTTTTGTATACAGCCATCCGTATTCTATAGCTCGGCAACAATCTACTAATATCCCGAGAAAATGGGCAAACTCTCTGATCGTATACAAAGATTTTTTACTAAATTTCTCGATTAGATCCAACGTTCTGACTCGTTTTTTATCCGGTAACTCTGCTGTCATTCTGTCGGAATTAATGATGAGTCCCAGAAACTTACAATTTGTCCTTGGGATTAAGTTGCTCTTTTTATAATTGATCAAAAAACCAAGAGACTGAAGTGTGTTCACCGTTATTTCAACGTTTTCAATACAAGAGTGGGAACTGGTGCCGATACATAAAATATCGTCCAAGTAAATTGTTGAAATGAATCCCTTTCTTCTCAAATAATTAACAACCGGTTTCAGAACTTTGGTGAAAATAAACGGTGCCGTACATAACCCAAACGGTAGGCAAGTGAACTCATACAATTGTTCTTCGAATGAAAACCTTAAATAAATCCGGCTCTCGCGATGCATTGGTATTAAAAAATATGCATCTTGCAGATCGATATTGCTCACGAAATCATGCTGGGAGATTAATTTTGTTGCTGTTCTCAGATCCTCCATTTTAAAATGTTCTGTCACAATAAAAGTATTAAGCTTTTTTAAATTCAGCACGAATCGTTTTGATCCGTCTGCCTTCGGTACTAAAAAATAGGATGACAGAAATTGTCCTGGGGACGGAGTACAGGTCCTCACTGCACCGATAGATATTAATCTTTGTATGGCTATTCTTAACTCTTCGCATTGACTATTAGAATTATACAAGGCGAGTGATGGAATACTATCTTGATACACCGGCAAGTCGAACTTGATTTTGTAGCCTGTCACGCAGTTAAGTACAAAGGGATCCTTCGTAATTTGTTTCCACTCCTTTATATACTTGCATAAGCGTCCCGCGATTTTTGTTACCTCTATCGCTTGCGTTGAAGAGTGTTGGGTCGGCTCAAACCTCGGGATTGGTTGTAAGTCCTGCGCCAGTCGCGTTGGTGATCTCGCGATGACTCCCCTCGTGGTTGAAATTTGGTGAGTTTTCGATAACTCTGATTGTTGCCCACCTGACGTCTTCCCTGATTTCCCATAGTAGGTGCACGCATGGATAAATTCGCTACAGTCGGCTGAGATTTCAGCTCCAACCCCGCTTTTTCAATTAATTTCGAGGACTTGATCCTTTCTGCCAAATTCTCGCCAAATAGAAATACATCGGGTTTTGTTTCATCGAGCATACTCTTCATTTTCTTATCAATATACGGGGTGATAAGAGCCTTGCGAGTAATTGTATCCAGGCGGTGAGCACACGTTAACAAGCGCCCAGCATCCGCGAGGCACTTCAACAGCTGATACTCATCGATTCCTTCTTCTTTAGGCGATAATAATAGTGTTATGCCAGTACCTAAAGCTGCTAGAGCGGACCCACGAATGTTTTGCGCATTCATTAAATATTTATCTCTTTTTATCGCTGACTCAAACAGAGATGCAATGACTTCAGGATTGATCTTTGGTGCTTCGAGATGACAGTTTCCTTTACGCGAGTACTTAGCCAAGACTTCGGCTTGCTCTTCTCGTTTAAGACCTCCCTCGATCCATTTTTGCCAATTATTGGCTAAGCTCGAATTAAGCTGCAGTTCTGGGGCTGTGATGCTTGTATCGAGACCGAGAATTCGTAATGTTTCGTCATCCAACAAATGAGGTGCTTGCTCTACGTCATTGTTTGTCGACTTTGCCAAAAAATCCTGTGAGTGGATGTTGTCTGGCTCGCGTGGGGATTTTGCTGTTGAATGCTGGGAAAGCACTTCAACTTCGTTTTCCGGAGTCCGACTTATAAAATATTACATACCTGTCATCGCTGATCCCAAGTGCATCAATGCCTTCTTTGGTAAACTCAAGATAACTCCTTGAAGGGTTATCTTCGTACGGACAATGCCGCCGAGTTTAATAAAAGGGTTATATATTCGAGACGTGCACGAGACGTGCCGCATGGAACTCAAGGCAGTACTCTGAGAGACTGCCTTCGTACGGACTAAGCCGCCGAGATGTTTTTAAATTCCTTTTCTCGGGCGAACGAATCAATACCTCGAGAATTTTCCGTGTTTGACTCCTCCGAATTTTCATTTACGGGGACTATTACGCTGTGGATGCGTTGACAATTCTCCTCATCCGAATCCGTTGCGGAGTCTGGTAACGTGTCAACTAGCTTCTTGAGTTTCTTCAAAAACTTCGCATTATCACTTCTTTTTCTCTTGCGAGATTTGCCCATGTTAAATTTAGTATAAACAAAAAAAATATATGAGCACAAACTCTGAGCGTGTGACCGTATCGCGCACGAAAAACATTATGAAGAATCGAGGGTGTTGATAGGGTTGCTAGGCGGCCGACCATCATTTTTTATTTGAAGCTCTGAAGTTACGTGACATTATCGTGTGGAAGTAGCACTACTACCATGTAATCTCGAGAACGAGACTCGAAATATAATGTATATATATATTCTCTAACAGCTTGATATTCATACTACAGTAGAACCTCGATTATCCGAACTTCGATTACCCGAACCCTCAATTATCCGAACGATGGCTTAGTTTATCCGAACGCTCAATTATCCGAACGTTGGCGCGAAAGATACATTGTTGTTCGCTGCCACTGCCGTGAGCAACAATGAGCAACCGAACGCAACGTCTCCTTCTCAAACGGCTGCGAGACTTAGCCGCTCAAAAACGCGTTACGGCCGTTCGTCAATTAAAAATGGACGATTTTATAAAAAAAAATATTAAAAAAAGGCATGCGACTTTTTTCAGGTGTTTAATATATATATATATATATTTTTAACACCTGATATATGTATGTACATAAAAACAGTACATACATATATATTAAAATTTGACATGTACTGTACTGTTTTTATGTAAAAGGTTGTTGTTTATGATCTCGTCTCAAAAAACCCAAAAGTTGAATGCCTTTTTAAATATTTTTTTTATAAAATCGTTCGGATAATCGAAACGTGGGTTTTTTTTGTATGTACCCTAAAGGTACATACATATATGTATAAAAACAGTACATGCATATATGTATGTACTGTTTTTATGTAAAAAGGTGTTGTTTATGATCCCGTCCCATATAACCCACGTTTCGATTATCCGAACTTTTGATTATCCGAACTAGTCTCGGTCCCAATTGGTTCGGATAATCGAGGTTCTACTGTAAATAGATGTGTAATTAATTTTATGAGTGAATCACTTTTTCATACGAAAAAAAGTTGTTAAATTTGCACATGATTTAATATCCGTTAGTATGGCCTAACCCCTTAAAACTACGAGCCTCCAAAAGAATAGATTGCCATTCGCGTGGGCTCCAAAAAATTGGGTTATTTCAGCACCTGCAAGTGGGGGATTTTTACGAATTCTGTGCATGTCATAGGTATACGGAACGGTATTTATTTGGCACAAAATGAATGTTTACTGTAGCAAATACAAAAATTACGAAATATTCATAATAATCGGTAACGAAAAAAGGAATATGCGGTGCGCAGTTGCGGCAAAAGTGCATTCGGTGGTCATCGCACACCGGCGATTCGTGTGATACACGAAATGTGTTATCTCTGCGTCATCTTTACCTACCAGATGCAAGAGGAATATGGAAAAAATGTATTTTCAATAAAAATATGGAAAAATGGCGGAATTACAACCCAAAAATACAAAAGATGTTTTATTTTAGACATAAAAGTATATAAATATAGAGAAAAAAAGCATCAAAATACATTACATAAAACATTTATTTCAGTCATGAAAAGGGTGGAAAAGTAAAAAAAAACTGCATTCACTTACACGGAAAAAAAGAAACAGCGAAAATCACAGTATAAACCGCATAAAAAACAGGGTGCCATATTTCATTTTGTAGTAAAACAGAGTAATGTAAATGCTGTCCTTAAAAAATGACGAATTTTCCTGTACACACTGAGATTTTCACAGTTACACTGGCTTATTTACAGTTCGGTATTGTGAATACATCAGTGTTTTCAGTAAAAATATTCAACTGTAAAATTTACATGAGATCACTGATTTTCATACTGTACGCAAACTGCAAGGGTTACAGTGTGCACTGCATTGAGTACAGAGTGATTTATTAAATATCACAGAGTGGCACGGTAGTTTTACTCTTCTGTCGACAGTTCGTGACGTAATCTGTGCACTCTGAGATTTTTACAGTTACACTGATTTATTTACAGTTTGGTATTGTGAATAAATCAGTGATTTCACTAAATATATTCAACAGTAAAATTAAAATGAAGTCACTGATTTTCATACTGTACGTAAAGTGCAAGGGTTACAGTGTACACTGTATTGGGTACAGAGTGATTCATTGAATTTCACAGTGTGGCACGATAGTTTTACTCTTCTTTCGACAGTTCGTGACGTTACCTGTGCACTCTGAGATGTTTACAGTTACTCTGGTTTATTTGCAGTTTGATATTGTGAATACATCAGTGATTTCAGTAAAAATATTCAACTGTAAAATTTTAATGCGATCACTGATTTTTATACTGTACACAAATGAGGCACGAGGTGAGGCACGAGGCCAGGACACAAAGGATTGCCAGTTAGTAGTGCGTGATTGATGGGACGCGAACATCTAAATTTGCGCGACAGAATTCAAGAAATTATAAAGAAAAATAATTTTTTTTAAAGGTACGTTCTGGTCTAATTAGGACTTGTCTCGCGTGTTGGGTGAGGCACGTGGCCAGGACACAAAGGATTGCCAGTGAGTAGTGCGTGGTCGATAGGATGCAAACGTTGAAATTTGTGCGACATAATTCAAGAAATTATAAAAAAGAGAGAATTATTTCCAAAAAGATACGTTCTTGTGTATGTGACTGATTTATTTATATTTTCTACACATTTTTTTCAAACTTCTTTTATGGATAAACTTTTTTCCGCGTGTCCACATAAACTCTGTCGATATAACTGGCGCATTCATTGTAATATAATACAGATTAACCAACTGTCAAATTACAAGTTTTATTAAATTGATATTACAGTGTTGAACCGTCAAAATTTACTTTTGACTACACTGCATTTTGGACTGTGTGTTCCAGTAAAAGATACAGTAGAGCGGTTCGAGTCCAAAGAGGACAGAATAGGAACTGTAACAATTTACTTTGAGCACACTGTATTTTGAGCACTGTGTTTCAGTAAACATCGCTGTGCAATCGCTCGAGTCCAATGCTAACTGTGTAGCCCCTGTATTTTGCACTATTACTTTTTTTCCGTGAGGCGCGATTTTCATTTTTATAATTTATCACAATACCACAACCACAATCACAGAGCCTTTCGCAGAGCCGATAAAAATACGAACACTACGCGCCAATCAAATTAACGGTATACACCCGAAAAAAATCCTTCCATCAAATGCCATATTTTTGCATCAAGAAAAACGTCCTGAACATTTTAGAAAGATCGATTCACTAGTTAATGAGATATTCTTCTCGCCGACTTTGAAAACGTACTTTCCATCAAAAAAGCGTTTAAACTTTCGAACGGCACTCCGAGCGTTTCGACGGTCGTCAACAAAAAAGCCTATAAATCTGTCAATTTTCATCCGACAACCTTGCGATTTTCAGAGAACATTTATGAAATGAAATACTGTCAAAATATATATTGTTTATCAAAAAGGTGACGTTTCGACTTTTACAACTAGGCACAACCCCTCAAGGGCTCTATTCCATTTTACATCTATACATTTTGCACAAACGAATACCCAACGTACATTTCCACTTCCGCGATTGCTGCGGTTCGATATTGAGAACGTTTCTCGCGTACGTACCGCGAGCTCGCCCACAATTGCGCAAATGCAACGAGGCAAATTCAGCAAGCCGTCAATCAGGGTGTGCGTCCTGAAAATCGGTTTCACCGGCGAGGCGCAAACGAGTGAATCCGTTTGAGGTATACGAACGCTACCAACGATCTATCGACTGGTATAAGCGCAAACACAATTATGTAAACACGCACACAGGATCATCCTGACTATAGATCGCTCGTTATTGCTCTTGGCGTCGAGCTCTCCATGCGGCACGTAGAACACGTTGGATCGTAAATATAGCTGATTGCCGAGTCAAAGACACTCGCCCCTGGCGGATATTACGAATCGATCGCTCGCTATTTATGAATATCGTAATAAAATTCTACGATTTGCATACTCGAGCTGTCCGATCTCTAATGTCGATATACTTGTCTCACAACCGCACAAATGTACATGGCAAAAAAAAAAACAACAGCAACAACACGAGAAAAAGGAAAATTACAAACTGACTGGCGCATGATAGATAACAAATTGAGTAACTTCAGCTAAGTTTCTCTCCAGTGACTGGAATATTGAACCGTCACATTTTACGAGTTTGTTACTGCGGTAATACTTTCTTCTTTTTTATTTCTCTCTCACCCTCCCTCTCCATCTCTCTTTTACTTTGCCCATAATATATCGCCGATGAAAACACGAACATTATTTCACTCGCGACTCCCGTCGAAAACACCCGCGGAGTCCATTAAATGCCTGCGCAAGCGCAATGAGTTTTTTTTAGCCGCGAAACATCGAGTCTACGCATCTACAAGTACGCATGTACACCCCTCTCACGTACATGCGCAAAAATCCATTACAATTCCATTTTCTTTGCGCCTTCCACGATTCCAGGCTTTCCAGGACTTGAGAGCGCCGAAAAAAAGAGCGACTGCGTTGCACGCACGTTCGATTGCCACCTGCGGGCAAAACAGTGCGCGAGTCGTTGTGCACGCCAGAGTTGGGCCGATCGTTATCGATGAGTGCGCGTCGATCGATCGATAGAGCCCGCATCGATTAACCGACGAAGGAAATTCTCTTCTCTGCTTTTCCCCCGAGGCGTGTGCAACTGTGTGACTCATCCCGCGTCGTTACGAGCACAGCCTGTCCTGTATATCTTAGACGCTTAGGTACCAGATAGTATGCTGCTTGCACGTATTTATACGTGTAGATAAATTTTATTTCTCCGTCGGAGCAGGAGCATATCTCTCTCTCTCTCTCTCTCTCTCTCTCTCTCTCTCTATCTCTCTCTCTCTCACACACTCTCTGTAGCGCTCGTTACGTCGCATTAACATCGTGTCCCGCTTTTTATCTGGCTTGTTAATCATTTGTTGCCCGAGCCCGAGACCTCACGACGCTAATGCATTAAATACACGGATATCCAGTTGCTTCCTATACAGGACGATTCAATAGAAGTTACTTAGTCACCCGAAATACCTATAAATATTGATTCTAGACGAAGAAGTCGAATACAAAATTTAAATGTTTCGTCAATGTCTACATGTTGGTTGCCCTAGATTTTTTCCGAGTGGAGGTGTCGACCTGATTTCAAGGACACCTTTACTTTTTCAAAGGGAAACTCCTTTTTTCATTGGCCACGAATATAGAGCACAAAAAAATAAAACAATTACCTATAATATGATGACCTTGGTGTGAACTTGAAAAAAAAATGTAAAAAAATGCGGACCGGTGGCCTGGCCTCCTCGATCATACGATCCAACACCATTGGACTATTTTTGTGGGGTGAATTGTAACGCGAAGCCTGTAAGGATGTACCGAACACTGGGGAATATATCAGAGAACGGACAAATCGAGCTTGTCGGGCCATTTCTAACGAGACGTTGACAAAGAGTTCACGCATCATTGGGAAATCGTATCGTAAAATGTATCGCAGTTAATGGACGAATTTTTGAACATTTCATGCATTCAAAACATTATTCGTCCCCGAAACCACTGGCTTATTTGTTTGCCTGGCTTTAATTACCGTTTTGGTATTTCAAGGTCGTTTCAAGGTCATTGCTGTTGGTTTTTGTGTTTTACACTTATGGCCGATAAAAAGGGCTTCCCCTTTGAAAAAGTGGAGGTGACCTTCATTTGAAGAAATCTAAGGCCACTCAAATGTAGACGTTGACTAATAATTCAAATGTTGTCTGACTTTTTCGTTTAAAAACAATAATTATAGGTGGTTTCGAGGGACTAATGTTTAGTCAATCACCCTGCATTATACAGGATGTGCCTCTTATCTCTGCCACCCGAAATAACTCGGTAATTATCGACGTCACAAAAAAAATGTTCCCGACAAAAGTTGTACGGTGTGAAGGGGGCCATCAAATGAGACCATTTTTTATTCCGGAGGAGGCGCTGACGAACACTGAAGGTCATCTCCACTTTCTCAAAGGGAATAATACATTTTCTCCAACCATCTTGTGGAACATCTCAAGCCGCATAAAAAATATTTGTCGGCCTAAGTCGTTCAAGTTCAGTCAAGGTCAGTATCAATTATACAAATCTAAATATCTCGAATCACTGCCAATTATTTAATAGTGATCCGAGATATTTACATTTGTCTTTTGTTTCAAGGGGAGATATACACCTAGATGGTTGAGGTCGAGGATTTAGAACATGAACATTCCGTCGACCGTAGAAGACCTACACTATGGGGCTGGTATCGATAATTCCATGTAAGTAAAAAAATTTCATGATTTATTCATTCCCAAATTTTCAAACGCGTTTTTCTCAAAACCACGTTTTCCAAATCGGTACCTAAAACTTCTCGAAAACCAATGAACCGATTGCCTTGAGGTTTTTTGTGGTTGTTCTATACACCATTATCTAATACTTGTCATAGGCTTTTTTTCCGTTACTTAGTTTTTGTTTTATAAGCAAAATAATAACTAATTTTTGGCCCAAAAATCGCTATTTATGTTTAAACGTCCACCATTTTGTCATAAATCGATATTTTCAAAATCGGCCATGACAAGTACTAGATTGTAGTATCTAATTTAATAATCTTTTGGGTTTTTTTTTCAGATGATTTTTGAAGAAACGCCAGTGGGTACCGTATACGCAGATTATTTTACGACGCTCCAAGGATCATACAATATCCTTGTATATTTTTGATATTTTTAAATAAAGAAAATTAAACATTTTTTTGAATGTATATACTTTCAGCTAATTAAAACCCCAATCCGAAATTTCAAAAAGTTTTCCTTGAAAAAATTCACAAAAATGACCCTTTTTCCGGCTCCTAGGTGTATATCTCCCCTTAAGAGGTGACCTTGAACGACTTAGACCCTCTAATGTTTTTTATTCCACTTCATAAACGTCGACCTTCCATTTCATTCAGGTTACATTTATCGAAAGGTGAGTTTGAAGACGTTTGAGATTACGTAAAGTTGAGTATGGGGACAGGGGTTTATTAGGACGGTCCTCGAAATAGAATGGCTTAAAAATATTGTATTCCCATATATACGTATTAGGTAAGCTGTGCTTTCTCTCACTCTTCTCGTCGCATCTCTCACAAATGTCTTTCGTTAATTATCGACCGGAGGCGATGACCTCAGGACATTTTTTATTTGCACACTCAAACTCGGTCTCCTCTTTTCTGTCAGTCACTTATTCTTTTCACTCTTCGTGTTTCATTTTTGTCGTTTTTTTCCTTCTCCCCCGCGGATCTCGGTGCATCGGAGACAACAGAAATCTTCGCGATATCTCCTCGCGTTGGCAACGTTACGTGCGTGTCTGAGGCAACCGGTAGAAAAATCGTTCCCCTTAGCCGAGGACAAAGAGGAGCGCTGAGTTACAAAAGCGAATGAAAAAAAAAAAAAAGAAAAGAAACAAACCGAGGCGAGACGTCGGGGCGCGTAAACGCCGCTCAATCTTGCCACGCGGCGTGATAAGTCACGAGTGCGAATACGAACGACAGTTCCGAATGACTTGGGGACCGGTTCGCGAATGTACGCTCCATATATATATATATATATATATATATATATATAAATATATATAGGTATGGATGTGTAAGTGCACGGGTAAGATCGGGATCGACCGCCCGTTAGCTCTCTTTATCGCATCTCGTCCATCCTTTCTCTCGTTTTTCTCATTTCTCGGTCTTCCGTTGTTTCGCGCTGTACTCCGTCAGTGCACTTGCAACACAGAGGGACAAGAAGCTGAAGAGGAATTCGATGGTCGATTTATAGGAACACACAGGTCTTCTTTCACTTTTCGTGCAGAAATTGTCGTAAGGTTCCAATTGGATTCCCATGTCTCTACTTCCTGACAGGGATCCAATCGCTCATTGTATTACTAAATTCAAGGTCATTCAAGGTCACGTATTAAAATTAAACATGATATTTAGATTTGTGTGATCGATACTGACCTTGAATGACCTTGAACGACTTTGATCCCCGAATGTTTTTTATGCGGCTCGAGGTGCTCCACAAGACGGTTGAAAATAAATGTGCCATTCTCTTTAAATAAGTGGAGGTGAACTTCACTGTGTGTCAGAGCCTCCACCGAAATGAAATAAATTGGTCGCGTTGGATGGCCCCCTTCACACCGTGCAACTTTTGTCTGGAACATTTTTTTGTGACGTCGATAATTACCGAGTTATTTCGGGTGGCAGAGATAAGAGGGACACCCTGTATACATCGACAGAAACGTATATATATTTATATATGTAAATTATATCACATGTATGTTTACATATATCACCATTTGACCACTACTTCGTTCGCGTATGTACCGGAAATTTAGACCATATTTACATGAGGAATTAATTCATACATAATGACTACATATTCATAATTTCATCATTTACAAAAGCCGTGAAAAAAACGTGACGGATATATTACCATTTTTTAAAATACAATATCGATCCAATCTTTCAACTGGCAAGAAAAAACGATTACCGAAATATTTAAAAAATGCGAAGTTGTTGGCCGGTGCGTCAGTTTATGGTGACAGTTCTCGGCGTCGAACTGAGTGTCCGGAAAAATGGGCATATTTATAATTACATAATAGACGTCCCGTTCGTGTGAACCAACGAAAACACTTTTTGAAAAACACGTTAAAAAAGGCATATTTAAATTTTTTGCCTCTATTTTGTACAATTAAATTATTTATATTGAAAATTGGGTAATCAATATTTCTACTCTACGAGGTTCACACGACAGGTAGCGACGAATAAAATATGCTGTACATATTTGAAAGCCCTCGGAACCTCGGTTCGTGAGTTTGAACTGTCGCGAGATCAAAAAGAGCGATTCGTGGGAAAACGGCTTTGAAACTAGCGATACGAATCGCCGCGTGGTATATCGTTTAAAATATTATATTACCTTATTTAATAGCAGCCTGCGCCCAATGTTGGGTCTACTTCGGCATGTAAAACGTCTTTCAGCGAGGAGGAAATAACGAAATTCGGGCCGGTCATCTGCCTTTTCCGAAGAAAATAATAGTTCGGACTCTCCAAATGCTGTAACTTCAACATTCAGTTGAAAACGCTTAAAATAATGTTAAAAGTTCGGACACAATAACATGGAAATTTTTTTGTTTTGTCGCGTATGTCAGGTCTTAACGAGTTACGCCTAATAAACACAGGGAAAAAACGCTGACATTCGACATTTTTTTCACATCGATGCATTATTTTATTATAAATAATATGTCTTTTAATAGTACGTGTATCCAACTTATTTCGCGATTTTTTTTTTTCATTTAAGAATATTTAGAAGTATAGGGGACGCGGCTGATCTCCAGAAACGTCTTTTTTTCGACATGCCTTACGGTGAGCACGATGTCACCCCAATGGTGAATCGGAAATAACAATTAAAAAATATCGTTTCTGTCAGCGAATGACAATCCGCAGTTCTTGAACGCCAATATCTTGGCCATTTTTCTCGCGCAAGATAAAAAAAAGTTTTGCTCGAAGTTAGACACCCTATATGCTGACCAAGGGATCCCTAATAGTTGTGAATGAGCCTGGATATATATCAATATATGGGACATTCCACCCCATTTCACCTAGCCTGTGAGCCTGACCATTTTTGGTTTTCCTGATGTTTTATTGTAAAATTATACTCCATGAAACGAATATCCACACCAATTTTCAGATTTTTATGTCTTTTATTTGAGGAGTTATAATTTTCCAAAAATGTCGATTTCGGAAATTTTGGAAACGTTCAAACGCTGATAACTCCTGAATTAATGGAGATATCGACAAATGTCACTATATAATTTTTTTCATTTTGAAGCTTACTTACGTTAAATAATATAAAAAAATATCAATTATCAACGTCAACGTTTTTTTTTCTTCCAAAGTGATTTTTTTTTTTTAAGATGATAAACTTTTTTTATTTTTTTCAAAAAATTCTCTAAAATCGAGTGACCCGTTATATGATTTTTAAGACTAGTCTCATCGTGGGCCCATTTGTCCTTCTATTTTTTTTCCGAATTAATCATATTTTTTAGAAGATTTTTATCATTTTAATTTCCAACAATGCTATTGATGATTTTGTGATTTCCAATTCGGCTTCTACAGGCCTGAAACGATGTATTTTAAATTTATGCGGAATTTAACGAAAATAGTGATTTTTAATAAAAATTCATTTTTCGAATTTTTGTTTAAACTCAAATTCCAGCATATAGCAAGACATGATCTGGCCTATCTACAGTTGCAGGATTATCCATTAATTACCGGACACCCTGTACATTAAAACGCGACGCAGAAGACACTTTCACGCGAAATTCTCAACTTCGTGGTTAGTGTCGAATGCTGCATCATTTATCGTCTCGTCGTTTTAATGAGTAGTGTGTAGATCCGCGCACTCGCCGTACAACGCAATACCGTACGATAGCTCACGATTGCAAAACTTTGTACCGCAGTACAAATCCCTTATAAATAATTAATGCGGCGTACATAATATCTCCGAGATTTATAATGATTACGATAATGACGAATCGCGCAATCCGCGCGAGTAAAGCGTGCGCGCATCCACCGCGAATCTTTCGATTATGATGTAATATGCGAATTGAGTCATCTTGCAAGCGTGACGCACGCGCTTCCTATGAATAAAGAGCCGTATGTGCGGCCAGCCACGAATATACGACTCGTTACTTTTTCTCGTTCTTTTATTTTGAGTCTGGCATCGTCTTTCATTTTGAAACTCGACGTGCGGTACGCCGGAAAGGCGGGTCGTGCGAGCGACACCTGGTGGCCAAAGTGGGCCAGAAGCAACGAGTAAAATTTTGGAAAAAATTATATCCGTACTGGCTGGTATTAGAATCGAATATAATCGCAAGATTATCTGGATTATCACAAGCTTGATTGGAAAATGAAATATTTACGAGAATTGTTCGCATTTTTCGACGAAGTTCACTAGATACCGTAAAGTGGGTTACTTTGTACAGGTTTTGGAAGCATTTGTAGGTCACTTTTTGAACATTATAAAGTCCAACTTTTTTTGCTCCACTATTGGAGCGAAAAAAGTGTCCTCTGGCTATCAAATGTATAAGAAAGTCTTGTCTTTCTTTTACATTTTTATATACAAATTTTACATATACATTTTTTAAAGTGTCAAAGTAACCTCGAGTGTGGGGTTTCTTTGACAATGGATTGAAATGCAATTTATGTAAAAGATTAAGGGTTACTTTGACATCGTTTTGAAAAAAAAAATTTTTATGCATTATACACCAATTGTCATTTTTATTAAGGGGTTAGGCTACTCTCGAGGCCGAAAAATAAGCTATTTGGGGATTTTTTTTCAGCAAAACTACGCAATAAATCGAGATTACAAAAAAGGGTGTTTATCATACATATCAGTGACTGTATACAATAATTTGTTTTGAGCGATCAATTTCAAAACGGCGGCTGTGCAACGTTTATCTCAAAACTGCATTTTTTAAGTTGGCCGGAATCATAACTCAGACAATTTTCAATCGATTCACTCGAAATGTTGAATATATCTTGCAAAATACATTGTGTATGCAAGTACGTTGGATTTTCTTTATATTGCATAGTTCATTTGTTATTAACAATTATCTGATGATTTTTTAGGCAATTTTTTAGAAAGAGAATAATTATCGTCAGATAATTGTTAATAACAAATGAACTATGCAATATAAAAAAAATCATACGTACTCCCATAGACAATGTATTTTTCAAGATATATTCAACATTCACATAACAGTCTGAGTTATGTGTCCGGCCAACTTAAAAAATGCAGTTTTGAGATCAACGCTGCACAGCCACCATTTAGAAATTAATCGCTTAAAAAAAATTATTGTACACAGTCACTGATATGTCTGATAAACACCCTTTGTTGTAATCTCGATTTATTTTGTAGTTTTTCTGAAAAAAAATCCCCAAAAAGCCTATTTTTTCAGCCTCTAGAGTGGCCTGAGGCCTTAAACAAACATTTTATACCAAAATATGAAGTACCTAGGGTACTATTATAGGCACTTAATTAGTCTTATAATTATCATTGAGATCAAAATCAACTTGAACAATAGTATCATCCACTTTACCAACATTGTAATAAATTTCAACAACAAATTTAAACAAATTTAAACGCCCACATATTTAAACCATATTTTGGCGCTCTGTTAAAGTAGCGCTAAAAATTTTCAAATTTACCCTTAATGTCAATTCAACCCCGTTTTACAGTACACACATAAGTGTAACATTTCAATTGCAACTTGATAACTTTTGGAAAATTCGCGAATCAACTTTGAGCTAATTAAGGGGTGAGGGTATTGCGATGTCCCGAAAATCAGGGTTACTTAAAAAAAAATTTGAAGGAATAGGTGAGGTGGTTGAAAAATAGTTTTTGCACTTATTTGTATGTAGATTAACAAAGTTGTGTACCAAATGTCATTTGAAAATATGAATAATCAACGGAGTTATCAACAATCTCGTGAAGGACCTTTGAACGTGAAGGGCTCATTGATTTTGGCCACTCGGTTGATCCGAAACAAAAACGAAATAGTTTTTTTTTTCTTAAAATAGACAATATTGGCCAAGACTTGACCGAGTTTTTTTATGTTGTGTGTCGTTAAAAAAAGTTGAATTTTTCTTTCGATTTTTCGAGGAAAAATGACATTATAATTATTAATAACTAATGAAAAAAAAACGTTCAGACGAAAATAGTCGGTCAAGACTATTACACTGAATAATTGTGCCAAATTGCAAACCAATCCGTTCATTAGATATCGAGAAGTCGTGTGCATAATTTAAAAGAACATATTTTCGAGAAAAACGCGTTTAAAGTTTTAATATAAGTTATGTCGTTGTAATCATAAGTTTACCTTCAAACTGCGATTTCTGCACCATATTTTAGATCTTCCTCTTCAATTTGCGTGGCCTCAACCGACGAACGAGTGTTCTTCATTTTTACAGCAGTCTAGCCCCTTAAATAAGAGTATTTTATAAGCCCTGATCATAATTTTTGACGCGTAATATTTTTCGACTGCTGTCGAAAATATGCCGCGATTTTTTAACTGTCCCCTTTAATTGAAAAACCAAATAAAAAAATTGAAAATAAATCTCGCTGAATAAAAAACTGTTTTCCTTTGTATCGAAACTAATTAGTCCACAGCAAACGGATTTCATGATGGACGAATGATCTTTTTACAAGTAATCCGCTACAAATCGATGCAATATTTTCAACCTCGATCATTCGATCCACAAACATTTCGTCCATATTCAAATTCGTTCGTTTATAAAGCTGTGCAACGTTTTGTCGGAGAGCATTACTTTCCATTTCAGTATAGAGATCCTCGGTGCATTCTCTCACGAGCCGCTGCCAATATTCATCAAATTCTCGGATATCCTTTTGATTTCTCTTTTCCTCCATTTTTCCATCGACTCGCTCTTTTATTCCTGCGGCTCACTATCGTCGTATATATTTGGCCGCCGTACGGATCGTGACTCAAGCTCGCACCGACGATAAATTAACTGGCCTCGCGCGCTACGTGTGGCTTCGCGGTTCGAGCTTTCAAACCGAACCGCACAGTGGCCAGAAATAAAAATATATCGACTTATTCCTTCGGGTTCGTGGGGCGAAGACATTAACGACGCTTGCGACACCGTTCACCGCGGACATCGTCGATCGTTTTAAAATGCCGATTTCTCATCGGACTCACTCCTCCTCTCTTTGTGCGCCAGAGATTTACATCCACTTTGCACGCTCACCCTTCGTACACCTAAAGTGGGTATATGTGTATATATACATAAATATATATATATATATACATATACATATATATATGTATAGAATGCAGTATATTAACTTCGTAATATATGGCGTTTGTAATAAAGCCACAAAATGTACAAGAGTACCAAAGTTATAGAGAATATACAGAGTGACGAATATAATGTGGTCGTATGTTTTTCAAGGGTCCGGCGCGAAGATTTAGCGACCGAGAATAATATGATATTTAACGATTTTTCCACTCGCCTTGGAAAAAATGAAGCGTATTTTTGTAATGAAGTTGTATTTGCCAGATAAAATTGAACCATTCGAAACAAAAATCAAGTTTCCATTTTTAGTTCAACAGAATGAAGATAATTAAATTCCAAATACGAAAGATGGCTACATTTTTTAAATTTCAAACGAGAATTAAATTCTATTATTCTACTTTAAATTGCGCATTGTATCATTTTGTTATCGAAAAAGTTTTGCAGTAGTGTTTCGTATTCGGAATTTAATTGAATATGTTAATACTGTTGGAGGTAAAAAGAAATTTCGATTTTTGTTTCAGAATGCTCATTTGTTCTGTCACATACTACTCACCATGATAATACGCTGGATTTTTTTTAAGAGGACTTGAAGAACCTTTGATAGTGATATTTTTCTGGATTGCAAAATCTCCGCGCTCTAAGGTAGTACGAGCGCGCAATCTTGATTGCTATAGATTTTGTTCAAATTTTAACCAGACACTGTTCATATCATTATGCATGTTTGAGTGAAATTTCAGAACAGTCGACTATTTAGTTTGGGAGATAGTGGCTTTTAAAATTGCAACTTTTAACACTGCAGGGTCTGAATTGACACTCGGACAGAACAATTTTCCGTAAAAAATATATGTCCCCTATAATAAGAAGACATATGGCAACACCGCATCGTTCCACGTATCCAATAACGTGAGTTTGCGCGGCATATTTAAAATAATACTGCAACACAAATTTTTATTTGGAAACAATTTTCAATCGAACTAAGTTTTCAATTAGTTATGAATGAACCAACACTTTTATTTGTTAATGAAGATAACATAAACAATATAACATTTTATTACTTACAATGCAAATATTTTTTTATGACAAAATGTTGAACATTAGGAACACGATAATTATTTTTTTCTCGAAATATTAAACAATACTGTTCTGCGGTGTTGCCATATGTCTTCTTATTATAGGGGAAAAATATTTTTACGGAAAATTATTCTGTCCAAATTTCAATGCAGACCCTACAGTGTTAAAAGTTGCAATTTTAAAACCCATTATCTCCCAGTCTAAATAGTCGACTGTTCTGAAATTTCACTCAAACATGCATAATGATATGAACAATGTCTGGATAAAATTTGAACAAAATCTATGGAAATCAAGATTGCGCGCTCGTACTAGTTTGAAAAACAAATGGCCACTTTATAATTGGCACCCTGTATATGCATGTAATAGGAAATATGAGTTTGCAGACACTAGGACTTTGAGGACTCTATGGGATGCCCTTGTCCCTATACTGAACAATATGTACCTTAAAATACTGATAGTCACCTTTACGTAAATATAAGATTGAAAATATTCTCTCTCTCTCTCTCTCTCTCTCTCTCTCTCTCTCTCTATATATATATATATATACATATATATATATATATCGCGATGAAAATATATTTAATAGATGGCAAGAGGGGTCAAAGGGAGTATGAGCGAGGTAGGGAGAAGAGCAAAGAGTTGTATTACTCGACAGTCGCGATTTGGCGCTGCTCCGAACTCCATAAACATATCGTCGTTATACAGAGCCAAAGTGGGCTCTTTCGCGAAGCGATTTACGTCTCTCGTAGCAAATACCCTACGAATATATACCCCCGCAGACACGCTTTATAGGACGTGGTGGATGGCTCACGAAAAGTGTGAGTGAGAGAGAGAGAGAGAGAGAGAGAGAGAGAGAGAGAGAGAGAGAGAGAAACGCAAAATCTGACGTGCGTCTGGACCATCTGACTTATCCGTTCTCCGATACAAAAGTTTTCTATACGGCGCTAACTCACTTCATTTAAGGGGTCCTTTCACTTTAGACGCTAAAAAGGCTATTTTCATGATTTTTTTGATAGGTTTATATTATAGATATTGATATATAAGATGGTGCACTGAATAAATACACTTTCGAAATATATTTGAACATTTTTTTATATATTTATGTAACCCAAACAGACTTTAAACGCGTTTTTCGCGGAACAACGTTTTTCGACGGCTTGTTGATCAAATCTTCGAAACCACTGAACCGATCATTATGAAATTTTAACCACATATTCTTTACTTTTATAGCTATAGCGCATGTTAAGATTTTTAAAAATTTTGATGTTTACTACTTTTTTCCAAAAACGGTGAAAGAAAACGTTTTTTTTGTTTGTTTTTTTTCGAAAAATGTCCGCCATTTTGTTATATTTGCATATATCACAAATCGTATGATACGCGCTGTAGCCATTATCATATTGAATATAAAATCATTCATATTAGTTTCATCATATTATCATAGTAAAATCATCATAACAGTTTTATGATTCATTATCATATCTGTCATAAAACTGTTTGATTTTTTTGTTTTGGGATGATTCATCTCCGAGATGTCATCAACAGCGCAGAATTACAATTTTTTAGGACATTTTTTTAACTACCATTTTCGTCTACGAATAGTGACTTGAATAAATAATTTTTTTCAAATGTATTTCGAAAGTGTATTTATTAAGTGTAACAACTTTTATATCAATATCTTTAATATGAACGCATAAAAAAATTCATGAAAATAGCCTTTTTAGCGTCTAAAGTGAGAAGACCCTTGTCCCATTTGCAACTCAACCATTGCAGTATTTCCTGGAGATTACAGCTCCATGCTTTCCAACTTCCTGCACGCGGATCCAAAGCTCGTGAGATATGCAACCAGTACATTTTTTTTCTCGCTTTTTGCCGCTCCCTTATCTTCGCTTCATTTGACATTTTCATTACCCCCATCATGTCGATTTTTGAGTATCAGAAGTATTATTTTTTATTACCCATGTTCCCTTTCAGGCTTTTACGTGTCGGTCCCTAATACCCCAAGTCTGCCACTTGACCATTCCCCGATAGGCTTTCCAGAGTGTTGCCCACGGTGCCCCGTTTCCCGGTACACTACTGTATCGCGTTTCATCACGAGGGCACAGGGAAACTGCCGAAAAGCGGTTATACAGGCTTTTACAGGCAACAGGCGTTTCCAGTGGTGTTGACATCGGATAGCAAAATGGCCGCTCGTCAGTCCGAGCGCAATCCCTTGCGTGGCTGAGCAGTCACCCATCCGAGTATCGAGCCAGGTTTTCCCCAGATAATCGGCGACGCCCCGCACCGAGCGGCCACCCATTACCGTCGGCTCATACGAACAAAAGCATTCATTTTTCTCTCCCCAATGGAAAATAAAGACCGCACATTCGATCGTTGCGGCCTCGTCGCATAGAAGGGAATGAACTGTGACATCAACGTATACTTAATGATAAAAGCACGGACACGTTTGCGTATACACGACTGTACTGCAAGGCTCGGCGACCTCTGATCGTGAACGATCGCGGAAGTTGTTTTCCCGGGGTCGCGTCGATGCGCGACCCTTACACCAGCCCTAGCGATCATTCCGTACTCCATGCCGAGCACTTTTAAGGGGCTATACCAGTGTGACAATTCTTCTTCGAGATACTCGTGCTGGATCAAAAAAACCTTACCGGGTACCGAATATTATTTTACTCAATTTTTAAATTGAGTAAAATTTAAATTGAGTAAATTTAAATTGAGTAAAATTGAGAAATTTTTTAAATTCAAATTGCCGAGAATACTCGACCCGCGACGTTTTCGCTGAAAATCATTGGTCGTGAGAATGCTTATGCGATGGTCATAAATTGGACCATGCACAGATCTTGTGTGGTGAATCACATCGTGTTATTTAGTTTTAACGAAAATATATAATTTGTCGGGGCTTGAAAAGATGCAATAAAATTTTCACAATAGTAACTATGTCTTTTTTTATACTTTGTACTTTTTTGTATTATTATTTTCCATTTTCATGCGTGAAATAGAGGAGAACAATGAACCAATTTCGGTAAAATATCAACTAAGGGGTTAGGCTACTGTGATGACGGGAAAATCAGGGTTATTGAGAAAAACATTATTATTAAGGAAAAAGTTAGATGATTGAAAAATCGTTTGGACATTTGCTTTCATGTACATTACCAATGTTGTGTACCAAGTTCATTTTAAACTATTAATAATTCAAGAAGTTATGAACAATCTCGTAAAGGACCTTTGGACGCGAGGGGGCTCAACGGTAGACCTACTTGATTTTAGGCACCCCGTTGATCTGAAAAAAAACGAGTTTTTTAAAAATAGATAATATTATTTAAGGGGTCTTCTCACTTTAAACGCTAAAAAACGCTATTTTCATGAATTTTTTTTATCGGTTCATATTATAGATATTGATATAAAAGTTGTTACACTTAAGGGGCTATACCAGTGTGACACTTTCAAAAAATCCTTTTATTTTTCTTTTAAGACAGTTTATACTTTCAAGGATATCCTGTAAACATTTCAAGGCCGTATGTCTAATCATTTTATGTTGCAAAAATCGATAGTTAAATATTCAAGCGCGTTTTTCTCGAACGGGGTCGTCCATCAATGACGTGAGGTTTCTTTGGCCACTTTTTGAGCCCCCCCCCCCCCCCCCCTTCAACATCACGTGTATTTTTTTTATTAAGAAACGTCAGACACAAGCTATATAGAGTGCGGTATTTTATTATGAATAACTAAAAAATATACATGGTCAGTATATTTAAAGGGCATTGTCCGCGTAGTGGATAAAAAAAAAAAAATACACGTGATATGTCACAACACCCCTCCCCCAGCGTGATCAATCGTCGTGTTATGCACCCCCCCCCCTATTTGAGCCTCACGTGATTAATGAACGACCCCAAATGAGATTTTTCAAATTTGCTGACATTGTAACTCAAAGAGCAATTACCCGATTGACTTGAAATTCGAACTGAGTGCTCTTGACTATATTTACTCTACATTGACGTAGGATATTTTTGATCGGATGAAAATCGACGATTTGGCATTGAAACAAACGACCATTTTATAGGCAAGAAAACAGACTTTTTTCATGACCACGCCATTTTGTTAGATTTTGATATTTTTTGAAAATCCTACGTCATTGTACAGGAAATACCTTCCAGTTTAACGACATTTTTTCCTTTTTCGGTTTCAGCTACTCAATCGGCCGGAATCACGTCAGCAGTGGAGGAGCTTTTGTTTAGCGCCTCCGAAGGCGCATAAGTCGCTTGGATCTCAATATTTCTCTATGAAAAAATCATGTAATATAGGTCAAATATAGCCAAATATATTCTTAATTTTCCGAAACATTTAATTGAGTTCGTCCAAAAAATTCACGAAAATCACCCAAATGTTCAGCGTTCGCACTGGTATAGCCCCTTAATCCATTCGTTGTAGCTGATCCCGCACGCAAACGGGCCTTGCCCGCGTACACTCGGCAAACGAAAGTCGCCAGACAGGCAGCGGGAAAGGGAGGAAAATGGCGAAAAAAAACGATGGTATAAAAGCAGAAGAAGAGTACGAAACTCTTTCTCGCGAAGCGAACGCACACATACACAAACCGGAGGCTATTTACGAGGAGATAGCAAGCGCCATTAAGCGAATCAGATGCCGCGAAACGGCCAGTGTATTTTCCCAAGCTCTCGCGAATGGGTTGACATCTTTTATGATCGGCTTTATCTCAACGACCCGAGAGATGCGACCGAGCCACGTAGCACAAAACGCTGCGGGAACGATTCTCCCAAAGTCCGCAACGCGAAAACGAGGACAGCATCCGTAATGCCCGGTTGCGCCCATCTACGCGCCCTTTTCCATCCCCCTCGCCCATCTTCATCGCTCCCTCGGGACTTCTATCTTCCCGGTTAATCGGTCGCAACAGCTTCTTTTGTGGAAAAACAGACTCGCCTGGTTGATTTACATCGACCTCGAGATCCCTCGTATACGTACGTATTTATTTATGAGCGTTTATACATTTGGGGATATTCGATCTCGATTCGACAGTCTGGCTTTTTCTGAGCTCCGAGCTGAATCGCAGCTCATTCGCTATCAAAATCGAGCAGAGCGTTTCGCATGGCAATCACATTTGCTTCTGTAGCTCCCGTTCGGGCCTTCACGAAGACATCCCGTGCAGAAATTTTGGCAGGGATACAGCTGGATTCTGACTTGTATCCCGGACTCCCAGTCGGGATCTAGTCCGATATCGGATCAGATTCGAAGACTAAATGTAAGATCCGTAAACTGGATTCGATTAGGGATCCAGAACCGGATCCTTTAATGACTCTAAATAGATTCCCCATGGAATCATTGAGGAATCTGGGAAGGATCACGGGTGAACACAGGCAGAAATAAAATGTCAAAAATGGAATTATGACATCTTAAATTTATTATAAAAATAAAGAACATTTATAAAGTTTTGGTGCATTAAACTATCAATAAAAAAAAAATTTGTCCAAAGATTCAAATGGCAGATCGCACTCATCGCGAGATTTTGATGTGAATTAAAAAAATTCACATCAAAATCTGTGAATGCAAATGTATTGACAAGAAATTATAAATACAAAAAAATTCACAAAATTTAGTTGTGAATTTTTTTGTATTTAAGACAAATTCAAATCAAATTCAAAATGATTAGATTAAAATTTGCGACAAAAGTGAGTTCGTACGTATTTTGAGAGAAAACATTGCCTCGAGGCAAAGAAACTTTTGCACATAACTTTTTGTGCGAACGTTTCCTTGCCTCAACACAATGTTTTCTCTCAAAATACGTTTACACTTGTGGTGTAAATTTTAATATAACTGTCGTGAATTCGATTTTTATTTTCTTCAACTTGAGGAAATTCACAACTCATTTTGTGATTTTTTCATATTTATAATGTAATATTTGAAACTCACAACTTTTTTGCAAAAATTTCTTTGCCTCGACGAAATGTTTTGTCTCGAAATACGTAAGAACTCACGGGTGGTGTAAATTTTAATCTAATCATTGTGAATTTGATTTTAATTTGTCTTAAATACATGTTTATACCCACCGACATGTCGGTGGGTATAAACAGAGACTTATTCCCCAAAACCGGTATCCCGGTCAGAATCCAACTTGCATAAGTATCGGAATATCTACGACGACGATGGCGTAATTTTGAAAATTTTGGCATCACGTGTATTTTCGGTATTACTATGTAATTCCTATCTATAGATAGGAATTTTATGGATAGGAATCTATAGACAGAAATTCCTATCTATAGATAGGAATTCCATAGTAATACAGAAAATACACGTGACGCCAAAATTTTCAAAATGATGCCATCGTCGTCGTACATATGCCGATACTGATGCAAGTTGGATTCTAACCGGGATACCGGTTTTGGGGAATCCATGACAAATCCTGATCGGGATTTGATCGGACATAGGGTATCCCGGTCAAAATTTCTGCACGGGATGCTCTCCACTTCCCAGCCCACATTTGTGGGGTTTCTCGTTTTGGAAAAAGCAGCAGGAGTGTGGCTCACAACTAGGCGTTCCTCAAGGCGGTACCAGCGGATTGACTAGTCAACGGAAAATCGACAAATCATCGAATCTGAAAAACGCAAAATATAGTGTATTTGGGTGTAATAATAAACATGATAGAGAAAATCATTATTTGAGAAGTACATGTGATACCTGTTTGTATTATAGTTTGATGAGTGAAGTAAAATCGCAATCAGATTTGACTTGAGTTGTCACAAGCAGCCATTTCATAATTCTGGCAATATCCGTGGCAACGCTGTATTCGGGTGATTTCGATACATGTCAAGCATGTGTTTGTTTACCGTATGTGTAATCGTGTGTTGTAGTGTACGTGTAATGTGCATATTGTAACAAGAGAGATGGCAGGCGCGGCTGGCGAACGCAAAAATGAGGCGATTGAATACGTGACAGCGACAGTTTTCTTGTTATTAGTCGCTTTTCGCATAGCTCTGATCTAACCGGGAACTATTATTATTTCCGTTTCGAAGTTCGATCCGCACGGATTCCTTATAAACTGAGAAAAAAAATCAATGATCCACTATCATTGGTGTTATTCAATGAAATTTCGTTGATTCAATTGTAAAATTGTTGGTGTGAATAATCAGATTTATTAATCCAAACAAAAACATGATAAAATAAAAAGTTTTTTTTTTCACTCTAAAGATATATTGTTAGTCGAGAACAATATATTATGGAAACTATCTAAAAAAATATCGCGAACAAATTAAATAGTTTTGAATGCATTTTCTGCAACGAACAAAAAAAGCGTTTCAATTCATAACGTGAATATTGTTGATTCCAGTACATAAGAAAAATTGAATTTTTCTCGTTTGATTAATATAAGATTTCTATTGAGTAAATATGTAATTTTATTTCTTTCACCATATGCTATATTGATTTCAAAGTACATTATTCGTTAAAATATTAATATTTTATTTTTATTAAAAAATATTGAGCAAATGTCTGAATTGGTTAAAAATTATGCGAAAATAAAATTTGTTTCTTGCGCATTCGGTTGAAAAAATTCAACCAAATCATGGCCGAGCGCCACCAAAATTATAGGTGTGATGAAACCCGTAGTTCTCGGAGTAACCGCTAGAAGCCGCACGCGCGCTCGTTTCTCGTAAGTGTAGCGCGAACCCGGAGAAACTCTGAAGAGTATCGCTTCTTGGCCTGTGGCTAAGATCAAAGTGTAGTATCTGTTCTTATCAGTTGAATATCGGATATTCTCTCCATAGATATTCCATTGGATATTTGATATTCTCTCCACTATTATCGTAAATGATCATTCTAATGCTCACTTTTTATTTAAGATTTAAAACAAATTGAAAAACTTACGTCCCATGGCATATTCGTTTCGATGCAGTAAAGAAACAATTAATTCTATTGATTGTATTTTTATATGAAATAAAAAATGCCGTAGCAACCGCTTAATTATTCCATCCATACATCCACGGATTGTATATAGAATGATTTCAGTAGAATATAATTTTGTTTGAAGGACAATGTAGATATTCAGAGAACAGAAGAGCGTTTTCAAATAAATTAATATGTTATTTAAATCAATCACATTTTCCAATATTTTATTGTATTGTAACAATCTCGTATATCGGTGGTAACCAGGTTTGTAGTAGTAAGGTGATTTGAGTTTCTTGGTGGAAGGCAATAAATTACGCTTAATATCGCTTAATAGTAAAGTATACGTTGAATAATAAGTATATAATAAAGTATACGCCGTGAAAACTATTTTTTTCCTCGGGCTTTCCATACACTTTTTTTCACGCCCGAGCGTGCAAAAAATACTATACAAGGGTTTCTCATGTGTATTTTTTTTTTTTTTTAATAAATACGAATAAATCTTAATCGATACTACTGGCAATTTTTCTTTTAACTTAATTATCCTAAACATTTCCCATTTCCGAATCTCCAGAAATTGGCCACATTCGTATGGTCAGAAAATCATACTTTTTTTTTCAGAGAACGCAACGGTAATATTTTTTCTGATAGTATATTGTATCTACTTCAGAACCGCATTCGACTTTTTTCAATCGGTCGATTAGAAAAAGAATAAGATTTTTTTGTTTGAAAAAAGTCATTTTTGCATATTTGTTAAATTTTTTTCGTTTAAAGCACTTCTTCATGACTTTTGGTTTTTGAACATTGACTTCAACACACAAGATTCTGCACCTTATTAAAAAAAAACGAAGAGATTCATCCTTCATAAACCCAATTTCCGTTCATAGGAAGCGGTCTAAATCAAGACGGCTCGTGGGGGTCACACGGACCCCACACACTCCGTAGAAGGCACCAGAAATGGGGTGCTTCCTCTAGGGTTACAATAAAGCAGTAAAGCCCGCCTGTCTGTCTGTCCGTTTATCCTCGCATCACAAAAACTACTGAACCGAATGAAATATGGTTTTCTCTGAAGTATATCTTAAAATGCCGCGAAGGTAATGGTATATGTTTCATTTAAATCGAACGAGTATAAGTTGAGCAATTGATTGCTATGCAACATAACGTCATCGAGGGAGAAGTTCTGACGGGGTGCGGACTGCCTGAGACGGTGTTTATATCGCGGAAAGCACTTATTCTCAATAACTTTCCGTTTCAGTTCAAGCGAGTGCAGTTCCCCTTAACCGTCTGCTTTGCGACGACGACTAACAAATCGCAAGGACAAACACTACGAGCGGCTGGAGTCGACCTAGGAACAGCCTGCTTCTCGCATGGTCAGCTCTATGTCGCCTGCTCCAGGATACCCAACCGAGAAAATCTTTTCATTTTAACCGACGGGGAAGAAAGGAAAACGCGAACCGTAGTGCATAATGAAATTTTGTGAGATCGATTAAGTTTTAATTTTTGATAACTCATTTCAGAATATAATATATTATCCAAAATTCGAAGGATTCATTTTAGTCCTTTCTTAATTAGTAAAATTAAGATCAATCAACGCGATTACCATTGAAATTTTCGTAAGTACATAATCGATCTATACTTATAATAAAGATGTAAGGGACAAGAAGTCAGGATATATGGAATGTAAATATTAAAAAAATAAGCAACCTGAACCATAAAAAACTGTGGATCAGGTAGTCCGAACAAATGTTTCAACTGCCCAGGTAGAAATTGTGTTTGGAATCCTATAGGATTCCCCTACTTCTCCCTACTCCCTGATAGGGATCCAACGGGACACCCCATTGGATCCCTATCAGGAAACGTCACGCTCGTACATTGGATTCCAAGAGGGACTCCCCATCGGGATCCAAAAGGGATTCCCATCGGGATCCAAAAGGGATTCCATAGGGATTCCATAGGGATTCCCTATTAGGATCCAATAGGGATTTCCCATCGGAATCCAATGTAAGAATCTTAAAGCTTCCCCACAGTATTGAACGGAATCCGATACGATGCTTGATCGATCATATCGCATTCTGTAAGTCCAAAATGCTACAAAAAATAAAAGCGTCGATACACTAAAGAGATCAATTTATTGTTTACAAAGGAGTACATATCGAATACCACAATATACTTTTTTTGTTTTTTTTTTAATTGTTTACCCATACTGAATATTTATAATGCTTTGTATAGTATTCTTCGAATACTTATATCTTATATCTATATCTTCGAGTACTTTTGATACTTTATGAACTTTTTAAAAATACTTTAAATACTTCTTATGCTGTAACGTAGTTTTTATACACTTTTTATACTATTATTAAGCAAAAATACTTGTGCAGTTATGGGCGGGATATTCTTTGAATACTTTTCATATTATATAAAATTTAAACACTTTAATAAGGTTGATGCTTGCATCATTGGAATGTAACAAACATTAATGCGTGTTTGGAGTAAATAAATTTTACGATCGCGATTGCGCAGTAACTCGATCGTCGCGCGCTTTTCAACGACGACACGAATATATATGTACCCTGCGCCGCTTATGTTCTATCGCCCGACGTCTTTCTTTTGTCGGAAGCGATTTTCTGAATCCTTATTGGATCCCGATAGGGAATTCCTATTGGCTCCCGACAAGGAATCCCTGTTAGATCCCGATGGGGAATCCCTATTGGATCCCGATGAAAAATCCACCGGGTCGGGTGGAAATTGGTGTTACGGGCTACAAACTTAAGCGAATGTGTAATAGATATCATGTTTATAAAAATATGATTTCATACTTACATTTAATTTTCTTTTAAAACCTCATTTAAGCCGCTCTAACAAAACTCCACACCCACAGCGATAAACCGCAGACGCAATCGTAACCCGATTGCCGTCACGTCCAAAACAAATTTTTATGCGCACAAGTATTAAAAATTCAAAAAGTGTGCATATTAAAATTTATAACAAGCTTTTTTATTCGTATGAAAAATACTAGCCCATAACAAACTATAAATATACAATATGGGTAAGCACTAAAGTAAAGAAGTTACTAAAGAATATAATTATATATTGTATTATTCGATATCCTAACAAATTCCTAGAAACACGTTGGTGCATCTTGAAACTCCTAAGCAAATCTGTGCACGGGACCATCAAAGAATAATTTTTTACAGAGCGTCGCGAAATCCTATTTTATATAATTTCTAGTAAAAAATTCTCAAACCACGTTAATCTGGAAACAGCCCAGGATCCATTTGGATTCCAATGTGGTCTCCCTACCTGGGGTGTCCATATCAAATCCCCATAAGGATCTGGCAGAACCTGGGGAATCCCCAACAAATCCATTTGGATTCCAGTGTGGACTCCTTACTTGGGGCGTCCCTATCAAATCCCCATAGGGATCTGGTAGGATCTGGGGAGTCCCCAAAAAATTTCTGCATGGGTGGTAAAGCGCGGGCGAAGCCGCGGGCCCCGCTTGTACACAAATAAAGGGGTGTTTATCTATAGTCAAATAAGTCCTACAATTTAAATTCCAGGTGCAATTCCAGGTGCAAATTATCCAACAATTTACAATTTAAATTCGAGGTGCAATTCTAGGTGAAAATTATCCAACAAGATTAACGGCGGGGTAAAGTTAATTCGGCGAAAAAAAGGCATGTTTTTAAGATTTTTTTTTTTGGCGTAACGAATAGTGTTCGTTTATTGAAAAATTTACATATAATAAAGTAACATTTGAACAACATTCTCTCAAATTTGCGTTGCAAAATATTCAAAATTGAGCGAGTGAAAATTAAACCCCGAAGGCGCCTCGAAAAAAAGTTGGTTTGCGGTGTGCACCATAACTCGCAACAGAATCATTTGAAACAAAAAAATCAAAATGCATTTGTTAAAGGAGATGTTTCTCGAGGTAATGACGGGAGGATTTTTTTTTTTCGATTTTTCGATTTTTCGTAGCACTTGGGAGCCAAAAACCCGATTTTCGCTAAAAAAATCGGCTAATTTGTTGTTGAAAAATTAGTAATTATTTTAAAAAACAAAAAAAGCTCTTGACAATACCTGGTGAATTATGTGAAGAAGTACTGTGCAAAATTTCAAAGCGATTGGTCCAGTAGATTTTGAGTTATCGTGCACACGGACTTCAAATATGGCAAGTCTCAGAAAAACGGTTTGAAAAACGCAGAAGAGAAGAGAACGGCATGGAGCAATAGACGCTCAAATACTCATAACTTCGTCAATTTTACTGCGTTCGACTTGAAATTTTAACACAATATTCTTGATATATTATGCATTCATTTAAAAAATAATAAAAAATTGTAATACTTTACACCGCCCTTAATTTTGAAACGAGTCGGCCCCTGTTACAACCGACCCTCTTACGGGGGTCAGTTGCAACGGATACAACAAGTCAATGTCACAAGATTTTTAATATTCTTTTATTACACCTAAATTGTAGTAAAATGCCTTTCATCATTTCATGGCTAACATTGCACACTTTTTTGTAATGTTGTCGAATCAGTCAACAATAAACTAGTAGCTAACACATCTGGTGAGTTCTCTCCCAACCAGAAACGAACCCAACATGGAAAGAAAACCGACTAAGATAAAATTAATTTTTTAATTTTTTTTAATGACAAAGAGGAGTTTTCAACATGAAATGAAGAACCTCTGCTAGAACAGATTGAGAAATAAATTCTAATCAATAGAAGTCAGAGCATCATTGCGGCTCGAAGGAAAAATAAACACTTGAAATTAACATTAGTTGCACTGGGTTACAGGACGCATAAAACTTACTACCAGTTATGAAATTAGCAGCTTTGCCTATCATCAATGCATTTTTCGTCAGCCTAAAGTTAGCAGCTTGTGTATTGCATGCAGTTATCCCTTAGGCGGCCCCCTATATAAGATGCTATACAAACCAGGCTACACCCCTTTGTCTGATGATTCGGGCGGGAGCGTGATATTCTTCTTGGTATTTACTTCAGTTTTTTTGGCATCTAGAAAATCAAATGAAAAACTATATAATGTTACAACCGTACCCACAAAAATTGTTTTAACCGTACCCACTGCCCGTTTCAGTCGAAAAAAGTTCACAGCTTCGAAGCCGTAATACTAATCACGTTCTTTTAACTTTTAAGCTCCCACTTGTTAGCATGGAAAAACATAATACCCTACATTTACTATGATCCGAGTAATTTGGACAAAACTCCGCTCCAAAAACTTTTTATTGCCAAAACACAATGGGGCGATCTATACGCAACTACAATGGACTGTCATCAGGACAACATTGGGAAACACATTGGACGCGCAAGCTACGTCCTTTCCCACTTGCACTCCTCACACTGCGGCTACTAAGTTGCGGGTTAGCCTTCTATTTTCAACCGTACCCAGTCTACCCTGCTGCAAATCGATTTATCGCTCAGCTTGTTGAACGTTTGCTCATCGCTACCTTGGTGCGCTTTGACACATGTTTGGTCGGTTTTGTTTCTTTTTGTTATGGGTCAGTTAGCCACACGCTGACCTGACGGGCCTATGTTACCGTACCCGCCTAGTGCAGTATCGCATTTGCACGAGGGCACAGGGAAACTGTGGAAAACCGCGATACGTACTGCATTGTTGTTGATTTCAAGTGTCAGTTGTGTTTGCCTTAGGAAACTTGGTAAAGCTGCCACTTATTCGACTATTGACCCAGGCACGCCAACCGCGCGTCCACTGCTCTCGGTCATAGCAATTATCGACAGCCTTTTTCACATCTTCCATTCCAAATATTAATTTTCTCTTATATTCCTTTTCTCTCGTTGCTTTGCTACTCTGTTCGTCCTCAAATTGTGTACATTTTTTTCTCTCATTTGCGAGTCTTCATCGTGATTGAACCTTATCAAGAACACACTTTGACAAGATAACACGCGATGTGCAAAGTCAGCAAAGCAGAGCAGGAGAAGGGTGCGACCAAAGGAGAGGATTGTTTTGCCGAACATTTTTGTACGCGTATCCCCACGTCAGGAATCACCCACCACGTTTTGCTCACATTCCCCCATGGATTTCTTTTATGTCCAAACTTCACCATAGATGAGAGAGCGAGCGAGCGAGCGAGAAAGAGAGAGAGAGAGAGAGAGAGAGAGAGACAGAGAGAGAGATTGATTATTTATTAACTATGTTTTGACATAGGCATATGCATAGGCAAGGCATTCACTATGCCTTGAGGCAAATGGTATACAATTTGAGAAAGAAAACAAAATTAAATTAAATGAATAAATAAAAATAACAATATTGTTCTTATAATTAAAGGCTATAAATAGGCTATGAGTGCTAATGACTAAAGATGATTGTCCTAACCATATTATAACTATTAATGTTAATAGCTAACTAAATTAATGACTAAATTACAGATTCGGAAACTAACTAAATTAATAACTAAATGACAGATCCGAAGGCATATACCCGTGCAGAAATGTGACCGGGCATTCCCGACTTGACGTCTGGTCCAGGCCTGGATTGCCTCGTCCGATTTACCTAACCGGGCCCTTTTGTGGAACAGACTAGGAATATCACAAAATCTTTTCCTGGGGAGAACATTGACCTTTTCTGAATATTAAATCTCAACCTATTATTGAATAATACTTTTTGCGTCATCAAAAATATTAATAATTTATTGTAATAATATGATTACATTTATTGTAATTGTATACTCCGTTTTATGATCATATTATTTTCTTTAAGAATAATCGACGCCTGACAATGCTATCATAAAGAATAAATGATGATAGTCAACGAAAATGATATGCTGATATGATGGAGGATATAATTACAATAAATGTAGTCACATTATCACGGTGAATTATTAATATCTATAGTACGACGCCGACGTTAATTTTTTTTCTTCATTTTTCTTGTCCTTTATATATCGACAGAAGTAATTTTGAGGTTGTTTTTATCGACATTTCGTGGTCATTTACTGCCTCCTCTCCGGCCCGTTCCTGATCAGTTCCCAAGAAAGGGAACAGCGGATCGGGACCTAACCTTAGACCCGTTACATTGCGAACCTATTCCAGGGTGGAAGGCCCGACCAGAGCCTGATTTTATCTCGGGAAGGCAGATCAGCGGCAGTACTTTTTCCCGACTCAAATTTCTACACGGGTATCGACTGTACTCTATATAATTCAAAATTGTAAATTCATAAAACGAGTTACAAATCTCCGCTAAAACGGTGGCTGAAAAGGCGAGAGAGGAAAGGAAGAGAGAGAGAGAGAGAGAGAGAGAGAGAGAGAGAGAGAGAGAGAGAGAGAGAGAGAGAGAGAGAAATTTTACGAGGGAGCGATAAGAGACTCAAAAATATCTAATTATTAAGTTTCAGGGACGAAATAGGATTTTTACAGCTCTGGTATCGTATTATACGAACTTTTCACGTGGATGCATACACGTACGTGTATCGTCCCCGTATTGTATCCGCGCCTTGTACGAGAAAAGTGGTCGCGGAGGCGTTCACTAAAATATATGATCGCCCGCGATCGTGAATGACGATTGTTAAATATGCATGCACATGTATATACGCGTGCGCATAAAATAGTTGTAAACTCGGGGAGATATAGTTCTCGGAATGATGCGAGCGGCAATACGGGGATGATTGATGATTTTCTCTTTCTATCCGACCGGCCTGAAGTAATAAAAAGCATTATTATGATAAATATATCATCACGGTGAGCACGTATGTGCGCTGGGCTCACAACTACTCGGCGCTACTTCGAACATCGTAATTCATGTACTCGTCGACAATTTAAAAGGTATTTGCATCATCGTCTCACGATGGGGTATAATTAACAAACGCGAATAATGTTTGTTCATGTAGAATCTGCTACCCCTCCCCCCCTCTCTCCTCGACCCACCTTCTTACTCTCGAGTTTAATGCCATACGTCATATCACAATAAATAATAGTAATAGCGCATACATGAGAGCGCGATTAGTGAGTACACAGGACGAGGCCGTGGAGAGGGGAGGATGTTTTATTGCTCGACATTCCCCCATCGCGTGTGCCAGAACAATGAACGAACGAGAAATACGGAAATTAGGTGTCTATCTATATCTCCGCATCGTCAGCAAAACGCTTTTAATATAAATAGAGAGTGTAATACAATCTCTGTGCCAGGTTCCCACATCTATGTGTGTGTGTTTTTTTATGCACACGTCTCATTATCCACCGTATATATTGCGTCGACACGATACGCGGATGGAAATTCTATCTGGATTATGTTAATTCGTTTCAGGTACAAGTTTTAGTTAAGCAGGGAAGGGGGGGGGGGTTATACCCACAGTTTTCACTATTTTCTTTATTGCTTCTGGCGGAGATATGTAAACGAGAAACCCAATGCAAGAGACGTACAGCGGATTTTACGATAGGCTATCAATTGAATCCCCTTAATACGTGGTGTATGCGGGACCGTCTAACGCTGTGAGAGTAATAAGCGAGTGTTTACTCGTCGATACAGCACTTGAAATAATAGGTTTATTTCGATTTAATGACTTTTTCTCGCAGACATAAAATCCTAGTTTATTGCGCTTTCGTCATTGGTGGAGATTTGATTATTATTCGGATCATTAGTCGAGATTCGTGCCTTTGCGAAGTGGATGGGGCCTTCATTACTTTCCATCAACTTGGGGCTTGAAAAGCAGGACGATTTCCAATATTTGCTTTCTGAGAGTATTTGGATGACGGGGTCGGGATTTTACACGTAATTGATACATAGTCTTGCCGAGGTTGAGGTATTTTTTTTATTGAAAAATATTGAATGAGAATAGAGTTATTATTGTTTAAACAAGGTGCTGCATCCGATTGATTGGATGGTGTAGGTGATTCTGGCAAATGGGGTGATCTGAAATGAGAAATAAGAAAATGTACTTTTGTTATGATAATAAACCATTTATAGGCTTGGATGCTTTTTTTTAGTTAAAAAATTACGAGAATGGCTAGCTGTAGAAAAAAAGTTCGATTTTTGGCCAAAAAATAGTTTTAAGGGGCTATACCAGTGTGAACGTTGAAAATTTGGCTGATTTTCGGGAATTTTTTGGAAGAAAAGTACTCAATTGAATGTTTCGGAAAATTAAGAATATATTTGGCTATATTTGACCTATAATACATAATTTTTTTCATAGAAAAATATTGAGATCCAAGCGTCTTATGCGCTGCCTTCGTAAGTGCCAAAAAAAGTTCCTCCACTGCTGACATGATTCCGGCCGATTGAGTAGCTGAAACCGAAAAACGAAGAAATGTCATCAAGCTGGAAGGTATTTCCTGTACAATGACGTAGAATTTTCGAAAAATTTGAAAAACTAACGATATGGCGTAGTTATGAAAAAAAAGTCTGTTTTTTTGTCATTGCGTCATTGTAGAGTAAGTATATTCAAGAGTACTCAGTTCAAATTTCAAGTCAATCAGATAATTGCTCGTTGAGTTACAATGTCAGCAAATTTGAAAAATATCATTCCGAGAAAAACGCGTTTGAAGATCGAACTATCGATTTTTACAAGATAAAATGATTAGAGATACGGCCTTGAATTTTTTTATAGGACATTCTTTAAAGTATAAGCTGACGAAAAAGGCAAAAAAATCGATTTTTTTTAAGTGTCACACTGGCATAGCCCCTTAATGATTTGCTATTAACATATGGATAAACGTGTTTGAAAAATGATCGGGTCATGCGACAGACAATATTATCAGCTATGCTCCGGCCAAATTTGACGTAAATCGGTCGAATTCATTTTGAGATACGACTTACACCATTTCATAAAACATAGTTCGGACAAGAACGCAAAAGAAAAAAGGATAAATCGCAGCGGGGCGGTCCGCCGTAGCGTAGTGAGCGATCTAACCCTTCAAGAAAATCGTCGTAACACGGTTTTTGTATTTTTTTACAAACATTTGTTGCAAATTAATGATAAGACCAAGAGCTATGAAACTAACCAATAAGAAAACGGTATTTTTTTCAATTTTAAGCTGATGCGCATCCCTTAAATGGTGTTGAAGTTTGCGTCGTGGATAGGCAATGAAAATTCGATGTTATCATTTCTATTTCTTTCTTTTTAACTCTACGTTTATACGTTAGGTTATTTTAACCTGGACGAATTTGAAATGAAATGCTCACTTTCCCAAAAGTGAAAGTGTTCAATAATTTTTTACATTTCAATTCTATACTTTTCGAATTTCAATTATGCAGATATTTTAAGAAATGTGTAAAGTATATCCCTGATTTTTTCAGTAAAAACCGACCGAAGCGTTGTTAAGGAGGTTGGTGCGTTAGCCACAATCTAAGGTTAAATTGAATAAAAAAATACATGTTATTGTTTAGACTACACTGAGTCTTTACGAATTTTTTGAACTTTTTCCACCACCAAACACCAGAGATAAAAAATAGTTTAATGTATGTCATTTAACGTGCGGTTAGTTGGGCAAGACTTTCACACTAAAGGTTATGTAATTTTTTTTTGTTATTTAGCACCAAGATAAACCATTTCTAACAACGGATTAACGCAAACCGAACCTTTGTAAACATTTAGAAAAAAAGAATCCTCATCTTGCCCATCGTAAACCAAGGGCCAATAAGCTCGTAACGTAGATATAAACGGGCACAATTATAAATCACTCAAAATTTCATTGTGAATTGTATAAAACATTCGTTGTCGTAGTTTATTTCATAATAATCCTCGATAAGGTTATACTTTTTCAAGTTGGTAGTAACACAAAAGTTTTTCTACTTTACGTAATAAAAATATTAAAAGGCATAATTTTGCCCTTTAATGATACATTTAAAAAAATAGAATATACAGAATGAATCCGTACCTCGTATGGATTTTTTTGAGGTGCATTGAAAAAAAAAATAATGAATAAAGCGTCATTTTCCTCAACTGAAGCGCTCCAACCTCCTCAATAGCAGGTGGATGATTATTCAGGTCAAATTCACCCAGTGTGTCAAATTCTTGTCCAAATATAAGTATGTCACCGAAGGGTTAACATCGTTTCAAATATTTTATTTGCCAATTCAGGTTCTAGTTTGCCTCGAACGATCCCAAAAAACCTCCGATATTTATTCCTAGCCTGAATCCGTCGAGTCAAATTCAGGCCATTAAGAGAGAAATGTAATTCTGCCGTATATCCCACCGAAACGTAAATATCGTGGTCTTAAAGATATCTAATATGGATTCCGGAATTAAAAAACGGCTCGAGTTAATCCTAGAATGCCTGACCTGGTGGAATTCCCAGCTCATCTCCATCGACCGTTCTTCAAATAGGTTATTTATCAACTCACCTCCAATGAAATTAAATTGCCAACCGAAAATCAAATTGCCAACAAACCCAAACAATGTTGCAAACAGAAAGGCCTGGGTTGGATATTTCCATCGGCAGTGCGCCAGAAAGAAATCGTTCGTAAAAACGAGAGTTCAATAAAAATTAAATGTATCAAATTCGTTCCAGTTTCCACCAACCTCGCCTGTGTCTTCCTCGATACAGTCGTAAATAGTTCCATGTACAAGTTGGAAATTTAGTAGCGCACATACAGTGATACATTCCCGTGCAATGTAAATTTGATGGCAGTGAGAAAAGCGAGTCGATCAGCCCCCGGGGCTGTCAATCACTCACACCGAGAAAGTCTCGGTGCTGTTGCTGCTCATCGCGATTTCACCGAGGGTTCGCGAGGTATCGGGTGCTGAAATATATTGAAAATTGAATAGCACGCGCGACCGCGATATTGGCGGCACTGAATATCCGCTCTGTCTGTCTCCCTTCCTCTCTGTTTCTCCTGCTGTACACCATGCGCACAGGATGCGAACCTACATACGATTGACGTTGAAGTTTATCTCGTGACAGCCGTCTGCTCGATTGTCGGACAGCTCTCCCGGATGCGGAGCGAGAGAGAACATGGACCAGCTTGGCATACAATACGGACAATGAAACTGCCCATCCATCTGCCTCTTTGGACAATGCTGGATGCCACATCGGGTGCACCGAGAGTTTCAAAACGAGCCAAGGCAGGTTGGGAGGTTGCTTGTACGTTAACGGGGTGAGCGCGCGATATCTGTCTCCGCGCGCGCCTTCCTACGACCCCGTTGCTCACTTGTAATTAAACCAATTAATTATAACGGGGAAAATAACGTGGCCGCGCTTTCATTGGAGGCGAACGTTCAATGTTACCGGAGACCAACCGCATTCGCCGCAATAACTTATCGACCTTCGTTGTCTGCTCAACTCGTTACATTTTTCATCCGCCGAAAGGTCGTTACTCAAAGCGGATATTTGTCAAGTGTGGAACAGCACGAAATTGCTCGTAGCAACAGCTGACATTGGTCATGCAGTGTTGTCTTTAATTGTAAATGACATATGTAACAAGCAGTTTTCTGTTGAATTGTAAATTACATATGTAACAAGCAGTTTTCGATGGGACCAATCGCCAAAGACTCATTTTGTCATTGAACTACGTTCGTACGAACTACAATGACCCAATTACTTTTTTCTGACTGAATGCTCCTCCTGGCTGATGCTAACAGACTCTCAATGGCCAGCTCGCAGTATAAAATCGATCGATTACTTATCCATTACACTGTTGCCATTACTGCCCAATAATGGCCTAACGATGACGTGAGAATCGAAGTGTATGTGGCGTACACAAAAGACAGCAGGAACAAACAATTGTCAGCCCTCAGCGAATTGCTCATCGTTTCCGAAGGGGTGTGAGCCACTGAAGGAACGGTAGACAGCGAGCGTGAGTGTGTTAGAGGGCGTAGGTGCCGGTGTGGAACGTCGGATGGGAACTAATGGGCGGCTGTCGGAGGGCGGAGGTCGACCATCCATCACCCGGGACCGGCCACCTTCGTCATCCCGCTTCTCGCCCTCGGCCGTTTGCTCTACTCTTCTTCGGCCCAACCTTCTCAGCCACCAAGTTACGGAAATCCCAGTGGTTCGGAAGGATCCGCCAGAGGTCGACGTTTCCCATTCCTCTTTCTCTCTCAATTTCTACCGCGCGCTTCTCTCCCCACGAACGAATCACCGCGGACGATGAAGAAGCAATGGGCTCGATCCTGTGTCCAAGAATGAAGGACGAGGGTTTCGGTACGTGTTGACAGGAAGTCCTCTCGGAGCTGGCAATGATATGTTGATGCGAAATTAAAAGTCGTAGACACCATTCATTTGCTTCTCTATTCGTATCACGATGGACAAAAAACTTCTAGAATTGAGTTGTTCATATACGCCACAGCGTATTCCCACATTGGGGCCACCCCCACACCTGTCTAAAACTGGTAACCCATCAGCTGTAAATGCTGACGTCGAATACCGAAAAATACACTCAATCCTCTTTAGTCCAGGCTCATCAATTAATTTCACGATGATCAATGAACTCGTGGAATCGAATTGGGGCACTTGTCCAAAGTTGATAGCCAATTAGCCATCAATGCCAGGTTCAAATATCAAAAAATACAACTTTTCAGGAGAAGCTCTTCCAGTCGCTATATATGATCACACCAACCATCATTAATGGGCGCTTGACCAAAGTTGATAGCCAATTAGCTATCAATGTCAGGTTCAAATATAAAAAAATTTAACTTTTCAGGAGGAGCTCTTCCAGTCGCTAAATATGATGGTCAACCATCTCAAGGAATTGTTCGTGATGGTGTGATCCTACCTTGGAGCACGTTTTGATATTTGTTCAAGCCGAGTAAACAATTAGCTGTACATGCTGTTTACGAAATTGCAAAACATTCTTCACTTTCGTGATGTACGTTGTTCTTGGAAGCTCGGGACCCACATAGCGTCTAGTGTCGAAGACTTGAAAGGCTCATTGAAGCTTGAAAGTACCTTCGCCGGCCTCGGCTGGATTCTCATCGAGTGGATATCCGTTCAACTGGCGTGGGTGGCTCGGTGGGCCCATATCAGCCATATGCAGCTGCATTCACTACAACGCCCTCTGCGTGTGGCATTACCGAGGAGTAGGAGAGCAAGGGAGCGAGAGAGAAGATGACAGGGCTTGGAAAGGGCAGCGACGAGATTTATGCCAGCTTTTAGCGGTCTACTCTGGTAGGGGTTCCTCCCCATAGCCTTGTAACCTCTTCGATGCCGGAAGGGAGCACTGGTGCAACGTTTTACCCGTCGGTTACGGCAATATCTTTTTTTCCGAAGCTATCGACGCTTCGAAAACCTGCTACCAGAGCCAATGGCGCTCCAACTCATGCCGGTCGGGGGTCATTCTCGGAGCCCAAGTTTGCGGCTGGAAAATATGATTCGAGGATATCGGGGAACAACAGTTTTCCAGCGGAATAGGCGTTTTGGAACAAATGGCAGGTCATTTCACAGTTGGCTTGAACGGATAACCGGCGTTATGTGATTAATATCCGCCTGTCCGAGTCCTCGAAGCGATTCCGAGCACTGAAAACGAATTTATTCATTTTCATGCTCGTGAAAGCCGTCATTCATTCGACATTTTCGAGCGGGTCTATTACGCGAGAGTTCCACACCCATCGAAGGCCCCTTTCACCGTCTCTCGTCTATCACCCTGCTTTACCAGTGGGCGCGCTGCCACGAGCATGTTGTTCGTTTTTTGTTTCGAAGAAACCGCCTGGACAACGCATATTTCTTGACGCTTTGGACACGCAACCCCACGATGCGGTCCCTTGGCTATATGAGCACATAAAACTCAGAAGGATTTCGCTGGGGTGCTGCCGGACCTTCTCCGAAGGGTCAAAAAATCGTAGTAACATCTTCCTCGTCGGTGGCTGTTACATGGCCCGCACACTCTTTCTCACTTTCTCTCACGCCCGAAGAGGGGCATTGAGCACGGGGGTGGTGACCCAGGGTGGACAGGCTCCCACGGAGGGGCTTCGTAATGCTAGCCAGGCTAGGTTGACGGGATTTATAGTCTAAGTCTGCGTGCAATCGCTGGCTCATACATCACTCTGCTCCTCCTCGCGCACCCCCTTGCCCTTCCCGCTCTCTCTCTCTCTCTCTCACTCTGTCTCACTCTCCATCCATCCCTTCTGCCGTCCTTCTCACAATTCTCCTTTACCTAGTCTCCTACGTGGGGAGGCTAAGAAGTTGGCCAAACGGTAGGCAGCCTCGGGGGTGAAGGACATTGCTCACTTGCTCCTTCCTTCTATCTCGCTCTCCCTTTCTCTCGTGCACTTTCATCCACCCGTACCGTTGCTACGTAGACATGCATGCACACATGTCTCCACGTTATACTGTATTTGTAACCACATGTTCGTACACAGAGAGCATCGTTGCAAAGCGCTACTCTCATTGCTTCGGGACGTTTGTTCGGGCTGTCTGCCCTCAACGACGGGTCGTTACCCCCTTCTACTGTATCTCTCTCACGATTGCTCCCTCCCCGCACCTTCGGAGACCCTCCCGCTGCACCCTCCTTCGCGCGATTCCAGCATCTACCCTTCTCAAGTCAATTGCCACTTCGATCCAATTTGCTCTTCCATCTGCACCGGAGGAAGACCGATGGGCACCGATGGGGACCGAAGAAAAACCCAATGTTCCGTGTCGTTACGAATTGTATTAATTATAGACACGAGCACACCCGTCGTGCTCGTTTGCTCGTCAGCTCACAGAGGCCGACGTTTTATGGACGAATCATGGCTTTTTTTCCACGGTGACTTGGGAGCAGAACCTCGGATGCGTCGCAATGACAGTTTCGGCAGAAAATGATGAAGTTGTACGGTTGTGATGATTGGATCACGTGGAGTATTATCGCTTTGATGTCTGGCTCTGAACGTCAATGGAGGCGGGACGAACGTAGGTGAAAGACTGATAAAAATGGAAAATGAACGTATGGACTGAGGAAAGGACGCGGTTCAATGCCCATGAGGTACACGTCACTCGGTGGGATGGTTTATGCGGCAGTGGACGTTATACGGTCGTAACACTACACTCGGTGTTCAACGATCGATAGATCTCGTGGACGTCAAATGCACGAGGTTAAAGGACGCCCGCTTGTACCGAGTGAACGTGGGTGTGTGTCGTGTGTGGGTGGGATGTGAAAGATTTTTATTTCGTCCAGAGATGAGAGAAAGATGGTGGTTCGGAGAGAAAAAGAGAGAGAGAGAGTAACATAAACCTATCGTCCGTAAATATTCCAGTCGTAAGGATGGTCGAGTAAACGAAAGCCGCAAGCATCTATATACTCGCGTTATGGTCCCAGTAAAGTTACACGAGCTGAGCGTCGCCCGTCGAGTTAGGGAGGAAGCCGTAAAGAAAGTGTCACTCGACACTGTGTGCCAGTCGTTTTCGATGAATTAGCTCATGCTTCAGCAGAATAAACCAGCAGCACCAGTAGCTACTGAGCCTGGGAGAATCCGATCTTTGAGGGATCTGTGAAGTTGGGGAAAAATGGAACCCTGGACTAGATCACTTCAACATCATGGTTATATTGGTTTTGGTCCATTGAATCGGATCTTTGAGTATTGATGGGGCAAAATGGACCCCTGGACTAAGTCGATCCAACATATTTTTTATATTGTTTTTCATTCAGTCGCATCGTGGAGCGTTCGGTGAAGTCGGGGCAAAATGGACCCCGGGAGCAGATCACTTTAATTTATTTATTACTAGCTTTTGCATGCTGTATCGTTTGAAATAGTTATCCTGACTGCCTGGTCTACAATTTTTGATAGTTCTTGGTTATTTTTTATTTGTGTTCCCAATATACTGATTTTTTGTGCTTTAGATCTTTATTATAAGTATAGATCGATTGAGTATTTACTTACGAAAATTTCAATGGATATCACATTCATTGATCTTGACTTTACTAAATTAAAAAAATACTAAATTGAAACCTTCGAATTTTGGATAATAGGTTGTTTTCTGAATTGAGCTGCTCCAATTAAAATTTAATCGATCTTATAAAATTTGATTGTACACTACGTTTTGCGTTTTAATAAAAAGATTTTGTCAACAGAAAAAACCCATATCTCATCCGGTTTAGTAGTTTTTAAGTGATACGAAGACACGACAGACAGACTTTGCAGCTTTGAGTGCTAGCTGGAGATGGGGCAAAATGGACCCTTGAACTAGGTTACTTCGTCTGCGAAATTGTTCTTTATCTAATGGTTTTTGACCGCAGTCTACAAAACAACGCAAAGCGCAACGGATAAATATACCGCCGCGATCTTCATCATTCGAAAAACGTTGAATGTTGCATCTTACTCTCTCCAATTCGGTTTTCGCACATTTATCACACTTTGTTCCCAGTGTTGCCAACTTGGGGGGTTTTCCCCCAAATTTATGGGAAATATAGATGGATAGGGATTTTTTAGGGAGTACATTTTTACGGGGGGATTTTGGGGGGGGGGGTGACATTTAAGTTTTTTTTTTTTTAATATTCATAACGTATATCACGCGTAGTGAATTTACGTATAACGCAATTGAATTTACTTTTTCAAAGTGACCACGTGAAACCTACTAAATTGCTTGAAGATCTATTTTTGATGTTCAAAAGCTTACTCCAAATACTTGTTGTACCATCGAGTCTAGAGAAATGATGTGACAGTGAATTAGCGGTTTTTGATTTTGAGTCCCATCTTTTGCGTTCTTCAGCGATGTATTTTGGCTACGAGTTTCATTCCATTGCACAAAATATTGACGAGAAAGACTTACCGGACGTCAAAGAAAACTGCATGAAATTTCATTGTACTTTGGCGCAGGACATTCAAAAAAGATTACCAGATAATTTATCTATTCTGAAGACGATAGCCAATCTCCATCCTAGAGTCTCATTATCTCAAGTAAAACCCAGTTTACCTGACATTTTTTGCTAAATTTCACCGAACTCACTTATACGGCAATAAAAATGATATAGAGTCGGAATGGAGTCAATTGCAATCTAAGTCGTGGTCAAATGGTACCAACTCCGTTGAATATTATTCAGAGGTAATTCAAGATTGTGATTCCGCTGGAGAAAAGCGATTTGAAAATATCGCAAAATTTTTAATGGCTCTACTCATATTACTAATTTCAAATGCACGTGTTGAACATGCTTTTTCGACGTACAGCGTAATTAAAAATAAATTTAGCAATAAACTATCTGTTGAAGTACTTAGAAATATCATTACGGTAATATTTACATTACAAAGAGACTGCGGATCATGGGTCAAATTCGTTCTTTCCACTCGTATGCTCAAATTATTCAACGTCAGTATGTATGATCACAAAAGTGATACTCTAGCCTTTGACGAAATATTCGATGTTTTTTAGAGTTGGAAATCAGAGCAAATTTTTATAATTTCGGAATTGTTTTTTTTTTAAATGTTAAATTAGAAGAATTCGTACTGTGCGTTATTCCTTTTTCCGTTTAGCATTTCTGGCATAACTTCAGACTTACTAGCCTCGAAGTTAGCCAACAAACATCGATACTAACATTTTCTAAGAGTTAATCAAACACCTTTATATAAAAATGTCTCTTGATGTAAAAACGTCTACTTTCATAATTAATAACACTATCACGACGCTTGTGAATTGGCCTAAAAAAATCGCCAGTGTCTGTTTATCATTAAGTTTTATTTAGATCATAAGTTGCATAATGTAAAATACACCTATGTAAATAAAATCATAATTTCTTCCTGCCGGAGTATTTTTAATCAATAGTTTAATGTTTCTGTCAAACAAGGATGTCTATTCGGAAATTTAGGGGATTCGAAAAAAAATTTAGGGGGATGTCAAATTGATCCTAGGGGGAACCTTTTGTAGTAGTTGGCAACACTACTTGTTCCTTTTTTCGCTTTAGTGGGATTCTTCACCGGTGTCACATCGTAAATCGATGAAAATAGACTTTCCTCGGAAGGTTACGGATTCTTGGTGTGAAGTGTTCGCATTTTTGGTCGAAGAACCATTTTCGTCGATGTAGGCGAGAGATAGAGAGAGAGGGAGCTTCGTTAAAAAAAATTCTTCGTACTGGCACAACATTCTTGAGCCACTTTCACGAGGACATTTAGGTTTCCGCAAGGTTCGCGTGTTCTCGTGACGAATAATCTGTGGGTCGCTTTACGCACACAATACATTGTCCATTCGTGACATGCCTGCCCATGCCAATGACAAAATCCCCGTCCGAGAATCTCTTGTTACGAGGGCTTTTTTGTCGTCTTCATCGTTGAATTTCACTTTCTTCGTTTTTTTTTCTTCGTACTTTCGTCTTGCCCTCACTCTATCCGCAACTCATCTCTCTTGCTAAAGGGGAAAGAAATCCCACTTTTCGAAGATTCTTCTCACTTCTTCTCCCAACGAGAGATCCTTGCAGAGATCGGTGACACTTCGATGCGGCGCCCCGATAAAGGACTCTGCGAACAAGACGAGATTTTTCCTTTATTCTCTTTTCTTTCCAATATTACGTACACGCAGCTTTAGCCGTAATACGATATTTTTCACCGATGGACAGTAGAAAATTGCGCGAGCCTCGAAAAGCGACGGAGATACGGATCTTGTGGACGCGCGTGCACGAATTAGGAAATTGATTTTGCTTGGCGCCCTCCTCACGTAAATTTTTTGGCCACCGGATTTTCCTTTGTTTTTCTGGGGCCGGGTTGAAATTCCGAACTTTGAATGCTCCGACGGTTTAAAATTCCGAATTTTAATGTTCCGAAATTCAAGATGGCGCTGGGTTGAAATTCCGAACTTTGAATGGTCAGAACGTTCAAAATTCCGAAAGAATTTTACACGAAAGACCAAAACCCCGAAAATCTTAACACCGTCAAAATAATTCGGCTATGAAAGTTTTAAAAGTTTCAAAATATTCAATAAAGCGACGAATTATTCCAAGAATTTTTTCTTTTATTAAGAAGTGATTTTGCGTCAATTCTGAAATTTTTGTGTAGACAATTTTATATGTTCTACATAATTTACAGTCAACTGTGTAGACTTCGCTGGCATGATCTTTACATGAGGGCCGGGTTGAAATTTCGAACTTTGAATGCGCCGAGGGTTTAAAATTCCTAATTTTAATGTTCCGAAACTACACGGTTCGTCAAGATTATGCCAGCGAAAGTCTACACAGTTGATTGTAAATGATGTAGAACGTATGACATTGTCATAGGCCACAGTAACGGGTAGAAAATCATGTGCGAATTTAACAATTTTTTTTCGGATGAAAAAGTGATTCACTCATAAAATTAATTACACATCTATTCAGTATGAATATCAAGCTGTTAGAAAAAATGTATTTTTTTTCGATGTTCAAAATGGCTGACTACTAATATTTTCTTTTTTTTAGGCGCTCCGCGGCGTGACATTGGGCATCCACATTTTTTTACCTAGAACAAAAAACAAAAATTCTCGTTAAACTACATCGGAATACCTACAGAAGTACGTACGGAATTTAAAAAATATTGTTTTATTCAAAAGTTGTAGGTATTTGAACTTACGAAATGAATTTCCAGTGGAAAATTTCGATATAACTGCTCATAAACTGCTCATAAAATGAAAAGTTTTCAATTAATGTGAAATTACGTACGTATTTCTCTGCGAAATGCAATTAGGGACATAAGTTTTAAATTTGAAGTAAATCGAATGAAAATTGTTGAAGTTATGTGTCACGCCAATTGAAAAAAAGCTTTTTCGAGAAGTTTCGAGTATCGGCCATTTTGTACATCGAAAAAAAATATATATTTTTTCCAACAGCTTGATATTCATACTAAAAAGATGTATAATTAATTTTATGAGTGAATCACTTTTTCATACGAAAAAAAAATGTTAAATTCGCACATGATTTTATACTCGTTACTGTGGCTTTAGTAAAACAAAAATTAGTAAATTAAAAATTAAAAAAAAATTAGCCAGCCTTAGTAAAATAAAAATTCTTGAAATAATTCGTCGACCTATTGAAAACTTCGAAACTTTTCCAACTTCCAAAGCCGAATTACTTTGTCGATGTTCAGATTTCCGGAGTTTTCGTATTTCGTGTCAAATTCTTTCGATGTTTTGATCTTTCGAGGTAGTATACTTTCGGAATTTGGAGCGTTCTGATCATTCAAAGTTCGCAATTTCAACCCTGTCCCGTTTTTCTCATCCGCTCGGTCGTTTCCTGAGCATTTTCATCACGACAGCGAACCGAAGGTGACGAAATCGTTGGTCCTCCTTCCAGCTACCTTTGGGAGTTCGCGTTTGTTTTTCGACACTTTTTGACAATCGTAAATCCAAAATTTCGAAGTTTTGATTGTCTCTTGGGTTTCTTGTGACACAGCTTTTCTCTTTGAGGCAGGAAAAATAATGAATTTCCTGATAAATGTCACGCTCTGTATCGTTTCGATGTCAGCTGCTCAAAAAAAAAAAAAATAATTTGTCGTTGCTTCGTTTCGCCATTTTTTGTTTTTCTCGTCGGTTTTCTCGTTCTCGCGTTTCATCCCATCTCCTCGTGTTTTCCGTCGCGTAACGAAGCATCGATAAAATCGTGCAAGAGAATGCGAGAGTAAAAGAGAGGAGAAAACCTCGGCGCGGATAATCCGTCTGAGGCTGATCAAGGGCTTGCGCCCCGTGGTATATAAAACGCTGGAGAAACTGACGATAAAGGATAAAGACGACGGTGAGGAGAGGTATAGAGCAAGGCGGAACGAATGATCGAAATGCGGCAGCTGCGAAAGAGCCAACACAGATTCTTCACTCACGCTAATGCCCGGGTATACTTTAATATACCGACGTGAGCCAGAAAGGTCTCGAAGAGCATCTCCTCTCCTTAATCTTTCGAACGAGCGAGACGCTTATGTACATAGGTATGCATATATATACGTATTCGCTCCTCCACGTCGGCAAGAGGCCCCTGACAGATTTACACCTCAGCCATTTGTTGAGTAAACAGTTGTATATTTTAATTACGAGAGAAACGCGCAGCTCCGTTCACTGTGTGTGCTTGTGTGTCCGTGTGTGTGTTTCGACGTGTGTTTTTCTTCGGTGTCTCGTGAGTTCTTGATCCGGAAATTCTTAAACTTCTCTGGTAGAAAAATATTGCCGTCATGCGGTGCTTATGCACGTTTCCAAGTAATCCAACTCTCGTCTTCGAATAAAAAAGACTTTACAACGTGTAAACATCTCGAAATATATAACTCTGTGTGTTTGATGTTCGCATATTTGTTTTTCATTTTATCGCTTTCAACAGCTCGAGGTTCTTATTTCGCCGATAGTTTGTCTTTTTTCCCCTTTTTATTTCGAGTGCATAGTGCAGAATGGGGATAGGCATTTTTCGATGGAAAAAGTAATGAACGAACGATTGTTGGTTTCGTATAATCTACTGTTATTATTTTAGCCGAATTGTTAACCCTCAATCTATGAAGGGAGGTCATATCTGTCTGGGCAAAAATTAGAAAAAGGCATTTTTCCGCGCATTGCTTGATATCTGTTTAAAAAAAAGTATATTAAAAATAACAATATCCGAAAAACTCCTGTTCGTCCTTCAAAAGTACATTCTAAGAATGAAACATGAATTTTTACAGATTTTTTTTATCAGTAATTCTGGGTGTGGTAGCGCGCAGACGAAAATGACCCCCCTTCATGGATTGAGTGTGCCGAAAAACCCTTCATGGATTGAGGGTTAATATTGGTTGTGTTTATAGTTTATTTGTTTCTGAGAGAATAGGAGGTTGTAAATACCGCCCACTAAACGTGACTCTACTCCTGTCGATCTACGCGTACGAGGGTGGGGTGAAAAGTTTCCGGCCTGACCAAGAGATGGTGCCACTAGGTCTAGTTTTGGAGCGGCGTCCTACAGTACCATTCCTACCGAGCTTGTATGTACAGTTTCAGCCCAATCGCTACGTTAGTTTGCGTTTGAGAGCACATTGCGCGAGACGCTTCCGTTGTTTTCGTAAAAATGGAAAAATTGGAAAAAGTGCTGTCATCAAACACTTACATTTGAAAGGTTTTACACCAAAAGAAATAAAAGAAGAGATGGATTCAGCACTAGGAGACTCCTCCCCATCATATTCAACTATTAAGCAATGGGTTTCTGAATTTAAAATGGGTTGTGTGAGCACCTCTGACGAGCCTCGCTCAGGACGGCCCGTTGAAGCCACAACTCCAGAGATGATTGAAAAAATCCATAAAATAGTGTTGGAAGACCGCAGGTTGAAAGTGCATGAGATAGCTGAGACCTGTAGGATGTCAGTTGAACGTGGGCGAAATATTTTGCACAACCTCATGGAACATGGAAAAGCTGTGTGCAAGGTGGGTGCCGCGTTTGCTAACGCTCGACCAAAAACTGCTTCGAAAAACCATTTCTACCGACAATTTGGCGCTGTATAGGCGTAATCCAAACGAATTTTTGCGTCGATTCATAACTGTTGATGAGACATGGGTCCACCACTGCACTTTTAAAAATAAAGAACAGTCAAAACAGTGGGTTGGAAAAGGGGAACCAACCCCAAAGAAGGCAAAAACAATTTTATCGGCAAACAAGGTTATGGCTACTGTTTTTTGGGATGCGAGAGGAATTATATACATTGATTACCTTGAAAAGGGTAAGACTATCACTGGTCAATACTACGCAGAGTTATTGCAACGTTTGAAGCACGAGGTGCAAATTAAACAACCTCATTTGGCGAAGAAAAAAGTTTTGTTTCATCACGATAACGCACCAGCGCATTCGTCGATTGTTGCCATGTCCAAAATCCACGAATTGAAGTTTGAATTGATGCCGCATCCTCCCTACTCTCCAGACTTAGCCCCCAGCGACTATTACCTGTTTCCTAACCTCAAAAAATGGCTTGGCGGAAAAAGATTTAAGAGCAACGAAGAAGTTATCGAAGCTGTAAATCAGTATTTTGAGGAGCTTGACGAATCTATGTTTAAAACTGGTATAACTAAATTAGAATACCGTTATGAGAAATGTATCAGTGTTGATGGAGATTATGTTGAAAAATAAAGCAAAAAAAATTTCAAAACATCGTTTTTCTTGGTCAGGCCGGAAACTTTTCACCCCACCCTCGTACTTGTATTGAGTGTACAACTTAATTCGTTCCGTTCTTTTGCTTAAAATACGCACTTATATGAATGATAAAATGAATTAATACATTAATCAAAATATTGTCCATCGCTAGCCACTACTTTTCCCCATCTTTCTGGTAATTTATGAATTCCGTCGCGGATGAAGCGTTCATCTTTTGAAGCCAAGAATGAATCGAGCCAATTTTTGATACCCTGTTGTGACGTGAAGCGTATTCCAGTCAAAGCGTTCTGCATCGATCGAAACAAATGGTAGTCGGAAGGGACAAGGTCTGGGCTATAAGCCGGGTGAGCCGAAATTTCCCACCCGCTATTTTCCAAATAGTTTTTTGCCACAATAGCAACGTGAGGCCGAGCGTTGTCATGTTGAAAGATTATGGACTCGTGTCTGGTCGCATAATCCGGACGTTTTTCGGCTATAGCTTGCTTTAAACGGATCAATTGTTGCCTGTAGAAGTCTCCCGTGATGGTCCCACAAGCATTCGATGGGCTTCAGCTGCACTTTTCTTCCAATTAAAACAGAAAATCAGCACTTCCCGCAAATGGTGCTTATTTGGGACGAAATTCGACACTTTCGCCGCAGTAAAAATTAGACTTGATGCGCAAAACTCAAAGGTCTGTAAACGATATTTGGTCAAGAGATGTTGATACTTCACGATACAGCAAAAATCAGCTGTTGCCGTCAACCATTTATAGCACCTAGAGTCATCTTTTTAAAACGGACTGAACTAAGTTGTACACCTAATATAATAATCCGATAAATTGTCTCCCGTTGATCCCATATTGTAGGGTGAACACCCATTTTGAAGGTAATTTTTTCGAAATTAAATTCAGGGAAACGGTTGAATGTACAGTGTTGGCGTTTTAAAGTTATATTTATACATGTTTGAAGTAACATCTAAAAAAATTTCAAAGCATTTTATTCGGAATTGTATATGACATTTAATTTTGCGCAGGTCATGTCGCGTAAATGTTCAATCGTCGGGCGTTGCCATTGCGGCTGTCATTGTCATTTGAAGCAAACTATTTTTTTTTAATTATTTTTTTTGGGAATGTGGATATCGGTCGGTATTAAAAAAAATTATAAAAATTTACGAAATGCTGGCTTGTGAAATAGCGTACTGTAAAATGGGGTTAATTTTAACGGGTTTTGTAAGTTTTTTGTATGTAACTTTTTTTAACATCCTTAAGGGGGTCGTCCAGTGTGTCAGCTCAAAAGAAGAGAAAACGGCCTTGCACGACTTCTCTGAAGAAGAGGAAGGGGTACTCTATGGTCCAGGCATAGCAGATTGATGGTGAGACCATTTTTCTATTATGAATTATACACAACAACTTTCAAACGCGTTTTTCTCAAAACACGATTTTTTTCAAACTGCTGCCATGAATCTCAAAAACTATTTGATTGATTCTGCTCAAAATTATTCAGCATCTTTAGTACACATATAACTACAAGTTGAACTAAAATAATTAAGATTGCTTCGTTAGTTTTCTTTTTATCAGCTACATAGACCCCAAAAAATACGAAAAATTGATTTCTTTTCTAAAGCGTAAAAAAAAATTCTTTTTTTTTTGGAATTCTAACATTATTTTAGTTCCATGTAGAGCCTCAAGTCTCACGATTAAAATTGCGATTGGTTTTTTGATTTCAGATAAGCAGAACGGCCGGAATCATGGCAACAGTGGGCACCTCTTTTTATATATGTGTTCCTGTTGGGCGGTATATCTCCGACTATATTCTATATAATGACTTCAAAAATTCACAAAGTTTGTTTAAATGTTAATAAAAATGATATACAATTTATAAATTACTTTATCTTAATGGTTTGTCAAAAAAAAATCCCCAAAAAAGCATTAAAAAACGGCCTTCACACTGGACGACCCCGTTAATTCTAATTTGTTTTGCTCCAATAGAACAATGTGGCCTTTGGCTATCAAATGTATAAGAAAGTGAAGCCCTACCCCCCTTCTCACAATTTTATATATATATATATATATATATTTAATTGTCAAAGTAACCTCAAGTGTGGGGTTTCTTTGACATCATTTTGATAAAAAAAATTTGATATTTCATGCATTATACATGGAATTAAATGAAAAACAACGATTTTTTACTATAAAATTGTTATCTTTATAAAGGAAACATTTTACATAAAAATATCAAGTATCTAGGTTATCAAGTATCTAGATTAAGTATCTAAGTTATCAAGTATCTAGATTAAGTGCCTATAAATATTATATATAATATAAATATTATAGGCTATAATTATGCCTATAAATATAATAGGCACTTAATCAGTCTTATATTTATCATTGAGATCAAAATCAACTCGAGGAACATTATAATAAACTTAAAACGATACATGTATGGAAATACATTTAAAACGTATTTTGGCAATCTGTTAAAGTGGTCCGAAAAACTCTCAGAGTTACCCTTAATGTCAATTCAACCCCGCTTTACGGTACACTGCTTTTTACGATAAAATGTTTGCTCCTCGCGGCCCGGATAAATAGTGATTATAAAGCAATTAAGAAGATACACAGCCCGACCGATAAACACATTCGTAATGAATAGAATAAAGAACTTGATAAAAGTCGTTTGTTCCAGACGAAAAAAAAAATTCTTGACGCGGCCTGCGCAACATCAAATATAATGTACAATTTCGAATAAAATGCTTTGAAATAATGTGAGAGATTACGTATATATACACGTATATACATATAACTGTGGAATACTAACACTGTAAATATAACCGTTTCTCTCAATTTAATTCCCAAAAAAATCATCTTGAAAATTGACGTTCGCACTAGAATACCACCTTGATATTCACAATAAATTATTCAACTCAAATCAACATTCCTATCGATCCTCTACCAATCAACCTCTTAACATTCAATGTCTACCTGACCTTCAATTACCATAAATACCTAGGTCCTCAACTATGGAGCTCCTTTGAAAGATTGCCAGAAGCAATCACAGCTTTCCAAAATCAAGTTACTGACCCAACTGCTTATTTTCCCATTCTGCGACATAACTCCTTGTACAAGCACCGGAGCATTTCCCAAATTAGCGCGGAAATTCGAGGCTCCGACATGTCACGTACGTACACACACGCGCGTGTACATTCATATATATATATATAAATACTGGAAGAGGGAGTCGGAAGGTTACCCGCAAAGGGTCTGGGCCGTTAGGGTCTGAAACGTAATAATTAATTGTGGCAAGAGGGTCGAGTCTCGCAGCTAGCTGAGTTGGCTCTCTCGTGTCCATTTGGACGAGGGTTCTCTCCTTTGCACCGCTGGCTAGCAAAATGAGGGACCAATAGCTGCTGTACATGTATGCCAGCGTCAAGTTTCTCCACGGGGTGAGCAAAGAGGAGGGGCTGGGGTGGTAAGCGAGAGTTCGCTCGGAAAACCATCGTTGTAGGTATTGCGTGTTGGCAATTCTTGGCTACCACCAGTTGCTGCGGAGCTTTCTGGGTCGTTGGAGAGCTAAGCGAAACTCGCTGGGATCACTTTGAAAGAGCAAATCTTACACACGCGCACCCTTGTATAATATGTATACATATAAATGTACACACACACACACACACACACACACACACACACACACACACACACACACACACACACACACACACACACACACACGCACACGCACACGCACACGCACACGCACACGCACACGCACACGCACACGCACACGCACACGCACACACACACACACACATATAAAGGTAATTTTTGTGAATTTTTTCGAAGAAAACTATTTGAAATTTCGAATTGGGGTTTTCATTATTTAAAAGTATATACATTCTAAAATATGTTTAATTTGCTTTATTTATAAATATAAAAAATATACAAGGATATTGTATGATCCTTGGAGCGTCGTAAAAAAATATGCGTATACGGTACCCACTGGCGTTTCTTCAAAAATCATCTGAAAAAAAAACCAAAAAGATTATTAAATTACATACTATAATCTAGTACTTGTCAGCCAATTTTGAAAATATCGATTTATGACAAAATGGCGGACGTTTGAACATAAATAGTGATTTTTGGGACAAAAATTAATTATTATTTTGCCTATAAAACAAAAACTAAGTAACGGAAAAAAATCCTATGACAAATACTAGATAATGGTGTATAGAATAAACACAAAAAAACCTCAAGGCAATCGGTTCATTGGTTTTCGAGAAATTTTGGGTACCGATTTGAAAAACGTGGTTTTGAGAAAAACGTGTTTGAATATTTGGGAATGAATAAATTATGAAATTTGTCAACTTACATGGAATCATCGTTACCAGGCCCATAGTGTAGGTCTTCTACGGTCGACAGAATGTTCATAGCTTCTAAATCCTCGACCTCGACCATCTAGGTTATATCTGCCCTTAAATCCTACTGTCATCGCGAGCTCACGTTATGACGGAAAACGAAATGGTTGGAGTTTGCACAAGCGTTATGTGATAAGTCTCCCGTAAAACTGAAGTTTGTGGGTGTGATTGGGCCACGGATTTCAAGCTTTCGCGCTCGATTATACGCTCCAACATTCCGCAATACCGATCGAAAGTCGGTAGACATTGATAGATGCATTATTTTCGTTTCGGTCAATCAAGCTGCTACAGTTTCAATTTTTCGCGTCACGTGTTGCACACTCTTCGATTACGACATTCGTTGCGCCAGGGAGGGCAGTGCGTTGAAAAAATTCGAAATTCTGGCGTGTTCAGTTGTCGCAAGTATCAAGCTAAACTAAAGGGTGAATTGCGAAATTAATTTTCCCTATGTGAGCGATAGTCGCGTCCGTATTGTCCGCGGGACAGAAAATTTCTCATGCTCACGGACTAATGGAAATCGCGGTTATGGAAAAGTTTGACCGGATATTCGAATGAACTTTTCGTGGCAGAGAAGGTTCGTTTTGCCAAAGACACATGCAACTGACTCGTGGCTTAATTTGATTCGGGTTTTATTGATAGACAGCTGCAAGGTAACTTGGACAAGTTGTCCATGCACTAAATTGTGTGATGGAATGAACTGTTCTGGAACGTTTTATACAAGGGTCGAACGAAATAAACTATATCCACAAATAATATTAACAATGAGGCAAAAATAATAATAGTATTGAACCTGCACAATGCTACTTATTTCTGATTTTGTTGAAACTCATACATGTGATAAAGCATTGAAAATGATTGGACACGTATTTTCATTTATCGGCGAAAAAACGATTTTAAGGAAGCAAACCACTTATCAAAGAAAGACGTGTCACCTCTCAAGGCATCGTCACGGGGAAAATTTTTCAAAAAATCGTTTTTTCTTGCATTATCTGGTAGTATAGACGATTATAAACATGGATCTGGCATCGCCGATTGATCGTAAGGAGACAATTTATATGAAAATTCTATACTCGAAACTTCAAACGCGTTTTTCTCGAAATGTCGTTTTTCGAAACGGTGTACACAAAGGAAGAGTTTTCAAGCTATACGTCTGAAATTTCCACACAACATTGTTCACGCCATTCTTTATCTTGCTATGGAAGCTTTTTTTAATCTTCATATTTTTTAACAAAAAACTGTCGAAAAATAGGCTAAATTCGATACTTTTTTTTAAAACCCGCCGCCATTTTATCAATTTTGATTTTAAAAAACCTCTGTAGCATGACAGCCGCTTTCAGATTGATTAATAATATTTTTACAAATTTTGTTTCAGATAATATTTACGGCCGCAACCAGTTTTTTTAAGGAAAACTGTCGAAACCTGTTTTTCCGACAATTTTAAAATAAATTCGATACTTTTTTTTCAAACCGCTGCCATTTTGTCAATTTTCTTTTAAAAGAAACCTCCATAGCAAGATTGCGGCTGAAAATTTCGAGTTGATCGGATAATTGCTCTTTGAGTTACAATGTCAGCAAATTTGAAAAATATCATTTCGAGAAACACGCGTTTAAAGATTTAACTATCGATTTTTGCAAGATAAAATGGTATTGATATTAATGATATAAATGATAATGATATTCTTGAAAGCATAAACTGTCGAAAAAGGCAACAACAAAAAATCAATTTTTTGAAACCGTCACACTTATAGCCCCTTAATAATCTTTTTCCAAATGTTGTTTCAGCTTATATTTACTGCCACAACCGTGTACACCATGAGAACTCCTTTTTTTCGAAGACTTTTTTAATCGTTCAAAAAATGTTAAAAAAATAAAAATAAACGTTTAAAATGTATTTTCTGTTCTTCATGAGTGCTTTGATTTGACAAAAAAAATCAAACGGATTAGCGTGTTTTAACCAACGAAAAAAATCGCAAAAATCAGCCATTTTTCGACTCCTTACACTGTAATGATTCCTTAACGTGGTCCTCTAGTTTCTCGGCTGTTTTTTACGGCTTTTTCAATAATTTTTTACGGGCAAAGCATCAAAATAATCAATCTCATTGTTTTTGCATAATCTTTATTAACATTTAAATAAGCTTCACAAATTTTTTGAAGTCAAAATATATAATAGAATAAAGGTTATAGTGGCCGACAGGAAGACATCAAGTAAAAGAGGTGCTTGACGGTGACCAAGACTGCGGCTGTTCTGCTTATCTGAAATCAAAAAACCAAACGGTATTTTAATCTTCATATTTAGGACTAGCGATTGAACTAGAGTGAATTCTTAATTACAAAAATTGACTTTTTTATACACTTTTGAAAATTACATTCTATTTTTTACTCATTTTTTCTTAAGTTTTTCGCTCGTACAAAAAAAAACTATCGAAGCAATCATGATAATCTTAGTTCAATCGCTGGCTTATAACATATTAAAGATGCTGTATAAATTTGAACAAGATCGGTGCAGTAGTTTCTGAAATATCGTGGTCACCGTTTCGAAAAATGGTGTTTCGAGAAAATCGCGTTTGAAAGTTCGCGCATGTGATTTATACTAAAAATTTCATCTCACCGTCAATCTGCTATGCCTGGACCATACAATAGGCCTTCATCTTGTTCTTGGAAGTCACGCAGAGCTGCTCCGTCTTCCCTTTTCGCGATTCGGGCCTGTTTTACAACATCACTCGTGCGCCTTTCTGAACGGTCGATCCGAGAGCTATCACGCTGTTGAACATATCCTTTAGCTTGTGGGCCGATTTTCACTCCCGTGGTTTTCAAGGTCTTCAGGATAGATTTGAATCCTTCGTTGAAGATTATGACAGCGAGAAACGTGGCGATTTCAACCACTTTTGGCCCAGAATGGAGGTGCTTCGGAGCAAAAGTCCAGATTAACGAATTGAGCGACTCGTTATTATTTTGAGTTTCCGCTCCCAGGCATCTGCTTAACAATTCTTCTTTGGATAAATCCTCATAAATTGGCTTTATAACTTTTTGAACTGCTTCAGAAAGAGGCGGTTTATTGTGTTTGAATTTCTCGGCTTTCGGAGCAGCCCGGCGCGCGCTCCGTATACCTGCTCCGTTCCAGGGCCGTAACTTGTGAACCACTTCGAATATCGAAAAATCCTTTGGCACACATTTTCTACACATGTTGTAGATGTGATTTATGAAGAAAAAAAAATCGATTTTTTCGACCCGAAAAACTAGAGGACTGCCTTAACTCATGTTTTCCCAATACTTCTATAGCAAGTTTTGGTTTTTGTTTCATTCAAAAATATAAAAACACGTGTCTAATAGTCTTCAATGCTTCATCACATCTATGAGTTTCATCGAAATAATGTGTAAGCCTTAAGTGATATTCCTTGTAAGTGGCATCGGTCAGGTCCAATACTCGGATGGGTGACCGCCCAGACCCACGCTGGTTTGCGCTCCCACTACCGAGCAGTAGACTAACCGGAATGGCAACATAATTGAAACGCTGTAAAAATATATGACCGCCCGTATCGACACGAATTTTCCACAGTTTCCCCGTGCCCTCCTGAAAACTCGATATAGTGCATTGGAAACGGATGGCCGTGGGAAATACTGCAGTGACAAGTGTAGGTTAAAAGTAGAAAGGGATGGAACCGGAGGAACGTTGGAAATAAGTGCATCAACGTACAGGTATATACGTTTTATCGAAACTTCAATAAATTCTGTTCTTTCTTGCTGCTTACGATTGTTCGGCGACGTCAGACATATGAGCAATCAAGAATCTTGCGCCGAGCAAATTCTTGGTCCCCACGTGCACCCCCCCCCCCTTCCCCCTCTCCGCTTCGTATAAACGCAACCATGTGCACTAAACATCCACCATTCCGTGTCTTTCTTTGATCTTTCTCACTCCATCCTCTTCTTTCCTTTTTTGTGGTTATACACACCGCGCGCGTGCAGCTATCCGGATGAAATTAATTCCGGCCGAATGCCTCCTACTACACGTATCTCGACGTATCATAGATCGTCGGAATGGTCCAGGAATTTTGGCATATATATATATATACACATACATATATATATGTGTGTGTGTGTGTGTGTGTGTGTGTGTGTGTGTGTGTGTGTGTGTGTGTGTGTGTGTGTGTGTGTGTGTGTGTGTGTGTGTGTGTGTGTGTGTGTGTGTGTGTGTGTGTGTGTGTGTGTGTGTGTGTGTGTGTGTGTGTGTGTGCATGTATGTATGTATGTATATCCATATATTCGTCCAAAATGTGTATACGTACAAAAGGGGAAACCGGTGGAATTTCAAAACAGCACGTAATCTGGTACACCATAATGAAAAGCGAACAGTTGGCTGCCTCGTATCCTCTTTGATGCTGCGTGAGCAGCCTCTGTCTACACATATACAAAATCATTGAGTCACCGTGCACTCGTCGTCTTACGACGATCATAACCTGCCAACTGCAGCTTAAAAATCATAAACTTCGAATGTTCAGCTTGCGGTAGAGGCCATGTGTTTTTATTCGCATGTAGGTATACTCGACGTTCGTCGTTTTGCTTGTAACTTTTTTTATCAACTGGTACCTACTGCGATGGCGATGCTTTGGGGGGATCTTTGGGGAGAAAAGTCGAAAATAAGCGAATTTTCAATTTTTTTTTGCGTCAGAACCATTTATTCCAGATACTTAAAATGTTATGTACATGTTAGTAGAGCTTATAATTTCTAAAAAAAAAAAAATTCGCATTTGAAAATGGCTGATGTACGACACTTGCTTCAAGGACGGTTACCGCCGTAGTTGTTCCACGACGTACTATCTAAAGTCTGGTGCATTGATCCGAAACATCAAAGCCGAGAAACTGTAGATTGCAAAGACCCACACGCTCTATGTGAACCTAAAAAATTCAAAGTCAAGTCAAAATTCGAAAAATGGTACGTGTTTGAAACAATGTTTTAGTTTTCATGAAATCTTTAATATTGTATTTTTTCATGATAAAGTAGCTTTTGTGAAGTAGTTTTCAAGCAACGTGAGGTTCACATAGACGATATTTTGTATTATCTAAAAGTGTGCTAAATTTCAAAATGGTCGATCAGAGAGTTTTTTGAGTTATCGTGTACGCGGTTCACAGGAAGGTGGTTTCCAGGGAAGTGCATAAAAATGTTTGGACTAAAAAATGTTGGGACTCAATGACCTCCTGATTAATCTACGATTCCAGGGTCATAGAGTAGCTTGTTCGTGGATTTCATGTTCGGCCATGAGCTCTTCTTTATGTTATAAAGGGATACCCCTTAACGGGTTAGACGCAGTTAGAACTTTCAAAAAGTCGATTTTTTTAAATTGCATTTTCGGAATGTACAAATATGTGAGATATTCCCTGAAAATTTCAAATCGATCCCAGCGAATATCCTCGGAAATACACACATATTTGTGAGGACGCTCGGAGCGCGTCTCCGAGCATCCGAGAAACTTCAAACGCGTTTTTTCTCAAAACGGTGTTTTCAAAGTCGGTGAGCACGATTTTTCAAAAACGGCTCGACTGATCGGTCTGCAATTTTAACACAACCGTGTCAGATATATTCTTCAGGTATTGGTAGAAGGAATAAGACTTACGATAATTATTTATATTTTTTTCAACGATTTGACGAAAAAAATTTGGTCGAAAATCGAAATTGTTTCTTTCCGAAGCCAACATTTGTCAAAATTAAAATTTCGACTATTCCTTCGATCAATACCTGGATTCATGTATCCCCTAAAAGAATCTTTTTGGTTTTTCATTTTCGATAATCCAAACCGGAGATGCTTTGCTCACCGCCGGAAACTTTTTTTTCGAGGACCTCCAGGACTTCCTACAGAAGCAATGTTAATGAATATTTTTGAAAATAGAAAATACTAATCTATAGCTAAAAGATGCCACTACACTGCAAAATACTTTTCGTTATGCCCAAATGAAATTATTTTCCAGAAAAAATCGTGAAAAAACGACTTTTTTGCCCATGCAACTGCGTATAACGCCTTAAGGGGTAACACCACTCTAGAGTCAGCCAAAAAGGCGTAAAATTGATAATTTTTTTTAGAATATTGAAAACGGAATCTGATTTCTTTTTTTTCAGGGTTTATTAAACACATATTGAAGTATGTAAAAAAAAATGCATTGCTTTTTTGATAAAAATGGCAGCGACAAAGCCAGTCTTCGAGAACGCCTTTTTTCGATACCTCCACGGGCGGAAGTGAAACTCCGAAAGCATAAGAGCTAAAACAAAAACATTCCTTTTTTCTTAATCTATATGTCATTGGCTAGAAAAGTACATAGGGGTTTTTTAATCAATTTTTGCGAAAATGGCACAAGTTTTTAAAAAAATTTCATTTCTTCACGAAAAAAATTGTAGTGATTTGTTTATAAAAAAAAAGTTTACATTCAATCAAAATACGGCTATGTATTTCTTTAGGTAATGTGATAGTGAAGCTAAAGTGAAAATTTCAAAGCAATTCATCGAACGGTTTTAGAGTAGCGTTTTCGCCCGGTTTGAAAAAAGCGATTTCAAGAAAACGCGTTTAAAGTTTTATAAGTACTTAAACCTTTGAAAATTTCATTTTACCTCTAATCCGTGATGCCTACACCGTACATTTGGCCATTTATGTTGATACTCTTTTTCCTCCTCCTCCTTCCTGGTCAATTTTAAGGGACAATCGAATTTTCAAAATTCTAGCGTGTTGTTATCCCTTAGGGTTCCGCCGAAGCTTGAAATTGCAAAAAAAAAAAAGATTTTACTATTTCAACGTTTCATAATCTAAAGTCTTAACTTCGATTTGCAACGACGATTTTGTAAGAATTGAACAAATTGACCGAGTTATGATTTTTGGGAAGGGTCAGACCACCCGAAATTATGTTTCGGGAAACGGTGTAAGTTGTATCTCAAAATCGATTCGTACGATACACTTCAAGTTCGGACAAAGCATAGTTTGTAACATTTTCTATCGTATGACCGGATTATTTCTTGATATGTTTATCCATTTGTTATTAAGAAATGATTAAACTTCTTTTTTGCTCGAATATCAAACATTTTTTCTACTGTTTGCCATTAACGTTATTTTTAAAACTTCAATAAAGTATCTGTTTATACGAAAGATTTGTTATTATACCCGAAATACGTTTTTTGTTTTTCATTTCAGATCACCCTTGCTGCCCGATCCACATACACCGATTGGCCATGTCGCAACGGCGGCACTTTGTTTAAATAATAATAAGTACATGGTTCAATGTTTTTTTAATTAAAAAAAACTCGAACGTCGCAAGAGTATTTATTCATTGTGTGTAAAATACCGAGCCCGTCATCCCAGTATTTTCATCAAAGAAAAAATATTGAAAATCTACCCGTTAGTTGACACAGAGAAAAAAAATCACTTGGATGAACGAAATTGTTCATTCAAAGGTGGCGAACGAAAAATCGAAATGAAACACTAAAATATTTTATTATTCCGCGTATAACTTTTATGGAATAAATAATTCTCAAAATAACCAAATAGGATAATTCCGGGGGAGTTGGTAATAAGGGACAGATGGCCAATATTTCATTGGAAACGCGCACTAGATTTCGCCTGTTACTGCTTGAGGCCTTAGGCCACGTAATGGGTATAAAATCACGTGCGAATTTAACAATTTTTTTCGCCTTAAAAGTGATTCACTCACAAAATTAATTACACATATATTTAGTATGAATATGAAGCCGTTAGAAAATATATATATTCGATGTACAAAATGGCCGACTACTAATATTTTCTTTTGTTATCTTTTTTAGGCGCTCCGCGGCGTGACATTTAGCATCCACAATTTTTTACCTAGAACAAAAAACAAAAATTCTCATCAATCTATATTAGAATACCTAGAGAAATACGTACGGAATTTAAAAAACCTGGTTTTATTGAAAAGTTGTAGGTTTTTGAACTTAAAAAATGAATTTTCAGTGAAAAATTTCGTTATAACTGCTTTTAAACTGCTTATAAAATTAAAAGTTTTCGATTAATTTCGAAATTCCGTACGTACTTCTCTGCGAAATGCAATTAGGAATATAACTTTTAAATTTGAAGTAAATCGAGTGAAAATTGTTGATTTTATTTGTCACGCCAATTGGAAAACGCTGTTTCGCGAAGTTTCGAGTAGACCGCCATTTTGTACATCGAAAAAAAAAACTTTTTCTAGCAGCTTGATATTTATACTAAATAGTGGTGTAATTAATTTTATGAGTGATACACTTTTTCATACAAATAAAAATTGTTGAATTCGCACATGATTTTATACCCGTTACTGTGGCCTAAGGTCTTAATTCGCTTCGCGTCGTGCGCGGATGTAGGCGTACAGGCAAAAGTGTGCAAAAAAAATGTTAAGTAAGTCAAATCCTTTTTGATTGTTCTGTCTACTGCTAATTTTTCTTAAGGTTTCATGTTTTACATTGTGGTGATGTTGTTTTGTAAAAGTAATGGTTACTTTTGTATTTCTTGAATAGTTCACCAACAGTGCTCTGTTATAACCTCAAGATTTCGCATGTATTGTTTCTAATTGTTTCCATTTCAGATGTGGCCATCTCGCGGGAGATTGGGAGAGATGGCCACGTACAGTCGGTGTATGATGGCCATAGTATTAGTTGTAATGTGTTCAAGTAATTCATTTATTGTACATTTGTTTTAGATGCCTAATAAGTACAAGAGTAAAGCAATTGCTCTACGAAGGAATTGGACTCAAGGATCATTAAAAGCAGCAATTAGTGCTGTAAGTTTGTTTTAATTTTATAAACTAGCTCAAAGTTAAATGTTGAAAGTTTAATGACGAATGAAAATAAGTTAAGAAACGTCTGTACTTTTATTTTGACGGATCCTTGAAAAAACTAGCCAACTACCCCGGTCTTGCCCTACTCCATTTTTTTCAATAAAACATTCTCTGGCGTCCTCTAATGACGAATAAAGTCAGTCCAAGTAATTTTTTTCAGTGAAATTTTTACCCAGCATAAATCCTTATTCAACAATTATCAAGGCAGCAAGACACGCAATAGAGTTGCGTTCTTGCACATATTATATTCCAAAATAAGGTCTCTCAATTTGTTTCCCTAATAGTCGATATAAATATAACAAACACAGAATTTGACGTTCTAAAATAATGATTCTTAAATCATGATTCTAAAATATGGTCTCTCAATTTGTTTCCCTAATAGTCGATATGAATATAATAAACACAAAATTTGATGTTCTCTTAACATCGGATGTTGCTTTGATCATCACCTAGTCACCCGTCAGTAACCCAAACAAACCTAAACAAAATAAAGTATACGTCTAATTGGTGACACATTTTCTAACTTCAATTTAGAACAAAATTAAACCCCCGCTAGTGTGTTCCACATCAGAATTCAGCTAATTCGAGTTTATTTTAATACAAATTTTGGCATAAAATGCAATTACGTATTCCTTGACACACTTATATTTGGCCACGCCTTTGACCACGCCATTGGGTCAATTTTACCCGGATAGTATTTCATCCTCCCTTAACAACCCTTCGGTCGGTTCTTATTGAAAAAAAATCCGGCATACACTACAAACATTTCTCACTATATCTGCATAATTAAAATTCGAAAACTATGAAAACGAATTGTATAAAATTATTGAAAACTTTCAGTTTTGGGAAAGTGAGCATTTTATTTCAAATTCGTCCGGATCAAAATGACCCAGTGGGTCAAGGAAGGGTCAACGACGCAAAAAAAAACCGACGAACCCGACAAACGCCACGATTTTGTAAACCAACATGACATCAATGAAAAAAAATAACCCAAACACGATGATGGCTACCCGATGGCTGAGTTTTTCCCGTCCTAATTACTGTGCACTCCCGATCTCCGCAATCTCCCGACCGTACAAATATGGTGGCGAGATTGTGAAAAGCGTTGCGTACAAAAATATGGCAAAACACGTGAAAGCGAGGAATCGAGGAGTGCTACTTCACCGGGGAAATTGCGTACGGTGTTTGGTATAGAGCTGTCTCGTGTTTGCTGCTCGGAGCGGTTGTCGCGCAATTGGCCTATCGTGGTAGTTAAATTGGCCCGGAATACGAGCTGATTAAGAACGCCTATAAAATCTTAACGACCGAAGCTCGTATATGAAGAAGTATGTCCCCGGTCCCCATCCCGCTTGCCCTCGCAACCGCCCCCTCGAGCTTCGTGCCGGGCGTTGATGTAACGGTGAGGAAAAAAATATATGAAGGAGCAAACAAGCATTGCGATGGTGGTCTTATGGATATGCATCCACGGATCCGTTTATAAATACACACACATGTATATACAGGGTGTCCCTCTTATCTCTGCCACCCGAAATAACTCGGTAATTATCGACGTCACAACAAAATGTTGCAGACAAAAGTTGTACGGTATTAAGAGAGCCATCAAATGCGACCTTTCTTTTCGGTGGAGACGCTGGAGCACAATGAAGGTCACCTCCACTTTTTTACATGAAATGGTACATTTTTCTTTCAACCTTCTTGTGGAGCACCTCAAACCGCATAAAAAACATTAGTGGCTCAAAGTTGTTCAAGGTCATTCAAGGTCACCTAGTAAAATGAAATACAAATTACAATTACAAATTTAATACAAATACAAGTCTAAATATCTCGGATCACTACCAAATATTTGGTAGTGATCCAAGATATTTAGGTTTGTATTTCATTTTAATAGGTGACCTTGAATGACCTTGAACGACTTTGACCCCCTAATGTTTTTTATGCGGCTTGAGGTGCTCCACAAGATGGTTGAAAAAAAATGTACCATTCCGTTTAAAAAAGTGGAGGTGACCTTCACTGTTCGTTGGCGGCGCCACCTGAATAAAAAAATTGGTTGCATTTGATGGCCCCCTTTACACCGTACAACTTTTGTCTGGAATTATTTTTTGTCGATAATTACCGAGTTATTTCGGGTGGCAGAGATAAGAGGAACACCCTGTATATATATATATATATATATATATATATATATATATATATGCACCTGCATATCTAGCACATAAGTATACGATTTCGTGAAACACGCGGCTTGTTCCCGGAACGTTTAAAATTATTTATTAACGCCGGTGTAATTACTGGACTTGGTGCGGTTCAAGATATATGTCCGCCGGATTAACGAGAACTCGCCCTCTTTATAGTACGGGCATGCGCACCAAGAAAACTACCGTATTTATAGCCCGATGGACTTTAATAGAGCCGCAATAAAGAGTCATTATATCTGCCGTAGAAATAGGCTTAAATTATTCGGCATGGCGTGTATACTACCGATCAAACGTACGCGCAGATGTTCTCGCACGTATCCATCAGCCGTACCTGTAAATATATTACCGGCTCACAAAAATAGAGGGCACTGTCGAGGATTATAGATTTGTTGTGAAGGGCGTCTCAAAATGCCCTGGCACTTTTAATTGCGCGCCATTTTTTTTTGTGGCGTACATAGAGTAATAATCTTTGACAACTGGCATCAGGAAGTACTACGGTTTAGTCATGGAGAATTACACGATCGAGCAACGGATAGAAATTGTTATTTGCTGCATTGTTACTGCATAGTGGTTGCGAACGAAGTTTTATGGTCGTGTAATCGATTTTTTTGATAGGTTTATATTATAGATATTGATATAAAAGTTGTTACACTTAAGGCCTTAGGTCACTCTGGAGGCCGGAAAATAGGCTTTTTGGGGATTTTTTTTTCAGAAAAACTACAAAATAAATCGAGATTACAAAAACGGGTGTTTATCATACATATCAGTGACTGTATGCGATAATTTTTTTGAAGCGATTAATTTCAAAATTGCGGCTGTGCAGCGTCTATCTCAAAAATGCATTGTTTAAGTTGGCCGGAAACATAACAGACAATTTTCAACCGATTCACTTGAAATGTTGAATATATCTTGAAAATTACATTGTCTGTCGGAGTACGTAGGATTTCTTTTTTATATTGCATACTTCATTTGTTATTAACAATTATCTGACGATTTTTTAAGTAAATTTTTGGAAAGTGAAAAATTTGCCTAAATGACCTGATAACAAATGAACTGAATGAAATAAAATGAAATTTGCCTAAATGAAATGATAATAAATGAACTATGCAATATAAAAAAATCCTACGTACTTCCATAGATAATGTATTTTTCAAGATATATTGAACGTTTCAACTGAATCGGTTGAAAATTATCTTGAGAATTATTTTGAGATAAACGCTGCACAGTCGCCATTTTAAAATTAATCGCTTCAATAAAATTATCGTATACATTCATTGATATGTATGATAAACACCCTTTTTGTAATCTCGATTTATATTGTAGTGTTTATGAAAAAAAAACCTTTTTTTTCAGGCTCTAGAGTAGCCTAACCCCTTAATAAATACACTTTCGAAATACATTTGAAAAAAATATATATTTATTTAATTCACTATTTATAGACGGAAATGGTAGTTAAAAAAAGGTCTTAAAAAAATCGTAGCAGGTAGCTGTTGATGAAATCTCGGAGATAGATCATCCGAAACAAAAAAATCAAACGGTTTTATATTCAGTATGTTAATGGCTATAGCGCATATCACACGATTTTTGATATATGCAAAATAACGAAATGGCGGACATTGTTCGAAAAAAAACGTGTTTTTTCACCGTTTTTGGTCAAAAAATAGTAATTATGAAAATTTAAAAAAATTCTTGATATGTGCTATAGCTATTGTTGTAAAGAATATGTGGTTCAAATTTCACAAGTATTGGTTCAGTAGTTTCGAAGATTTTATCAAGAAACCGTCGAGAAACGTTGTTTCGAGAAAAACGTGTTTATAGTTTGTTTGGGTTACACAAATACATTAGAAAATTTGTTGTATGTATTACGAAAGTGTATTTATTAAGTGTAACAACTTTTATATGAATATCTATAATATAAACCTATCAAAAAAATCACGAACATAGCCTTTTTTAGCGCCTAAAGTGAAAAGACCCCTTAAGTGATGTTCCTTGTAAGCTACGCTGTGCTTCATTCGATGTAAAATAAAACACTGTCTTTCCAATTCAGCCTCATAATTACACATGATATTTTATCTCAATGATCTGTTTGCATTACGTGCGTCTGCGTGGACAGAAGTTTTTTTTGGCATTCGCCATCCAAAAGGACTATTGCACGGGTTAGAATCTTCACGCCAACGTATGCCCCGTTACGTTCCTCCGTCGTTGCAGTCGGTTAAAGTGCATAGTAATGTCGCCGCAAGGCGCTGTACCACGAGCTTGGACCATAAAGCATGATAAAGGCGTGAAGAGAATTCCGGAAGCGCGCTTTATGTGCCGGAAAATGCGATGCTTTTCATAGAACGCGTATATGTCTCGGATATGTAATGCGAAAGAGCGAGAGGAGGGGGGGAGAAAGCATAAGTCCAGAACGCATGCACTGGCGCTGTGCTTTGCGTTGCTCTTGAGACTGTCGAGGGGTTTTGGTGTGGGTTGAGAAATGAGCCAAAGGAACTAATTCGTGCGGGTACGAGAACTTCTTACGAACCCTCAGGGCGGTCCGAGAAATACCTCTTGAACGCGGCCGTTTCATTTCTCAACGGTCGAATTATAAATGGCCGTGACGGTGTGTTGCTTTTCTACCAAAGTACTTTCCTCTTCCGAGGCTCCTCGAAGTAACGCAGCTTCAACTTTTTCATACTTTTTCAAGACAGTGATATAGATAGAGATGTGAATCGCAATAAAAATAATAATCACGAAGAGTTTTTTCATTTACCATGATCCTTTCGATCATTGGAAAAACTTCCAATCGTTTCGCCTTTACTCCGCAGTCGTCGATTCGAATTGCATCACTGCATCGCATTTTCACGAGGGCACAAGGAAACTGTGAAAAATCTGCGCGGAAATGGGTGTATTTAACCGACTGCCAGTTACCATCGGAAGGTACTTTGGTGCGTTCGGCAGTCGCAAGCGCAGCCGCGTGGTCACCCATCCGAGTATTGGCCCGGGCCGATCCACTTGGACCAGATCGCGGTCATGACTCCGCAGCTCATAGCAGGAACCGAAATGAACGGAAGAATGAAGAACTCGATGGAGGACGACGAGGAGGCTGATGCGAAGAGGGGAGGAAGGAAGATTCTTTCATCGACACGCTACGACGATGGGTGGACGCGGTTGGAGGCACTGCGACGACGATTACATGGCAAAAAGCCTGGGTGAATTACGCTCCAGATACGCCGGGGACAGCTCTCTCGTATAGAAACGACGGAACGCACGAACCGCATCTTTATGATGGCCATTAATGTCCAGTGCAAAAGCTCTCCAGCGGGGAACATCGTGATGGTCATAGCGCCGCCTTCGAAAGATCTAAACGATGCGTCAACGCTGTGTCTGTATATTCCTCTCTTTCTCTCTACTATTGACCTCCTCCGAGTCTCTTTCTCTCATGGTCCTCTCTTTTATTCTCCTTAATATCTGACAGGTCTGCTGAAATGCTTTATGGAATTCCCCTTTGAATTGCATGACTCGTCCTAGTCTCCGATAAATGTGCCACATTGACGGGAATTTCGATCGAGGGATAAATATGAACAATTTCTGTTTCGTAATATTCCATTTACTTGCCTACTCGAATATTCGTTCTCGTTTTGTCAACTATATGGAAAAATGGCTGACACGACTGTTAGATTCGAATAGGGGAGTCCCGGGCATAGCGAACAGCGTGGGCAAAGCGAATACCCCCACGTGCAGAGTTTGCGCGTGGGGGTATTCGCTTTGCCCAGTCTGTTCGCTATGCCCGGGTCTCCCCTACTACCCGCGCAGCGTTTGCGCGTGGGGGTATTCGCTTTGCCCAGGCTATTCGCTATGCCCGGGTCTCCCCTACTACTCGCGCGAATACCCTCACGCGCAAACGCTGCGCGTGGGGGTATTCGCTTTGCCCAGGCTGTTCGCTATGCCCGGGTCGCTCCTACTGGTGCTCCGTGGATAATTTCTATTGCAATTTACCTCAAGGAGGGGGATCCGGTTTTATCGATCGAAAAATAGGTTTTCGGTTGTTTGCATTTTCTTGTAGTTTATAGTCTTGAAAATATTCCCTCCAAATATCGTTGAGAAATTCGCGAAATTGGGGGAGTTATAGAGGTTAGAATGGACGGGTGCACCGCAGGTAGAATACAAGCTGCGAGTCAAACTTGCTGAAAGGAGGCCATCCTTCGGGCTCCAAGAAGCATGGAGTGCTGAGAGAGAGGCTGGCAGTGTTCAATACGATTTCTACTCGGAGGGAGAAGCACCCCTATAGGGCGCTGGAAAAGCCGATTGAGCGTAAGTGACTGAAATCAACGATGATTTCTACCGATTTATACCGAAACTTTTAACGCGTTTCTGTCGAAACCACTGGTTCAAACTTGTACCCACGATATCTCAGGAACCACTGAATCGATTCACCAAACATTTTCACGCGGTTGTTCAGAATACGTACCTACAGCAAATACCGCGGAAAATAGTCTACATAAAAAAATACGGCATGTACAACGTAAAGATGACTTTAACAAAACGGCAAAAAAAAATCGTTAGCGTGGCGCGATTTTGTGATGTTTATTTTTCCAATGCGATCGAGCAACGGGCTATAATTGGTCATTTGTTTTTTGGTGATCAATTGGTGATCAATTATCGATTTTGCCGCAGCGCCTCGGACTTCTTTCAGGCGTCTCGTACAACTTTAAACGCGATTTTTTCGAAACGACTTTTTTCGAACTGGGAGGACGGATTACTCGAACACCTTTGCGCGGATTGATCAGAAATTTTGGAAGTAGCTTCACAATTACATTCTCTATGGGAGTACGTAGCCGTTTTTCGATTAAATGTAAACTTTTCTTTTCATAAACAATGTACTACTTATTTTTTGGACAAAAAATCGATTTATTTCTTTCAAAGTGCGTTTTTTTTTAATTTTATAAAAACTCACTATGTCATCCCATAGCTGGTAATATATAGATTATCATTTTTTTTAATTTTTGTTCCAGATCTTATACTTTACGAGGAAACCGTCTTCCCATGAAGCTATTTGTAAAAAATACGTTTTCAAGATGGGCTCTGTTGCCGCTGTGTTGTATGAAAATTATAACAGACTTTTTTTTATACTTTAAAATGTGTTAAAAAACGCTCTCAAAAGAAATCCTATTCCTTTTTTCATACTCACAAAATAAATTGTCAAAGTTAGGTCTTATTTTTTTCCGCTAGTGTTATCCCTTAACCCTTTGCGGCATAGTGTAACACTGGTGTTACGCCTAATTCAATTCAGATTTTGACGATTCGAAAGTGTTTTTTAATTAAATATGGCGGTTGTAAATGCGTTTTGAGATCCCGAGGACTTTAATAACTACTAAAACATACCTATTCAATTTTTATTTTTCACGTAGCGGGTGTCATCAATAACGAAAGTGCAAAAAAAAACGTGCACGTAAAGAAAAATGTATGTTTCAAAGGGTTAACGGGTCTGCATAAGCTTGGGGTCCAAAAAGCAGAGCGATTTTCAATATTTTGTCCTGATGATACTAATGGGATGACGAGGTCCCGATTTCACACATAATTTACACATACTCTTGCCGAGTTCAATTTTTTATCGATAACTATTGATAAACAATGAAGTTATTATTACTCAAACAAAGTACCACAGCCGTAAAGTAAAAAAATGTTCTTTTACTATAACAATAAACCTTCCTTACAACCGGATGCAACTTTTAAATATTGTCACTTACAAAAACGTAAACCTGTCCGAAAATTGTAGTGATCTTCCCCGTACCCTGATGTCATGTGGTGAATCCGTGCCTTAAGAGGTGAAACCCGTAGTTTCGGTAGCTCTCGCCAAACGAGAAGGTTAGAAAATGCGAACAGAATATCGAGCGATCGGGAAGAATGTATCGAGAGTAGGTTGGTCGAGGCGAAATGAACAAACCGGAAGGTGTGAGCCGAAAACCCGACTGTTGCGGCTAAGTAGAGTGGAGAGTGAGAGTGATAAAAAATAGAGGGGTTAAGGTAGCGGAAGGTGAGAGAAGGAACGAAAAAGAGGCGGAAGGAAGTAGGAAGGAGAGAAGGAGGAGTAACGGGGGAGAGTGCGCGAGCGAGAGGTATCCGGCAAACGAGTGTAGCGTATGATTTAAGGGGGTCCCGGAGCCCACCCTACATGCGCCAAGGATATGAGTTACTGCGCCATATAATTCCATAATTCAGATTCATACCCGGAGTTTACGGCGTCTGGGTAACAAGCAGACTGCGCCCGTTGTTTTATGGCTGTATATACCTCTCCTCTTCTACTCCTACGCTACCATTCGCCTCTTCACGTCCGCGAGATTCAATGCACACATACGTACATTTCCACATACGTATGTCGAGAGCAGCATCCCTCTTCCCGTTCCATCCCCCATGCGTTTGAGTCACCGTTCAGTTAGCCTTTTTAGCTCTCTACCTCTCCATCTTTATCTCTCCCTCTGCCCTCCCCGGGTCAGCCCTCCCTATCCTACCTGTCATTTTCGTCGCTCCTTCAATTCCCAGGGCCCTCCTCGTTACTCGCTCTTTTTCTCACTCCTCCCGCGCCGGCACGTCACATCGAAGCGACCGAAAAATTCGCCAACCCTTCGTCGACCTTCGACGAGGTATATACATTTCAAAGAAAGCTCCCGAACAACGCCAATCGCCTCATGTTCAAGGCGTACAGAGTTGTTACGAGCTTGGCTCTTCGCACACCCAACTCGGGGTACTCAACGTTGGAGCACACTCCCCATCCTCCGTACCATCCCTTCCTTCGCTTACCCACTCGCGAACCGCTCCTCGATCTTCCAAGGGCCCTCCTCGGCGCGGGAATTCCACTCTCGCTCTATTTCGCGTAATTCATGCCCTCGCGAACGAGGCGCTCTCTGACTTTGTTCAAGGACTCAAGTGGCTTTTTTGATGATGTACAGGCCCTCGTGTGCGCGTACGTCTATGTGTCACCCTTCTCTTGCTCTCTCGCTTTGTTCCATTCTATAGGTATGTACCCTCCGGAGGGGCTGCTGAAGTGATCTCTCACCGTGGAGATCTTTCAAAGCCCGTTTCGCATATAAGCCTCTCGAGAAGAGACCCCAAGCACTTCTCAACAATCAGCCAAGTATTCCCTTACGCACGAGCGAGACCGTCACGTTCATACAGAGCCAGTTGCAATATTTATGTGTTAACTTTGGCAATATTTTTAACACGAGCGATTACTCGGCGACACTTAGACTAGGAATAGTACTCGAGAATTGAATCCGGTCGCGACGAAACCCAATCGGGTTCTCGATTGAGTCTGCGACGAGAATGAACGTCGAGACGGGTGGGGATCGGAAATTCGAACGATGAATATTCAGAAGAAACGAAATTTCGAATTCAGTAATGAAGATAACGAGAGTCTGATAATGGTAGTGGGAAGTGGGAACTGAAATTTCCGCATGGATTTTTATTACGCCGATGTCTGAATCTGGTCTGGAACCTGGCATGGCAAATAAATAAACAAATTCTAATACTAAAAGGTATAAATTAAAATAGACGTAATTTATATTTATTTATGAAGAGTGCTCATAATATCAAAACAAATGAGCACAAACACAACTGTCCTAACAAATGTCATTATGGAGTTCCAGTGTCCACCTCCCATCTTCATCCTCAGACTCTCGGCATCATGGGTAATGAATTGTACTCACAGTAACAAAACAAATGAGCACAAACTCGGCTGTCCTAGTATATGCTATTAAGGAGTTGCATTGCTCACCTCCCACCTCCATAATCAGACCAGCTCCACGGTACCATATTGTTGCATTGCCAACGAAGTTACAAGGGTATTCTAAATTTCAGCTCAATCGGATGCAAGCAAGTGCTTGAAAAATGGATTACAAATTTTGAACCGGAAAAACATACTCGGAAAGGTTTGCTGTAGCACAATCGGTTATTCGACGTTTCACAAAAATCCTCACAACTTGATCAATTTTGGCAATTGTTCCAAAATCTTTATTGCAAATTGATCCTTCGTAGTCACCGCGGGTAAAATCGACCCGTCAATCAACTTTGGGCCCAAATACACATTAGTTCCCGGCTTTGAATGGGACTAGTGTCGCCATCTGTCTGAAGATTGGAGTATCCTCTATACGTAATATTATTAGTACCTTTTTTAAAACGCGTACCAGGCTGCTATTTTTTTTCCCAAAAGGACTATATCAAAAAGTTTTAGATTCCAATTTTGTTGAGTGCATTTTTTGTGCAAGAAAAAGTGCATTTTTTTCGTTTTCATCTCTTCATGAATTAAACAAAATATTTTGCCATTTCATTTCTTACGAATAAGTTTTTCGTACGTCATCTACAATATTCAAAGCATGTTCAGTAATTTTTTGAACCTTTTTGAATAGATAGCTCGGTTACAATACTGGTTTGAAAATTGCCTGGGTAGAATTAACCCAGTCTTACCACCGTGATCGAAATGGGAAGTATGACCAAAGGGTTAAAGTTACGATCGGCTATAAAACTATGCAATTCTCGAATCAAAAAACGATCCCAACTCGAACGATCAAAAATCGTTTTTCTGAAGTGTCAAGCTCACGCAGACGTCTTAACCAATGAGGTCCACCCGAATAACGTCAGGGGCAAAAAATGGTACCCTATGAAGCGCATCGTACATCGAGCTGCCACTCGATCTAAAAAAAAATCCAAATCGTCATTCTCCTGCCCGCAATAACCGTCATCCCCCATTCCACCCTTCGGTAAGTTATATCAGTTGCACTATCAACCGCACGTTCAAGTTTCCAATGTACATAAGAGCACGTATTCACCGAAGTACATGGGTAACCTGAGTGTATGTGGAACAGTGCAAAAGCATCGATGGTCGATACCGTCACAGCGCGGAACTCGAGAGAACTGCGCTTGACGTTTATGAGCGACGCACTTTCATCCCCCCATCGCTCGAGCAACGTCGCCGCGACTCTCCACACCGCGCTATATGGAGGGTTGTACGTGAAATATCCCGAAGTGACGCGCGATTGGGGATGTTCACCAACCACCCCCCACACCCTCTGCCCCCACCCTCTGCCCCCCCCCACCCACCACCCAGTTGTCCTCCCCCGCAAAGAGACACGACGAGGAGGAAGCTCACGGTAGTCATGTGTCTATGGACGTGTATATGCATTGGTCACGATCGCGAGCAACGGGAGAACAGAATATTCGACGGAGATGTAAATACACCTATCTCTTCGTGAATTATTACCCTTACGAACGACTATCTCGCGTATGTCGAGAAGAGGGGTGGAGGCACATTGCACGGGAGGAACTCTGGCACCCATACATATATATTTAAAATCGCAGACCGGGGCCAACGGAGAGAGGATTCAGACTATTCCTATCCAATGTTGAAACGACAGAGTACTAAATCATGTTCCGAAATCTCTGGGTCCCGATCCCAGGACACCAATTTTTTAAATCGTCCTCTTTCTATTTTACTCCCCCTTACTTTTTCTCTTCCTCTTCTCCCCCCTTCTCGCACTCTCTCTCTCTCTCTCTCTCTCTCTCTCTCTCTCTCTCTCTCTCTCTCTCTCTCTCTCTCTCTCTTTCTTTCTTTATTTTTGGCGTTCCTTACCTCCTTCCATCACTTCATCAGAGTTTCCTCCTATTTTTAAAACCAAATTATTCGAGCACCTGTTAAGCAGTGAACGCCTCCTAGTACAGTTCGTGCTGTCGCTGAAAAACCCCGTAATCGGAAAAAATTAGGAGAAGGCTAGTTTTTTGACAGGTGAGTTTGTAGGTGCCGCGGATGCTAAATCCAAGTTTGCCTAAAAATCGTGTTGTAGGTTTTTTTTAGGGGATGAAAGGGGGTGGGGTGGATTGATGCCAAACTACAACCCCTACGAGGTCGGCGCCGCGAGACAAAATGTGCAGAAATATCCGGACTTTAGTTTCGTCCACAGCGCCGATGTCGCGGAAGTTCATTTTGGAGGTGAAATAGTGGGGTGAAATTTTGAATACTCAGTTTTAATTCAATAACTCTTTAGAAACAATTCTTACACTTTTTGTTGTCATGGAAACGTTGTAGCCCTTGAAAAGACGCGTCGATCGAGTATTTCATCATCCCTCTCCAATAATATCTTCACCCCCAAAAAATGGTTGAAATACAAAATAAATAATTGTTTATTGAATAACTTAAAAACAATCGATTTTTCGGGTATGGTTCAAAGGTACAAAATGTACAGAATAATTTTCTCTATATTTTTGTTTCTATGGACCATCCTTGAATTTTGATTTTCCAACCCCTGTCGGGGATGGAAAATTCAAAATGAATTTCTGGGAAAACTATCGACCGCACGAATTCGCCGCCGTGGAAGAATTTGTAGCTCGAACCCTCAGCTACATTTTTGTCCAAGGCACCAAATTCGTATTTCTTTATTTTCGGTCAATAGTTTTCCCAGAATTTCATTTTTAATTTTCAACCTCTGAGAGGGGTTCGGAAAAGCAAAATTCAAGGGAGGGTCCATAGAAACGATAATATGAGAAAAATATTCTCTATATTTCGTATATTCAAACCATCCTCGAAAAATCGATTGTTTTTGAGTTACTCAATAAACAATTTTGTTTGTTTTGATACTTCAATAATTCCTTTGGGAGTGAAGATATTATTGGAGAGAGATGATCAAATACTCAATCGACGTGTCTTTCCAACGGCTACCACGTTCCCATTTGAACAAAAATTGTATGAATTTTTCCTAAAGAGTTATACAATGAAAATTGATTTTTCAAAATTTCACCTCACTTTTTCATCCCCAAAATGAACTTCCACCACTTCGGCGCCATAAAGGCGGATTTTTCTGAACATTTTTTCTCCCGGCGCCGACTCCCATCCCCATTCATGTTCTAAAAAAACCCTACACCCCGATTTTTAGGCAAACTTGGATTTAGCACCCGCGGCACCTACAAAATCACCTGTCAAGAAACTAGCCTTCTTCTAATTTTGTCCGATACCAATATACAACACGACTGTACTATTCTTCTTATTGGGCATGATTAGGGATCTCTAGCCTGCTGGGTCCAACAGTACCTACATCACTAATATGGTACTTCAATTCGCGCTTATTATTGTTAATTAATTTTAAGGTTAGTTTAAGTATATTAGTTTTATGGTTTATTATATCGCAGAGCGCCTTCTTGATTTCACTTATTGTTATTTATTCATGAGAATTGTTCCATATTCTATCGCATTTCATTCGGAACTTTTTTACTTTTATTACTATTTTAATATAGATCTAATTTGTGTGTATACTTGCGCTCTAAAACCGATCATTTTGTAAGTTTTTGCCAAACTGTACTTATATTTTGCCCCATAGAGTGCCAGGGCATAAATAAACATTAATTAATTAATTAATTCTCTCTCTCTCTCTCTCTCTCTCTCTCTCTCTCTCCCTCTCTCTCTCTTTCTCTCTTTTCGTGCAAGCACACCAAAAAAGGCAGGATGGCCAAGGATGGAGAAAATCGCCTCGAGTAAATTCTCGTCATTTTTCCTCCAGGAAATTTGAACTGCAACACGTCACTGACACCGTGTCAGAGGGCTGTTGAAAAAAAAAGAAGAAAACCTGTCGCCATGTCGCGTGCCATTAAAGTTATCCGGATATTTCGTCTTGACTCTACTATAACCGTCTTCACCGCTTTGGACCTTTTTCTCTTTAGAGTCTTTAAAAGCGCGATTTCATAATAAATAATGTGTATTGGATAGAAGCACGATGGAAAGATAAGTGGCCTTCTATCAACTTCTATCCCATACTATCCCAGGGTATTAAGTGAAACTGGCAGCTGCGTTCTCTCCCGTGGAATAAATGGAAACGGTCCATTCATTTTTATAAGGTAGAAAGCGGACGCCAATGGCACGGTTTATCGTGCTGTCACTTTTTTTGACGTCATTCACGCTTTCCCAAAGTATACGTCATATGTGTTACGTGGAATGTGCATTCGTGCATGGGCTGTGAAATAAATCATTTATTTAGGAAGAGAGCATCGCCTTCGTTCGGTAACCTTTGCTGATTGCATTTTCGTTTAGGGCGGGACACCACTGTGACGGGTAAAAAAAATCAATTGTTTAAAATTTTCTCAGTCTACATATTCAAGAATGTGAAAATATTTCTTATGTTTAAACATTGATAATTGACCAACCTGTAGACGATTTAGTGAGAGCAGGTAGCGCAACGATTTACGTTCACTCAAACTTTCGATCGCGTTTTTCTCGCATTTCTCGACCTGGCCGGAATAATAGCACTAGCTATATTTGTCCGATTTTTTATTCTAAAAAACCCGAATTTTTGTAATAGCGGTAGCTTTCGTCGTGTGTAGTGTATTTTTAATGAAGTTCAGTATTTTTTAAGCCCCGAAATATTAGTCAACATTCCGCCCAAATTACACTTTTTTTAACACCCACCACTTTGTGTATTTCTTTCGAAAAAACGCTACATACAACGAGGACTACTTTTATACAGATTATCAAACTTTTTTATTCAATTTTCTTTCTCTGTTATACCTCAATAACACTGGTGATCTTTAATTTTTTAAAATAAAATTTGCACGAAATCCGTTCAACGTGTTCTTAACTACATACCTTTTTTCCCAACCCCAAATAAACAATCAAGTAGATAAAAAAATCGAAAAAAAAACAACCACTTTTGGCCCGTCACAGTTCTCTCTAAACGATAAGGGGTACACGAATATAAAATATTTTAAATATTTACACATAAGAATATAAGTGTGAGTGCCCAGATTTCTGCGAGCTGCTGGGGGGGTGCCAGACAAGCGAAAATTGGCGGGTGTTCCGGTGCGTCACCTGTCAAGTCTCGTGAAGCTTTCCAGACCTAATGCAATCTCATATTTCGAATGGAAAAAAAATTATGACTGACAGCGTTGAGGCTGTACAACGGTTACCGAAAAAAGACTTCGATCAGATTATCCATATACGTTCCGGCTCTGTCCGCCGGAACGATGTGCCCTTTGTTCACCACACGTTGAAATCACGAAGCCAACCCGTGCACATACCTTCGACGATTTTCCACTCCGTCGTTCGTTAACGTCGGGACTCCCTGTTACGTGTGTCCTCGGTGTCTCGGATATACTCTGAAAGTAGACAGAATTTATCGTGCGGCTGTCGGAAACTGGCAGCTGGATATGTGACTCGCGATCTCCTGCTTCCGCGTCGCCCATATCGGCCACGAAATGGTAATTCTTTGGATAAGTGACTTTTCCGAAAAATTTTTGTTTTCTAATAAACCCAAACAAACCCAATATAGGCGTTGAAATGGTAAAATATGCCCTATTTCATCACGTGTTTCCACAAACTTCAAAACTTCATAACTTTTACCCATACTTTAACCCAAACGCAAGCAAACCCAATATAGGCGTCGTAATTTTCAAAAATGCATTATTTTATCACGTGTTTTCGCGAACTTCAAAAAACTCATAACTTTTTGTTGGGGGGGGGGGGGGGCGTGAATTTCAGCTTCCCCCGACTGAACATCATTTATATGTTCAGTCGGGGCCTATATTGGATTTGTTATTGGTGTACAACCCAATGAATGAGAAAATAGCGACAAAAAAAAAGTTAAGATTATTTTTCGGTAAAGTCACTTATCTAAATAGTTACGAAGATTGCAACTGCAAATAGTACAGTCGTGCTGTATATTGGAATCGGGCAAAAATTAGAAGAAGACTAGTTTTTCGACAGGTGATTTTCTAGGTGCCGCGCTAAAGGTGTTAAATCCAAGTTTGCCTAAAAATCGGGGTGCAGGGTTTTTTTAGGGGATGAAGGGGGATGAGTGTGGATCGATGCCAAACTACAACCCCTACGAGGAGGGCGCCGTGAGACAAAATATTCGGAAAAATTCGGGCTTTGGTTTCGTCCACAGCGCCGAAGTTGTGGAAGTTCATTTTGGGGTGAAATTTCGATAAAATCAGTTTCAAGTCGATTACTCTTTAGGGAAAATTCATACAATTTTCGTTCGAATGGGAACATTGTAGGCCTTGAAAAGACGCATCGAGTATTTGATCACCCCTCTACAATAATATGTTCGCCACCAATAAAATGTTGAAGTATTAAAAAAAATGATTTATTGAATAACTCAAAAACAATAGATTTTTCGGGGATGGTTCGAATGTACGAAATGTAGAGAATAATTTTCTCTATATTTTGGTTTTCATGGACCACCCTTGAATGTTCCTTTTTCCAACCCCTCTCCGGGATTGAAAATTCAAATTGGAATTTTGGGAAAACTATTGACTGAAAACAAAGAGATACGAGTTTGGCGCTGTGGACAAAAATGTAGCTAAGGGTTCAAGTTACAAATTGTTCCACGGTGGCGAATTCGTGCGGTCAATAGTTTTCTTAGAATTTCCTTTTGAATTTTCAACCCCCCACAGGGGTTGGAAAATCAAAATTCAAGGGTGGTCCATAGAAATGAAAATATAGAGATAATTATTCTCTACATTTCGTACATTTAAACCATACCCGAAATATCGATTGTGTTTGAGTTATTCAACAACCAGTTTTTTGTTGATATTTTAACAATTTTTTTGGGGGTGAAGATTTTATCGGAAAGTGATGATCAAATACTTGGTCGACGCGTCTTTTCAAGGGCTACAACGTTCCCATTCGAACAAAAAATGTACGAATTTTTCCTAAAGAGAATTAAAACTGATTTTTCAAACTTTCAACCTACTTTTTCACCCCCAAGATGAACTTCCACAACTTCGGCGCTGTGGACAAAACCAAAGCCCGGATTTTTCTGAAAATTTTGTCTCACGGCGCCCTCCTCATCGGGGTTGTAGTTTGGCATCAATCCACACCCCCTTCATCCCCTAAAAGAAACTCTGCACCCCGATTTTTAGGCAAACTTGGATCTAGTACCCGCGGCACCAACAAAATCACCTGTCCAAAAACTGGCCTTCTAATTTTTTTCCGATTACGGTGGTTTTCAGCGACAGCACGACTGTACTAAAAGTCTAGATGACATCATTTTTTTTTCTTCCAAACGAAAATTCGTATGCAGAAATAAATCGAAAACGAGGTGGCACGTGTGCAAATCTGATGCCCGAGAAATTTTATCGCGTACTTCAATTGTGTTAGCGTAAATACATAGACGTCGAGAGGTATTTCCAGAAAGTTATGGCCACGTTGAATGGAGAGGGAGAACCGGATGAGGCGTCCAACGCGATTTATCGCGATGAAACGGCTCGTACTTTTAATACTCCAGCTTATATACGTCATTATTAGACGGAGCAGCTGTTCGTCAACGTTCGGAGGATAAAAACCCGGCTGTGCTCGGAGGTCCGGCGATCGGCGGGCCGTCAGGCACGTGATAAAATCGACCCCTTATTTCACGCCTATATATATATATATCTTCCTGCGTCAACTCAACGATCGATAACGACGATACGGCCGCGTTGAAACCAATTTACGAGGTCCATTATAATTTACAGGACGCTGCAATCTCTGCGCGATGCCGTGCCAAGGCTAATATTAATACGAAGCTCGCGCGAAAAAGCACGTAGGCGTTTACGGACACGGCGAGATACCTGGCTTCTTGAAACGCTTGAAAAAAATATTTCATCGTTGAAAAAAGAAAATCCAAACATTACTCGCTCGCATTTTTGTCAGGTGATTTTACCACATTCCCTCTTTTTCGCATTTTTCACGCGAATTTTATTTCACCAAAATTGCCGACGTTTATGTATAGGGTGTCTGAAATGAACTGACATTTTAATATGAAAAGTACGAATATTTTTATTTTAATATAAGGTACGAGCATGGAGGTTATATGTGCAAGTCAATATCCGATGAATGACCGCCTCGTCCCTGTTCGCAAACGCTTTCGTTCTAATGTTGAAATTTTAAATAAAATTTTGGTATAATTGCCGACTAATTTCATCAATGGTGCGTCCAATTGCTTCTTCGAGCTCGAGGATGGTCTGTTGATAATTGGCATACACTTTTCCTTTCATAAAACTCCAAAGAACGAAGTCCAATGGCGACAGTCGCATGATCTTGTTGGCCATTTTTCAAAACGGTGTACACTCTCAAAAGAAGAGTTTTCAAGCTAACCATCTCAAATTCCTAAACTACATTCTTCACCACACTCTTTATCTTGCTATGGAACCTGTTTTTTTTTCATTTTCATATGTTTTAATCGACAAGCTGTCGAAAAAATAGCTTAAATTCGATACTTTTTTTCAAAACGCCGCCATTTTCTCAACTTTGATTTAAAAGAAACCTCCATAGCAAGATAGCGGCTTTCATACTGATTAATAATCTTTTCGGAGTATTTCCCCGTTGGGATATCGGACCAATAAGCGAATGTTATTCGTCTGGATAGCGGCTCAGTTCCCGCCGTATTTCCAATAGACGTTCATATTATTGTGATTCGTGTCAGCTAGTATCCGCACGAATAACATATACGAGTATATAATCGTCCGGATAAAATCTGTTAAATTGTTAAACAAACTATCCGGACGAATAATGTACACGTATTCGTCCAAATAAAATCTTTATAATTTTGTTTGCGTTTATTTGCTGGGGTTTGTGTGTTTGGGTGTGTTTGTTTGGGTTAGATTGTATACGTTTGTTTGTTTGGGTGTGTTTGCTTGGGTTTGTCTGTTTAGATTTGATTGTTTGGATTAAATCTTTATAATTTTCGTTGGGTGGGTTCGTTCGTTTGGATTTGTTTATTTAGGTTTGTTCGTTAGAGTTTGATTGTTTGGGGCGTTGTACAGCGTGAACTGCGTGAACTGAGCTGGATAACCGGACGGCTCGCCACAGCGTAACCTCTTTACAAATTTTGTTTCAGATAGTATTTACGGCTACAACCGTGTTCCCCGTGAGGACTCATTTTTGTCGAAGACAATTTCAACCGTTAAACAATGCAAAAAAAAATAAAAATAAATGCTTTGAAATATATTTTCAGTTCTCCATGAGTTTGTTTGCGTTTGACATAAAAAAATCAGACTGATCAGCGTATTCTAACCATTGAAAAAAAAATCGCGAAGATCAGCTATTGTTTCGACCCGTTACACTGTGATAATCCCTTAAAATACAAATATTCGTACTTTTCAAATAAATAACACGTTTTAGTAATAATTTAAAATATTCGGTCATTTTGAGACACCCTTTATTATAATAAGGATGATAGGACGACGTCCAAAACGAAGGACACCGTGCAACAGTCGCAGGATTTTCACGGCGCAATCTTCGAACGAGACTAAATCAGTTCGCGGTAAACCGCGTGCAAGTAAAGGGAACACGATGAGTGACGTCGAGGAAAAAATGAAATAACGGTGGAGCGAAAGTGGATTAGGGATGACGACGAGATAAAAGAGAGCGCGGTAAAATAGATTCTCAAGTAATGTTTCGCGAACAAAGGAGCCGAAGGGTGGTGACTGGAGGGGAACGGAGTGACGAAGAAACTGCAGAAGGGGTGAGTGGTTGGATGCGGTTTGTGGCGCGCTGCAGACGATGCAGGGGAGGTTGTTCGTGAAGTTGGCGAACGTCTCGTTTTCTCGACCTACACATACCTACTTGTATACGTATATGTACATGCGGAAAGGTGAATCCGAGGTTATTCGACGGCGAGGATCATCCTCGTAGTACCCTACTGACCCCATACTCGACCTTTTATAAGCCCAATGTCGTTGAAATCCCCGTTGGATGAATATAATCAGTTGGGGCTAACATAAGTCTATTCTCGTGCAGAAATTTGTTGGCAAGTCCCCAGA
>OZ023317.1:41459158-41485319 GCA_964007375.1 Ophion obscuratus
GAAACTATGGCAAGTAGCAGAAATATTCTATTTCGCGTGAGAACTTTACATCTGCTGACTATATCATAAAAATTTGAGCGAAATCCGTTCAATAGTTTTTGAGATATCATGGAAGTCAATTCGAAAAATACAGTTTTGAGAAAAACGTTGGCTAATGTTGGATAATGTTGGCTCACCGTTAGTCTGCTATGCCGGGTCCATATAACACGCACACGATTTTTGCTATTTGTGTAAAAAAAAATCGATTTTTTGGATCAGATGAGATGAGCGTCTTAAAAACAGTATTTTTCGACTTTTACAACTGGACGTAACCCTTTAATGAAATCGAATGTTGCTTTGGATGAAACGAGGCCACTCATGAGTGAGTGGTCAGGAAGAGTGCATACTCAGTACCGCTGTCACGTTGTCAGTAGTTGTTTCTAGTAACAGATGATCAATGACAATAGACAACGCCATTAGGCAAACTGTATTAATATATATACGAATATACAGGCCAGATATATGTAGGGAAAGTAGGAGCAAGATGAAAACGCTAAGGTTCAGGTTCAAATTAAACAAAACATGAAACAATCTACTTTAATTATTCTTTTAAACTAATCAACATTTATTAATCTGATAATTTTTTAAACAAAAATATCAGTCTTCCTGATTGTTAGCATAGAATATGTATTTTTAATTTAAGCTTTATTTTTTTGGGTTTGTCCATAAATTACGTCATTTCAAAATGGGGGGGGGGGGGGTCTAGTCGCTGGATGACGGTAACGATAATTGGATTATGACAACAGGAAGGATAGCATGATTTGGGGGGGGGGGTCGAAAATCAGCAAAAATCAATGACGTAATATATGGATGGCCCCTTTCCATCTTGCCCCCCATGTGTGGGGCAAGATGGAAGATGGAAACAGCGCAGGGAGCATGATGGGACTCATGATGGGCATGATTTTTTAGTTTTTCTTCGTCCTCTGGTGGAAATACTGGTGGAAGAGGAACCAAATGCTCTACTAACTCATTTCACACTTTCCAACGTAGACAGTGGTGCGTTGTAAAATATTGCGGCTATGCAATAGCTTGCATTGGGTAGGGGTCAAAATGTCGAATGACCAAATATAGAACGACAATGATTTCGAAACAACAGAATTATGAACTCTCAAAATAACAAAGGTTAAATTATTCGAAATTTTATCCTTTGACCGATGACGAAATCGAATAACTATTACACCAAACGATGATTTACTTGAGAACTCATTTCATTCGAGAACAAATATTCAGATAGTTTGCAGTTTGAGTCATACAACAACAGATTCGAACAATCTTCAACATTCATATCTCCGAAATAGAAAAGAGTGAGTATCTAATACTCGTAATACTATCCATAGCAAAAAACCATATATCGAGACTACATCCTTAGAAACGCAAATGATCGATGGTCCGAAATGGCGAATACCTAAATGGCGAACATGGCATGGCTGCCTGATCCGACTGACCACTAACGCCATCTGCCATCTTCATTCTGAAGCGCAAGTAGTATTGCTCGGGTGGGAGTCGAAATATCGATGGATCAATATTCGGATGGGCTGAAATATCGAATTAAAAAATGTCGAATGTTTGAATATAGATAGATCAATGTTCGGAGGGTTTATATAGTCGTAAATAAAAATTCCGAATACGAATATCTCGAAGTTGAAATATAGCGAAAAACAAAAACCGATTTAAAAAATATTGAGAGACATAATATCGAATTGCTTGTATAAATAACACCAAATAATTCGAGAAGACGAATCTTCGAGTTGTAAATATAGCGACGGGTCAAAAAACAGAAAGCATTAAATCGAACGGCCAAAAAGTCGAGTGGTTAAAATAGCGAAGGTTCAAAATGTCGAATGGCCCGGATGGCGAAAACTTGTGATCGAGACAGATAGCGTTAGCGGTCGGCCGGGACGGCATCCATACCATGTTCGCCATTTTGGCATTCGCCATTTCGGACCATCGATATTTTGCGTCTCGATATATTGCTTTTCCCTATAGGCGGTATTACGAATATTAGATACTCGGTTTTTTCTGTTTCGGAGATAAGGATGTTATAGATTGTTCCAATCTATATTTGTATGTCTCAAATTGCAGACGATCTGAATATACGTTTTCAGATAAATGAGCTCTCGAATAAATGATGCTTTGCTTTATAGTCATTCGATTTTTTTCTTCGATCGAAACATAACATTTCGAATAATTAAACCTTCGTTATTTTCAGAGTTCATAATACTGTCGTTTCGAAATATTTGTCGATCTATATTTGGTCCTTCGATATTTGGATCCCCACCCGCCATTTTGGCATTCGCCATTTCGGACCATCGATATTTTGCGTCTCGATATATTGCTTTTCGCTATAGGCGGTATTACGAATATTAGATACTCGCTTTTTTCTGTTTCGGAGATATGGATGTTATAGATCGTTCCAATCTATATTTGTATGTCTCAAATTTCAGACGATCTGAATATACGTTTTCAGATAAATGAGCTCTTGAATAAATGATGCTTTGCTTTATAGTCATTCGATTTTTTCTTCGATCGAAACATAACATTTCGAATAATTAAACCTTCGTTATTTTGAGAGTTCATAATTCTGTCGTTTCGAAATATTTGTCGACCTATATTTGGTCCTTCGATATTTGGATCCCCACCCTATTGCTCGATCCCAAGTTTTCGCTATCCGGACCGTTCGCCATTTCGGCCCATCGATATTTTAAATGATCGACTTTTTGGTCTTCTCTTTAATGAATTCGAAATTGTAAACTGTCGTAATATTTACAATTCGACGATTTGACGTCTCGAATTGTTTTGTGTACATATACAGGCGAATCGATATTATATCTCTTATTATTTTGTTAAATCTGATATTTGTTTTCGCTATAAATCAACTTCGAGATTTTTGTATTCACAATTTCGATTAACTATTTTACAGACTATCATGAGATTGATCTATCTATGTTGGAACGTTCGTCATTGCTAAATTCGAAATATCGGTCCTTCTGAATATTGATCGTTTGAATTTTCGATTCCCACCTGGTAAACTTTACCAAAAATTAGATCGTTTTGTCCGAAAAATCGATATTGTTTTCTCACTCGAGACGCGTGACTTCGTCACAATTGATACTTCCACACTCATTCGCTCCTCGCAGCCCCTTTAAACTTCAACAGCAGCACTGTGCTCGCACACACTGATTAGTAGCTAGGCTTATGATTCATTTTACCCCGCGTATTCATCTTGCCTCCACTTCTCCTATACGAAGTTTCACAAAATTCGATCGTTTGCTGGACCCTGTAGCAGGGTCCAGCTTTTTCTCTCCCACTCCCCTTGATCCCGCACACGCGAGTGTATTTCCCTCTTTCTTTCTCCCTCTAGACGATAGAGCAGTGTCTGATTCGCTACCAGTTACGTAAACTCGGTAAAAGCGTATAGCCAGCCAGCTCGCTGCTTAATCCACCTTAATCCCCGAGCTGTCGAGAGAACCGGAGACGCCGATCCGGGATGAAACAATTGCCGGGCGCGCGCGCACCCCGCAGCTTCCACGCTTCGCCCAACTTATACTATATCCCGCACGTGTTTCGCACCACGGATATACTCTCATCCTAACAAGCCACTCGACAGCCTGCTCAACAGCAGTGGTATGGACAATCCAGCACGCGGAAATAGCCCATTTCGGTTGGCTAACTTTTCATCGATTTATCCGCAAAAAAATGGATTTTAGCAACGTTACGTATGTGGGTGTTCGACGTTTGGCGGATGATTGAACGAAACAGACAGAGAAAATGGAATGATCGGTTGTAGAGGAGACGGCTACGCATTTTTGAGGGGATTCAATCATTAAGGGGTCTTCTCACTTTAGACGCTAAAAAAGGCCATTTTCATGAATTTATCGATAGGTTTATATTACAGATATTGATATAAAAGTTGTTACACTTAAAAAATACACTTTCGAAATAATTTAATTTACAAAAAAAATGTATTTATGGGACTCAAACAAACTTTAAACGTGTTTTTCTTGAAACAACGTTTCAAGAAAAACTACTGAACCGATCCTTATCAAATTTTAACCACATATTCTTTACAAATATAGCTATAGCGCATATAAAGTTTTTTTTTTTTAATTTCTATATTCACTATTTTTTTGGTCAAAAACGGTGAAAAAAAACGTTTTTGTTTTGTCTTTTCGAAAAAGGTCCGCCATTTTGTTATTTTTACATTTATCAAAAATCTTATGATATGCGCTACAGCCATTAATATACTGAATTTAAAACCGTTTGATTTTTTTGTTTCGGATGATTCGTCTCCGAGATTTCATCAACAGCGCAGACCTACAGTTTTTTAGGACATTTTTTCGACTATCATTTTCGTCTATAAGAGTGACAAATAAATAAAACAATTTTTTTAAATGTATTTCGAAAGTGTATTTATTAAGTGTGACAACTTTTATAGCAATATCTATAATATAAACCTATCAAAAAAATTCATGAAAATAGCCGTTTTTGAGCGTCTCAAGTGAGAAGACCCCTTAATGAAGGGTAAAAGAGTAAGAGGGAGAGAGAGGCGAGAGAGCAGGGGAGAGAGAGAGGTATTTATTTGAAGCTTCTGGACCCAAGCCCCATAGGAGCACCGTGCTCACATTAATCACAACAGTGAAGAGAGCTAGACAGGTGTATCAGATTTGGGTAGATTAAGGTTTTTTCAGAGACAGAGAAAGAAAGGGAGGGAAAGATTCCGGTTGACAACGAACCTATAAGTTGAAAATTAATTGTATTGCGAAATATCCGAACATTTTCTTATGTTGAAACCTCGTCTTTTTATTAATAAATATGGTATTTAAAATTTTATCACAGCAACATTTACATATGAAGATTCACAGAAGAAGCATACCTCATTATTTATAAACTTATGTTAATTACTTAACTTGGTCTTTTGTTTAAATTTTCTTTCCTATTTTCCACATATGCTCAGTCAAAATAATAACGAAATGTTTGTCCTTGTTTGTTTGTTCGCTGGTTTATCCGTTTGTGCTCGTTTGTTTTTCAAATGCCATTCTTGTTATGTTGGTTATAGAGTAATTGTAATTGACTACATAGCGCAATGCCTGAACCCTATTCCAGACTTCAAGCTGTAAAACATTCATCGAAATCGATTCAGTGCAGATTATTTCGCGAGGGATTAATAATTGGATTATACATTATATGCATATATTAATTTATTGAAATTCATTTTATTAATAATAGGTATTATTCATTTGAAAAGTACGAATATCTGATTTCAATATAAGGTACAAATATGGAGGTTATGTGCGGAACACAATATCCGGTAAATGGTCCCCTCGTCCCGTTTGTTAATGTTTGCTCTTTTGACGAAATTTGCAATAACATTTCGGCATAATTGCGGACTGATTTAATTCATGGTGCGTCTAATTGCTTCCTTAAGCTCTGGAATGGACTGTCGATCATTGGCATACACTTTTCGTTTCAGAAAACCCCAAAGAACGAAGTCCAACAGCGACGATTAATTCTCATGGCCGCGGTGCCAGATAACACGACGTGCGGACTTTTCGAACCGTCTTTGCAAAATGTTCACCATTTGTGTATTTGCTCGATCGTGTAATTCTCCATTATTAAAGCTCAATACTTCTTGATGCCAGTTGTCAAAAATTAGTGCTCTATGTTTGCCACAAAAAATAGCGCGTTATTAAAAATGTCAATATATACATATATATATATATATATATATATATATATATATATACGAGGGTGGGGTGAAAAGTTTCCGGCCTGACCAAGAGATGGTGCCACTAGGTCTAGTTTTGGAGCGGCGTCCTACAGTACCTTTCATACCGAGCTTGTATGTACAGTTTCAGCCCAATCGCTACGTTAGTTTGCGTTTGACAGTACATTGCGCGAGACGCTTCCGTTGTTTTCGTAAAAATGGAAAAATTGGAAAAACGTGGTGTCATCAAATACTTCCATTTGAAAGGTTTTACACCAAAACAAATAAAAGAAGAGATGGATTCAGAACTAGGAGACTCCTCCCCATCATATTCAACTATTAAGCAGTGGGTTTCTGAATTTAAAATGGGTCGTGTGAGCACCTCTGACGAGCCTCGCTCAGGACGGCCCGTTGAAGTCACAACTTCAGAGATGATTGAAAAAATCCATAAAATAGTGTTGGAAGACCGCAGGTTGAAAGTGCATGAGATAGCTGAGACCTGTAGGATGTGAGCTGAACGTGTGCGAAATATTTTTCACAACCATTTGAACGTGGAAAAGCTGTGTGCAAGGTGGGTGCCGCATTTGCTAACGCTCGACCAAAAACTGCTTCGAAAAACCATTTCTACCGACAATTTGGCGCTGTATAGGCGTAATCCAAACGAATTTTTGCGTCGATTCATAACTGTTGATGAGACACGGGTCCAACACTACACTCCTGAAAATAAAGAACAGTGAAAATAGTGGGTTGGAAAAGGGGAACCAACCCCAAAGAAGGCAAAAACAATTTTATCGGCAAACAAGGTTATGGCTACTGTTTTTTGGGATGCGAGAGGAATTATATGCATTGATTACCTTGAAAAGGGTATGACTATCACTGGTCAATACTACGCAGAGTTATTGCAACGTTTGAAGCACGAGGTGCAAATTAAACAACCTCATTTGGCGAAGAAAAAAGTTTTGTTTCAACACGATAACGCACCAGCGCATTCGTCGATTGTTGCCATGTCCAAAATCCACGAATTGAAGTTTGAATTGAAGCCGCATCCTCCCTACTCTCCAGACTTAGCCCCCAGCGACTATTACCTGTTTCCTAACCTCAAAAAATGGCTTGGCGGAGAAAGATTTAAGAGCAACGAAGAAGTTATCGAAGCTGTAAATCAGTATTTTGAGGAGCTTGACGAATCTACGTTTAAAACTGGTATAACTAAATTAGAACACCGTTATGAGAAATGTATCAGTGTTGATGGAGATTATGTTGAAAAATAAAGCAAAAAAAAATGTTTAAACATCGTTTTTCTTGGTCAGGCCGGAAACTTTTCACCCCACCCTCGTATATATATACATACACAGGGTGTTTGGCGCATCGACCGACACCATTCTTTGGATGATTGGGGGGCAGGGGTCATGTGCAATTTTTTTCACCCTCACACCCTGTTTCCTAAGTGCCACGGTAATTGAGATCTGATTTTTTTTCGTTTTTTAAGGGGCCAGTCCACTTCAAAAATTCAAAAAAATCGAAAGCAAGCAAGAGCTGAAGAAATCGACGATAATGAGCAATCAGAAGGGATTTTGTACGATGCAGGAATTGCCGATTGAGTTTAGGTAAGATTTTTTCACAGTACAAACTTCAAACGCGTTTTTCTCGAAACCACGTTTTCAAAATCTAGCTCTATCGTATCTCTAAAACTAATAAACCGATTCTCTTGAAAATTGAACCACATATTGTAAACATAAATCGCAACAAGATGACCCTCGATGGTTTTAAAATTTTGATTTTTACTCTTTTTTTTGCGAAAGACTGTGAAAAAACGCGTTTTTTATACTGTTTCCGTTTTTTATCTGCCATTTTTTTATGTTTTGATAAAACTTTATATACGAGGGTAATTTTGTAGCTGGTGTCATACGGAATCTAATGGACTTTGATTTTTTTGTTTCAAACAAGCCGTTGTCGAGTTGTGATGGAGCTACCTAGCCCACCTATTTTTGAGACGTTACGTTAAACTATAGTTTTTGTATTTAAAAATGAATAAAAATTAATTGAATTTTTAAAAAATGTTTCCAACACTTTATTTATCAAGCCCAACAACTTTTGTATTCATATATTTTATAAAATCCTCAAAAAAATCGCGAAAATAGCCTTTTTTCGTGGCTCCAAAGTGACTCCCTTAATTACCCGAAATTTCATCGGTATAACTTTTTTGTTTGTAGTTCGAATAGCATGAAATAACTTTTGTCGTATTTTGCCATGTATGGTTATTATAAATAAATAATTATTTTATACAATTGCTTTCAAGTAAATGACTCTTGAACTTCCAAACTCTTAAAATAGTGTAAATGCATACAAAATTTTAACTCCTAAATTCATTATTAAAAAAAATGTATTCTCTTTATTTTAACCACATAATGAACGATTTCCATGACATGCAGCATACCATTGGAAAAGGGTATAAACTAGAGAACTTTTCAAAAGAAAACCAAGTTAAAAATACCTTTTAATTTTTTTATAATGAATTTGGCAGTTGACATTTTTCATACATTTACACGCACTTTTCAAGACTTTGGAAGCCCATAAATCACTGTCTTAAAACCAATTGTATCAAATAATGATTTTTCTTGATAATAAACATACATTGCAGAATACAACAAAAAGTTATTTCGTTCTATTACAACCACAAATAAAAAAGTTATGACGCTCATCGTGCAGAAAGTATATCATATAATTAAATACTTTTTTAACTACTCTTCTTTCATTACTTCATTGTACAAGCCCCTCATAGCTATTTGTATATAAAAAGAAGTATGTTTCACATTCCCATACTTCATTCTGACAATGTTCCGATTTTAATGCATTCTTTTTAATCGCGTTTCCTAAATTCGGCCATAGCCGACGTCAGCCATCTTCTCTCAAAATGATATCATTTATTTTTCGTATTACGTTGACGTTGCCGGACTAATCTTGGATATATCTGGCGCGCGACGGGAACGCGATTAAATTTACGGCATCCGGTTCATTTCATGCAGCATTCTCCACACGGACAGAGCAGCGTGCATAGTTACACTCGGAGTCAGATTCGATTAACGCGAACCCACGCGAACCCCGTCTCGTTCGTGCAATTTCTGAAGCACATAATTGTGGTATACGTACGTTTGATCGTGTATGAGTCTGGAGAAACACACACACACACACATACATATATTTATATACATCTATTTAATAACGATATATTACAACGTTAACGCCCGGATTATTGCACTGGTGTTCATGAAGATTCCGAAGCGCGAACCATCGGTGAAAGCTTCTCATTGCGGTTCATGCGTCGTTTGTATAATTCCGCTTATTTATTCATCGAATCTCTTCGCTATCGCGCATATTCCATTTCGTTAAGGTTGTTACGAGGCAAGGTAAAAAAGCGACCACCGAGCTGAATTTTTTTCCGTAGGTACATAACCCCTTTATCGACTATTCTGTGCAGTTTCGGTACGATCGAGGGTATAGTTTTCTAGGAGAAAAATCGGAAACGACGTATTTCGTGGGCTGATCACATTATGCTTGTGGAAACGGCTCGATAATTTTTCATTACATTATTTACATCTGCTAAGAAAATCCTACCACCGAGCTGAAAAAATAGATAGGGCAAAGCCAGCAAAGAGTTCGCCCTGTATGAACTTTAATTCCTTGAAAAATGCATTTTTATAATACACTTTGTACTTCAAGTTTAAATTAAGGGGTTGTATACAGTTAAAATTTTCTAAACATCGATTTCTTTTTTTCGTGATATACATATATTTAAGTACACACACAGAAAATTTCTTGTTAATCCGGCGAATATTCTTGAAGTTACACGCACATTTATAATCACGTGTCAGAGCGTTCGAAAGTGCTTTTGAAACTATAAAAGCGTTTTTCTCAAAACTGTGTTTTTAAAGTCGGTGAGCAAGATTTCTCGGAAACGGCTGAACCGGTCAGTTTCAAATTTTAACACAATTTTTTCGAGTATATTTTTTAGTATTCAATCGAAAGTTTTTACTCACCGATAAATATTTTCCATTTTATAAACAATTTAAGGCCTACATTTTTGTCAAAACTCGATTTTTTTTTGAGAAGCCGCTATTTTGTGAAAAGTTATTGTTTTACTTATTCCTTCGATCTATTACAAGATAAGGGTGCAGTTCCGAAAACCCCCCACCTCCGATTGAGCTCAAATGTTGTGAAGATCTTCATTTTATTGTTATAAAAGAACCCCTAAAGGGATTTTTGGCGCAACGAAGTAGTCTTCGAGAAATCGATTTTTGAAATCGTGAAAAAAAAAAAATTTATTTCGCTTAAAACTCGGTAAATATGCAGTTTTTGAAAAAAATAGTAAGCGACACTTTTTGCGGGAAATTAAATTTGCTACCAAAAAGGTCCTATACAAAGTTTGCAAAAACTGCATATTTTTCTTGAAGATTTAAAAAATGCGTTCAATTGACAATGGGAGAGTTTTTGGCTAATTTTAAGGGTGTGCTGGCTACTGGAGTGAGTGGCAACTGAAATGAGTTGCTACTGGACCACGGGGGGGGTCAGTGCCCCCCCCCCCCCCTCGGGAGGTCAAGGGGCAGCGCCCCTTTCGGGCGGAGGGGCGGAGCCCCTCCCCCAATGACACTAAAACTACTTTTTATATGATTAAAAAATGATTAAAAATGAAAAAATTAATGGACGTTCGGTCCACCGTAGTCAGCTAACTGAAAACGTGTCCATTGTCAATTAAACATATTTTTTTTTAATTTTCAGTCTAAAATATGCAGTTTTTGAAAATTTTGTAGAAGATCTTTTTATTAGAAAATTTAATTTCCTGCAAAAAGTATCTCTTATCATATTTTCGAAAACGACATATTTACCACTATTTTTTGAGATATCAGCGAAAGAAAATATTTTTTTACAATTTAAAAAATCGATATCTCGAAAACTACTGCAATGCGCCGAAAATCCCTTTAGGGTTTCTTTTATAACACTAAAATGAAGGCCTTCACAAAATTTCAGCGCAATCGGAGGTGGGGGATTTTCGGAACTTTATCCCAAGATAATCCATTATATTAACGAAATGTTTTTGGTTTTTTCATTTTAGATGATCCAGTCCAGAGATATCGTGCTCACCGCAAGACGCCTTCTTTTAGAGGTGCCCCGGAGATCAAGTATACCAGCTTTCAAAATTATTATTTTTGCAAATAAAAAATGTTAAAATACAGTTAAAAGTTATTATAATATGTGTACAAATTTAAAAAAAATCGATCTTTCGGGCCTCCTGACTGTATATAACCCCTCAAGCTTTGGTCATTTAGGAACATTATTTTAAATATAAATCTTTACGGGTCTTCTCACTTTAGACGCTAAAAAGGGCTATTTCCATTATTATTTTTTTTTATAGGTTTATATTATAGATATTGATATAAAAATTATTAGACTGAATGAATACACTTTCGAAATCCATGTAAAAAAAAATATTTATTCAAGTCACTATTTATAGACGAAAATGGTAGTTGAAAAAATGGCCTAAAAATTGTATGTCTGCGCTGTTGATGAAATCTCGGAGATGGATGATCCGAGAAAAAAAATCAAACGATTTTAAATTCAGTATGTTAATGGCTATAGCGCGTATCGTACGATTTTTTATATATACAACAATAACAAAATGGCAGACATTTTTCGAAAAAAAACGTGTTTTTTTTCACCGCTTTTCGTGAAAAAAATGCTAAATATCAAGATTTATAAAAATGTTATGTGGTTAAAATTTCATAACGATCGGTTCAGTAGTTTCGAAAATTTTATCAACAAAGCGTCGAAAAACGTTGTTTCGAGAAAAACGCATTTAAAGTTTCTTTTTTATGAAAAATCGTATAAAGGTGGTAAAGTAAAAGTCACACCAAAATACAGTTAGACTCCGATCTTCATAAAATTTTAGTTTGATACTTTTGGATATCTGTACTTACGAAAAATGTGATTAAAACAAAAATCGATTTTTCGAAAATTGTAAAGTGCGAACTTGCCTTAAATCCGATTTGTCATTCTTATTTAAAATACGTAGGTAAATTCTCCGTGATTATCACACGGTGCAGCCACGCAACGCCCAAATTGTTTTTCCCAGCGAATAAACGTCGTTATTTTTCATGCGACATGTGCACCGTGCTGCAACGAGGTATTGGTGAGAATTTTGACCGCGTGATCAATTTGCAGTACGCGCGAAAGAATTGTGACTACGGGGTGAGAAAAATTTGTGCAAACTTCTGCGTACACGTATACCGCCATATAAATACGATCCGCCGTCCAGCTCGCCCATTTTTTTCCGCTATCAAGGGGATTTGTATTCACTGTTGGTATCGCGATTCAATTGTTATATTCGCGTATCTGCATTCTATAACTTCCCGGAGCTTCTATTGCGTGAAATTTATTTCCAGCGCGAACGGCATATGTCAATATATCGATTGACGGGTCGAAAATTCATTTTTTTTGTGGATTGCACGCGGTGAACCATCCCGCACGATCTGCAAGCTCCCTTGTATTTCGACGGAATCGGAGTGGCGTAAAAAAAACGCACGCATATGAACTGCAGCGTGGAATACCGCGGGTTTTTTTCACCCGTTTTCCCCCTTTCGTCGCGTACGTTTGCTAATTGTATACGACCATGTTTTATCCGCCCGTCCCATATGTTTCTATTCGCCGTTCCATTGGCCGCCGAAAATTCTCGTATTTCTCTGCACAATCGCGTTACCTGCTCCATTTTCATGGATTTGTAACGAGAGCGGACTCGTGAATAGCGGGTGTGATGTTTTACTCCCATTCGAATCCGTTTGCCTCATCGATGAGACTTTCCTTTGATCACGTCGCGGACGGGAGTTCAAATGTATCGAAAATTACTCGTCGACTCAATTACTTTACGCGCTCGGTGAGTCCTAGCCCGGAGTGTCGCGATGCTCGATCATCGTACCAGAAAGAATTCATCATCGTGGCTGTTTTAGTGTATCCGATTATTCATAAGCAGTAGTTGCGCGGGTGTCGAATACGTACAGCAGCGAGGCCATTAAGGGGTTACGTGGGTTTCGAAATAAAAAGAGCAGGTAAATATTTACAAGTGGGGCTCCAGCCCTAATCGGCTCCAAAACTTTTTTCACGTGTTCGGGGCTATTCTGCAGTATGAAAATATGTTTTTTTTTATGATGGGGGAGGGGTATTTTATTAAGAAAAAAAAATATTTCCCAAACCCAAACAGACCCAAACCCATGTCATTTGACCCACTTGATATCACCAAACCCGTTTGCTTCATACCTTCAAAAAGGTAAAAAAAGCATTTGGGGGTTGAAATAAGGGTTGAAATTGTCTTCCCCCGACTTAAATATTATAAACACAGTGCCCTGCAATACATCGACTCGGTACAACATTTCTAAACCCCTTTTCTACCTGCAGCCCCACTTGTAAATATTTCTCTATTTAAAAAAGTATAATATATACATTATTTTATTCAAAATGCTAAGCCCATAAAAGAGCAACATTTCAAGAACATTTTAAAAAATCATTTAAAAAATGGGAAATTCAGCCGGTGGGACCTGGTTTCCGGAAACCCGTTAAAAAAAGTGACCTCCTGGTGGTCAGGTTAACGCATGATAGCTTTATCGGAAATTAAGAAACCAAATTTTTTCTGTTAGCAAATAAGTACAGCTCGCGATTGAACGAAGGATTTTTAAAAAGATTGAAATTTCAATTTTTGGCAGAGTTGTATGCAAAATAGATCAATTGTTGGTACAATTTGCATGACGTCTTGTAAAATGAGGTGTAGTCGAAAAAAAGAACCGTCGTTCAATCACTAGTCAATGCTATTTTGAAGAAGTGTGCAAAATTTTAATAAGATCGATGCATTAGTTTTTGAGAAATTATGTCCACCGACTTCTAAAATAGTGTTTTGAGAAAAATGCGATATACCTGCGTCGCTCCCGGCCGGTCTTTCCTAACGGGGCGAATTCCCAAAGGCTCTCTCTCTCCTAGAATTTTACCCCGATTGACTTAAAACTTTGGGAGAATATTCTAGACATATTGTACATAATAGAATTTAAAAAATGGATTTTTCGTAATCTTCACACCCAAATTTCGTAATTGTAACCCCTTAACGATGATCTTTCCAGCGCACGATAAATATGAACCAAAAATTGACTCTACCATCGACAAATTCGGCTGATCCTATGACAATGCTGTCCAGGCTTTTCCTTGAATTCGACCGATGAAGCTGCTCCGTATTCTCCAGAGAGCCCTCTCATTCGCATCTCACGATGGGAACGGTAGTCGAGCTACGTTGATTAATTTCCACGGAAGCCCAAACTGCCACGATGCGATCAATTCTCCAATAGTTTTCTCCGTGCGGCCTTCGATCGATCATTTCATGGTGAAATCGAGGCCCGCAGCCTCCCGTTGACAGAGGATCCAATCATCTTCGGGGATCTCAAAGTAAAAGGAGCAACGGCTATGGCGATCACAGCTCGTGAAGCAACCTAAACACATTGATATGAACACGTGCAGGGAATCCAGGTCGGGAAAAGCCTAGAGCTGGTTTGAGTTATTGAGGCATCGGTATATCCACGAGACATAAGTGGCCTGGCATGGTATGGACACGCCATCCGAGGAGGGGACGATGTGACGAGCTCACATACGCCGGGGCACCGTTCTCGTTGGTCGACGAGGCTGCCACTGTGTTCGTTCCGCCACCATTAATACAGATGTTACATTGAAGCTAGGCAACCCATCTTTACACCAAAGCCTTGGCCACGTACGTATTACACGTATAGCCACACGGATGCCCAGTGCCACGCCACCACGTTGGCTGCCCGTTCCCCGTTCGCCTGTACGCGAGCCAAGCCACGATTGCCTCTCTTCAGCTCGCATGCTTATCGCCACTGTGTATCTCCACGCTCCTCGGGCGCTCATCTACGTTGTGAACCTAGGTTTACAGTGGCTGAGTTCCTTGCCTCCGTACACGTATATGACCGGACTGATATCAACACCGACGGGTTCTGAGATTTATGGCGCAGACACCAAAGACTCGGCTTCTAATAACTCGCCTGCGAAGATAAGGGATCAGCGTTGAATGGATTTCATTGCTTGTGCAGGATTGGGAGTTGTGTTAAAAGCCTCGGAGGATGGATCGTTAGGCCGTGACTGAAACATCGGTATCGTGACCGATGGGTCTGGATACACCCTTGTATGAAATACCCTAGACCTCATCAGGCGTTCTTGCTAGCGCATGGCGGCAGCCAATATCCACCCTACGCCATCCGTGCCAGCGAAATCGAGCCTGCGGGAACAAATAGCCACATCAATATATTTATTTTATGGTTTTTTTTTTTATAGTGATGATAATGACTCTTGAGCGCTTTTTCAAAAGTTACGAATTCGACAGCCATTCAATTATGGACTGAACACATTTTTAGCCATCTTCTGCATTTCCATATGCACGTGATAGTATTTTTTTAAATGTTTTGGTACTGAAACATTCTTTTGGAGACTGCAGAAAACCAGCGAAGCTTTTTCTAAATTGGAACCATTCGGAAGCTCCGCCCGGCGTAGAGATCCACTTCGGTCATGTTTTTCAGGGTCCAGGTGAGGTGGAACAGGGCCCATAATCAACTGTTATAGGCTTCTGAGGTTTGCTGAAAAAGTCCACTTTTAGCGCCTGATCCACTCAATCCTAGGCACGACAACATCATTCGAATCGCTATTTGATTGATGGCCAAAAATTGATGCCATGTTATATCTTGAGGTTGTGTAGAATGTTCATTTAAGCTTCAACCTTCAAGCTTTACATTAGAGGTGGAAGCATAAATGAACATTCTACATAGCCTCAAGATATAATCACAGCTATAGCAGTTCCTCTAATTCTCCAAAGTGTCATCATTGTTGTCTTGATCCACATTTCCTTTGCAAAGGATCCCATATTGCCCCTCCATTTCCTCCAACCCAATGAAAACCGGCTTGGCGAGCACTATACGCGAAACTCAATTTCCAAGGACATACGGACCATCCACCACGTCAACAGATACGAAACAGCCACACAGTTCTGTGCATACAATCGGCAAAAGATAGGGACAAGCGTACCCAAGAATCGCATCATCCCAATGACGATACTCGTTACGGTCAGGACATTGTTATCGCAACGCGAGCACGATCTTATGTGTGACGTGGGGAGGGGTGAGGGGGGATTCGCTATAAGCGGCAAACACGTAAAGCTCTCGGTCGATACCAGGATCGAGAGGGCGCGAGCATGGGAGCAAGAGATATAGAAGACCCGACGGAATGACGGGCAGGAGTGACGGGCAGCAAGTGTTCCGTAATCTAATGAACCCTTTTCAGCGGCCGACAACGCGTGCCTAATCGCTGACAACGCTGACAGCCCGGAGACGCTTGAACTCCGCCCTGGCGCGCACACGCTTGTTCTCTTGCGCCCCCGCTATTATTCCTGTACGTGGCTGTGTTAGCCTCCGTGCTTCTCGTCTACCCAGATGACATATATATATGTATATATATAATGTATCGACTATACACTGTCTGTACACACGAGAAACTAAAATCCTACGCCATTGAATATATGTGTCCAATGAATATGCGGCAATCTGTAGCTACGTTCCTCGACGTTTATCCAAAGAAAAGCTATCATCCTACTGTACTCCTGTTCCATTTGTCACTAACTCTTCCGAATGTCTCACATTTGATTCAAAATGTCACTCTTGGGCCGGAATCATTCCATTTAACGAAGTATACATAGCTGCTGGATGTCATTTGGCGACAGGTGCTCCATTTTGATCAATCAAACGGAAACCCGATAACAGAGAAGCCAGGAAGGCGTATATGAACGCATCGAAAATGGCATGGGCGGAGATGATTCATTTCCCAAGTAATCGATTCACCGATCGATCATCCATTAATCAAGAAATCGTTAACTCGGATGACGAATGGTTTGCCACGATAGCGAGGATGGAGGATCGGCGCGGCTGTCACAGCTGGATGCACGCTCTGGTAACGGACCGAAGTTGAAGTTTCCTCGAGCGTCACTCCACCAATGAATCCAAGGCTCATTCAATGGATTCCATGGATTCCATGGATCGATGGAAGTGTCGCGGCTCTGCCGAAGTTCGCCATACTTGTTCTGGCCAACCTAACCACTCGTAACAACCGATCTCCTTGGATCTCGATCACAACTGATCCGCGCTGTGCCAACCTGGCGAATGGTGCCGTTGTTTGCGTGGTTCGAGTGAGCCAGCGGCTTGTTCGCCGAAAGGATAAAACTGCAAATCGATTCCTCGAGAGACTCGCGTACATTAGAATGGAGGGTTCGGGATTATGGAAATCTAATGTGGGTCAACCGAATGCGCGAACAGCTCCGATGTCGATACAGCTATAGCTCTGTTCCCACGGGACCAATTTGATCGGGTGGTAGTATTGCGGTATACGTGTACGTGTTTATACCGCGGAGCGAGAATATCGGATCGGGTTCACCTGGCAGTTTGGCCCAAGAGTTCGTGCCCGGTGTAGATGCAGGACGTGACGAACGGAAAGGAAAGGAGCAAAGGTTGACGATCGCTCTCGGTGCCCCGGTAAGTTGACCCGTGTGCCAACCGCTACACGCGGCAAGCTCAGACTTTATGACAGGGAGACCATTAGCATGCCTCGTGTCTGCTTACGTATACACCGAATACATACGTACACATGCATACACGTGTATGTACACACTTGCCAGCAAAACGGTGGGTTGTACAATCGCTCAGTCGGTCTCCACACTGTTCCTATCTTGCGCCTCCATATAATCGTATACAATGGGGGATTCGTGTGTCGACAGTTCGGCATGATAATGTCCTGAGCCTCTGGGACTTTAACCAGCTATTTTCCTATATATATATATATATATATATATATATATATATATATATATATAGGGGCGTTTGGTCCCCTCGGCTGTTCAGAGCAAAACCTTTATTTCTTATACATAAAATAACGATTAGGGTGTATACAGCTCGAGCAATAGGCATCATTGCATGTACAGGATGAGATACGTCGCGGAGAGTCGAAATCGCCATTAATACCACTCAGGAAATACGGGACGCGGATACGTGGGGACAGGCAACAGTACGAAGGCTAACTTAAAGAGAACCCGGATCAACGGACTACCGTGTGACGAAACGACACGAGGCTCGTCCGTGTCTACGTGAAAATCGACGCGCAAAAATATTTTTCCATTTGGCCGAAAAAGCCTTTTACGACTGGTAATAGCGATCGTGGGGTACGATAACCGACTCGCAAATCGTTCTTTCGTGCCATTTTCACTGACACACGATTATCGGCAGTTCTCCGGCGCCGCTGTAAAATCCCCGGGAGCACAACGCAACGCAGATCCAACACGGATAACTCGAGTGTGTCTGGAGAAGATGATTCGATATTACGTGTGGCGGATGAAAGGAGGATTTTTTTAGTTTTTTTTTTTCAACTACGAATTACGGTGGAAGGTGGTGGCAGGGAATGTGAAAATGATCGGTGTTTTCAGTGAAAATACTGAGGTAGAGTGATGCTTCGTTTCTTTAGGGTTGCATTGTAAAATAGGAAAATATGCAGGGAGCCTTCGATGGGGGCGTTGGATTGAGCCAGTACTTGGATCGCTCGGCAGCAGCTTGCACAGGTTTCCCAGAGTTTCCCTGTGCCCTCGTGTGCATGTGATGTGGTGCATTGGGAAACAGTGACTTTGGACTTATTGAGGAACTAGCAATCAATGTTGACCTTATGCGGGAAGACTGAAATATCGCTACTGGCTATCCGGTGTAATCAGATGACATTTATAATAGGTTCGAATATCGCGAAGCCCTGCGAGGGAGCAGGTGCGACTATTCTCATAGCTCAGTCACATCGCTCGAACTGTCACCATGTATTGGAGCGTTGCTGTGGTTACGTTTGACAGTAGCACGTAAAACAGCTCGATACCTACGGTTCACCTTTCTCATCATCAGCACAAATCCAAACAAACGCAAACCCATGCATGTATATCCATATGGAAATGCAGACAATGACTAGTGACGTGTCCTGTACATTTCTAAATGACTGTGGAATTGGTATATGCTGGGAAAATCCGCAACACCTTAAGGGAGACTTTGTCCTTGGAGTGCCATATTTCAGGTGTTTACATTTTATTTTTTTTAAAGGAAACGAGTAAAGCTTTTTGAGTGCGGTTTTTTTCTTGCTTTTATTCATGATATACAGAACGTTAAAAAATTGTTTGAAAAAAAAAACAAACAAAATGGCGGCCGTTGCAGCTCCGCGAAAACAGGTCCTCAAATCGCGGGAGGTAAACGGCTGACATCACTGCCCGCTCTTTGTTGATCTGAAACACAAATTCAAAGCATATTATCAATCTGTTACCCTTTGGTCATGGAATGACGGATGGGTTTTTCGTTTAGTACAAATTTCGGAAAATGGCGGCAATTTAAAAAAAATCGAATTTTCGCGTTCTTTTTCGCTTAAAACGATAAATAATAAATGCAAAAATGTATCTACCGAAAAAACGATCCGTCATTCCGTGAAGACATATTTTCTGAGTATGCTCTCGAAATTTCAGGTCGATATGTTAATTATAGCGGTCAGGAGAATGTCAGCCATTTTAAAAAACGTGTTTTCGAGAAAAACGCGTTTAAAGTTTTGTAATGTGTTTACACAAATGTGTTTATAATTACCGCTAATCGGCAATGCCTGGTCCAATAGAGGCATCCCTCCTCTTCTTTTAGCTGCTCATGTTGAGCCGCTAACATCTCCCGCTGGGCACAAAGGACAAAGTCTCCCTCAACTAGTTATGCCTAGTTGTAAAAGTCGAAAACAGCTCATTATTGGGATTTTTGTAGAAAATCGTTATGTTGGATTTCTACAAAAATTGGGTATTTGAAATAATATCATTTGAAGAACATTCTGTAATTTTTTTGTGTAAAAATGTTTAATTGAATATAATCGATTTACAGCTCGAAAACGTCTTTTGCTTTCGGGCGTCTTTAATTTTCGAAATGTCAAATTTAAAACAACATGGTGCGTGTTCATACTTTGATTTGTGTGGAAAAATTGGCATTTTTCGTTCATCAAATCAAACGTAGGTATACATTGGAAAAAAAAAATGTTGACGTCCAAAAAAAGCCCTAAAAATTTCTGAAACGTCGATGCAGTCGTTTTTTAGATGCTTTGCGTTTAAAGTTTCGAACGTCGCTCCGATTGTTTCGACGGGCGTCAATGCAACAGCTTATAAATCCGCCAATTTTCATTCGATTACCTTGACATTTTCAGGGAACATTTATAAGATGATATACTGTCAAAATATGTCGGTTTTTAAAAACAGTGTTTTTTCGACTTTTAGAACTAGTCATAACTCTTTGAGAAGACACCGAAAACAAATCGTCAACTGAAGAAAGTATCAGTTATCCCAATAAAACATTCTCTTCCAGATCGAAATTGATGCCAAGGCAATGTTGCAAATGCACCTTGGTTAAATTTTCACCATTACTAAAGTGGCTAACTCAAATAAAAGCTGCACGATTATCGACGCCTGTAAATATACCCCAACCGTATTCCGCGCGAACATCGATCGAGTCTTCGCAAATTCTCGAAGGGCCGCGGAGCAGTAATAACAAAGAGGAGCTACGAACCACTTTTCCGACGTGTACTTCCGGCAAATAAGGAAGACCGATTCCCTCTCGGTTTATAGCTGAAATAAATGTGTACGTGAAACGGTGTATAACTCGTGGATGGATCATGACGTCGTGGGAGATGCTATTAGTGGCGTTCGTGACGTACATGCACACATATATATATATATATATATATACATGGTGTCCTGTTATAAATGGATAATCCTGCAACTGTCGATAGGTCTGATCATGTCCTACTGTATGCTGGAATTTCAGTTTAGTGAAAGTTCCACGGTTTTTGAGATTTTGGCTTTCATGTTATTTTTTAAAAATCATCTGCTTTTGGTTTTTGCATGCCATTTCTACAAATGATATGAATCGACAATAACTAAGCAACTTTTTAAAGTAATTAGCACGAGATGCGTAGTAAATTTTTTTACACCGCAGGCTATCAAAGTCAGATGTTCGAATTGGTTTGTATGAAAAGTCTGCGTAAGATCTTTTTCCATAAAGATTCCTTAACATTTGAGGTTAAAAGGGAGACTTTTCTAGATAAAACAAATAACCAAGAGTATTTTTTACAAAACCAGGTTAAAAAAGTTTTCATTTGTAGAAATGGCATGCGAAAAACCAAAAGCAGATGAACTTTATCTCGAAAACTGCACTGAGAAAAAAGAATCCTTGAATGTGCAAAATGCATTTTGTTGTCTGGAAATTTTGTTGCTTTAGCAGTTGCTCAGACATGCTAAATAAGCAGATAATTGAAATGTATCTTTGGTTACTGCCCAACTATACTGTTTTGTTATGCTAATCAAAAGTCAAGTTGAACGTATTTAAAGATACAATTTTGTTAAACCAACATAATTTTGGATGGATGAATGAATTTTTTTTTTTCAGTTCGTGGGACTTTTACTGAACTGAAATTCCAGCATATCGTAGCGTAGGACATGATCTGACCTATCGACAGCTGCAGGATTATCCATTCATAACAGGACACCCTGTATATATATATATATATATATATATATATATATATATATATAATGTATGTACAAATGATTATATATACAGCCGGAAAGAAAAGAATCGTGTCAAATGTGCCCCGGCTATCCACAACGTATTATCAAGTTTGCGTGCACACATGTACACGTGTATACCACGCGCTGCAAAATAACTGACCATACTGTCTATAATTTCGAGCGAATGCGCAGTGCTCCGGTACAACGTACTTCACGGCCTATACGAATGCGTCTATATAAGCGAATGTAATCGCGCATATATGCCCCGTGCACACACCAAAGTAGGGAGTAAGGCTCAAAGAGTGCGGAAGGAAAATACGAAATTTCAAGGAACTCGCGGAGGTGTTAAGACCGACTGTAATTTATGTAAGTGCCACGTTCTCTGTGTCGGGCTCGCGTGAGCTCAAAGGACGCGCGAAGCGCTCCCTAGCGGCATTAGAATGCGAAAGGTGGATGACCATTGACTTTCTCTCCAATCATCCTAGTTATTAGATAGATATCTCTCATATTTGTGCATGTATGTAAATATGTACCCACACGGACACGGACACACATATACATGATTATATTTTTTCTGCATTTTCCGCTGTTTTTCCATAGGCCTTTTTCGATGCTTAGGATCCCACTCCCTTTGCTTTTACCCCACACGTGTCACTTTACTATTTTCAGTTCGTAAGCGACCCCTGTAGATTATACGTAAGAGAATAGAGTTCCAGTTGTGTTATCATCGGAGCCGTCACCCATCCAAGTATTGGCCTGGATCAACGCTGCTTGACATGGGAAAATGCCGCAACCGCACACCGAACGTACCTCCACTGCTGTCGATCATATGGATCACGTATTCAGGTGCATACAGCTGACACTTTTCTGCGGCCACTTTATTCATGAAAACGACCGTTCCGACAGCCGAGACACTCGTAACTGTACCTGTTATGGCGTTGATGAATTGTGGCAATATGTGCCAGCGACGAAAGACTCTCAAATCCTCTATAACGCTTAAGGTGGAAGCCTGAATTAGAAGGTCCGAAAAATCGCTTTTTTTTGCTTAAATCGATAGACAAATTATCCATGAATATATTTGCAAAGTTACAGAGGCCAATTGTAAATGTTTTCGAAGTACAAGGCCAAAAGCCGAGAAGTGACATTTGATATTGACATTTCCTTCTATTGGAAACTTTGAAGCGCGTTTTCTCCAGTTTTTATTTCTACGATTTTTCCACATTGGCGGGCGTGATAGCAAAAAAACTAAACAACCTATTGAATCAAAACAAAGTTTATTTTCTTCAGTATGAAAATTTCTTCTAAGTAATTAAAAAAGTTGTTAAAAAAGTATTTTCAAATTATTTTTATAGCACGTTAAAAGGTTTTTTTAACACATTTTTTGTTCAAACCTGAGAAAAGTTATAATTTCACGATTTTTTAGCTTATTCTTAATTCACCCAGAAGAAAAATATATGACAATTGAACATTTTATTGTTTATTTGGTTCAGCCAAGAATCACGAGCTGCATCTTTTCCGCCGATTGGGAACTGCAGTGGCAAGACGCACATGGAATAGACTGATAAATCGGTAGTCATTTATTGTTGCATGTTGAATTTTTTTTATACATTTAACATTTCCATGAAAAGATAGTTCAATGTTTACTGGGCTCACTTGTTTTTTTTCCTTCTAAAAAAATGCCCGAACAAACGCTTTTTCGGACCTATTAATTCAGGCTCCCGCCTTAAGGGGAGATACACACCTAGATGGTCGAGGTCGAGGATTTCGAAGCTATGGACATTCCGTCGACCGTAGAAGACCTACACTATGGGCCTGGTATCGATGATTCCATGTAAGTTGACAAATTTCATGATTTATTCCCGAATTTTCAAACGCGTTTTTCTCAAAACCACGTTTTTCAAATCGGTACCCAATATTTCTCGAAAACCAATGAACCGATTGCCTTGAGGTTTTTTGTGGTTATTCTACACACCATTATCAGTACTTGTCATAGGATTTTTTTTCCGTTACTTAGTTTTTGTTTTATAGGCAAAATAATAACTAATTTTTCGCCCAAAAATCACTATTTATGTTCAAACGTCCGCCATTTTGTCACAAATCGATATTTTCAAAATCGGCTATGACAAGTACTAGAGTATAGTATCTAATTTAATATTCTTTTTGGTTTTTTTTTCAGATGATTTTCGAAGAAAGGCCAGTGGTTACCGTATACGCAGATTTTTTTACGACGCTCCAAGGATCATACATTATCCTTGTATATTTTTGATATTTTTAAATAAAGACAATTAAACATATTGCTGAATGTATATACTTTTAGATAATCAAAACCCCAATGGAAATTTCAAATAGTTTTCCTTGAAAAAATTCGCAAAAATGACCTTTTTCCGGCTCCTAGGTGTATATCTCCCCTTAAGACAGCATTGCTACATAGAGCGCTGTGTTGAATGCGATGTTTAGAATGGAATAACCTTTTAAAGATTATTCCATTCTAAAAAAGGATTCAACAACTGTTCGAGTTTTTTAAATTTTAATTTTACACTCTTTATTAACCCTTCAAGAATATGGGCAATTTAACAAAAATGTATTATCATGTACTTTTGTACGTTTGTTTACAACGGTACGCGGAAAACGCCGCCACTTAGCGACCACCGTTGTGTGCGTTATATGAATCTGATTAAAAAACCAAGCATATTTTTAATCGGTATGAGTGAGTGATGTTTGGTACTAGATTCAGCAAAAAAAAATACAAAATGGCGGTATGCTAAACTTTAATTTCCCATATTTTCCATTTTTCTGGCCATTCTACGAGTTATACGAAAAAATAAATTTTATTTCGACTCAATTCTGCTACCAACGTTGAAAAATAGTCTACTGAAGGTGTATGTTAAATCTGGGCTCAATCGGCCAATTGGTGATTAAGATATCGTGGTTCCCGACTTGAAAAGCACAGTGTCAAGAAAAACACGTTTAAAGTTGCTGCATCCCGACCGCACTCTCCGAGCGTACTCCTTGTAATTTCTTCAACTCGTATAATTTTATAAGTATCATTAAACGGTGTTTACAGACGTAATTAGAAAGGTTTGTAAAATAATGAAATGAAACTTAAAAAAAAACTATTTTTTTTCTTCAAATTTCTGCACAAAAATACTGCCTTAAGGGAGGACTCCATTGTGATGGACTGAAAAATTGGGATGAAAGGGATTTGAAAAAAAAAACGGTCTATTATTAAGTACACATTAAGATGTTTCGTCTACATTTTTATTTAACCCTTCCTTGACAAACTTATATTTGTCCACGACTTTGACACACTGGGTCAATTTAACCCGGATAGTACTTCATCCATCTCCTTCGGTCAGTTTTTTTGAAAAACAATCTGGGATACACTTCAAACCTTTCTCAATATGTCTGCATAAATAATACTCGCAAAGTATAAAATTAAATTGCTGTAAAAAATGATTGAAAACCTTCAATTTTTCGAAAGTGAGCACTTGATTTCAAACTCGTCCGGATCATAATGACCCAGTGTGTCAAGGAAGGGTTGAAAAAAAATAAAAATTCACAATATTATTGATGCACAATAGAGCCTCTGTATAAGAAATGTCGTCCAACGGCCGGATCGACAACCTGATAATGATTGATCCCAAAATATAAATAAAAAAGGGTTATAATCTATATAAATGTAGTTCTCGTTAAACGTAGCCGTTTATCGAAAAATCACAAAATGGCGGCTAATCAACAAAAGGTGTAATTTTGACGAAATTTTCTCTTACATTCGGGGGCTTAAAAAACACAAAATTTCAAATAGAAAAAAAACCAATTTCGACACATGACAAATTTGCTTTTTCAAAATTGAAAATGTAATTGCAATAAATAAATATAAATTTTTAATTTAAAATGTAATTTATAATTGAAGAAAAAATTGGCTTTTTTTAAATTGAAAATAAGAGTTATGATTCCAGCCAGGTCGAGAAAAACGAGATTGAAAGTCGCGTAAATCGTTGCGCTACCTGCTCTCACTAAATCGGCTATAACTTGTTAAATTTTCACTATTTCAACTTGAACATTTTTTCACATATTTTGGAATATGTATACTTTGACAAAATGCAAAAATTCGATTTTTTCACCCATCACAGTATCGTCCCCCTTAAAAAACCCTTGGCTTCCAGCCAAATACTCCAAAAACATGCGTCTTCATTTTCTTTCCGAATTGTTTTTTGAAACACGTCTACTCCAAAGAAGCATCGAAACGAAAAAAAGCATCATTTTCCCTTGGAGCCGAGCGACCAATTATAATTTACGCAAGTGCCACTTTCGGTGTCGCTTTCGTGAGCTAAATGCTGGTGCTCAAAACGTTTCCTGGCGGCGTCGTCGGAGTGCGACAGACATATGACATAGGGACGCAACTCCTGACTTTCCCTCTAATCATCCCGGTGATTAGATAGATATCTTGCGCATTCGTATGTATGCGTATTACAAACGCATGTGCATACACCTATGCGCATAGATGTGTACACGTACACAAATGGGGTGTATATATGGTAATACGTCCTCGCGGGCGCGTTGTTTATACAGGCGATCATTACGGTAATTATGATAGTCGGGCATAATTATTATACCATCAATAAATTACAGTATAATGTTCCAACATTATAGGTTTCCGCGTGTGCATGATGATCGCTCCGACGAAGCGACCAAGCCGCTTGTATAATTTTACATGGATATTAATGCAG
>OZ023317.1:41485519-41493019 GCA_964007375.1 Ophion obscuratus
CCGTCTCTTTTACTGGACTATTCGCCGGCTTTCAAATCCTGTCGATGGAGGGACTATCCCCTCGATTCTATATTCTTACAAGGAACATCCGTCAGGTGACACCCTTCGATTTTGTTGAAATTTGGATATGTTACAAAGCACCGAAAAGTAAGCGATACGTATTTTTTTAATCGGAGAAAAAATGGTTTTAAGCGGTGAAACCACCCCTCGAAAAAAGGTATCTCTAGGGGTAACATAGAAGTTTCACACACAACGAGTCCACCGATTTTAATGAAACAAAAACGAAAATTCTTCTGATCCGAAGCAATGAAAAATCCACTACAGTGACATTGCAAAAAAAATTTAGGGGTGAACCACCCCTTTATTAAGGGGTGGTTTCACCCCTTGACACCGTTTTTCCGCCGATAAAAATAAGACGTATCGCTTACTTTTCGGTGCTTTATAACATATCCAAATTTCAACAAAACCGAAGGGTGTCACCTGAAGGATGTGCCTTGTTAGTGAATTTTTGGTCGTGTTGTAGAATATCTTGATCAAGCTGCTAAAAAAAGAAACACAATTTTACTATGTGGCGGTGACCACGGAAATCTCTCTCTTTCTCTCTGACCAGTTCTAATTGACTTACAAGGAACATCACTTAAATGTCCGCCGTCGATTTTTTTGAAACTCATAAACGTGATAAAGCGTTTCTTTTTATCTGCGGAAAAAACGATTTTGCGGGGGGAAACCACCCCTCAAAGAAACACGTGGCATCCCTTAATTGTTTTCTTCGACACTTCTGTAGTGGATTTTTTATCGCTGTACATCAGAAGAATTTTGGGGTGGTTCCATTCAGATAAGCGGACTGCTTGTGTGAAAACTGCAAAATCGACCCCTAGACACGCCTTCTTTAAGGGGTGTTGTCCCCTCTGAAAACCGTTTTCGTATCGATAAAAAAATACGTGTCTAATAGTTTTCAATGCTTATTACATATATGGGCTTCGACAAAATCGAACGCGGACACTTAAGTGACGTTCCTTGTTATATGACTCAAACAATTTGCAGCAAAACAAATTTGCAGACTTTTTACAGTTTTATTATATGTGGAGACATATTTACCGATTTGTAGACCCAGCATGCCTCAATCTGGTGTTTGTTCGAAGTTAAGAACTTCTTTTAAAATATATGTTGCTTGAGCAAAACAACAACGAACTGCAAAGACATTCTGTTCGTTTGTTTATTCGTGTATACGTTTGTGCTCATTTTTTTAAAAGTGATATTTGTTGCGTTTGCTTATTGTCATTTCAGTTCACTACATAGCACTAAACGAGGTTAATTATGGTAAGTTAGGCTTGTCATCATTTAATTCACTACATGGCACTGCAACGAGGTAACGAGACGCTTACGTGAACTAATTACTTGAAATGTCTTATCAGCCTCCTCAATGAACCGCAAATAACTTTAAGGCACTTGAACGGGCGGACAAAACCTTGTTGTTTTATTTTTCTCGTCGTCACTAATAACCTGAAATAAGAAGATATTTTTGCTGGCAGTAATGCAAATCATAAAAGTATGTAGACACGCGGATTTGAAGGATGAAAACACCCGGAAAATTGATACAGCTGTCTAGACTGAACGTAACGTGATAAAGAAATATTTGAGTTACGAGTCTGTTACCTGTTCGAGTTATCTCGTAATCTCTGCTCGTATTTTCTCACGATAAGATCGCCAAAAAGCTAACAACGAAAACATGACACAGTTTCACCAGATCCCACCAAATTTTGGTGGAATTTCTTTGGTTCGTTTGCGTTCATTTGCAAATTTTACTAATATTTGGTGGAATTAGACTCGTTTGGGTTTGTATATGCACATTCCAGTAACAAGGAACAACATTTGGCGTCCGTCTTCGACTTTCTTGAAATTCAACTATATGGTAGAGCGTGAAAAACTATTTGATACGTATTTTTTTTTTTCATCGGCGGAAAAACTGTTCCAAGGGATGCCACCACTCCTTACAGGTCAAGGGTTGATTTTGCAGTTTCGCCCCAAAGCAGTCCGCGGAGTCAAACAAAAACGAAAATTCTTGTATTGCAAAACTGTCAGAAATCCACTATGAGTACATGGAAAAAAAGGAAAAATTAAGGAGGGAAATCCCGGTAGACGCCCGAAAATAAGTCATTTTTCATGCATTTTTTAAAGGTGATAAAATAATCATACCCTTTCAAAATTTTGACATTATCTTTTTAAAACTTACAATTGTTAATTTTTATTTATTTTTTAAACAAAACTAAATGGTGGAGTTATAAGGTATTCCTTTAGGCGTCATTTGAAAAACTGCTCATGTTATAGCTCGAATGTCATTGATCGATCTGGCTGAAATTTTCGGAGGTTTCTCACTATAACATTGTTGGAAGGATTTACCTATAAAAATATAAAAAAGTATAAAATTAATTGTTAAGTAGTCTTCGTAATCGAATTTTTATATTTTTGACCATTTTCTCGACAATTTTTACCGCAAAAAAGTTATTTATTCACGCGATAACCTTAAAACTTTAGGTATATCCTCCCAATGATGTTACTTCAGTAATTTCAGTAAAATCGATCAATAACTTTTTTGATCTGTAACATTAGCAGTTTTTCAAAAGACGCCTTAGGAAATACCTCACAACGCCGCCATTTTGTTTTGTTGAAAAACGAAAACTTTTTTTTGAACACGTGCAAGTAGTAATAAGATAATGTCAAAATTAAAAAATTATCCGATTATTTTATTACTTTTAAAAACTTTAATGAAAAATGACTCATTTTCGGGCGTCTAAAGAGATTTCTCCCTTAAGGAATGAGCGACACTTTTATTTTTGTTTCCCTCACCCAACATTTGAAAAGGGTGCATTAAACTAAATGAAACCGGTAAAACTTCGAAACCCTCAATTTTCGTGAAAAAAACGTCAAAAGAAAAACAAGGTTTTCGCGTTTAGCCGTCGTAATTTTCAGCTTTCGACAAGAACTCCATGATATTCATAATCGGCGAAAAAAATTCCATGGAATTACCCCGTGAAATCGTTAAAAGTCGAACAAAATTTTTTTCGACTCACTTCACCACTTTTGCAAAATCGTCAAAGTCCCGAAGTTTGAAACTGCTGTAGCGTCGGTCCTATTTGTGGAGCGTAAACTCAATAGGAAGGTTTTTGCAAGGATTTTGATAGATTTCGAAGATGTCCCATGATTTATCCTAATACTTCAAATAGTTCTTCGGGAAAGTTCACTTGAATAGCGACCGAAAAAGAGGCAAAGGGGTATGAAAAAAATTCGCGAAAGTCAATGATTCGACTTTGAAATTCTGCCAAAAATCGATAAATAATCGGAGCTCCATAAATCAAACGGCATTTCCTAGAGAGTACAATTACAAAGAGAATGCACACCAAGTGGCAGTTAAAATCGAACCGGAACAGAATTGAGTGATGAAAATTTTCTTAACCGAGATGGGGACATTTTTTGGATTTTAAATATTTTTATTACAAGTCTCCATTTACGTATTTCTACCCCCTGAATACGAAATGACCATTAATTTCCCTCAAAACCCTCGACCGTCATTAAAAATCGTCGAAAATGTATTGAATGTGGTTTACCCTCTTAAGCTTGCTGTGCCCCAAAAATACGTAAATTTTAGTTTTGTCCTCGCTTCGAAGTGTTACCCGTTACATTCAACTTAACGCACCTTTTTTTTAAATGTGGGGTAAGAAGAAGATTAATAAAGAGGCGTTTCATCCCTTAACTTTTTTCTCAATCGTCGTTCTCCTAGTGTATTTTCGATTGTTTTGCATGAGACGAATTTTCCTTTCTGTTCCACCCAAACCAGTAGACTGCTTGCAGATCAAACCGCAAAATCAGCCCTTGACGTGTTTCACTCCAGGGTCGGCTTCCACCCCTTAAAACCGTTTTCCGCCGATAAAAGAGGATCTAATCGGTTAATATTTCATCTCCACCATGTACATGATTTTCAAAAAAATCAGAGGCGGACACCAATGACGTTCTTTGAAAATTTTGGAAGAATATACAATCAAACCCGAACAACCCTAAGCGAATCCGACTAAATTTTAGTACACTTACCGAATGATAAAATACTGATGCACGCATAACTATATCGCACATTTTCTTTGTCCCAATCTGTTTAATACAGCTCCGCTCTCTACTCTCGCACTTTATATCATCATTCTTGAATCTTCTTATTACAAGGCATCACAGCACGCGCATAAGGTCTGAAAAATCTCGACCCTCCTTTCGCGCGATAAATCGTCACGATAAGCCTTCAATTTGTTTACCTGTACGTGTACCGAACAAGTAATCGAGCAGTGCGTCGAAAAAAGTCATTGTTTGCCGCGCGGACGTATGCGCCCGTGTACCGATCTCACTGATGTGCAGTAAGATACGCGAAAGGTGCGATCCTTGAAAACAATGAGAAATTATGTGTTGTAAGGGCGTTCGAGCGCTGCAAAGTGTCTGAGAAAGCGAGAGAGTTGTTTGCACACACACACACACACGCACACACACACACACACACACACATACGAGGACTCGAAGTAAAAAATGAGGCATGCAGCTTTACGAGAGGCTGCTAATTGCCGTACAGAAAACCGTGTAGCCGAAGCTTATTCATTCGATGCCAGAGAGAGAGAGAGAGAGAGAGAGAGAAAGAGAGTGAGAGAAAGACAGAGTACGGCGTGGCGGCCACAAATTCGCTCTCGACGGGCAAAAACATCCTTTTTTTTTTCCTTTTCTCGCTAAATTATTTACGTCTCTTTGTGCGGAAAGGGGCTTCGTATGTTTTTTATTCGTCCCTCTATCTATATGTAATGTTCGAGTGGCGCGTATATAGCCAGACTACCGTACATCGAGGGTGAGAGATTGAGAGAGAGAGAGAGAGGCACAGTGTGTATTATGGTATTAGTCCCACGTATGTGTGTGTATATATGTATATAAATACGTATATATCGCTTCTGCTACAGCTCACCGCCTCGCGCAATACAAATGGACAGAGAGAGAGTTTTGCGGTTCTATGGAAATAAAAGGCTCAGGTGTGCTACCTTGTAATTACCTTTCTGCATGCAGCAAACTGCATATACGTACCTACCCAAGGCACACACATCGTGCTCGCCCCAAGCCACGACCAGTGTACTTTCCAAGCAAAAAGGAGTATAAAATCGTGGAGAAAAGAGGTTGACCGCACATCGAATGACGTACAAAGAGTTCAAAGAGAATCTCTCGGGCTTTGTTTTTTATAGCGGTACATATACATATTTTTAAATATGTGTGTGTGTGTGCGTATGTGTGTGTGTGTGTGTGTGTGTGTGTGTGTGTGTGTGTGTGTGTATCTATTTGCGACAATATCGTCGATCCTTCATTCTACTTGTATCTGGATAATGACAGTTAGCCTAAGATCACAAAAGAGTCGAACAGGCGAGCGCACAGCCCCGTAAAAGCGTCTACTTTATGTCCCCACGTGCACAACATTTTTTTTATGATCCTCTTTCCGCATTTACGGAGAAAAAAATGAGCAGTAATTCATGAGGGTACGGAGGAAAAAGTGCTGAAAGGCTTCGAACTGCAGTAATTTCGGTCAATTTGCTACTGCACCGTCAACAATTCTAGCTATACGTTTCTATTCTTTTTTCAATGTTTCAGTCCAATCTTGTGTTCCCGGGGACAGGAAAATTCTCGAAACAATTTTATAGAGAGCAAATTGCTGTAAATTGTCTAGAGGGAAGAAAATACAGTGCAACTATTAAATGCACCTAGGGGTGCATATATTACGTCATCGATTTTTGGTAATTTTTTGACCCCCCCCCCCCTCCCCCGCCCCTGAAATCATCCTATCCGTCCTATCGTCATAATCCAATTATTATTATCATCCAACGACCAGACCCCACCCATGATTTTTAAATAACGTAATTTATTGAAGACCCTCTGTCGAACTGCGTACACTTAAAATAATTGGGGAAAAATTGTCTCAAATTATCTCCGGGAAAAGAACGTGTGCAATGACTCACTTGAGTTAAGTTGTTTTTTTGCTCTTGAGTGGTCCTGTATCAATAAGTTTCAGTTTTCGGTGCGAGGATTTGATGCATCGTAGGAGTCAGATATAGAGGGTGACAGTTATGAGGTGGCCATGTATTTTTAAGGGTCTTGCGAGGAGATTTTGTGACAGGAAAATAAGATTTCCAATGGCGTTTTAGGTGCTCTGAAAAAAATCAAAGTCAATGGTTTTCCAAATCCTCTTCGAAAAAAAAATATAACCTATTGTTCTTACGAGTAGTATTCGCCAGAAAAAAATTGAGCATTCTGGAAAAAAAACATTCCATTTTGAGTACAGCAGAATGAAGATAATTAAATTCCGAATACGAAACACTCCTAAATGTTTATTTCCGTCCATCCGGTCATCGAGAAAAAAAATAATCAAAAATGCATTTATAAAGTGCACGAGTGGAATTTAATTCCATGGTCAAAAAGTTTTTTTTCCGCGTGTTTCATGTTCGGAGCTTAATTATCTTAATTCCACCAAACAGAAAATGAAATCTTCATTGTTTGGAAAAATGCTCAATTTATCCTGGCCAATACTACTCGTCACAAAAATACGCTACATTTTTTTTCGATGGACTCGAGGACCATCAAATGTCATATTTTTCTCGATCGCAAGATCTCCGTGCCAGACGCTTGAAAAACGCATGGCGGCCTCGAAATTGCCACCCCCATTGACAACTTTGAACTTCCGTGCCCAGGGAGGAGGAAAATTATTTTTAAAAAGAGAGAACAAAATGACCAGCGGGAGGTTGAGGGCTGAGAACAATTGTGGAGAAAAGTGGGAACGAGTGTGGTGACCTTTTCATAACTGCGTTGCGGTCTATATATATACGCGGATGGATCGTACGCTTTTGCATCGAGCTTTTTCCCGCTATCCATTCTTATTAAAGAACCGTAGTCGAGAGGCCTCTACGATAATCGCTATAAAGATCGCACGGGAGTTGCTGCGTTTACCATTCGCGGTTTCGTATTGCCGAGCGAAAAGTTGTGGAAAATGCTGAATATCGAATTGTTTTCAGATAGGAGTGCACAGAAAGTAAGTAAGTGAGAGAGAGAGAGAGAGAGAGAGAGAGAGAGAGAGAGAGAGAGAGAGAGAGAGAGGGAGAGGGAGGGAGAGAGAGAGAGAGGCAACGTACGAGCGGTAAGTTCGTGGATAGACTGTAATATTTATACGTGATACGGTCATCCACGTCGAACTACGTCGTTTGTGCGCCTCCCGGAGCCGATTGCGACTGTCATTCCCGCTTTAGTATTCTCGAACTTGCGAGCTACAACTGGTATTAGAGCTGAAGATTATATACGTGGTGAAATAAATTGCAAGCCAGCGATATACGGACCGACTGCCGCAATCGAGGTCGCGCTACGAAAATTGTTCACGGGCGATTTTTACGTTTGATGGCCTCTCTCACTCTCGATTTTCCGTCTCTCTCAAGCGATGAGGTCGTT
>OZ023317.1:41498019-41535519 GCA_964007375.1 Ophion obscuratus
TATTTATAGACGAAAATGGTAGTTAAAAAATGTCCTAAAAAATGGTAGGTCTGCGCTGTTGATGAAATCTCGGAGATGGATCATACGTAACAAAAAAATCCAATTGTTTTTCGAAAAAAAACCAAAAAAACGTGTTTTTCAGCGTTTTTGGCAAGAAATGGTAAATACAAAAATTTTAAAATCCTTGATACGCGCTATAGCTATAGTTGTAAGAAGATGTTTAAAATTAGTGTTTAAAACGGTTCGGTAGTTTCGAAGATTTTATCAAGAAGCCGTCGAAAAACGCTGTTTCGAGAAAAACGAGTTTAAAGTTTGTGTGGGTTAATTAAATACATAACTAACCTTTTTTTTATGTATTTCGAAAGTATATTTATTGAGTGTAACAACTTTTATATCAATATCTATAATATAAACTTATAAAAAAATTATGAAAATAGCCGTTTTTAGCGTCTAAAGTGAGAAGACTCCTTAAGTATGTTAAAGCCGCAGGCTTTATTACCCTACCATAGTAGAATAAGGCCTACTATCGAGGTTTCGAAAATCTTTAATTTTGTTTTTATTTATGGTACACGTTACAATTTTTCGTTTATATTTTATAGGAACTGAACTTGAATAACGATCATCATTGAAATATGTCGATGAAATTGGATATTTTTCATTTTACATCAAATATCCCTTATCTAGGCCTTATTACCCGCAGGTGCCTTATAATGAATTCAGACATTTTGAATGATTATTCGCGAGCCCGAGGGGAGTTTCATTTCGTTGCGAATTACCGAAGCTCGAGGAATTTCCTGATGTTGTTCGATCTTGTTGAGCCGATATGCGAGTGCTACTGCACTCGCTGTGACTTCGACGATATGTCATCGCTGACGCGTGACTCGGTCTGTTATATAGTGCGCATAAACGAGTTTTGTAAGGATATAGACATATCGAGGGGTGCAGGGGTATCAGGATCCCCGAGTCTCCATGATGGATTGCCCGGACAAGCTGGTAACTCCGATATCGATCTATTATTCAAGAGCCGCGGAAACAAATCACCCCTCGCGGTGTATACATATAGCGAGTGACTATATTATCCATATGGGAAGTCGAGCCACCAGGCTCTTCGTGCTTTCCCGCTTCGCATTACTGAATATTATATATAGAGATATGCAAAATATCTATAAACACGCGAGCGCGCGGGCTGCACTGATTTCGATTTACTTGCTTGCGGAAATCATTCAATCAATGGCGTGACGATACAAACGGACATGCATAACGTATCTAGCAAAATGTGTAACGACGAAATTAGGGTTGCCGGACTTCAATTACTTTTGGGATTCGTCATTCGATTATTCCTGCCACGTCCATAGTGAACAATGATCGTTTCGGATCCGTGATGCGCTCTGCATCATCCTCGACAGCCGTTCCCTGTTGGGAGCGTGATGTTTTTTTTTTTCATCTCGGCTTCGCGTCGACGGACATGAGAGGAAATTAAACGCGGTGTTGGCTGATGATCGTTGATTGGGAATTTGATTTTTTGTTGGCGATTCGGGGAGAGGATTTTTTTGGGAACGAAAGTGATGGGAGGAATGTTTCATTGTATTCGTTCAATGGCACTGGTAAGGTAGTACGAGCGCGCAATCTTGATTTCTTTAGATTTTGTTTAAATTTTAACCAGACATCGTTCATATCATTATGCATGTTTGAGTGAACTTTCAGAACAGTCGACTATTTGGATTTGGAGATAATGGGTTTTTAAATTGCAACTTTCAAGGGGCTATACCAGTGTGGACGCTGAAAATTTGGGTGATTTTTGAGAATTTTTTGGAAGACAAGTACTCGATTAAATTTTTCGAAAAATTAAAAATATTTTTGGCTATATTTGACCTAAATTGCATAATTTTTTCATAGAAAAATATTGAGATCCAAGCGACTTATGCGCTGCCTTTGGAAGCGCAAAAAAAAGTTCCTCCACTGCTGACATGATTCCGGCCGATTGTGTAGCTGAAACCGAAAAAGGAAAACATGTCGTTAAACTGGAAGGTATTTCCTGTACAATGACGTAGATTTTCGAAAAATATCGAAATATAACAAAATGGCGTAGTTATGAAAAAAAGTCTGTTTTCTTGTGTATAAAATGGTCGTTTTTTTTTCAATGCCAAATCGTCAATTTTCACCCGATCAAAAAATATCCTACGTCATTGAAAAGATATTCAAGAGTACTTAGTTTAAAGGCCATAGCCGGGTAAGTAGGGAAAAATTGCCCCCGCATTTTCTCCAGCGAAGTTAGGAGTATATTCTAAGGTATAAAAAAAAACAAATTTTCTGAAAATCCTGAAAACCAAAAAAAAAAATCGAATCGATCCACTGAAGCGTTTCCGGAATTTTTATTATTTTTTTATTAAAAAAAAATTCATTTTTCTAAAACCATTGCGTCGACGGGCATGAAATTTTCAGAAAATTTGTTTTTCTTATATCTCAGAATATACTCCAAATTTCACTGGAAAAAATGCGGGGGCAATTTTTCCCTACTTACCCGGCTATGGCCTTTCAAGTCAATCGGATAATTGCTCTTTAAGTTACACTGTCAGCAAATTTGAAAAATCTCATTTCATATTATTGAAAGTATGAAAATCTTGAAAGCATACAAATCTTGAAAGTATATAAATCTCATTTCATAGTATTGAAAGTATAAAAATCTTAAAAGCATACAAATCTTGAAAGTATAAAAATCTCATCTCATATTCTTAAAAGTATAAACTGTCGAAAAGGGAGAAAAAAATCGATTTTTTAAAAGTGTCACACTGATATAGCCCCTTACAACTGCAGGGTCTCCATTGAAATTTAGACGGAATAATTTTCCGCAAAAAATATTTCTCCCCTATAATAAGAAGACATATGGCAGCATCGCATTGTTCCGTATCCAATGACGTGAGTTTGCGTGGCACATTTAAAATAATACTGCAACACAAATTTTTATTTAGAAGTCATTTTCAATCGAACAAAGTTTTTAATTAGTTATGAACGAACCAACACTTTTATTCGTTAATGAAGATACCATACACAATATAAAATATTAATATTTATAATGCAAATTCCTTTTTATGACAACATTTTTAACTTTAGGAACACGATAATTATTTTTTTCTCGAAATATTGAACAATACTGTTCTGCGGTGCTGCCATATGTCTTCTGATTATAGGGGACAAATATTTTTAACGAAAAATTATTCTGTCTAAATTTCAATGCAGACCCTCCAGTGTTCAAAGTTGCAATTTTAAAACCCCATTATCTCCTAATCTAAATAGTCGACTGTTCTGAAATTTCACTCAAACATGCATAATGATATGAACGATGTCTGGTTAAAATTTGAACAAAATCTATAAAAATCAAGATTGCGCGCTCGTACTACCTTAAGGGGTCATGCCTGAATGTAAAAGTCGTAAAATCACTGTTCCCAAAACCTATATATTTTGGGAGGATATCATGTTATAAATGTTCCCTGGAAATTACAAGATGATTGGATCAAAATTGACAGATTCATCGGCTGTCGTGTTGGTGCCCGTCGGAACGCTCGGAGCGTCCCTCGAAACGTTAAACGCTTTTTTCTCTTGACACTACGTTTTCAAAGTCGGTGAGTGAAATATCCCAAAAACTACTCCGTCGATCTTGCAGACATTTTTAGGGCTTTCTCTAAATGTAAAAAATATAAAAATATGATCGGAGGATTTTTTTCCGATGTATACTTTCGATTTCGACCTAAAATGCCAATTTTTTGCAAAAATCAAGACACTCACTTTAACAACGCGCCATTTTTTTAAATTTGATATTTCGGAAATTCCTACGATTAATCATATTGAAAGACATTTTCGAGATATGCTTCCCGGACATCGGCTGTGAATTAATTAACTATAATTAGATATTTTGACACAAAAAACTACAGAGTGTTCTTCAGATCATACTTTTTCAAATATCTAACTTTTGTAGAAACTTATCATCACGATTTTCTAAATACAAAATTCCAATCATGAGCTTTTTTCGACTGGTGCAACTAGGTACAGCCCGTTAACATGAGAACCCTGGTTGCATCGATCTTATAATTCGGGTCGCATGGTTCTGATCGTTAATGTAGAACGAGAGTTTTGATCTTATGGTCCAAAACGGTGTGATTGTTTTTTGGCAAAATGCGTGCGTAACCCTTAATAGTCACACTGGGTCCACGGGACGCAAACAAATCATTTTGATGCCGTATCATTTTTTTCCAATAAAACATACATTTTTTTATATGCGTAAGCATTTCATTCTCTCCTTCTAAATTGCACCTGCGTTGGATGAAATAAATACACTTTTTTAAAAGTCCACAGAAACCGTTATGTCTATTTCAAAGTACATTATTTCCAGATTATAAAACCATTTTTTTATTTTTTTGCCAATATAATTACAAGAGTTACAGCAATTTCTGTAAAAGAAGTCATTTTCCACGTTTTTTTTTGCATATTTAAAATTTAATTTTTGATATCTAACCAATATGCTTGTATTAAACAAGGTTCACATTATACCGCACTATTTTTTTCATACCGCTCAATGCATTATTCCATTATTTAAAAAAAATTAACAACGCCTAGGTCCCATGGGCCCAGTATGACTATAACGTGATTCTAGCTAAGTGTGACTACTAAGTGGTAAAGTTAAGGGGTCTCCTGCTGTTGGAATTTCACAAATACGATTTTTTTGTCGCATACTTGTGTAGCCTAGGGTCTGAATTTTAATTTGCAATGAAGATTTTGTAAGAATTTCCAAAATCGACCGGGTTATGAAGATTTGTGTGGAGGGTCATATCTCCGCCAGGCTTCGGCTAACCGCTCCGCCGCCGTTTTTTAAATGATCTCCAATCTATTCGTCTGATTCACTCCAAATTCCACCAGAACATAGTTCACACCATTTTCTATCGTTTGACCATACGATTCTTCAACACCTCAATCAATTTTACTATATCAACGAACCAAAGTTGCTTTTTTTTTTTAAATCGAACTTTTTTCTACAGCTGTGCCATTTTCGTAATTTTCAAAATTCCCAAAAATATCCTGTTATGCAAAAGTTTAATGATTATACTGAAAGTGCATTTTTTATTTTTCATTTCAGATCAGCCCAGTTGTCAGAACCACCCACACCACTTGGCGAGAGTCATCGACAGCGGCATTTTGTTTAAATAATAACAATCTCTTTGCTTATCAATATTTTTTAATAAAAATTCAACTCAAACCTGGCAAGACTATATTTCTATTGTGTGTAAAATACCGCCCTCGACATACCAACACTCCCACGAGAAAAACAAAAGTGAATATACGAAAATCGACCTGTTTTTTGGAGGTCCAAACTTATGCAGAGCCGTTAAATGAAAGAGGGATCGTTAGGGCTTTGAATAAAATAACTAAGATCGGTGATTTCGGTAGCCACGAGGAGAACGGGAAGCAATCTTTTATCGCGCTGTACATATAGCGGGGAAAGCAACCCCTCGCTCGTTCGCTCTCTCGATCTCTAGTGGTACATAGCCGCAGCCCTCTTCCATTATCGATGCGTATGCCTGTAGATGTGGCTCCACACCCGCGGGACCTGAGCCACCACATTTATGCATGGTCGCGTACATAATAGGCTCCTTTTCACCGCGGGTCTTATTAAAATTTCTGATCCGCTGGAGGTGAACGGTATGCAAATTGCTTTGAAAGAGCTCTCCGCTCCTTCCCTCGATCTCTTTCGCCAACCCCGAGAGGAAGAGATATACGGAGAGGGTTGCGAGAGAGGCTTTCCTCTATGCCGATGCTTCTGGTTGCTCAGGGGGTTGGGGTTCACACGCTTGGTATTCTCCCCCTCCCCCCTGTCTCTCAACCTCTCGTTCGCCTTATCAATGCGCGTAATCGGAAGCCCGATTTCAAGCAAATTATGCGAAGTGGTCTTCCATTGAAATTTTTCGTTACACCACCGGCGAATCATATTTATTGCATTTTTCGCGTATTTCGGTTACTGCAAACAGAGAATTGGCATCGTATTGGGAAACGTTGACATGAGCCTGGCAGGATACCAGCAGGATTCATTCCCTCGAGGGATAATCGTTGCGCAAAAAGTTACAACGGCTGCGAATAGGTTTAAGGGGTTAGGCCCCTGCGGGGAAAAAATAAGTATATTTTGGCAATTTTTTTCAGCGGGCGAATGGAATAAATAAAAATTCTGAAAAAGGCACTTTATTGTACATATCATAAACTGTATAACCTATTTTTTTCAAAGTAATATAAAACAAAATGGCGGCCGCATAGCTTTTCTTCGACGAAGCCTTTTTTTCATAGGCGCGCGGCCGGACCAAAGGAACCTGCGATTTTTAATTTACAGTGAATGGATTTTTTTTCTCGATTATACATGTGAATAGCTACAGAAGTACGTAGGATTTTTTTGATATATCGATCTTTGCAAAAATAGCGCGTTTTTTAAATAAAAGTTCAAAATTCTCAAAAAAACATCGTCCGAAAATTGTTTATAAAAAAAACTATGTAATATATCGAGAAAATCCTACGTATTTATATGCAGAATGTAATTGTGAATATACAGTTAAAATTTCAAGTCAATCAGTTAAGATTTGTTGGGGTTATGAGTCCGGCTGACTTGAAATTTTTTGAGAAAAACGCGTTTAAAGTTTTCGATACGGATTGTATCGGACTGAGAGGGGCTGCGCCAAAATTCAAAATGGAAGTATTTATACATTTTTCACGTCTTAAGCCTTCGAGTATGCCATTTTTAAGATATTAAGGCATCTTTTAAGAAAAATAAAAAATCGATTTTTTTTAAATTTCTACAGTGGACTTACCCCTTAATCGCCGTTCATTTATAGGCAAGACCGTTATAGCATATCCAATGGCCTTAAGGCCAGACGCTGAATTAGAAGGCCCGAAAAATCATTATTTCGTTTGCTTAAATCGGTAGGTAAACTATCCAAGAATATACTTACAAAGTTACAGAGGCCAATCGTGAATGTCTTCGAAGATACAAGGTCAAAAGCGGAGAAGCGATTGATATTTGATATTGATATTTCCCCCTATTGAAAACTTTGAAGCTCGTTTTCTCTAGTTTTCATTTTTACGATTTTTCCGGATTGGCGGGCGTAATAGCAAAAAAAGTCACTTTTCTTCACTATGAAAATCTCTTCTAAGTGAATTAAAAAAGGCGTTGAAAAAGTTCTTTTAAATCACTTTTAAAGCACATTAAAGTGTTTTTTTATCACATTTTTTTTCAAACCCGAGAAATATTATAATTTCACGATTTTTTCAGCTTTTTCTTAATTCAACCAGAAGAAAAATATATGACAATTGAAAGTTTTTTTTTTTTTTTGTTTCAGTCAAGAATTACGAGCTGCATCTTTCCCGCCGATCGGGGACTGCAGTGGCAAGACGCACATGGAATAGCCTAATAAATCTGCCGTCATTTATTGTTTCATGTTGAAACATTTTTTTCATACATTTCAAATATACATGAAAAGATACCTCAATGTTCACTGGGCTCACTTGTTAGTAGCCCTTCTAAAAGAATTCCCAAAAAAAAACGCTTTTTTGGACCTTCTAATTCTGGCTCCCGCCTTAAATGCGTGAATGTCTGAGCCAGATAGGAAATTATTGACCGCAGGCCAACAAGTTCGCAGATTCGGCGCACGACCGTGCTTGAAATTGCTGATCACGTTGAAAGATATACGATCAACTGACGCGTCCGCGAATGCTGAAAGATTCACTTATTGCCGTTAGCCGGCTTATAGTCAGAATGAGTAAAGGTTGATTAGCAATTTGCCGTATTTTTTGGATTTTCAAGATTCCGATCTTCCGATCTTTCAAGATTCCGAAGAATAAACGCGTGAGGAGGGACAATGTCCTGACTGTGATGACGGTAATGATGACGTGTGTCCGTGGAAAATGCCATCACGTCAAAGGGAGAGAGAGGGAGAGAGAGGGAGAGAGAGAGAGAGAGGTACGGTATGTCTATTGTGGCGTGTTATAATAATGACTTAGGCAATAATCTGATTCGGCGTTTTTACGTATAACGAAGAAGGCCGCGTGCGCGTAATTACTGGCTTCGGATGAATTCATTATGGATGCCGGCGTCGCGTGTCTGCGCTCCGCATATCGTATATTATGGTTTTAATCTCTCATGATCCGTTTGGGTAGCGAGAGAGCCTGGCGATCAGAAAAGAAAAGACGAAGTGTGAAGCAGCAGGTATAATTAAACAGCCCTCTCACGTGTTAGAGCGTCGCCTGCATGAATCAATGATCCCGAATATGATGGATAAGATCATTGGAGGATGAGCAAGTATGAGAAGCCCAAAGACCTGGCGGAAATCAGACTTTTTACTATTGAATTATCGACGAGTGAGGTAAAGACTGTGGCTCTGTAAAATATTGCACTTTTGATGCTGCTTCCTATGCACTTGGTGCAAGAAGTCACCCAACCAAGTATTGACCCAGGCTGACTTGACTTGGGAGGTCGTTAAAGCCGCACGACGCTCGCGCGTTCACTGCTGTTGGTTTGTGCTGCTCTTCCAATGTCGCATAATGCCAAGATTGTTCAGGGCTCCATTGAGCTATACAAATTTTGTTGCTGAACAACTGAAGCCCAAATTGTGGTACATCTCGGAACTTCCAGTGCGGAAAAAAGTCTCCGGACCAGTTAATGAAAGAAAATACGTCGGTGAATTTGACATGGTTGGAATGCATCGGAAGTTGCTTTTTGTTCTTGTATTTCTTCAGTTTTTGTCATAGCCAGAATCTCGTTTCGCATATCTAGGCTGTCAATTGCTAATGAGGATTCTAAAAGATTCCTTCTGATGATTACCGTTGCCCAAATTGGACAAAACAAATTGGACTGTTCAAAAGAAATCAGTTTCTTTGCATACAAAATCTGGTCTCGCAGATCTAGGCTGTCAATCGCTAATGTGGTTCTTTAAACAACGATCTGGTGATTGCCATAGGCTGAATTGGGCAAAACAAATTGGACTATTCAAAAGAGGTAATTTTTTTTGCATTCCAATGATGCAAAGTTCAGCATCATGGATTAGAGGTTGTTATGCAACGAATGTTGCTTTTTATTTTTGTGTTTCTTCAGTTTTTGTATTACCCAAAATCTCGATCCGCATATCTAGGCTGTCAATTGCTAATGAGAATCTTAAAAGATTCTTTCTGGTCATTACCATTGCCCAAAGTGGCAAAACAAATTGGACTATTCAAAAGAAATAACTTTCTTTGGATTCAAAATCGTTTTCCGCATATCTAGGCTGTCAATCGCCAATGAGGATCTTTAGAAAACATTCTGCCGATTGTCATAGCCTAAATTGGGCAAAACGTATTGGACTATTCAAAAGACATTATTTTCCTTAGATGCCAACGATGCAACGTTCAGCACCATGAAGTACATATGGTCAGGCAAATCAGATTTTCTCTGGAAGGAGGCCCAAGCTGGTAGGTCGAGTCATTGCTTCCATCACTGATTATCCGACCATACTGCTCCGCTGCCTGTATGTAGAACTTACCGACAAGTCGAGTGCAATCATTGACGAGGATCTCTCGAATCCTCTGAATTGCGATGTACAAAAACCTCTCTTTCTCTCGATCGAACCTTAATTCTCAGGCGATAACATCGTCCGTATCTACCGAATGTCGTTGCACGACGAACAATCGCCGCGCGTGTTGCGTCAGCGCAAAAGTTCGAATCACAAGACAGCTCGATCGATGTCCTAAATTCTCGGATACATTCTACAAAAGCGAACGGATCTCGGGAGCAAACGCCATCGATGACTTGGTGCGATCCACGCGTGACTGGAATTTCTTGCATTAGAATTGACTGCCTTAGAACGATGTTAACATTCTTCCACATTCTTCATTGTGAAAAAAACCGTTTCTCCACATTTTCGATCCATACGTCGTGGGTTTCCTCACTTTTGCCTGAAATGCTGCCGGAATTGAAAAAAAATCCAAGTTGGCTGCAAAGTCGAAAGGCAACCGGTCCATCAATTGCAAAAGCTAATTGTAGGAAGCCCTCATTTCTTTTGGCACTCTACCTTTCCCTCGTCTCTCCGTCTCTTTCACCCTTCTCGTCCTCTTGCAATTCCACTGTCTTGTTCTCTCTCTCTTTCCGGTTCTCCGTGACTTTCAGAGCCTCTCTCAAATTCAGCCACACAAATTACTCGCCAAAGACGCCTGTTTACCGAATTACAAAGCAGCCTCTCGTTCCGCTTCGTCGTCGTTTTTTTCCCTCGATTTGCTCTACGTGACTCTTTACAGAAAAGTCCCGGGGAAAAAAAGACCACGGTTGCCATAGGGCGCTTGCGAGGTTTAAAACTGTTCGTTGCGGTTTTCGTCATTCCGCAATATATAATTTTTTCCCTTTTTTTTCTTTCGTCCTTTGTTACTTCTCTTTCGGCTTGTATTTCTTCGTTTCGTATGCACTTTGGCGCGCGTTCGACGTATTATTTTGTACACACGTATGCTTTTCGTGTGTCACACACAGTCACACCGAGGGAAAGAGGAATCCACGCGAACCTGTCGAGAACGTGTCGTAAATCCCTGCCGCACATTTTACCCTCTCTCGCAAGTGGAACGTTGTTCTACACGAATTCCCTGGATAACTTCACCTCTTCTCCCCCAGTTGTCTCTCTCGCTCTTATTTCCCTCATTTCGGTATATTCGGACGCGGCGCACCTTCGACTCGGTATCGAATCGCGAATTATTTTCGATCGCGCGAAATTCACTAAAGCCCCCGGGAAGTAGTCGCTCGTGTACGTCGCGCGAAGACAGAAGGGGTAACATGCGCCCAGCGACACATCCGCGCGTTTCTTTCACGGCATTGATCCCTCCGAGGGTTCCCGCGGGAGAGAGAAAAACACTTGTCCTGTCAGTGGGTGACAAACTACCTTGCAGCGAGGCGCAACTCTAAACATCGTTGAAGAGAAACAAAAAAAAAACAACGAAGATTCTAATTCGATCAGCATGAAACTCGCTGGAGAAGTATTTTCTAAGTACCTAGCACTTTGAATGTCTATGGCGTTTTGGTTCCGGAATAATGGATGAGCGATTTTAATTTAGTTTTGTGTTAGGCTGTCAAGTGGGTCTGTCAAGTGGATCTGTCAAGTGGGTCTATCAAGTGGGTCTGTCAAGTGGGTATATCAAACGGATCTGTCAAGTGGGTTCGTCAAGCAGGTCTGTCAAGTGGGTCTGTTAAGTGGATGTGTCAATTGGATCTGTTAAGTGTGTCTTTCAAGTGGGTCTGTCAAGTAGGTCTGTCAAGTGGGTTTATCAAGTTGGTCTGTCAAGTTGATCTGTCAAGTGGGTCTTTCAGTGGATCTGTCAAGTTGGTCTGTCAATCGGGACTGTCAAGCTGGTATGTCAAGTTGGTCTGTCAAGTGGATCTGTAAAGTTGGTCTGTCAAGTAGGTCTGTCAATCGGGTCGGTCAAGTTGGGCTGTCAAGTTGGTCTGTCAAGTTGGGCTGTCAAGTTGGTCCGTCAAGTTGGGCTGTCAAGTTGGTCTGTCAAGTTGGTCTGTCAAGTGGGTCTAAATTGTCACTTACCCCGCCTGGAAATATTTAGTCCCCATATTCAGCATTATGTAAATCCAAACGTCACTTGACGAGTCCGCATAAGCTTAGGGCTCAAAAAGTAGGGCTATTTTGAATCATTTTTTTCTGGTGTGAGTAGCGGGATGACGGGGTTGGAATTTTACATACAATTAATATACAATCTTGCCACGAATGAGTTTGTTTTTTATTTAAAAATATTGATGCAAATCAATGTAGTTCCGGTGATTAGGGTGATCTGAAATGAGATTTAAGAAAAAGATAGTTTTGCTATAGTACAGTACTACCTCCCTAAGAGAGCCCTCCCTAAGAGAGAATTTCCCCGCCGTTCCGCTTGAGCGCATTTTATGGCTTCCCCCACCTAGCTCGAGCTGTCCAGTGTACCCGAGGCCTCTCGAGTTTGTCGCGGACACCTCGATAAGAGATCGCGAGCGATTTCAGAAAATCGCACGTCGCACGATTGTCAAATGGATAATATGCCTTTGTATAATATATACGTATATATATAATATATACGTTTATATATAATATATACGTATATTATATATATATACGTATGTCGTATATATATATACGTATTATACGTATATATATATACGTATAATATATATTGTAAGTTAACGATACAACTTAACTTACAATACGTATATTATAATATACGTATAATATACGTATACGTATATATATATACGTATATATATACGTATATATACGTGTGTATATATATATATATATATATATATATATATATATATATATATATATATATACGTATTATACGTATACGTATATATATACGTATATATATACGTATATATATAATATATACGTTTAAGCCGTAAAGTCGGAGAAAAAAACATGCACCATAATTAAATTTCAAGTAGTAATTTAATGCAAGTAAAAAATATTTTAATAGACATTAACACAGCATAGAATATTATTGATATTAATAAAAATTATCGAGGCTACATTATACTAGAGATATGTTTTTGAGTAATAGTAATAAATGCAAATATCGTACAGCATATACAATATGTATGTATCATAACATATATACTATACATCAGAGTATAGAGTCCTGTTGACGTCCCCAAGAATCGTAGAGACGATTATCCGAACTTTTGATTATCCGAACTAGTCTCGGTCCCAATTGGTTCGGATAATCGAGGTTCTACTGTATATGTTCGAGTTTCGATAACGAATATACTACGTATATTTTTGCGAACAATAAGATAATTCAACAATTATTGAAAGTTTTACAAATGTTTTCTTCATATGTGTTATAATATTGCAACAACAAAATATACCAAACAGCAGAATAAAAAAAACGCGAAGAAAAAGAAAGATTTACACATCAATATTCAATGAGATATACTTACGCATGAAACGACGAAACGCCAGTACACTTTCCGCAACTTGTTTACAGTTTTCTCAACACTTTCGTTCGCGCTCTCTCATAGAGGACGAGTGGAGAAACACATACACGTTACCACATGCGCGATTTTCGAGCGCGCTAACCTAGCGGTGGGGGAAGGCTTCGGCGACGAATTTCTCGAGAATTACTTCCCCTAACCGCCCTAGACCGCTCTCTTAGGGAGGTAGTACTGTAATAAAACTATCGTATGACCGGATATTTGTTTGGAATCTAGACAATTACGGAAATGGCAAACGATGAGAAAAAACTGTTCATTTTTCGACCAAAAGAACAACTTTCATCATTCACCATTTACAAATGGATAAATATGTTAAAAAGGTATAAACGGTCATACCATGAAAAATGTTAAATAAACTATGCTCTCTCCGAATTTCAAGTGAATCTGACGAACGAATTTCCAGATACGACTTGCATCGTTTCATAAAACATAGTCCGAAGAAAAACGTGAAAGAAAAAAGGGTGAGTCGCAGCGGAGCGATCTAGCCCTTCACAAAAATAGTCATACCTCAATCAGTATTTGAATTTTTACCGAATCTTTGCTGCAAATTAAAGCCCTATGCTAGGCTGAGAAACCATGCAACAAAAAATCGTTTTGTCAAAATATCAAGCTCATCACCGTTAGACAAATAAGTAAGTATAGTTACAAAAGTTGATAAGTAAGTATAGATACAAAAGTTCATTTCGAAGGCCGCGTTGGGCCTAAAAGAGCCATCCTTAAACGAAAATTAAAGAATCATCTTCAAAGCAGTCAGATGTGTTGATAACCAGCATTGCCTAGGTAAAACGTTTTCGAAATGTCCTTTTCTCATATATATAGCCAGAGGCGTAAGGATTTATTCGACAAGTGTACCGTTTACATCGCATCTGACAACCTCATCTTTATATAGTTGCACGAGGAGAGAATGGTAGTCGTCGTCGGTTGAACTTGTTGGGGTTTCCAAGCAGCTCCGTATCAAGACAAACGAGCGGTAAGAGAACGAGAGAAAGTGGGCGAGAAAGAGCGACAGAGAGAGGGAGGGAGAAAGAGAGAGAGAGAGAGAGAGAGAGGGAGATGGAACTCAGAGCAAGGAGCAACCGGGACGCGGCGTATCGGGGTTGGAGTGCTTGGCGGGGCCACCTCCGTGTGCGCAACACGGAATTAATTTAATCGTTAAGCCGGCATCTAATTAACCGGCTCCAGGGGCCACGCCAAGAGAGAAGAGCACTCGGCAGCAGCAACGAGGCTGGGCGGTTCTCCGTCTGGGCAACAGTTTAGGTCCGCAATAAAACAAACACTTTACCGTCTCAAGCGAGGGCGCTATATATACAGCTCCGCCGAGTGAAATAATTGCCCGATCTAATGAAACACATTGAGTGTTTACGAGCCGCTTTAATATCTCACTATTCACTCTCCGCTTTCTCGCGCTATCTACTTTATCGCTGTAGGACCTTCATCAAGTGTTCCTTATTTCGCTGCTCGTGTCCTCTCTTATCTGCCACTTTTGTTTTGCCTTCTTTTTTTCCCGTGCGTTAAATTGACGATCGTCCTCTAATCTCGATCGTCCCGGGCGATACTTTTCTTCTTATTGGGACTATCCTGTTTCTCTATCCTGCCACGGTTCTACGTCCTTGGTGGAGAATTTAACGGCGCGGGACAGCCTCGACGTCCACGTCGAACAAAAGCTGTATTCGAAGTTTCACGGGTCGAGATGTGCCCCGGAGAACTTCCTATTTTTCGTGATGGGTAATGTATGGGGGATTTTTTTAACGGGTATTATCTAGTTGTAACAGTAGAAAACAAATTTTGGGACTTTTTGAAATAGAAAATCGTGATGATAAATTTCAACAAAAAATTAGGTATTTGAAAAAGTATCATCGGAAGAAGACTTTGTATTTTGGGGGGGGGGGGGGGGATATTTAATTATAATCGATTTACAGCCGATGTCCTGGAAGCATCTCACGAAAACAACTTTTGCGGCGAGCAATGACGGTCTGAACCAGGTTGCCAAATATCAAAAAATCAATCTCATAGAAAAAATCCATTGAGAAAATCATATAGATTCGTTAGTATATTCGTTTACCTTATGACTAATCGAAGGAGTTTCCGAAATATCAAATAAAAATTAAAATTGATTTTTGCAAAAATGGCTTTTTTCGTTCCCCAAATCGAAAGTATACATCGGGAATAAAAAATACTTCGATCAAATACTGGATTTTTACATTTACAAAAAGCCCTAAAAATATCAGAAAGATCGATGCAGTAGTTTTTGAGGTATTTAGCTCACCGACTGTGGGAAATGTTCAGTGAACATTTATAAGATGATATACTGTCAAAATATATTAATTTGAAACAAGTAATTTTTCGACTTTCACAACTATGCATAACCCCTTGAGTGTCTTTCGAAGTGGAGAAATAAAAATTATATTTTATTATGTTTCTGCGGTTGCGGGCTTTCACGAGCCCGTCGCTTTCGCTCCTATACTCCGCTTTTGTCACTTTACTATTTTCAATTCGTTTACCCCCCCCCCCCCCCCTCCCACTGTTGTATCACATTTTCAAGAGGGCACAGGGAAACTGCGGAAAACCTGTGTCAATACGGGCGGCCGTATTATTACCAAGTGCCGTCGTCATCGGAAAAGCAGCGCAAAACTCGGTAGTCACCCATCCAGGTGGTGGCCCGGGCAAACGCCGTTCGACATATTTTTCAAACTCATTATCTCAACCTACGAACAAACTCGTGACCTTGTCCAAAGAGGCTCTCTTGGACTAGGAGAAGGACGATAATTAATTATTTATAAAAAAAAAAAATTTAGCAGTCTTGACGTAGAATCTGCCAAAATAAACACCGAGTATCAAACAACAACCAAAAGATTTGGCGAACTGTGGCACGAAAGGGAATAATCGCAAAAACAGGAGTGGCGAGAACTGACGCAACAGTTTCTGCATCAAATTACAAAGTACAATTTGCCTAACGAGGCCTAACTTTTCGGGTCGATTAGGCGCACGGTCGAGAAACACGGCTTGATGAACGACGAGGAATATTTCATCCACTTTGTGTGGGGAACGAAGAAGAATAAGAAGTCGGGACTTCCCGCGGGCCTCTCTCTCTTGTATATATACGGAGCTACCCGTCATCAACCATCGTGAATGACATTGATAAATTAGAGTCGAGTGTTTAATGGACTGATGGATGTTGGTTGGTTGCCGTGCAAAAGAAAAGCAGTTGGCGCACAGCGGGCCAGATGTCCGATTGCTCGACTAATCGAGTCCGATTTTTCACGTTAGCTTTCTCCAGTCTTTTATCTTCGCACATCCGTGCGAAATGGTCTCTCTCCGATGGCCGAAGGACATACCGTATGCGTAGTCAAATCGATTCGGGAATTGCAACCCATTGGACAAAATCCGCTAGGCTTGAGAGTTCGAAAGTATGCAACGAAATGGACGTTGATCAAACGAAAACATGATCCATGTGCGGTTTCGGCATCTCCCGTGCCACACAGCGTTGGCCCTGGCCAGTACTCGGTTGGGTGACCGCTCAGCTGCGCACTAAGAACCGTGGAAGATATTTTCCGCGGTTCAAGAAACAGACGCTCCGAGAATCATTATCCAATTCAGTTTTTGATTTATCCTTCTGGCGATGTGATGTCAAGTAGATGCTAAACTATATTGAAAATAGTTTTTTTTTAATCATATAGAAAAAAATATATTTTTTTAATACACCCGAACGTAATTTGTGACGTACACGCGAGGAGAGCCAGGGGCAAAAGTTAGTTGACAGTAAAAATCAAAAGCTACCGAAAGTAAAACAATGCCAACATCGTTTTCCAAATGTATCGAAAAAAACCAACCCCAAAGATGAAAATACAATGAGTATCAATCGTTTTTCACGTTTCCTCATCCTTGACAGCCTTCGAGAGCTGGTGCAATTTGTCCCACGCGGTGCACCGTTCGAATCGCCATTCCCCAAGAAAATGATTGGATACTGGTATTTCGAACGAGGTATATGATCTCCGCTGATCCGCTCAGAAGTCGAGGGTCTTACAGTTGAGCGCAAAGTTGTTCGCGTGGAGAGATTCACCTGACGTGGCATTCGCGTCGGCTTACCAAGATGTGCGGTGGCTCGGAATTTATGATTCAGCGGTTAAGTGGCGATGCGGGTAAATCCAGAAGTTGTGGAAACTCGTATGTTTCTGCGAGGTTCGCGCATTTATTTATGGACGTTGGGTACATAGCCGAGGTGGCGATGCGCGGCGGTTGCCGTGCTTGCGTAGTTGTTGATCGGTTGTCGTCATAGCGCAATTGCAAGTAGCTGCTCCGAAGCATGCACACATGCTAGCGTTGGGCGCAGGATCATCCTTGCGAAGGTACAAGAGAGAGAGAGAGAGAGAGAGAGAGTAGTATGGGGAGAAGGGTCTGCTGCAACGCTGCACTATGTGACAGGACAGGAATGCAAGGGTTCGCGTCTTGTCCCAAAGACGCATACATATGCATCGGGGTGTCTTCAAGCACGAAGCCGAAGATCCAGCAGCTTGTGTGCCTATAGGGTTGATGGCAATGTACATTTGGCCGAGAAGTTTCCGTACATGGTGCAAATAGGTGTGCAAGAAAGAGAGAAAGAGGGAGAGAAAGTGAGCTATAAGACGCGAAGGAGTAACGGCGGTAGTTTAGACATCTTGTATTATTCAACAGCCTCGAAGTCATAGAGCGCCCGCGGGGTTCCCAGCGTGCTCTTCTCGCCTGGCATATGCAGCAGCATTGAACTGTGGCAAAGTGCAGGAATCACAGCTATGCGCGCCGCTCTATGGAGGCCAAGACGTGAGAGTGCCCGTTCTCGCGGCTTCCAACAATTGCTTAACAAATCGGCCCACGGTGGAAGCATTTCCTGGAATAAATAAGTCGATGGGATGCCTTTCGCCTGGCAATGGCGAAGCTGCAATTCACCACCATTTTCCAACATCGTATCCTCACGGATGCACGAGGAGATGAACCCACTCACCCTCCTCTACCTCGCGCCTACCTGGCAATGTTCCATGTAACCCTAACGCGTCCCTACCCGCGAGCACATATATCATGTCGTGCCAAGGCTCGCGCACTTATCAGAGCTCGTACGTATTCATTTTTTTATGCTCTCATTACGATCCGCGGAATGTTGTTGTCCTGCCGTACACCCATAGGAATCCACAGAATGCTACCTCACCGGGGCGTAACTCCGTGTGAATCCCAGCAGGCCCTCCATTGCGTTTCAACGTTCCAGCTCTGCGTTTCAGATGCGCACTCTGTCTGGGTTGCCGCTGCTTCTTTATTGGAAACCGGAAGATCCAGCGAGCCACGAGAAACTCCAGGCGTTGTTGCAATTGTGGTAAAGTGGGCAACTTCACCAGGTGGAAGATACTTGTCTAGCCTGCCATTGAGTTCATCATGCCAAGTGCAGGATGCCTTTGGTCCTACTTTCTTTTGTGCCTGATATACGTCCGATGATAGCACGTTGGGTTGTCAGTGAGCTGTTAGCTTCGATCACGAGTTGCCTGGTTCGCATTTGGGTCATAAAAAGTATCCGGTGTAGCGAGAACAGCCAGTCTGTTTATCCCGATCGAACCGATCAGCCAGCAGAAGTGGCAGACAATGTAAATGAGATGGTATCCCAGAACAAGTGGTCAAGAGCCTTTTGGATCAAGCGCTGCAGCAGGCTTCCCTAGTTTCTTGGCTACTTCCTTATGTACAATGAAGAATTATAACCCCAATTCAAAAGTTTCTCGATCAGTCCACCTCTCATCAATTCTTGCAATTATGGCAAAGTGAGCAACTTTACCAGGTGGAAGATACTTGTCTAGCCTGCCATCGAGTTCATCGTGCCAATTACAGGATTTCTTTGGTCCTACTTTCTTTTATGCCGGACAAACATCCGATGACCATCGAGTTCATCATGCCAATTGCAGGATGCCTTTGGTCTTACTTTCTTTTATGCCTGATAAACGTCCGATGATAGCACGTTGGGTTGTCAATGAGCTGTTAGCTTCGATCACGAGTGCACTGGTTCGCTTTCGGGTCATAAAAAACTCCTGTGCAACGAGAACAGCTAGTCTGTTTATCCCGATTGAATCGATCAGCCAGCAGAAGTGGCAAACGATAGCCTAAATGTGATGTCATCCCAGAAAAAGTGGTCGAGAGCCTTTTGGATATTTGGATTTGGATTTAGATTCTTGGCCACAATCTTCACAATGGAGAATCACAACTCAATTACTTTCCAAAAATCCGCTGCCTATCAAGCATCATTATGCCACAAACACCGATCATCATCAATACTTGACACATCAAACCGTGTCTAGTAAAAATCACTTTTCGTGTGTGTGTTTTTCTCAGAAACTGCTGTTTTTACACTAACGGTGACAATTTTACTCGAAAGTACTCACCAAATGCTATTTTTATGGACCAGTCCTGATTTATAGACCAGAGCGCGTCAGCATAGTGTCACACTCTGCTGTGACAGGGGAATTGACACGGCCATCTCAACACTGCAGAGGTTCCAAGCATGTCTGCGGAATTCTAAAAACGAACAGTATCTCGTTAAGGGCGAAATCCCTGAAACAAAGCTGTCCGATCGAACGCAGGTTCGTGTTGCTGTGCATATAGGTGATGAAAGCCCATCAGAAGCAATGGAACCTGTTGGTTGGAAAATTCGTTTGCTGTGGCTTTTCGCAACTATATATGGGCAACAGGTTTCCGCTCTGGTCCCCATGTACCACGAACAAATGTAGTACATGCAAGTGTCTATATATATATATATATTCCCAGCTCTGCTACAGAGCCAAACGAATGACCCGTCATTCGGTCCATTCCCTCGCGTCGATACGTTTTACGAAAGCTCTCGGGAGAATAACCGGGTTCGCGTTCGCGCAGCGTTGAAACGATTACAAGCAGTGCGCGCGATTCGTACATGCATCGATGCTCGCGAGGACAACTAAACGCGGAAATACCGACCTGCGGACGCGAGCTTTTTTGCACCTCTCAACGATTTTGTCCGCGTATGTGTATATCCGAAAAAGGTGCTCGGTCTTCACATTTATCGGTCCAGTTTTTCCTCTTACCGTCTTTTTTTTCTATTCGCTTGCTTGTTCTTTTTTCACCTGCTCGACACTTTTGCGCGACTTTGGAATTGATCACTCGTGTATAGGCGCTAGGAAAAAAGGGTCGGATAAAGTAACCGTGGAAACGAAGTATAGGCGACAATAAGTGATGTGGTTTGGTTCATTATGCCTCAGTTGGACCTTGAGGAAATGGAATACAAAGATGAACACAATCATGCATCATTAAGGGGACATCCCTCTCTGCAAAATTAAAAAACGGTTTTTTGCTTGTTATAGTGTGAATTTTCAACAATATTTTTAGACCAACCGGACGCTGAATTTTTTTTAATTCACGAAGTTACACCTATTTTAGTGGAACAGTGTGCGTCGGGTTTCCCGCGATCCGTCGAGTTTCAACGCGATTATCTCGAAACTACACATCTTGACACGGCGGGATTGATATCTTGAGTAACTTTCACACTATTGACTTGAATTTGCACATTTAGCGATGAAACAGTAGTCATTTTCGGTTCACGATCGCATTTTTCAATTGGTTTAACCATTCGTTAATAGCAATGACTTCAGCATGCTGTTTTGCAAGAGAAAAATGACGTTTTCTTCGGAGAAGCTGTCATTTTTCGTATTTTTCGGAATTTCGAAAAGTGGATCGTGAACCCATAGCCAGTTGGATATATTTGAAGAATTTTTTTTTTTTGTTTTCTTTTCAGATTAAATTTGAGCCTGGTAGAGATCCCGCCGTTTCGGGCCTCGCCGCTGGAAGACTGCAACGTCAACTGCAGCACCACGAACACTTTGAAAGATTTTCTTCCGAAAAAATTACATTGTAACCACAAACATCTGTACAACATGCTGGGAAGAAATTAATTTCTTCCAACCAATGTGTGAGTGGAAAAAAATTAATCATCCTGACCCTTCAAAATGGGCTTCCAGAGAGGGATACCCCGTTAATGGAACAATAATCGTAACGCTAATCGTGCAAGGGACAGAAAGATAAGAAGAGAGAGGAATCTGGCTTTTTCTCTCCTCTGATTTTCTCCCCACCTTTGTTACCCTCGTGCACTCTGGCGCACGCGGGCCGATATATATCTCACGTTTTGATCACCGTCAGAGCACACGCAACTGATTTAAGGTGGATCATTGTTCATCGCTCACCCGGGGCACTTGATCGAAGAGACTACTCTAATGCGGATCGTTCGAGTCACAAAAGTAATTATTATTATTATTATTATTATTATTATTATTATTATTATTATTGTTATTATTACTGTAAGCTCTCATCGCACTGCTTGACTCGCAAGCGAGAACTTCTCGACTCTCGCGGGAAATCAACTTACGTCTGTGGGAACGAAGCCGCGCGATGAGCGGCGAGGAGTGATTTATTCGATCGTGCGAGCTGATCGATTGATTTATCGTCTCGCTATGGCAGAACCGCTACGCGACTGATGTGCAATGAGAAATCACAAGATAATATATGCAGCGTGTCGTGCGAGGAAAAATAATGGTCAACGTTGCAAGAGCGCGGTATAGAAAAACTGAAACTTTAGTAAGATGATAAGGAAATTAACGTATCAAACCCAAAAATGTGACAAATTTGGAAAATAAGCATTAATGTTGCACCTGGGTATGATCATATATGAAAAGTTGATATCGAAGCATCACACTGGAAAAAAAATTCAGTTGGTTTAACAAAATGTATCTTTAAATACGTTCAACTTCATTTTTGATTGGCATAACAAACATTTTGTTAATCTAACGATAGTTTTAGTGGTGTGAACTATAGCTTATTTAGCTACAGTTCACACCACTAAAACTATCGTTAGATTAACAAAATGTTTGTTATGCCAATCAAAAATCAAGTTGAACGTATTTAAAGATACATTTTGTTAAACCAACTGAATTTTTTTTTCAGTGCAGGCTACGGTGAGAAAAAAGTTTTGTGAAATTTTACATAAAAGCTTATGACCAAAGATATTGTCAAAGGAACTGGAGGTTGATTTTTTTCGGTCATGTATAAATTCATAGACGGGGCTTATGTGACCAGATGGATTTCTATGAATTAATAATCTAGTAACAGTAAGAGTAATTCGATTGTACTACAGATTGAATTTTTCTAGAGAACCAGTGCTGTGGTGCAGTGGGGGTAATCTACTGATAATAAGATCGATTTGACAATCTACTAATAATCAAGTTAACTTGATAATCCACTAACAATAAAGTGATATTGTCCCTTACTACTATTCATAAAATGAATCGTCTTCTGTTAATTATCCTTTATATCATCGTGTGATATAACTTTCTTTACATCACAGGTCTGTAAAAAACCATCTGAGTCTTCAAAAATCCCATATTGACATTTAATCATTTTTTAAATAAATGCCACACGACGGCGATAAAACGTTGTATGTTTTTTTTAGTGCAATTCATGCAAACGAGATGGCCTGAGTTGGATCAAAACTTGGGGGAATATTTACAAATGGGGCTCCAGCTAGAAAAGGGGTTTAGAAATTTGTAACCTAGTCGATGTATTTCAGGGCACTTTGTTTATAATATTTAAGTCGGTGGAAGACAATTTGAACCCTTATTTCAACACTCAAACGCTATTTTTATAACTTTTTTAAAGGTATGGAGAAAACGGGTTTGGCGGCATCACGTCGGTCAAATGACATGGGTTGGGTATATTTGAGTACAAGCCAAATTAGAGTAAGCATACAAAAAACGTATTTCAAAAATCGAATATTTTCCGAAAATATATTTTTTTCTTAATGAAATACCCCCATCATAAAAAACATATTTTCATACTGCAGAATAGACCCGAACACATGAAAAAAAAACTTGGAGCCGATTATGGCTGGAGCCCCATTTGTAAATATTTACCAAAAGTTGTTCGAAGTTCACTTATCGCGAGGTTGCAAGATTCGAGTGTGGGTAAAGTTGGCGAAAATCTAAAAAAATGTCAAAACAACAAACGGCGTGTGGAAAATGTGGCCTGGCTTTGTGCTATAATAACAAAAATAACTGCTTCGAAGCATTGCATACATCATGAAGGCGTGTTACCCAATGTAACTCGTCCGCCACACGCTATTGCTTTAAAACTAGCTCTCTGATTGAATTTTTTAGGAACTAAATAATACTTGTTGTTTTATTTATTAAAACCTATCACGAAGTGAACTGTTTTTTAATTTTTAGATTGTTGAGTTATAAAAGGTTTATTTTCCAGATTTTGACTTTCATTATTGTTAATATCTTTGGAATAACCATAGCAAAGTTTGATATCTTATACGACCTCGGCATCCTTTGAGACACCATTACACTGCCTGTAGAGGAAAGGTGTATGAGGTGATCGCATGAGGGGATCGCAAGATAATCATTTTCAATAGCGACGAAACTGTTAACGCTATCTAATGATATTTTTTGGTAAATATAGCCCCCGACACCCCCTCGCGTTAGTCAATTCATGATGGCGGTGTGAGCGACGCAATTGTTTTGGCGGAAAAAAAATAAAAATTGTGAGCCGTTGCTCTAAGGCAAGGTTGACTTTAAGCTTAGGTAACTTTTATCGTATACTGTCAGTTGCAATCATTGTTGTGTTTGTGGCTTTGTAATATGCTCAGTTTGGGTTTTGGTTGGCGTGGTAACAGTGAAATACTTATATGTTATGTTACCGAGCAATGAATGAAAACGTTGAGTTTAAAGCAAGATGATTCCCTTCTAGGTGTATAAGATGATCCCTAGGGATCATCTTGTACACAAATAACGTACCTACTTTATTTTTGTTCAATAGATTATCTACTATGTTCAAACTACACTACTGATATATAATTGATCTCACAAATAATAATTGACCTAAGTAATTCAACACTGGCTGTAGAAGACTGGTTTAGTTTAATTCTAATTGGGTGAGAATAAAACTTAAAATTTAAAGGTAATTTAACTTGTAAGTTCAGTTTATGTTGTATACCTATGATTAATATATATATATATATATATGGACAATATGATCCCCCGTATTATCTTGCCGCTATTTTGAGATTTTTAAATTTATTTTGAGGAGATTAGGTTAATGTAAATCAAAATTTTCTCCACAAAATAAATTTAAATATCTCAAAATAGCGGCAAGATGATACGGGGGATCATATTGTCCATACCCTAGGGATCACACGTGGCCAACATGATCCTAGTGTAAGGTTTTACGAAAAGGAAATCGGTCTATTGAAACTCTGATAAATTGAATATTTCGAATATGCTAATCTCAAGATAGATAAATATGCCAGTAGCAAACGTTTTCAGATCTCAGTTATGTTGAATGCCTCTGAAATTACGAGCCGCCAGTAACAGCCATGTACAACGGGACTTGCCTCGACTACCGTGAGAGCCGGACCTCGACCGCCCATCCACCAGTGTCGATTTTATAGTGTACCTTAACACTTACTGCTAGCGATGAATTTTTGGGAATTTTATTACGAAAACGGGCCTAACAATTTTTATGAAACGTGTCGGATCTTTGGTCGTGACTTTGATCGTGCCTTCGGTCGTGACAGAAAGCCAGATTAATTTTCACGAGTAAAAATGTACCAACAATAAATTTAAGGCATTTATGTGGCTCACCGAAAAATGAGACATCTCTGGCATTTTTTGCAAATACTAAAATGGCAATCAAAATGAGGTTTGGAGGGCTTATCCTATATATGTTGACGTAGGTATACACGAAAAAATGTTTAATGAAAAAAAAAAAATCGGAATGGCGGTTCAGTTGTAGCTACACTAAGAGCGTCTTATTGGGTGCTCTGCCTCAGGACGCAGGACTTTTATGGATTCGAACCTAGTTTTTTTCATTAAATGGCATCATTGTGAATATCTTTTGTCTTTTTTAGCTAAAAAATCGGACTTAATTAATTGATTAAAACGAGCATTTTTGATGAATCATAAAAATCGTGTGTACTTCTTCAGAGAATGTATCTAAAAAGCTACAGTTAAAATTTCAAGTCGATCGGAGGAGAACTGCCTTCTTGATGCGTCCTCCCGGTTTCGAGTTCCAAGACTGCTTTAGCAGCTATCATCCACAGGAAGGAATTGAAGCTCTCGTGTGAACTCTGCATCTACCCACGGACGTATTTTGGTAGTAGGTCTTCAGTTGTTGGGTCGTTTTATATATTCTGTAAAACGACTGGATTAAACGTCTCCAAATTGCCGCTTTCACCATCTCGGCTGCTTCGTGCGTTTCTGTCCGCTTGGAGGCGCTCCGGAAAAGCTCTAAAAATAAAAAATAAATGTTGCATATAATTTTTTTTTGTGTATCATTTTAGTAAAGTTTATACACAATTTAAGGGGAGGGTAGGGTCTTCAGCGTGAAAAAAAACACTTTTTTGCAATTTTTTTCATCTATATGGATAGAGTAAATTGACTTAAACCTTTTGTACATTGTTAAGTGTCATTTCAAGAACATTCCGTGAAATTTGTACGCGAAAATATCCACAAACAAGCCGGTGCCGTATTTTTCTCGAAACCACTTTTTCAAAGTCCGTGTTCACTGCCATTTGAAAACTACATGACCGATTTATTTCAAACTTGGTACACACTTTCTACATATAAAATATCTCCCCCCAACGGTAAGTTTGAATTTTTTTTTACATTGAGGGGGTTTTCCACCCCCAAAATAGCGGAATTTTTCGTGAAAAATAGCACTTTTCACTTTACATGACCACCAAAAATTTAGAAATGAAAAGAAAAATTATTAAATACCGTTGGGGGAAGGATTTGATGATACTTTGACTAAATTTTAATGGTACTTGATTTCAGATAATTTCTAGCTGAGATACAGTGAATACCGCAAATCGTGGTGTTCCAAAGGCGTTCTTGGAAAAGCTTTATCACCGGCCTGTTTGTGGATACTTTTGCGTACAAATTTCACGGAATGTTCTTGAAATGACACTTAACAATGTACAAAAGGTTTCAATAAATTTACTCTATCCATATAGATGAAAAAAAATCGCAAAAAAGTGTTTTTTTCCTCACTCTGACACTCATACCTCCTTAAGCAAAAAAAACGATAAGAACTCGTATTTTTTACCCGGAGCATTAATTGCCACTGCCATGTTTCCGGCGTAACAACGAAAACAATTATGGTCAGAAAAACGAATCGACACATTTCATTATTAACCAAAACATCGTTACTTCCCTAAGAAAAATGATTCACTGTCTTTTTCCACCAGAATGATTCCTCCCATTTGTTCAATCCTAAAATAAAATCCAAACAACGGCTCTCTTTTTCTCTCCATTAAAAAAAAATCTGCATACGCGCAGAAGCCCCCTATGCATCTTCCGCGCACATTATGTCGATCTCCGTGAGGAAGGAGGATCGCGAGAACTCGCTCAATTTACGGCTTCGCCGAGGTGCGAGGCGCGGGGGCAAGATTTAAAAAAGATCTCCCGTCTCATCGGGACGAATCTGCCCGTTTGCTACCGTCCCCTCTCAAGCGCTCTTCGCGCGCTCTCGTGCATCATTCGGTGGCATCGGTTTAGTCAAGGTGTATAACGTTTTGCCCGCGCCGTCGGGGGCAATTATCGGGATATTGCGGGCCGCGGCGGCGGGAGAGGCGATGATGCGGCTCCCGCACCACGTGCAATTACTCCTCGTAAATCAGAAAAGAGAGTGCGAGCGAACACTCGAGAGACTCGTGCCCGAAGAAGAAAAATACGCGACGAGATTCTTCAGGTTCTGAAACACGTATGTGCGTATACAGGGTGTCCTGTTATGAATGGATAATCCTTCACCTGTCGTAAAGTCTGATCATGTCCTACTATGTGCTGGAATTTCAGTTTATTAAAAGTCCCACGGTTTTCGAGATAAAAATAATCTGCTTTTGGTTTTACGCATGTCATTTCTGCAAACGATAACTTTTTTACCCTGTTAAAAAAATAGTCTTGGTTATTTCTTTTATCTAGAAAAGTATTCTTTTTAACTTTAAATGTTAAGGAAACTTTATGAAAAAAAGATCTTATGCAGAATTTTCATACAAACCAATTCGAACATCTGACTTTGATAGCTTGCGGTGTCAAAAAAATGTACCACGCATATCGTGCTAATTACTTGAAAAAGCTGCTTAGTTATTGTCGATTCATATCATTTGTAGAAATGGCATGTGAAAAATGAAAAGCAGATTATTTTTTTTTTTTTTTTTTCAAAAAATAACATACATCCCAAAATTTCGAAAACCGTGGGTCCTTTACTAAACAGAAATTCCAGTATATAGTAGAAGATAATCTGATCTACCGACAGTTGCAGGATTATCCATTCATAACAGGACACCCTTTATATACGGGATGTCCCTCTTATCTCTGCCACCCGAAATAACTCAGTAATTATCGACGTCACAAAAAAATGTCCCAGTCAAAAGTTGTACGGTGTGAAGGGGAGCAGCGAATGCGGGCATTTTTTTTTCGGTGGAGGTACCGATGCACACGTCACCTTCACTCTTTCAAATGGAATGATACATTTTTTTCAACCACCTTGTGGAGCACCACAAGCCGCATAAAACACATTCGGGGCTCAAAGTCATTCAAGGTCATTCAAGGTCACCTATTAAAATGAAATACAAATCTAAATGTCTCGGATCACTAACAAACATTTGGTAGTGATACGAGATATTTAGATTTGCATCATCGATACTGACGTTGAATGACCTTGAACGACTTTGACCCCCTAATGTTTTTTTTGCGGTTGGAGGTGCTCCACAAGATGGGTGGAAAAAAATGTACCATTTCGTTTAAAAAAGTGGAGCTGACCTTCACTGTGCGTCGGCGCTTCCAACGAAATAAAACAAATTGGTCGCATTTGATGGCCCCCTTCATACCGTACAATTTTTGTCTGGAACGTATTTTTGTGACGTCGATCATTATCGAGTTATTTCGGGTGGCAGGGATAAGAGAGATATACATAACACACACACACACGCGCGCGCGCATATATATATACGTATACCGGGTGTCCCATATTAATCTTACGTCTGATTTATCTCGAAAAATACTGATCCGTTCTAGTATTGACTATAATAAGACTTTTAGGGTTCAAAAAGGAACGTAAAAAGAATGTTTTTTAGTCCAAACTTCAAAATGGCGACGTTAAGATGGCCGATATATTTTTTCAAGGGATCATACAATTTTTCACCATAAAATGTTCGGGCCAAAACTAACAACGTTTGTCGGAAAAGTTTTTTTGACAACGTTAATGACTTTTAGGTTAAAATACAATTTTTTTAAAACTATTTGAGCGCTATTCAAAATGTACCACGAGGAGGCAAAGTCTTTAACATCCCAGTTTTTGGTTTCCTCGGGTTTGCTCGATAACTCAAACAAGCGCAAACAAGGATTAGTTCTGTACGGCTCGTCACTTCCGTTATCAAACAATCTCACACGCACACTTACACTTGGGTTTGTTTCACAACAAAAATGACGAGCCGCAGAGACCGAATTCTTGCCTGGGTTTGCTTGGGTTATCGAACAAACCTAAACAAACGCAAACAAGTTTGTAATAGCATTAAAAAAAACACGACGGCCATCTTAACCTTGCCATTTTGAATTTTGCACGGAAAAAGATTTTTTTTAACGTCCCCTTTGAACCCTAAAAGTTTTATTGTACTCAATACTTGGTCAGAGCAGTATTTTTCGAAATTAAGGGTAAGATCAAAATGGGACACCCGGTATACATATATATATATATATATATATATATATATATATATATATATATATATATATATACACGTTTAGATACTTCAATGAGTAGAAAAAGTTGAAGTTATGGGGGGAGGATGAAGGCACACAAAGAGGAAAGTTCACGTATGCGTTTCAGTGTCTGCTACATGTAAATTGCTGAGAACTGAAAGGGCGTATACGAAAAAGCTGAAGACACGAGATCAATTGAGCTATGAGCCCTTTTTCTTCGGAGCTGTACTTGGCTGCCGAGAACATTGACTCACAAGAACGAAAGAGTAAGGCGAATTGCAGTTTTGCTTACTTCTCTCTCTCTCTCTCTCTCTCTCTCTCTCTCTCTCTCTCTCTCTCTCTCTCCCAGCGTTTCTTTCTCTCGTCGTTTGCACGGACCGTGCGCGGAGCCGAGTGATGTACGGCCTTAGGCCTGACAAGGTGTCGAGCAGCGAGATGGCAGCGTGCCGTAACCACCAATTACCCCTCGTAATTTCTCCGTTCGCCGGCTCTATCGTTCTCCTGTGGTTTTCTCCTTCGTCCCTGTTCCCCTTCGACGCCCCCCTTAAGGCGGCATTCCACTTTACTGCCGTATCCACAAGCCGTATCGTATTCTCCGAATAATCGTTTGTGTCTACAAAATCTGCATTTTTAGCCGCAAAACCGACGGGGTGATACTCGGTATGGAACATCGACAGCTCTTCCCGCTGAGCAATTTCCTTCGACCTCTTCGGGATAATTATGTCGAATCATGTCGCTTTTTCAACATGCGGAGATAATGGACCGAGAAAATTACACGTGATCATCATTATTCTATAGTTTCGTTAATGGAAGATAGTCGGTTTTTCACTATCTTCTGATTCTCAGCAATTAATTATTTTTTCAGATTCTTAAATTGTTGTACGGCAGTTCTAGCTGTTCTTCACTCGAAATGAAAATTTTTAAATGTAGTTGGAGATAAATTAGGCTGGTGAATATGGACAACGAGGCGAGCCTGGGCCGATACTTGGATGGGTGACCGCTTAAGGGGTTAGGCCACTCTAGAGACTGAAAAAATAGGCTCTTTGGGTTTTTTTTTTCAGAAAAACTACAAAATAAATCGAGATTACAAAAAAGGGTGTTTATCATACATATCAGTGACTGTATACAATAATTTTTTTAAAGCGATTAATTTCAAAATGGCGGCTGTGCAGCGGTCATCTCAAAATTGCATTTTTTAAGCTGGCCGGAAACATAACTCAGACAATTTTCAACCGATTCACTTGAAATGTTGAATATATCTTGAAAAATTCGTTGTCTATGGAAGTATGTAGGTTTTTTTTATATTGCATAGTTCATTTGTTATTAACAATTATCTGACGAAATGTTTCACTTTCCAAAAAAAATGCCTAAAAAATCGGATAATTCTCAAAGCAGAATAAAAAATTCAGGTCATCTGCTGAAAATTGCAAAATGAATGACTGTTAAGAATTAACAATGTACATTTCATTAAATGTTGTCATAAAACCGTTCAATTCTTTTTTTTTATTTGATAAATTTCTCTATCGAAACAAACTGGTCGTTTTTTGAGAATTTCACGTTAAGGTGCAAAAAAGCTTTGTATATTTTCTACAAAATGGTGATAACAAATATAACACTCATTTGTATAAAAACATGATAATTTTTATGCAACACAGTGATCTCCAAATCTAGCATTCAATAAAAATAAATAATAAATCGTTATCTTTTACGGCGTTCATCTATACTACACGTCGATTTGTTGGCGGTCAAGAGACCATTTACTGGTAATTTTGTCCATTCACTGGCGATTAAGTCATTTCGCTACTTATTTATTAATTGCTTCAATATTGATTGCTACAATTACTTGGCAATTTTTTTCTTCTATCAAAATAATAACTGTCGTTAGCTATAGCGATTGGAAACTTTGTTTGGATAATATTTCCATTTTACAATCCATCCGAATCCTATAGTGTCGTTATGCGTCTGTTCACTGGCTATTTCACCTCAGTATTTTCGTGAAATAAGAAATAAAATGTATTATATTCTTTCAATATAATTTAGCTGTTATCCAAAGTGATCGAAAACTTTTGACCGGTACCGTTTATACATACTCGTATTTGATGGTCGCCTTCACACCGTACAACTTTTGTCTGGACCTATTTTTTTGTGACGTCGATAGTTACCGAATTATTTCAGGTGGCAGGGATAAGAGGGACACCCTGTATGTATATCTATATGAGGCATTCTTCATCAACTGGACCACTGTTTTTTTCAACCTCTCCAATTTTTTCAAAATCTGCCCGTTTGAAATATTAGTCAAATAGAGCATCTGTGATTTTTTAAAGATTTTTTAGGCGTCCGTTCAGGATTTTCAATTTTTCATTACGAACACTGTATCCGAAAAAATATTTATAAAGCAAAAAAAAACATAAGAATGAAAACTTTTTATTCTTTCCACTTTATGAAAAAAAAATTAAAATCATAATTTTTCTGCATTGAACAAATTGAAATTTGGCAAAAAAAATGAGAATAACATTTTTTTAAACCTAATAACACACTTTCGATTTTAGTACAAATTTAACAGGATGTCTGTCATTGGGTAAAGAGTCTGCGAATTTTTTTTCAGAATGGTAGTTGCAATGGTTAGGATGAAAAAAATAAAATAAAGATCCTACGAAATCTCATAACCGCAGATATGCGGTTATGAGATTTCGCAGGGTTTTTATTTTTTTATATGAGATTTCGCAGGGATTTAATTGTTTTTCATCCTAACCATCACAGGTACTATTCTGAAATTTTTCCGCAGACTTTTTACCCAATGAAAGACATCCTGTAAAATTTGTACTGAAATCGAAAGTGTGTTATTAGGTGAAAAAAAAATATTGTTCTAATTTTTTGCCATATTTCAATCTTCTCAATGCAGAAAAATTATGATTTTAATTTTCTTTCGATAAAGTGGGAAAAATAAAAAGATTTCATTCTTATGTTTTTTTTTGTTTTATAAATATTTTCTCGGATACAGTGTTCGTAATGAAAAATTGAAAATCCTGAACGGACGCCTAAAACATCTAAAAAACATCATACGTTCCTTTTGACTAATACTTTAAACTGGCAGATTTTGAAAAAAAATTGGAGCGGTTGAAAAAAAAACAGTGGTCCAGTTGATGAAGAATGCCTCAAGTATGATATTTTCGAATTTTCGATAAATGTATTGTTGCCCATCTCTCCGTACCCGCAAAAAACAGCCCCTAAATTTCCCCTGGCCAAAGCTGCGCGGAAAAAAAAGCATTCCGCACAAATATTCCAGTGAAAAAAAAGCACTCGCAGCTCTGCGTGTGTAACGGCCGGCGAACGTTTCAATCCGCCATCGCGTATCACCCGCATATAAATCGGTTGCAATATCAATGTCGGTAAATATTTTACGAATAACGGCAATACGCAGTCGCGAGCGGGTAGAGAGCTTTTATCACGCGTTTGTATATGGAATAGAGCCGTGGAGGACAGTGGCTCTTGTAAGCGGGCGAGCAGCGATCGGGTGTAAACGAGAGATGGGGAAGTAACGATTTATCGACGTTATACCACAGGCGCACTCGACGGCTCTAAACTTTTCATTAAAACCGTTATTCATTCGTGGCTATGCCGGAGCGTTGTGTGGACGCGTGGGTGTGTGTATATGGTATCGCACACGATAACGTGGGCTAGGTCGACAAAAACGACGACGACGACCCCGACGATTCCCCCGCGGTCGAGGAGCCGCGGCATTAATAACGGAGAAAAGCCTCGGGAAATGGGCGAGCAAAGTGATAACAACCGCGAAGAAAATTCCCAAGGGCCGAGAGACTATCACCCTTAAGATGTATTTTCGTCGCGATGTATAAACACGCGCCTCTATCTGTCCCATAAGTAAGAACGTACGAGCGATCCGCTCATATATCACTTTCTATACGGCAATTCCGACGCCACGAACTCAAAAACCACTTACCAGAAGGGAAAAGGGCAAGTAGGCAAAAACCGAGAATTAATGAAATTCGAAACAGCAGGTGGGAGGGATGCTCTGGGCAGGGCGGTGTTATGGGAAACTCCACTGAGAATGCGAAAAAATCTGATTGGCGAAAAAAGTTAATCAAGGCGGGAAACGAGTTTAGGAGTACGTTTTTTTTTTAGTAATTTTCATGATTTTTTTTAGATGGAACAAATGAAGAGAATTCATTAATTTTTTGGGAAAAATTAATATATAGATTGAAACAGATGTTTTAATTTTTTCGAAGGATTTCCTCTGAAAATAGGGAACATACAACCTGTCGCTCATGAAAGGGCGCCATCAAACTTTGCTGTTTCTGTACACTCTGGAGACTACAGTTTTAATCGGAAATCAATACGGTTTGGAGATTATTTTAAGAACATATTTTTCTTCTATATGAACCTAACTCTGAGCAAAGAATTGAAAATTGCATTTTTTAGGCGTTTAAACTAAAGGGTATCATTTTTGCCATTATTTTATAATGTTTTTCGCTATAGAAAATATACTTTAAACAATGATATTACCCCAAATTTAGGTTCATATAGAGTGTAATTATATAGAGAAACTAACTATCGCTTTATAAAATGATAGGTTGGAAACTTTTTGAGCTAGAGGGTACAGAAATTGAAAAAAAGTCGTTTCGAGAAAAACGCGTGTGAAAAAAACTACCGAAAACCAAAAATTTAAGACAGTAATGAATTATTTATTGTGTTTACGGGTTAATCAGCGATTCGTTTTGCTAACAATTTATGGAATAGGAAAAATTCGATTTTTTAAGTCATCTAAACTGGTTTCCCTCCTTAAGGCCTTAGGCCACAGTAACGGGTATAAAATTATGTGCGAATTTAACAATTTTTTGCGTGTGAAAAAGTGATTCACTCATAAACCTAATTACACATCTATTTAGTATAAATATCAAGCTGTTAGAATATATATATATTTTTTTTTGAAGTAAAATGGCCGACTACTATTTACTTTTGTTATCTTCTTTTAGGCGCTCCGCGGCGTGACATTTAGCATCCACAATTATTTACCTAGAACAAAAAACAAAAATTCTCGTCAATCTACATAAGAATACCTAGAGAAGTAGGTGCGGAATTTAAGAAATATTGTTTTATTCAAAAGTTGTAGGTATTTGAAATTAAGAGATGAATTTTCCGTGAAAATTTTTGCTATAACTGCTTATAAACTGTTCATAAAATGAAAAATTTTCGATTAATCAGAAATTCCGTACGTTCACTGCGAAATGCAATTAGGAACATGACTTTTAAATTTGAATTAAATCGAGTGAAAAATGTTGAAGTTATTTGTCACGCCAATTGGCAAAACAGCTGTTTCGAGAAGTTTCGAGTAATCGGCCATTTCGGACATCGAAAAATATATATATTTTTCTAACAGCTTGATATTCATACTCAATAGCTGTGTAATTAATTTTATGAGTGAATCACTTTTTGGCACATGGTTTTATACCCATTACTGTGGCCTAAGGCCTTAAGGTGGTGTCCATTAATTACGTGAGGCATTTATGGGGGGGGGGGGGGGGGGGGGAGGGGGTCGAGCGAAATCTCACCCAATCTCACGCGGGGGAGTGGGGGGCTTCGGCAAATATCACGTAATTTTAGTAATTCTAGTAATTTTAGTGATCCCGTATTTTTTATCACGGAGGGGGGTCACCCTACTACTTTCCATGGTGGAGTAACTTGTACTACAACCGCAGTTACTTCTACTACAATTTATTTTCCGTGAACGTATGCATTTTGAAAAATCTCACGTGAGATTTGGGGGGGGGGAGGGGGTCGAGCAAAATCTCACGACATCTCACCAGGGGGAGAGAGGGGGTCGAAAAATCGCCAAAATCACCTCACGTAATTAATGGATGCCCCCTAAGGGGGAAGATCCGGGTTATCGCGATAAAAAAATCAATTTTCGGTTTTTGCGTTTTCATATATTTTGAAAATATTCACTCTAAATGTTATTGAGAAATTCGCAAAATTGACGGACTCATTGACGGATTTTGACTTTTTTGTTTCGGATGATCCAGTGACGAGTTACAGCGTACATCGCAAAACAACTTTTTTTTCGAAGCGCCCGCGCAGATTTGCTGCCAACTCCTTACTTATCAATATTTTGAAATGAAAAATTAGGAAAATATAGTTCAGATGTTGTATCATTATATGGAAATTAATGAAATAAACCAGCATTGCCTGTATCATTTTGAAAAATTCTTGAAAATATGCTTTTTTTCATCGAATTAACCGTACCCCGCCCTTGAGTAATCAGATCAATTTCTCCGAATCGATAATAAATCGGTAAAAATATAAATTCATCTCTGATTCGTCTTACGCGACTAGTCTCGAAGCTGCTAACTCCGTATTAGCGATATTTGCGAAGAATCAAAGGACTGGAAAAATCGGCGAGGCCATACCGAGCATCTTTCGATCTCCGAAGCACCGTGCGATTTATGCAAAAAGGGATACTCGGGTTTGTTCTCCAGTCGAGAGTTTTCGAGTACGAACGGAGTCACCGGGTCGCGTTCCCCTCGATACAATTCCGCGCGCGAGGGAGTTCGGGCGACGAGAGATAGTGGGTCGTTTGGTAAATGAGCGCCGGTCGCGTTGTATCGCCAGGTGATATGCTGGACACGCACTGCATAATGCGCAAAGATAAAGAGGCAGCGAGGACCTCGCGGGTGCCCGTTCTCGTTGGAAGGCGCACGGAAACTTTACAGGATCAGATACAAGCCGTTGTATGTGACCACGCCGAGGTTGCGAAAGTCTCGGAGCCCTCGGTGGGCACAGGAGAGAAGGAACGACAAAAAAAAGAGACAAAAGAGACAACAACACGAACAATGTATGTGTACGTCTCGTCGATCCTCGGAAAGGCATCTCGCTATTTCCTTGGGTAACAGCATCCGCAGTATCGGTAATCTGCTCGTCTCTGAATTCAGCGATCGGACCCCGGTAGATGCATACGTATCTACGTATAAGTGTATAAGTAGTTAGTGCCAGACGTGGTTGGACGTGGCTGCGGTTTCCTCTTGCGCTCCGTACTCTTTTATCCCCTCTAAATTGTAAAGCAGCAGTCCACATTCTCAATCTGAAAATACAAAACGTATGCGGTATTCCAAGTACAAGACCTGAACGATTCTGGATAAGGAGAGATTGCGAGGAATATTTTTGAGATACAAAAATGAACGTTGAGTAAAATGGATCGAGGATATTTCGATGATGTACCTTGAGTCAAGTTTTGTGGTACAGAGTGCCGGTTTGTCGATATTGGTAGTTTAAATACCACAAGGCGTACCAGGGTTACTGTTATTGAGAGTCTAAGTACTTAGAAAGCAGAAACGTTGTGATTAACGGGTTAGGGCACGGTAACGGATATAAAATCATGGGCGAATTTAACAACTTGTTTTCGTATGAAAAAGTGATTCACTCATAAAATTAATTACTCATCTATTTAGCATGAATATCAAACTGTTAGAAATTTTTTTTCCATTTTTTTGAAAAAACTTTTATCCAATTGGCGTGACAAATAACTTCAATAATTTTCATTCGATTTACTTCAAATTTACAATTTATGTTCCTAATTGCATTTCGCAGAGAAGTACGTATGGAATTTCTGATTAATCCAAAACTTTTCATTTTATGAGCAGTTCATGAGCAGTTATGACAACATTTTTCACTGAAAATTCATTTCTTAACTTCAAATACCTACAACTTTTGAATAAAACAATATTTTTTTTAAATTCCGTACGTACTTCTCTAGGTATTCTAATGTAGAACAACTAAATTTGTTGTTTTTTGTTCCAAGTTAAAAATTGTGGATGCTAAATGTCACGCCGCGGAGCGCCTAAAAAAATATAACAAAATAAAATATTAGTAGTTGGCCATTATGAACAACGAAAGAAAAAAATTCTCACAGCTTGATATTCATACAAAATAAATGTGTAATTAATTTTATGAGTGAATGACTTTTTCATACGAAATAAATTGTTCAATTCGCACACGATTTTATACCCGTTACTGTGGCCTAACCCCTTAAGACAGCGTGAACGTGGGCAACGTCTTTTTATGCTTTGGTCCCGTGATACTGAACCGTCTGGCGTTAAACTCGATTTGTACTTGGTACAAATATACTATTAAACTAGAATATTTGTACTAATTACTAGTATTTTTACTAGTATTTTAGTTACTCGTAACTAGTATACTAAACTAGTTACTAGTTACTAGGACACTAAACTAGTTATTAGTTACTAAACAATTATACTAGTATACTAAACATACTATTCTTTGGTGGAGTTGGCTTACAATTGATTTTTACTTCCGGATTCATGGGAAATTCTTGGTTAAGGTTTGCTTGCACTAACAAGGAACATCACTTAGGTACCCGCCTTCGTTTTTGTTAAAACTCATGTATACGAGAGCCTTAATGAAACGGGTGACATTTTTGCGAGAGGTACAAAGATAAAGTGTACGTATTATTGTATTTTCGTCGGATAGCAAGCTTAAGGCAGTAAACCACTACTAACTTGAAGTTCCTTGTCGCAGTTGTTTTATTCAATATTTAAAATATGTATGCCAATTCACAATATTTCTACAAACTCGAAATTGATGGTGGAAAAATTCGCGAATATCAATGCTCCAAAAAAATCGCGAATATCAATATTTCAAAGACTTTGAAATTCTGCCAAA
>OZ023317.1:41540519-41584803 GCA_964007375.1 Ophion obscuratus
TAACGCCTCAAAAATAGGTGGGCTAGGTAGCTTCATCACAACTCAGCAACGACTTGTCTGAAACATAAAAATCAAAGTCCACGAGATTCAGTATGACACCAGCTACAAAATGGGCCTCGGATATAAAGTTTTATCAAAAAATAAAAAAATGGCAGATGAAAAACGAAAAAAGTTTTTGAAAGCGCGTTTTTTCGCAGTGTTTCGCAAAAAAAGAGTATAAATAAAAATTTTAAGACCATCGAGGGTCATCCATTTTAAAACCATCGAGGGTTGCGAATCATGTTCACAATATGTGGTTCAAATTTCAAGAGAATCGGTTTATTAGTTTTAAAGATACGATAGAGCTAGATTTTGAAAACGTTATTTCGAGAAAAAGCGTTTGAAGTTTATACTATAAAAAACTCTTACCTTAAGGCGTTACCCCCACTTGTAGCGCAAAAAAGGCCTTTTTCATGAAGTTTTTTAAAGAAAACTACAAAACTTTTTTAATCGATCAATATACCATCTCAAAGAACACATCTTGAAGAACTTCCAGTAATTTTTTTATTGAAAAATATTACATTGTTTAGTGGCAAATGGCCGTCAATGAAATAATGTTTTTATATACACGGTTTGCGGTGACCAACATTGCGGCGAAGTCGATCATCTGAAAAAAAAATGCGGATGGATTTAGTCAAATATAAGTATAAACTAGTATTGGGAGTACAACTTTGCAGTGACCATTTTTTTCAAAAGTTTGAGGCTTTATTATAAAAAAGTGGCTACATATTTTTTAATCAAAGTACTGCCCATCGCTAGCTACGACCTCGGCCCATCTTTCAGGTAGCATTCGAATCCCGCGTCGATAAAAGTCTTGGTCCTTGGAGGCAATCCAGGAATCGACCCAATTTTTGACTTCTTCGTGAGTACCGAAGTGCTGGTCAGCCAAATCGTGTGCCATTGACCGGAACAAGTGATAGTCGGAAGGGGCAATGTCTGGAGAGTACGGCGGGTGGGATAAAACCTCCCATTTCAGCGTTTCCAAGTACTTTTTCACGACATTTGCAACATGGGGTCGGGCATTGTCATGCTGCAGTATCACATTGTCATGTCTTTCGTTGAATTGTGGCCGTTTCTCTTTGAGTGCCTTACTCAAGCGCATCAACTGACGTCGGTAGAGTTCCCCTGTGATGGTTTCGGATGGTTTGAGCAGCTCATAGTACACAAGCCCAGCTGGTCCCACCAGATACCCAGCATCACTTTGGATCCGTGAATATTCGGTTTGGGCGTCGATGATGGAATATGACCAGGCAGTCCCCATGATTTTCGGCGTTTAGGATTATCGTAGTAAACCCACTTTTCATCTCCAGTCACAATCCGGTGCAAAAATCCCTTCCTTTGTTGTCTTTGGAGCAGTTCCCGCAAATGCTGAGAATTCGGCTCGTAGGTTGCCATGTTTGAGTGCCAATAACTTTATAATGCATACACGTATCCGTTAGCTTTTTTAAATTGTTTACATTGGCAGAGCCTCTAGTTTAAAATGCCACTTTTTTATTGAGCTAGGACCACTACTTCGGCTGCAGTGGCTCTCTAAGTAAAACGGTCACTGCAAAGTTGTACTCCTAATATTTAATCGAAGGATTTTAAAAAATATTCATTTTTCACAAAATGGCGGACAGTTAAAGTTAATGGTTCGATTTTAACGAAAAAAACGGCCGTTTTTTGGCTATAAAACGGCCATTTTTTTCGAAAAAAAAATCGAACGATTAAAGACTACATTTTTATGTATTAAATAAGCCTGCAAAATTTCAAGAAGATCGGTTCATTAGTGTTCGAGTAATCTTGGTCACCGACTTCAGAAATGCCATTTTGAGAAAAACGCGTTTAAAGTTTCCATTTCCGGTCGTTTACACAACGGATTCTTCTCTTTCAACGCTCATATCTCAGTCAATTTTGTTCGTATCGACTTCAAATTTTCAGGACATATTCTCAGATACTTATACTTCAAAAAAATGCAATAAAAAAATCGATTTTTTCAAAATCGCAAGTGGGGGTAACCCCTTAACTCAATCGGCAATTTCTGCACCGTACAAAATCCCTTCTGGTTGCTCATCATCGTCGATTTCTTCAAGTCTTGTTTGCTTTCGATTTTTCGAAATTTTCGAAGCTGACTGGCCCCTTAAGAGGATATACGCTGAAAATTTGGGTGATTTGCGGGATTGTTTTGGAAGAAAATTACTCAATTAAAAGTTTCGGAAAATTAAGAATATATTTGGATGTATTTGACCTATATTACATAATTTTTTCATAGAAAAATATTGAGATTCAAGCGACGTATGCGCTGCCTTCGAAGGCGCCAAAAAAAGTTCCTCCACTGCTCACATGATTGCGGCCGATTGAGTAGCTGAAACCGAAAAAGTAAAACATGTCGTTAAACTGGAACGTATTTCTTGTACAATGACGTAGGATTTTCGAAAAATATCAAAATCTAACAAATCGGCATAGTTATGAAAAAAGTCTGTTTTCTTTCCTATAAAATGGTCGTTTTTTTCAATGTCAAATCGTCAACTTTTCATCCAATCAAAAATATCCTACGTCATTGTAGAGTAAATATATTCAAGAGTACTCAGTTCAAAGACCAAGTCAATCGGATAATTGCTCTTTGAGTTACAATGTCAGCAAATTTGAAAAATCTCATTTCGAGAAAGACGCGTTTAAAGATTTAACTATCGATTTTTGCAAGATAAAATGATACTGATATAAACGATAATGATATTCTTGAAAGTATAAACTGTCGAAAAAGGCAAAAACAATCGATTTTTTTAAAGTGTCACACTGGTATAGTCCCTTAAAACCTTTTAAAAACGTAAAAAATAAACGAGAAGTAATGAAAAAATCCCCTCAGAAACATCATCTCATTAACATACTGATTTACCTTATAATTATTCTGTATTTTAATTCAAGTAATCGTTTCAATGTATTTTTCATTAATTAAATGCATCAAAAACGTGAAATAACATTTGTTTAACTAGCCAAGCCAGTTTACTATAAATGTTGTACACAAAACTGTTAAACCTTAGGAATAATATTTTTTTGAATATCTTATTTTCATTGTAAAAAAATATGATACTATTATAACATAAAATTGAAACGACCATTATATAACAGTGCAACATATGAACCACACAAATACTCTGGGAATGCTGTGCAATGACTTGGCGTGCATGGTTAAAAAAAAGTTCGGGAAGGCATCACATTTTTCTTTCCTACCCACCTGGAAAAATGACTATTGCCGCAGTATATACATTATTTTGAATTTTAAGCCTCGCATCAACCGCTACGGTTATATCGATGAAATGTACTGTCTGTTCCACTAGTGTGATTCGGCTAGGATAACATTGATATATCGGTGTGTATGTCGAACCACTCAATTCGCGTCACAGTGCCGTAACTACCTTATATCCATTGCCAATAAATACTCGACTGTATTCGGTGCAAACAATCAAATATATGTCAGCAGTAAAATTGAGATTTATATTTTGTCATTAGCGAGATGCTGTCAAAGTCGATGTGACTAAATATATTTCATGCAATGTGTAAAGGTAGGTTTACACTACGACACTTTGGTGTATACACTCAATGTATACATCGAGTGTCTGTGTGTGAACACCACTGTCTGATCTCGGGACATTTATTGCGACATCTCGCTAGGTGTCGCGTCGAGCGCCGTGTGAACAGGTTGTGTCGGAGTGTCTGCGGCAGTGTCCAAGTTTTCGAACCGGCGCGAAATTATCCAGACACTCGCGACCCGCGGTAAATCAAAATGGCCATTACGTGGAGCAAGGAGAGCATTAAAAATTTGATACTTTTTGTGGAAGGACTGCCTGAACTTTGGCAAATATGTTGTGCTGATTATAAAAAATAGAGTAAAAAAACAGGCAGCACTTCAATGCTTGGCGGAACAGTTTGGCACAATATCGGCTAAAGTTGACAGAAAAATGCATAATTTAAGAACACAGCTTAAGGGGCTATACCAGTGTGAACGCTGGAAATTTGGGTGATTTTCAGGACTTTTTGGACGAAAAGTACTCAATTAAATCTTTTGGAAAATTAAAAATATGTTTGACCTATATTAAATAATTTTTTCATAGGAAAATATTGAGATCCAAGCGACTAATGCGCTGCCTTTGCAGGCGCAAAAAAAAGTTCCTCCACTGCTGACATAATTCCGGCTGATTGAGTAGCTGAAACCGAAAAGGGAAAAAAATGTCGTTAAACTAGAAGGTATTTCGTGTACAATGACGTAGGATTTTTTAAAAATATCAAAATCTAACAAAATAGCGTAGTTATGAAAAAAGTCTCTTTTCTTGCCTACAAAATGGTCGTTTTTTTCAATGCCAAATCGTCAATGTTTATCCAATCAAAAATATCCTACGTCATTGTAGAGTAAATATATTCAAGAGTACTCAGTTCAAATTTCAAGTCAATCGGATCTATTTGAGTTACACTGTCAGCATATTTGAAAAATCTCATTTCGAGAAAAATGCGTTTAGAGATTTAACTATCGATTTTTGCTAGATGAAATGATATTGACATATATAATTTAAATGATAATGATATTCTTGAAAGAATAAACTGTCGAAAAAGGCAAAAAAAATCGATCTTTTTAAAGTGTCGCACTGGTATAGCCCCTTAATAACAGCGCACGAAATTACGGCTGCCGCCGCACGGCGTTTCTCCATGGCGTCCGAGCGGGTACTGCAGCTGTGTCAGTAGTTTTGTGTGTGAACACCTGAGACACTTGTGTAGCGACATCACAGTACAGACACTTTCTGGAACACCGAAACCGTCTTATGTGTGAACAGAACGGACATTAGTGTCAGACATTTGTGTCGCAATAAGTGTCGTAGTCTATGCAGACCTTAATAGTTATGTGATCAATTTGATATTTTTATATAACTTTCTAAATTATGTAAATAAAATAATATTTCAAGAATCGTATGGTCTGGGAGTGCATCACTGATTAATTATCACTGTCTGATCAACTCGTATTCGTAAGATCGAGACATGGGGCAATTAACTGTTTTTTTACTCGAGAGTTGAGTAGTGGAGAGGACAAGATCCTTCGCCAAGCTTTTTTTTCTCAATCATGCACGCCAAGTGGTTGCACATCATTCCCACTGTACTTGTATACATACGTTGTACTTTTATATAATGTTGATATCAATTTTATGTTAAAATAGTAATAATAATTTGTTTTCAATGAAACGTTTCAATGAATTGCGTTACTAATTTCGAGACTATCCGAGAAAAGCGGGAGAAAGGCGGTGAGCGGGCTGGTGTCGCTCAGTGGTCAGGGCATTCGACCAGCAATCGAAAGGTCCCGGGTTCGAACCCCGACCCAGAAGAACGGCGCATGTTTTTCGGTTAGTTCTCTTGGAGTTTTTTCGAGGGTTACAATATATATGTGCCGCTATTTTCAAAGATAGGGGGTTGGACGTAAGATGACTTTATACGAATTTTGTTATTCCAAACAACTTTTGTATGAAACCTTTTTTGATCGGGCTATTAGTTATTGAGATACGGCGATTTTTAAGTTTTCAACCCCTATTTTTTAGGGTTGGGGCGAATTGAGGGGCAACATTTTATTGGGGTTACTTTCAGTATGCAACCATCTACCTTCAGTAAAAAAAATCATGTTCCACGCTAAAAAGTACTGGGTTTTCATATCTCTGGGTGTACTAAATCGCGCACGCGCTTCTGATACAGAATATATATATATATATATATATATATATATATATATATATATATATATATATATATACACACACATACTTACATACATACACATACATACATACATACATACATACATACATACATACATACATACATACATACATACATGCATACATATATATACATATATATATGTGTGTGTGTATTTGTGTGTGTGTATGTATGTATAAATAAATGCGGGAAGCATAGAGAGTAAGTATATATGGCGATAGCGATTCGAGGGAGCACAGTGATTGTGCACGAGAATAAACGAGATAAAGGAACATGTGCGGAACATCTCGGAGAACGATAAAATATGTACACACAGATATACATGGAAAAAGGTGATTTTAAAGACTTTCGACTTGGAGAGCAGTCCTCGTACCCGTGCTGAAATTTGTTGAGTGGTCCCCAGATCCTACCACATCCTTACAGGGACTTCACATGGACGCAGCACGTAGGGAGTCCACATTGGAATCCAAGTGGATTCCGCGCTATTTCCCAATTGTCATCGGTTCAGAATTTTATGTTTGAATTTCTCTATGAAAATTGGTTGGTTCTCCAAAAAAGTATCCTTTGGTGATCTCGTGCACAATTCTTTTTCGGATTTTAAAATCACGAAAAAATTGAGTAAGTAAAAGATCGCGTTCACTGACGTCCGTACTAGATTTCACTACTAGCGACATTTATTGGCCGAGCATAGAACGTCATCGTTACTCGTATGGCACAAATATTTGAAAATATATTGAGGGCGTTTTGTCTTACCTGACTATGTGTAAGGCCTTAGGCCACTCCAGAGGCCGAAAAAATAGGCTTTTTGGGAATTATTTTTTCAGAAAAACTACAAAATAAATCGACATTACAAAAAAGGGTGTTTATCATACATATCAGTGACTGTATACAATAATTTTTTTGAAGCGATTAATTTCAAAATGGCGGCTGTGCAGCGTTTATCTCAAATCTGAATTTTTTAAGTTGGCCGGAAACGTAACGCGGACACTTTTCAACCGATTCACTAGAAATGTTGGATTTATCTTGAAACGTACGTTGTCTATGGAAGTACGTAGGATTTTTTTTATATTGCATAGTTCATTTTTTATTAACAATTATCTGACGATCTTTTAGGCAAATTTTTGGAAAGTGAAAAATTCCGTCAGACAATTGTTAATAACAAATGAACAATGCAATATAAAAGAAAAATCCTACGTACTTCCATAGACAATATATTTTTCAAGATCTATTGAACATTTCAAGTGAATCGGTGGAAAAATGCCTGAGTTATGTTTCCGGCCAACTTAAAACATGCAGTTTTCAGATAAACGCTGCACAGCCGCCATTTTGAAATTAATCGCTTCAAAAAAATTATTGTATACAGTGAATGATATGTATGATAGAAACCCTTTTTTGTGGTCGCGATTTTTTGTACTTTTTCGGAAAAAAATCCCCAAAAAGCATATTTTTTCGGCCTCTAGAGTGGCCTAACTCTTTAAGCATATCTCCCCTACCTTTGTCGCGATATAATGTCAAATTGCAGTAAAATAAATTACGAACGATGATTACAGTGGAATTTCAGTCATGTGATTCATATCGGTTTTTAAATATATTTTTTTAAGGGAGGCCATCACCGTGGGGGGGCTAAAAAAGATGGGGTTTTCCGATTTTTTTCTCTGCGGGGTTATTTATTTGGGATTAGGAGAAACATGTATGTTATTGAGCATGCGTTAAACTTATTTCGTGTAGCTTTTTATTGGTAAAAAAAATTGACAACGTTACTGAGGTATAATAGAACCTCTGTATAAAAATATAGTCCCACAGGCGGATCGATACCTTGATAACGGTTGGTCTGAAAAATGAAAATAAAAGCTATATAATCTATATAAATAGAGTTCTGGTTGTACGTAACTGTTTTTCGAAAAAAAAAATAATTGACAAAACGGCGGTTGTTAGAAAGTGAAATTTTGGCCAAATTTTTACTCATATTCGGGGGGCGTAGAAAATATTAAATGAAAAAAAAAATGGTTACGTACAACGATAGCTACTGCAATTACGGAAATGTTGGTTTAAAAAAAATATGAAATAGGACAATTATAGCTGGAGTTATGATTCCGGCCAGGTTGAGAAAATTCGTTTCGAGAAAAGCGCGATTGAAAGTTTAGGTATCCGTAAATCATTGCGCTACCTGCTCTCACTAAATCGTATCTAGCTTGGTTAATTTCCAATACTTTAACTTAAACATTTTTTCCCATATTCTTGAATATGTAAACCTTGAGAAAATGAAGAGAAACAAGTTTTTCTACCCGGCACAGTAGTGTCCCGCCTTAGGCTATTTATACTTTTCGGAGATCCACTCATTTTGAATATATAAATACCTATATATTTTGTTCATAAAATTCAACGTTCAGAATGCGATGGGATCCATCAAGAATCGTATTGGATTCCGTTCGATAATGCGGGAGTCCTTCAGGATTTCAATTGAATTCGATTGAAGTGACATTTTAGTATAGGGATCCAATGCGATCACCTATTGGATCCGTATCAGGAAGTGGGAACAAGTGTGGCCATCAAATTAAATTCCTACGACCAGTTTTTCACGGGTGGTAGCTTTTCGTCCTCCTACTCAATATTACATAAAGCCTAATGTCTTCTGAATCTCCTTTGGATAAATGTTAGCGTATTTATATAAATATTATATCAAGGACCATGCTGGGCTAAAAATCAACGATACCTTTTGAAAAATTGCAGTGGCCTTAGATCAGCCACACGTGCTGGTAACCAGCATTATATAGATGCAACCGGTTAAAAATTACTTTCCTATATATATATATATATATATATATATATATATATATATATATATATATATATATATATGGGTGTGTGTGTGTATATATAGGAATAAAAAAAGGGCGAGAAGAAGTTTGCGGTGTACGGCGAAGCAAGAGAGTCTTCTTGACAAAGCGCCCTCGGACTGGCCGCACAAAGCCGTGCCATACATCAGTGCAGGAGCGAGCCGCGTGCACAACGCCATCGGCCCAGTCTACCGTCCCACTAACACGCGGTAATGACTCGTAATAACAAATTACACTCGATTACCCCTCCCCCCGGACAGGCTACATAACCGCTTCGATTTCCTATCTCGATTCGGCTACTTCGTCTTTCTCGGAAGTCTCTCCGCCCTTCGTATTTCTCACTCTCTCTCTCTCTCTCTCTCTCTCTCTCTCTCTCTCTCTCTCTCTCTCCCTCTCTCTCTCCCTCTCTCTTATACAGTTCTCTCTGTCACGTACCCGCTTTCACGTGTTGCGATACATATATCCGGGCGAGCATTTACACTTTTTCTTTTCAACCCTCCGCTCTCTTCGGTCCTTCAATGTGTGAAGGCAATATACATTTTGTTTGATTGTGTCTGTGTGTGTGTATGTATGTGTATGTGTCACGAAACCGTTCGTCTCAACCGTTTCTTCGGCAGCATTTTCTGGACAAAGAAGCCCATTGAATGGTGTGAATCAGAAGGACGTATCTATCACCATTTGTCACGGGAAACGATCATGGAGATCCTCGCCTTTGACTTGCGGAGTGCTCGATGTGCGGAGCGAAATCGTGAGTAATGTGGTACGTGAAAATCCGGAAAGGACGTGCAATGTTTGGGAATATGTATTTTCAGATATGCACCCACATACTTATATATATATACAGGGTGTTAGGAAGGTCGATGCGAAGCCTTAAGGGGCTTCGCATCCGTGACTGATAGGTCACTTTGTTAGGAACATATCTAAGCTAGGTTACCTTAGTCCAAAGTGTTAGAATTTCGAGTTATCATGGTGAGTACGATTTATGGAAAATTTCCCAAAATTAGGTACAAACTCGTTCGTAATGTTCAAACGGATAATAATTGGTAATTAAAAAGTTGTTTGCGTCTTGGCTTTATGTTTATTCAATCGACAAACACCAATGGAATCATTTGTATCTACACAACTAACTAAATGAGACGTGTTGAATAATTAAAAACTTGTCAAACAATAAAAATATCTCTTATGTTGATGCTATTTTTTTTTTTAAATAGCATTAAGATAAGAGGTAAACAAGTTATTACGTAATATTGGGAAATTTTTCAAAAATCATACTTAGCATGATAACTCGAAGTCCTTAGTCTTTGGACTAAGGTAACCTAGGTTTGATATGTTCCTAAAGAGGTGAACTATCACCCCCTTAAGGCTTTGCATCAACCTTCCACACACCCTGTATATATCAATATACAGGCTGTTTGGAAGTTAAAAATGCTCTTAAGTTAATAATGAACAAGATAATGTTATAGTCGTTTTTTTTCAGGTTTAATTCGAAAAATATGGATGCTAGATAAAAAACTGTAATGACCAAAGTTATAAAGCACTTGATTTCCTACAAGTTTAGTCATTACCATTTTTACTTAAAAATTGTAAATCGACGAGTTATTCAACAAAAACCATTTCCCATTAAATTTAAGACGACGATATTAGCTGAACCCAAGCCCAGCCCAGAATGAAACTTACACATGTTGTTTTGCACTAATAAAAGAAAATTCAGTGTAAATTTGAGCAAGATCAACCTAGTTATTGGGGTTGAAAAATAAAAAATTAAAAAAAATCTTGTTTTTCAGTGTTGTAGTACTTCGAACAGTTTGCATTTTTTTTCAAAATAGTTAATAGAAAAACGCATCTTTTTTGTACAGGACATTTTTTTGTACGACCGAAGATCACTACGATACGATCATTTGAAATTTTATCACGTGTAAAACGTGTATGTGTATGTGTGTGTGTGTGTGTGTGTGTGTGCATATGTATTGGACGAAATGTCACATATGCGGAACTTTTCTCAAGCTCAATTGGAACCACACGAGGCGTACATCCCAAATTGATGAAGGGTGTCAATATTCCTGGCAAACGTCACTATCGGTATCTCCGGTAATCCGCTTCATCCTAGAATGATGTCCATCGATTTATCTGTTTTCCGCAAAAAGAAAGCGGAGCTTGAAAATACGTGAGAAGTATAAATTACACTCGTAGCAATATACGCATCGTCGTTTAGGCGTAAGCTTGCGCAACGAGGGGATCGAAATAAACGACGAGTGAGACAGCAGATGCGTTATGCGACGAGACCAAATTTATGCGATCACCCTCGGTGAAGAGGCTGGCGTAAGTTTCCGCGAAATGAATGGATCCATAAATAATGCCAATGGCTGCCACCGGCCCCTCGATCAATCCTCCAAATCCGAGCAAGACGCGTATCCCGGCGAAGAATATACTTATATTCGCGAACCGATAGACATCGAGACGCGCCCGGTGGCTCGAGAGTCTAGCGTTCTATCGGAATTCAAATTTTTCACGATTCGGGCACTTTCGACACCGGGCGATTTTTCGTTCGATGCAGTCGGCGATTGATTCGTGTTTGCTGGAATTTGTCGCCGTTCCGTTTCCTTAAGGTATTCCTTAACGCGAAACACATTTCGCAAGGAATCATACGAACAGTTAACAGCGAAAAATGTAATCATCAAGATAAACATTATTCAAATTGCTGTTACACATTCATGTAATGATCCAATTGCAATCATGCGAAATATCTGTCTGGATTCGAGAGGAATCCCTGTAACTTTATGCTTAAATGAACTAGGTTATAACAGCAGAGTAAATTGAAACATGAAATTATTATTGGCAAGCATGATTCCAAATATATTCAACACTACTGATGCTATTAAGCATACATTTGTATAAACTAATAAATTATTATGTTATTTAATCAATATTTGTACTAGTCAATTCATTGGTACAAGTAGATAAGTTGATAACTAATTTATATTATATAATTATTTATGAATCGTAATCTAGTAATTGTTATTATAATAAACATATAAATACATTGACATAAATACATATACATATAAAATTATATAATTATGTTAATATTAATAATTCGTATTATATATAAATTATATATAATACGTTTATGATAAAATTACAAAAATATAATTAGATTCAAGATTAAACTATTGGTACTGTTACTGTATTATCTATTAAACAATTAATCTACATTAATCGACTACTTTATTAAACGTAAAAAATATAATATTTGGAGATTTTTGAGTTTTTGCAACACAACTGATGCTATTAAATATGCAATTTTATTAATTCATAAATTTTGTGTTATTTATTGAATATTTATACTCATCAATTAATTTGTACAAGTTTATTAATTTCTAGTAATTAACTTCTCTATTAATATCAATAATTAATTAATTATATTAATAAATATTAATATTATATATATATATATATATATATATATAAATATATATATAATATTAATATTTATTAATATAATTAATTAATTATTGATATTAACTTCTCTACTTGTACAAATTAATTGATGAGTATGAATATATACATATACATATATTAATAATATTACTAATATGCATATTTATTAACATAATGAATTAAACAGTTAATTTAAATTCGTATGGTGGCTATGAGGAGTGGAATATGGTGGTGAATGTAATAAGAAGATAAGATGTAATAGGATGACTCCGTACAATGGAATCCACGATAGATTCGTATGCTCAATAGAATCAATAGTTTAATAGGAAATATAATTCCATTAACTATTGAACTATCGATACCGTTACTATATTCTATTAATATTATTCTATTAATATTAAACTAATACATAAAAAAAATTATTGTACGCAAAATAATGCAATTTTTTACGATTTTCGGGGAAATTTTATTTTTTCACTTATGAACAATTGAGAAATCCTTTCTCGAAACGAGATCATTGACAATAGTATTTGAAAAAAAAACAATTTTGAATGCCCGAGCGCTTGTCGTTACAGGGAAACATTTGCATTTATTTCGAGTCGTGAGAATTCCACGTCTTAAATCGGCCTCGTGCCCGGAAGGTGCCCAAGGGCGATTTTCGTACATACCGGAGAGCCTCGGAAAGCTTTTCCTGCCGCGGTACTACGTCTTCGCCAGGTCGCAATAAAATGTAAATCGCAGCAATCCGTCTCTCGCCGCGTGGTTCGTTCGAACAGTGGTAAGTGTGTACAGCGTGTTCCGAGTTCGCAGTCGGGATGTTCTGCCGGGCGAAAATGCGTCCCCGCGCCATTGCCGAAGGTAAAGTAGAAAAGGCGAGAGGCCAGTGCTGGGTAATCGAGCCCCACTTGGGCACAAGACGCTCTCGTATCTATACGAAATGCCAAGTGCAAAGTGCCCTTTACATTTACCGTCGCAATGTATGTAAGTATACCCGTGTTTTATCGCGCCAGGGAACGTCTTCACCCTGGGAAGTACCTAAAATAAATAGAAAAATCCAGAATCCCTCCCCGATTGCCCGGAACTTTGAACGGCCTCGGTTTACGATTCCATTTTATTAGGCGATGAAGAAAATAGAGCAACTACGGACTAGGAAGGAAAAAAAAGAAAAAAATTAGGGCAAAATAATTCAAAACCCGTTGCTTTCCTCAGATATCTCATCCTTCAAACAAACCCAAATTTTCCCAGTCCGCAAAATCGTCATCACTATTCGTATCAGCCCACAAAGTTTGCAAAACAACAGCTGCCTATTTTACGCTTCCAAACTTAAACTTTATGCGGCACACTGGGGTGGTTTGCACCCCACGACATTCGCAATTTTAATTTTCCATTTTTTCGCAATTTTAATTTTTTCAACATACTCAAATCAAATTTTTGGCTATATAACCTACACTACTTTGAAAAAGAAGCTTTCAAGAAGTCCCAAAAAACATTCAAGTTAAAATATTAAATAGTTTATTTATAATAACGGTTTTCGTCGCTGGGGTGCAAACAACCCCAGTGTGCGAGTACGCATCTCCACTGAAGTGTGCCGCATAAGGGTTAAGGTAGTACGAGCGCGCAATTTTGATTTGTATAGATTTTGTTCAAATTTCAATCAGACATTATTCATATCACTATGCATGTTTGAGTGAAATTTCAGAACAGTCGACTATTTAGATTGGGAGTTAATGGGTTTTGAAATTGCAACTTTTAACATTGCAGGGTCTGCATTGAAATTTAGACAGAAAAATTTTCCGTAAAAAATATCTGTCCCCTATAATAAGAAGACATATGGCAACACCGCAGAACAGTATTGTTCAATATTTCGAGAACAAAATCATTATCGTGTTTATAAAGTTAAAAATTTTGTCATAAAAAAATATTTGCATTATAAATATCAATATTTTATATTGTTTATATTATCTTCATTAACAAATAAAAGCGTTAGTTCATTAATAAATGATTAAACACTTTGTTCGATTAAAAATTACTTTCAAATAAAAGTTTGTGTTGCAGTATTATTTCAAATATGCCGCGCAAACTCACGTCATTGGATACGTCGAACGATGCGGTGTTGCCATATGTCTTTTTATTATAGGGGACAAATACTTTTTACGGAATATTATTCTGCCTAAATTTCAATGCAGACCCTGCAGTGTCAAAAGTTGCAATTTTTAAATCCATTATCCCCCAATGTAAATAGTCGACTGTTCTGATATTTCACTCAAACATGCATGATGATATGAACAATGTCTGGTTAAAATTTGAACAAAATCTATAGAAAACAAGAATGCGCGCTCGCACAACCTTAAGGGAGGAGATACCTTTAGGTGAGGAAAAAAATGGTGATTTTTATGATTTTTCAGCATTGAAAATGCTTTTCAAACTGTGTTAGCTTTGAAAAAGCTTTTAAAACTGTATGTGTTTGTGAAGTAGGCTGGGTATAGGGGCCTGAGTAAGCTGGATGTCACACGAAACTAACGCTACCCCCACTCCACTGCCACTGCGTTGTCGGAGAGTAGGGGGAGCTTCGACATGCTGAATTCCTGTGATTGGTTGAAAAATGCCCTCTCTCCACCCAATTCTAATCGTGTTATTAATTTAAAAATTATATGACATTTTATATTACAAATATATTACAAAAATTATATAACAATTATTATACAAACTCAAACGAACCTAAACAAATCAAACAAATCCAAACAAACCTGAATTAATAAACAAACCCAATTATATAACTCAATGAATCAATAATGTTTTTAAATAATAAAAACCATCTCATATTATTTACATGTACCTGTTTTACATTACCCAAAAAGTCCGATTAAATTTTCAATGCCATGAAATAGTTGCACTTTTTGTAATATCTGTAGATTTTTTTAAAAGGAAAGTTTTTTTCACAATTCATGAGGGTATGTTTTATTGCTGTGGTTGGCTGTTACGAGGTATTTTTTTAAATTAATCTCTAAAAATGGCGGAGGTATGGTACGGTCTTATCAACGGGATGCGGCAGATGTTGTCAGACGGCGTGACGCGTAGCGTCGGCGGGAATAATCTGAAAAAAAAACCCACGATTATTTTTCTTTAATTAACGATCATACGCAGAATATGAACCAAGAAAAAGTAAGAAATGTTGAAAATCGACGAAGTGGTACGCTTTGAAACACAAAGATTGGTCTGGCCGAAAAAAATGCTACATTTTGCAACAAAAAATACTATTATTAAAATTTATTTCCAAAAACATTTAGCATCATTTTTCACACAATAAGATTAGAAAGATTGCCAAATTTCCTCAGAATCAATCGATTCGTTTTTAGCTAGTCACGTCAGTTGTGAAAGTGCAGCTTAGAAGACCGTGCCACCACAACGCCATTTTTCAAGATCAATAAAAAAAAAAACCATGCGACAGCCAAAATGAGTAATAAAACATACCTCAATATACATAGTCTCAAAAATAGTGAATAAATATTCTTAAAAAAACATCATAAAAATCAGCAAATTTTTTTCTCGCCTAAAGATATCCTAAATTCGTTCGGCACGGTCAAACGCCGTCTAATGCCGGGCCCTCTTTACCATCTCCACGTTTCTAAACGGGCTCTGCACAATTGTTACGGTCCTACGGTCCTGAGCAGCAAGCTCCACTACGCCCGCCCGCTCCCGACAGGCCACTCAAAGTTGCCCAGCACTGTGTCGTTTTCTCGTTGAATGCACTTGCATGACGAGCTAAAAATATGGATGAAATTAGGAATGCCCTATACATACGTATACAGTTCGTTTCATCGGAATGGCTGGATGCTTCCTCCCTCCCCCTATCTCACTCCCTCTTTCTCTGGTTGCGGCGCACCATGCGGATGAGTAACGGCGAAACGGGCGCGTTCCAAGAGGCCATAGGGTAGCGACGAGTAATTTATAGTCAATAATTCCTGGCGAGGCAATTTTCGCATCGCGGGGGCCGTGCCCCGCGCTTTCTCGCTGTTTCCATCTATATATTTATACGCCGAGGAGAGAAGAGGATCGCGAGGGAGCGCAAACTGTTACGTTTACGTATATATAAGCTACGATATATATATATATATATATATATATGTCAGTGTACATATAGACGGGGTGTGAAAGGGCTCGGCAGGAAATGAGGCGGAATGTTAAATAGCTGTCGTAGCTTTCTCGCGGGGGCGAAATGACGGGAGCAGGTTCTCCTCGTGTACTCGCGAAACATCCGGGATAGTACACAGACAGAGAAAAGCCCCGTAACTTTTGGCAAAGAGGTGGTGCAGAGGTGCATACACCGCCGCACAGACAAGAAAATACATTGGGCTGTATTTCAATCCGAAGTAATAGCGTACCGGTATACGCTTCGTCGACGTTAATAGCAACGTCACTATACGCCCTGGGAAATGTATATGAGCCTTGTGTGTATATGTGTACCGTACTACCGCACGCAATAGCGGACGAATTGGAACGAGAGCGATCACTCTTATTGCTGTCAAGACCCTCAGACGATTTCTCGAAGAGCGAGTGAAACTGTATCGTAAGGAAACCAAGGGAATTGGCATCGTTTCGTGATTTCTGAACTACATTTTTGTCGGTCGATAACGAGACAAATGTTTTTTTTTTTTCATTGCTTCTATTAGTATTTCGATAGACAATGGTTTAGTTATTTACCCAATAAATATCTCATATATAATAATAGGTTATCATTTATTAAATTGTCTGTAATAGTTGACTATAATTTATCGTAATTATTTTTCATTTGGATTAATTATTAATTGTTATTTTTCAATTTTATTTAGCGACGTATATCGTATGTGTGGGTGTGGATTTCAAGATCGGAGTTTTTTTGCATTTTATGAAAATTTAGGTACAGAATATTTAAGGTGAGTCAAAATTCAGTCACTATTTACTGATGTCAGTCTTTGATGAGGCGGGTTTCATCATAAATTTCAAGTACAAACATTATTTTTACAAATTAACATCGCCACAATGAAAAAACATGAATTTTTATTTAAATGTTTACAGTAGACAAATGATTTAAGAATATTTTACTTACTCTTTCATGTTTTTGCCAAACTTGTGCTAGTAGACTTACACCTGCGCACGTGGAGCGAATTAAGCAGTAAGTGGTGACATCTAGTGAGCGGTTCTATGAAAAATTGCTATTGGACATCTCTTCCTTATGGCCAACTCCCACGGAATTGGCCTTTCCATATTTATACATATATACAGGGTATCTTGTTATGAATGGATAATCCTGCAACTGTCGATAGGTCGGATCATGTATATACTAGAATATCAGTTCCGTAAAAGTCCCACGGTTTTCGAGATAAAAATCATCTCTATTTGGTTTTTTGCATGCCATTTTTATAAATGATAACTTGTTTGATCCGGTTTCTTAAATACTCTTGGCTATTTGTTTGATCTAGAAAAGTCATCTTTTTAACCTTAAATATTAAAGAAACTTCACGAAAAAAGATCTTACGCAGAATTTTCATACAAACCAATTAGAACATCTGACTTCGATAGCCTGCGGTGTAAAAAAATGTGCTACTCATATTGTGCCAATTACTTTGTAGAAGTTGCAGACGATTTTTTTTCAAAGAATAACATAAAGCCGAAAATCTCAAAAACCGTGGGACTTTTCCTAAACTGAAATTCCAGCATATAGCAAGACATGACATGATTTCTCGAAAGTTGCAGGATTATCTATTCATAACAGGACACCCTGTATATATATTATAATAGTAAATGATAATCAAGCCTAAACTGTCTGCCATCACGATCGTTAGGACTGCAGATTTATCGCGTCATGTCGAATCCATGGTAATTTACTGCACGCAGCCCCATATTTTCCATGTTCTCATGCACCGATATTCCATGACCACCGATGATTCGAGTGATACTGGCGTTAAACATTCAACCGTATTCTACCACATGGCACTTGTTCACCAGTCGATGAGGGCGCGGATGTTGGGTCTGATGGGCTCGAGGGAGAATGGTACATACATATGTTGATGCATATGTATCAAGGACGGTGCATGGTGTATGTAGACCAGTGCACCTATACTCGATGGGAACGAGTCTTCGCTCCGGATAGCACGGGCGTAACGTCTCGCGATGGCGTCGTATATGTGAGACTATGCGGAAATGGCCAACTGCTCCCGTGGCGCCCCGACGCGCCTTCGGGATATTCACTCTTCGGGCTTTTATTTGCCGGTATGCCGTTCCACTTACATGGAAAGTTTAGACTCGTGCGAAAAGCTCGACAGCTGAGAGAGACACACACATACAGAGAGAGAGAGAGAGAGAGAGAGAGAGAGAGAGAGAGAGAGAGAAAGAGATGATGATGATATAATTTATTATGCCCCAGTAATACTTTCGGGCAATGTACAAAATAATAACAAAAGTAACAAAGGAATAAAATCATAATAATCGTATACGCAAGATACAAAATTATTATAATCATAACTTAAAAATAAACTTAACTAAAATAATAAAATAATAATGGAATTGAGCTTTATACAACAAAAGAAAAGAAAGAAAAGAAACCCGGAATTTTGAGAGCTAAACCTAAAGTTGCAATCGAAGAATTACAATAAAATAATACAAATAATAGAATACAATTAATAATAATTATCATTTTGTAATACGCGCTTCGGTAATAATAATAGTGATAACAATAAACAATAATAATGAAATAAAATATAAAAACAAAACAAAATATAAAAACAATGCAATAAAAATAAATTCGCTACTTGCACATCCTTTAAGTAATCGCCAAAGAAAAAAATAAGAGAAAATAAAAGAAAGAAAAGAAAATAAAAAAAGAGAGAAAGTGAGCAAGAGAGAGAGGGAGAAAGAGATGATGATGATAGAATTTATTATGCCCTAGGAATATTTTCGGGCAATGTACAAAAGAATACAAATAATAAAAAAAGTAACAAAGGAATAAAATCATAATAATCGTGTACGCAAGATACAAAATTATCATAATCATAACTCAAAAATAAACTGAACTAAAATAATAAAATAATAATGGGATTAAGCTTTATACAACAAAAGAAAAGAAAGAAAAGAAACCCGGAATTTTGAGAGCTAAACCTAAAGTTGCAATCGAAGAATTACAATAAAGTAATATAAATAATAGAATACAATTCATAATAATAATAATTTTGTAATAGGGGCGGTCCATAAATTACGTCATTTTAAAATAGGGGGGGGGGTGGTCTGATCGTTGGATGACGGTAACGATGATTGGATTATGACGATAGGAAGGATAGGATGATTTTGGGGGGGGGGTTAAAAATCAGCCAAAATCGATGACGTAATATATGGACGGCCCCATACGCGCTTCGGTAATAATAAATAATAGTGATAACAATAAACAATAATAATGAAATAAAGTATAAAAACAAAATAAAATATGACAACAATGCAATAAAGATAAATTCGCTACTTGCACATCCTTTAAGTAATCGCCAAAAGAAAAATAAAAGAAAATAAAAGAAAGAAATGAAAATTAAAAAAAAGAGAGAATGAGAGAGAGAGAGAGAGAGAGAGAGAGAGAGAGAGAGAGAGAGAGAAAGAGATGATGATGATAGAATTTATTATGCCCTAGGAATACTTTCGGGCAATGTACCAAATAATACAAATAATAACAAAAGTAACAAAGGAATAAAATCATAATAACCGTATACGCAAGATACATAATTATAATAATCATAACTTAAAAATAACTTTAACTAAAATAATAAAATAACAATGGAATTAAGCTTTATACAACAAAAGAAAAGAAAGAAAAGAAACCCGGAATTTTGAGAGCTAAACTTAAAGTTGCAATCGAAGAATTACAATAAAGTAATACAAATAATAGAATACAATTAATAATAATAATAATTTTGTAATACGCGCTTCGGTAATAATAATAGTGACAATAGTAATAGTGATTGACTTTTTGATGATGGTAATAATAATAGTGATAATAGTAATAGTGATTGACTTTTTGACTGGGCGGCGGCCGAGGTGATGTCGGAACCCTCGAGTGCCGCCCAGCGTTATTGTTCCGGTCTAGGGTAAGACCGAGCCTAACCCCCGGGGGTAGGTGAAGGAAAGGTTTCTTAGTGCAAACTGAGGAAGTGCGTTGCCCGGAGCAATAAAGTCTATTATAAAAAACTTAAAAAAAAACAATAATAATGAAATAAAGTATAAAAACAAAACAAAATTTAAAAACAATGCAATAAAGATAAATTCGCTACTCGCACATCCTTTAAGTAATCGCCAAAAGAAAAATAAAAGAAAATAAAAGAAAGAAAAGAAAATAAAGAGAGATAGAGAGAGAGAGAGAGAGAGAGAGAGAGAGAGAGAGAGAGAGAGAGAGAGAGAGAGAGAGAGAGAAGGTGTGCACACGTTCTTATACCTACTTGCACACCAGGATCAGTATTTGCAGAAAGGTTGCTCGGCAAGAAGCGCGTTACCCTCTCCGTATGACCTCGTATTAGATATCGCAACGTGTATCCCAGCATCATCCCGTCGTGAGTGCCCCTCCGAGAGCTATCAGACTGATAGAATATCTTCGACGACGACGACGACGACGAGACGTAGACCATCCTACTTTCGTCGCAACGTCCCAGGATGAGCTTTTTCCACTGGGTACGTATACTACACGTCCTCTCGTATCCTGACGACCCGCCTCTATACTACGTGTCTATATTTTCGAACCTTCCCACCCAACCTCACGATTACCATACACACCGCTTTATTTGGTGAAGCTTTTATCGCGTTCCGCTTTTTTACGCAGAGCCCAGAGGATCTTCGATCTCTACATCCTCGCGGAACATCTTCGGCTCGAATTCTTAGGAACATTTCACCAGTGATCCGATCAGCGATTGACACGATCTAAAAGCTCGGAGATCCCTTCTACCGTTATTTTCATCACCCTTGACAATGAATTTCTTTGGCTTCTTCTTGCCAACATCTAATGTCGGACATTCACTTGAAAAAAATCCGCCATGCACTACGAACATGTCTTAATAGATCTGCATCATTAAAATTCAAAAACTATGAAATTGAATTGTATAAAATTGTTGTCAAATTTCAGTTTTGGGAAAGTGTGCATTTTATTTCAAATTCGTCCGTGTCAAAAAATGACCCAGTGTGTCAAGGAAGGGTTAACGACGCAAAAAAAAACCGACAAACCCGACGAAATGCCACGACTTTGTAAACCGACATAACATCAATGAGAAAAATACCCCAAACACGGGTGGGGATCCAAATATCGAAGGACCAAATGTAGATCCACAAATATTTGGAAACGACAGAATTATGAGCTCTCAAAATAACGAAGGTTTAATTATTCGAAATGTTATGTTTCGATCGAAGAAAAAATCGAATGACTATAAAAAGCAAAGCATCATTTATTCGAGAGCTCATTTATCTGAAAACGTATATTCAGATCGTCTGCAATTTGAGACATTCGAATATAGATGCAATTTGAGACATACGAACATTGATCTATCTATATTCAAACATTCGACGTTTTTTAATTCGATATTTCAGCCCATCCGAATATTGATCCATCGATATTTCGACTCCCACCCCCAAACACGATCTTATTGGGTGGGAGTCGAAATATCGATGGATCAATATTCGGATGGGCTGAAATATCGAATTAAAAAATGTCGAATGTTTGAATATAGATAGATCAATGTTCGGAGGGTTTATATAGTCGTAAATAAAAATTCCGAATACGAAAATCTCGAAGTTGAAATATAGCGAAAAACAAAAACCGATTTAAAAAATATTGAGAGATATAATATCGAATTGCTTATATAAATAACACCAAATAAATCGAGAAGACGAATCTTCGAATTGTAAATATAGCGACGGGTCAAAAAACAGAAGGCATTAAATCGAACGGCCAAAAAGTCGAGTGGTTAAAATAGCGAAGGGTCAAAATGTCGAATGGCCCGGATGGCGAAAACTTGTGATCGAGGCAGATAGCGTTAGCGGTCGGCCGGGACGGCATCCATACCATGTTCGCCATTTTGGCATTCGCCATTTCGGACCATCGATATTTTGCGTCTCGATATATTGCTTTTCGCTATAGGCGGTATTACGAATATTAGATACTCGCTTTTTTCGGTTTCGGAGATATGGATGTTATAGATTGTTCCAATCTATATTTGTATGTCTCAAATTGCAGACGATCTGAATATACGTTTTCAGATAAATGAGCTCTCGAATAAATTTATAGTCATTCGATTTTTTCTTCGATCGAAACACAACATTTCGAATAATTAAACCTTCGTTATTTTGAGAGTTCATAATTCTGTCGTTTCGAAATGTTTGTCGACCTATATTTGGTCCTTCGATATTTGGATCCCCACCCTAATAAAACGAGAGTGGACTCTCTCTGTTGGGCTTGGATGGAAGAGCGACGTCATTGATAAACTTATTACGGTGGAATTTTGGAACAATTTCGAGTGAGACATTCTCGACAACGGAAGGCTCGCCCCTTTATCCTCTTTGCCCAGAATCGATGAAATTCTCGCATTTCAGCAACGTGTTTGCAGTCGAGTTTGCAAGGGGAAAAAAATGGTTCCAACGCTGTGTGCAGGTGAAATAAGAAAACGAAGTGTCGGCGAAAAGTAATAACTATACAGGCGGGCAATTACAGCGTCAGTCCGTATATAATGTAACGATCCCTCTATCTCTCTCTCTCTCTCTCTCTCTCTCTCTTGCTCTTCGAGCATGTAGAAGTTCCGAGAAAAAGTAAGCAGGTATATAGCGGATAGTCCCGCGATCGGGGGCCCTCATCAGTGCGCGAACGTGCGCCGCGGCTTCGCTCTCGCTCAAATTACACCCACCTCCTCGTAACGAGATTTCTGTAATCACAGTAATTTTCAAAGTAACGTCGAGAGTTTCCTGCTCGCCGCGGCAATCACAGAACAAGCAGAGGAGAAGAAAAAAAAACGCCATTGGCAAAAAAAGGAAAGGAAAAATGAAGCGCCGAGAGACTCCTTCGATTTCGTGTTGAGCGACTCGCGATGCATGGACGATTAACGCTACTCCTATGTTCCTGGAAGCTTGCATACGATGAATCTTTGTCTTCCGAATTGCAGCGATTTTCCTGCTTCGCGTGTGGAGTCAGGGAAGTCACGTGAGGAGAGAAGGAGGGGAGACATTGGCGCGTTGCATTTACCGCGGAGATAAAACTTTCATGCAATTAGGAATGGATTCTAGCTGCATGAAGTGATGTAATGGAAATTTCCTCTTATTTTTCGGTTGTTCTGACTTTGTCATTTTTCTGCTCTACATACATAGTCAGACCATACCTACCTTCATTAGGTGATTTATTTTTATTATAAATTAAATTAATATATTTTTTGTTCAAATAATTACGCAAAATGTTTAATTTATTGATATTTTTTGTTTTTATTAAATTTCTTGTAAATAGAATGATTTCATTGCGGGCCCAGTCCACTTTGGAGCCACGAAAAAGGCTATTTTCGCGATTTTTTGAGGATTTTATAAAATATATGAATGTCAAAGTTGTTGGGCTTGATAAATAAAGTCTTGAAATACATTTAAAAAATGTTTAATTTATTTTTATTCATTTTTATTCATTTTTAAGTACAAAAACTATAGATTAACGTAACGCCTCAAAAATAGGTGGGCTAGGTAGCTCCATCACAACTCGGCAACGGCTTGTCTGAAACAAAAAAATCAAAGTCCATTAGACTCAGTATGACACCAGCTACAAAATGACCCTCGGATATAAAGTTTTGTCAAAAAATAAAAAAATGGCAGATGAAAAACGAAAAAGTTTAAAAAACGCGTTTTTAGGGTCTTTACTTTTATTATAGTCAGTCATTACTTACATATATTCTCTTTTCATTGGTCTCCATAATTTTTAATTCTTTTTTTTGTTGGCGTGAATGCGCGTGATTTTTCGAAAGAATCTCCTTGTTCATATTTTTGTTTTAGATGTGATCTCTGTTCCTTCGTTTCTATTGTATATTTTGTGTAATTTAATTTTTGCCGGGATACTTCCGTTTACTATTTTCTATTCATTATATTTTATATATTTTCATCTCTTCATTTTCATATTTTTGAGTTACTATTTTTAATGCTCATTTTCAATTTTTCCAAATTATTACGCGTATGAATTCTCTGATTCGAATTTTTCCTGAGCGCCAAAGTAAAGCCTATTCTTCTGATTCTCTGGTGCACAGACATTGTATTCAAGGATATACACCAAGGTCTCGGAAGTATTGGACTTCCGCTCACTGGTTGATGCGCCAGCCGGTGCACGTCCAATATAAGCGATGACCGCTCCGAGTATCGGTCATGCACAACGCTGCTTAACTCAAAGTACCGCCAGAGCCGTACCTTGACCGCCCATCCACCAGAGTCGGTTTTAAAGCTCTGCCTCTACATTTCAAACGCATTTTTTTCTTCAAATTAATGGTTTAGGCTACCGTGACGATCCGAAAATCAGGGTGATTCAAAAAAATTAATTTTGAAGAAATTTGTAAGATAATTGAAAAATCGTTTGGACGTTTAATTGTATATACATTAACAAAGTGGTGTACCAAATTTCATTTGGAAATATCAATAATTATAGACGTTGTAAACAATCTCATGAAAGGACCTCTGAACGTGAGATGCTCAACGGTGTACTTGATTTGGGCTACCCGGTCGATCTGAAACACAAAATTCTCATTTTTTTCTTAAAATAGATAATATTGGCTAAGACTTGACCGAGTTTTTTTTCGTATTCGTCTTTCAATCATCAAAGAATTTTTTTAAATTTGTAATTCGATGTTCTCGAGGAAAAATGACATCATCATTGTTAATAACTAATGAAAAAAGATATTGAGAAGAAAAACGTCAGTCAAGACTAAACTACTATTACCCCGAAAAAGTGTACCAAATTTCAAGTCAATCCGTTTCTCAGATGTCGAGAAATCGTGTACACCGTTTTGAAAAACAACGTTTCGAAAAAAACTCATTTAAAATTTGACTAGCAGTGATATCGTTGTAATAACAAGTTTACCTTCAATCTGCGGTTCCTGCACCATATGTTGGACCTTCCTCTCCAATTAGCCTGACCGGCGACAAAGTTTCATTTTCACAGTAGCCTAACTCCTCAATACAATGCGAAGTATTGTAAGCTAGATTGCAAGTCAAAGATTTATCAATCCTGCTGCAATCACGAGCCACCTCCATGTATCCATCTCTCAGCCCATCTTCCCGTCACCCTTGCTGTGCGTCCCTTCTTTTCTCTACTCCCCTTCCTCTTTTCTCTCTTTCCCTCACCCTCTCTCTTTCTCTTTATTACTAAAGTAACTTGAAAAATATCGACGCGTGAATTTCACAAATGAAGGAGTGCTCGAAAAACTGTAAGCTACATTCCACAAATTACAGCAAACCCGCAAACCACATACAGTCGAACCTCGATGTAACGAAGATTTGCCCATTCCTTTCCGATAGACACCTGAAACCTTCATACACCAACATAGTCATATGCATTATGCTCTAATTGCTAATTGCTTCCAAAAAATGTTCTAAATAAAACCTTACTTTCTTTAAAAAATATTCCCATATTTATAATACTAATATATATATATTCTTTAAGGGGCCAGTCCACTTTGAAGATTTAAAAAAATCGAAAGCAAGCAAGACTTGAAGAAATCGACGATGATGAGCAATCAGAAGGGATTTTGTACGGTGCACGAATTGCCGATTGAGTTTACGGTAAGAGTTTTTCATAGTATAAACTTCAAACGCGTTTTTCTCGAAACAACGTTCTCAAAATCTAGCTCCATCGTATCTCTAAAACTAATAAACCTATTCTCTACAAAATTAAATCACATATTGTAAACATGATTCGAAACAAGATGACCCTCGATGGTTTTAAAATTTTGATTTTTTAGTCTTTTTTTTGCGAAAAGCTGCGAAAAACCGTGTTTTTGTGCTTTTTTCGTTTTTCATCTGCCATTTTTTAATTTTTTTATATTTCTTCATATCCGAGGGTCATTTTGTAGCTGGTGTCATACTGAACCTAATGGACTTTGATTTTTTTCCTTCAGACAAGCCGTTGCCGAGTTGTGATGGAGCTACCTAGCCGACCTATTTTTGAGGCGTTACGTTAAGTAACGCCTCAAAAGTTACTTAACGTTAGCGTTACGTTAAGTAACGCTAACGTTAAGTATAGTTTTTGTACTTAAAAATGAATAAAAATGAATAACTTTTTTTAAAATGTATTTCAAGACTTTATTTATCAAGCCCCACAACTTTTGTATTCATATCTTTTATAAAAACCTCAAAAAATCGCGAAAATAACCTTTTTGGTGGCTCCAAAGTGGACTGGCCCCTTAAAGGATATTTTAAGGAATATGGCTTCGGTATAACGAATGCTCCATATAACGAACTTCCGTTGAGATTCTTTATATCGAGGTTCGACTGTATATATATATATATATATAATGAAAGGAGTGGTGCGAGGATGGAAAGTGTAAACGGCACAAAAAGTATGCAGATTATAACGTGATCGCCCGCAATATCCACTGGAACAATGGGTTTACAAAGGCATACGTAGCTCCCACGCTTTAGTCGTAAATTTTACATTCGATTCGAGAGGGAAGGTGAGGGGCTAAACTATCCTTTTTATACGTCGACATAAACGCGCACACGCATACACACTGTGTGCGTCCGTGCGTGCGTGCGTGCGTGCGTGTGTGTGCGTGTGTGTGTGTGTGTGTGCGTGCGTGCGTGTGTGTGTGTGTGTGTGTGTGTGTGTGTGTGTGTGTGTGTGTGTGTGTGGTATGGATGGCTTTGCTGAATCAGCGTTATACTGCATTGCATAAAGTGTTGGCTGGGAGTGCGACGAGGACGGATATCGGGGGCCCATCACACTTTTGAAACAATGCAACAGGCAAAAGAGGCACACGCGAAAGCGAGTGAAAGAGCAATGTTGCGCGGTGGAGCAGAGAGATGGGGGGGGGGGGGGGCGTTATATGCGCTGGCCCATTATTTTCCAGCTGATTACGAGCATTACCGATTGATTGGCGGGCGGAGTGGGGTGGGGGGCACACAAGGGTTACATATACCTATGAGGAACAGAGCGCGAGGGACCGAGGGGTCTAGTAATGATTGAAAATAACAGGAATCGCATAAACGTGCAATCATCCTCGCTGTGGCTCGCGAGCTGCGTCTCGGCCATGTTGAATGGAGGGTGAAGCGAAAAAACGAAAAAGTTGAGCAGCGAAAAGGAAGAAAAAAATCTTCACTCTCGAAGGAGATGGAGAGAATGAGAGAGGGAGAGGGGGAGAAAGAGAAAGAGAGACCTTCATCGCAACTCGCAAGCCGGGCTCATCTTTGGCCTCGTCTTCGTGTATATATGTAGGTACGAGTCCCCATAGTCGAGTCCGCGGCGTTTCACGTCGGGAGTGATCACAGGTTTCAAAACCGAGCATCAGGATCATCCCCGGCTCGAAGACAAGCATTACGATAATGACCCTCATTACGTGGTAAGATTATAGAATTAGGACGCGAGCGCAATAAATCATTGCGCGAAGACGATTCCTCCTTTGTGTACCTACACTCTACTTCCTCCGTCTGCGTTGGGGAGATACGTCGGGCGAGATGGTCGATCTGCCTCGTCGATCTTCTCTCCTAGTACCCCAACGATCGGTGTAGTCTCGAGATTGTGGTGCACAAGTTTTCGCGGTTAGGACAAAATATACGGAGGCGTATGGACAGTTTTTCTAATTGTTGTTTTTTGACGATTTGGAAGATTTTTAGCAGAGGGAAATCTAGAGGATCAATGATTTCATCGGACCGATGTTGACTCTGTGAGTCAGCGGAACAAGTACGGTCGAATTTGGGTGGGGGGGCGGGGGGGGGGGGTGCATCACCTTGAAATGTCGAAAATACGATTATTTGATTGCATGGTTTTTGAGCCAAGAGTCTTAACTTTAGTTTGAGACGAAGACTTTGTTGAAATTCTAAAAATTGAGAAAGTTATGATGACTTTTGTGAAGGGTCACATCCTGAGTAAAAATTGTGCTAGTCTGAGTTACGACTTAGTAACTGGCTCGCCCAATTGAGCTCATACGAACCGACCAACGGTTGGCTCGCTATGAGCTAGTAATATTGTGAATGTTTTGTTATCCAACCCTTGTCTGGTCAATACCCAGCCGATCTTGGTCATAAATGACAAAGTGAGGTTATGTGACTACGTGTAGTTCCATCGAGCGATTGGCTCATGGCTGGCTAGCCAACTTGAGTTTTAGATGGCTTTGCAAACGAAACAGATTCTCAAGTGGGCATGTCGCCATGACCTAGCCAACACGAGCTAACTGGGGATATGCATCCTTTGGCTAGTCACTGTCCAGCAGATCTCGGTCACAAATGACAAAGTGTGGTTATGTGATTACGTTAGTTCCATCTAGCGCTTGGCTCATGGTTGGCCAAGCAACTTGAGTTACAGATGACGTTTGAAATGATAGCGTGTGAAAAAAGTCCTCAAGTTGGTATCTCGCGATGCCCCAGCCAACAATTTAAGGTTATGTGATTCTATGCGATCAACGCTTTCAATGCAAACGCTATTGAGTCATTGATCCAATAATGCTATTTACACTTGTTAATCCACCCATTTTTCAATAATCTAACATTGTCTAGTGTAACAGAGGAGGCGTTCCATGTCACTTCCGCCAGTCAAAATGGTAATCAACGTGAAAAAACGTCAGAATTTGTTTTTCTTAATTTCGACACTCGGTTAATATTTTTCAATAAAGTAACTCGATTTTTCAAAATTATTTGTGGATTTTTTTTTACTGGCTGACGTGACATGGAACGCCTCATATGTAGACGATACGAAAATTCAGAAACTAAACAAGTAGAACTCGCTCAGTGGACAACGTCACGACTCATCACTTAGACGTCCCGGGATTGAAACCACGTTACGGCGTAAGCGTTTGACTGAGATAGTTTAAAATTGAACCATTAATATATTTCGGCGCTAATATCACAACCGTAATTTATGAACAACGAAGAATATCGTAAAAGGGTCCAATGATGTAAATAATGTGCAAAAAAAATCGCGTAAATATATATATATATATAACCGCCAATTTTTTTTTATCTAGACGCTACCTAATTTTTGGTTTCCAGTTACTAGCTGAAAAAAAAGGTCAGAAATATTATACAGCAGTGAGATATCTCTTTCTATCTAGTCACCATCTAGTTTTTTGTATTGTCACTAGAGGACCAAAGCGTCACGAGGCTGGCTACTCAATAGCTGAAACGGCTAGCTAATGGCGACTCGAAACATAAATTTACTCGCTTGTGGCTAGGCGGTGATGAGTTACGTTATCCACTCGGGATTGCCCACTACACTGAGAGAATTGTGTGGTGTTTTCAACTATATTTTATATTTCTCTGAGGGGGCAATAATATTTTATAGCCATAGTCACTGCTAAAAGTATGGTAGTGCTTATTGACATTTTAGCAGTTGCATTAATTATGCACATATGTTAACCGCAACCAGCAATCTCACAAGCATATGTTGATGGTTCAATGCTTTATAATGTAGTAGATTTACATAAAAAGACCATTCCCTGACACTATAAAAAATTTACGTTCCCCAAGATCCTAGCAGTAAAGAGGACCGAAATATATGGACATTTATTGAAAATGTTGCCTCGAATTTGCGACGATGTTTATAGGGATTTGTACCGTGTTATAATATACGACCTGCTATATAAGCATTTCGTGTGTTATTGAAGTGTTTCCTTCAAGGCATCAATGCCGTCTACTGGATGCATAGAATATTTAATAAATCCAAAATAGGATAAAATACGAAACTGAGAGTTCTGAGAATCACGTTTTAGACAATACGGTTAGAAAGATCTATACCAAATTTCATCAAAATCGGACAATTAGGTTTTTCGCTATACGCCACGCCAGTTTTGAAAATGCAGTTTAGAAAAACGTGGCAACCCTTAGCCATTTTTGAGCCTTCGATTGCACACTTCCGCCACGAATCTCTGACTGCATATAGAGTCAATCTGACCCCAGACGTTTTTCAGATCTTTTTTATAGTCAATGATCCTTATGTTATGGCCGAAAATGTATTATTTAAGAATAAACATAAATTAAGTGCCCAAACATTCGTTGAAAGTGGGACATGCGTTGAAAAATACGTACACGAAAAAAAAGAAACAGCGAAAATCACCAGTATAAACCGCATGAAAAACAGGGTGCCATATTTCATTTTACAGTGAAACAGAGTAATGTAAATCCTGTCCTACAAAAATAACGAATTTTCCTGTACACACTGAGATTTTTACAGTTACACTGGCTTATTTACAGTTCGGTATTGTGAATACATCAGTGTTTTCAGTAAAAATATTCAACTGTAAAATTTACATGAGATCACTGATTTTTATACTGTACGCAAACTGCAAGGGTTACAGTGTACACTGTATTGAGTACAGAGTGATTCATTCAATTGTACAGTGTGGCACGGTAGTTTTACTCTTCTTTCGACAGTTCGCGACGTAATCTGTGCACTCTGAGATTTTTACAGCTACACTGATTTATTTATAGTTTGGTATTGTGAATAAATCAGTGCTTTCAGTAAAAAATATTCAACAGTAAAATTTAAATGCGATCACTGATTTTTAAACTGTACGCATATGAGGCACGTGGTGAGGCACGAGACCAGGACACAAAGGATTGCCAGTTAGTAGTGCGTGGTTGATGGGACGCGGACATCGAAATTTGTGCGACAAAATCAAGAAATTATAAAGAAAGAGAGAATTATTTACAAAAAGCTACGTTCTTGTGTATGTGACTGATTTTTATATATTTTCTACACATTTTTTTCAAACTGCTTTTACGGATAAACGTTTTTTGGTGTGTCTCATTCGCTTCATTATATTCTTGATATATATATATATATATATATATATATATATATATATATATATATACACATTGTAAGCAAAGGTTTCGCCGAATTTTTTAATTTTATTTTTATAATCAAATTTACAGTGTGACGTTGTGAACGGTATTCACTGGTTAGTACTTGTCTCGAGCGTGGCGCGACCAGGACACAAAGGACTGGCAGTTCTTTCGGCGCTTCAACTGTTCTTTCAGCGCTATCTAATGTCATTTTTACCCCTAATTTTGTATACTATACGATTTATGGCACTATTAAATTACGGGGTTCATCAAGTTTGAATTACAGTATTAAAACAAGAACGTTTCCCGTGTACACACTGTAAAAAGCAACAGTTCAAAACTGAAACTATATCCGTTACTAACCAGTTTTTAGAACAGAGGACTTCACTGTTAAAACACGTACATAAACTCTGTCGATATAACTGGCGCATTCATTGTACATAATACAGTACTACCTCCCTAAGAGAGCCCTCGCTAAGAGAGAATTTCCCCGCCGTTCCGCTTGAGCGCATTTTATGGCTTCCCCCACCTAGCTCGAGCTGTCCAGTGTACCCGAGGCCTCCCGAGTTTGTCGCGGACAACTCCATAAGAGATCGCGAGCGATTTCAGAAAATCGCATGTCGCACGATTGTCAAATGGATAATATTCCTTTGTATAATAATATATACGTTTAAGCCGTAAAGTCGGAGAAAAAAACATGCACCATAATTAAATTTCAAGTAGTAATTTAATGCAAGTAAAATATATTTTCGATTCAGCCATCCCGTTTTATCTAAAAATGAAATATTTATACATATATATACATTGTATATTTCAACTTGAAGTATATACACAAGATAAATTGTTAGTTACATTTTTTTTGTACACTGTACAGTAGAACCTCAATTATCCGAACGATGACTTAGTTTATCCGAACTCTCAATTATCCGAACGTTGGCGCGAAAGATACATTGTTGCTCGCTGCCACCGCCGTGAGCAACAATGAGCAACCCAACGCAATCTCTCCTTCCCAAACGGCTGCGAGACTTAGCCGCTCAAAAACGCGTTACAGCCGTTCGTCAATTAAAAATGGACGATTTTATTTTTAAAAAATATAAAAAAAGCATTCAACTTTTTTCAGGTATTTCAAATACATTATATATATATATATATATATATATATATATATATATATATATATATATATATATATATATATATATTTCAACGTTAACATATATGTCAAATTATAATATATATGTATGTACTGTTTTTATATAAAAAGGTGTTGTTTATGATCTCGTCCCAAAAAACCCACGTTTCGATTATCCGAACTTTTGATTATCCGAACTAGTCTCGGTCCCAATTGGTTCGGATAATCGAGGTTCTACTGTATATGTTCGAGTTTCGATAACGAATATACTACGTATATTTTTGCGAACAATAAGATAATTCAACAATTATTGAAAGTTTTACAAATGTTTCCTTCATATGTGTTATAATATTGCAACAACAAAATATACCAAACAGCAGAATAAAAAAAACGCGAAGAAAAAGAAAGATTTACACATCAATATTCAATGAGATATACTTACGCATGAAACGACGAAACGCCAGTACACTTTCCGCAACTTGTTTACAGTTTTCTCAACACTTTCGTTCGCGCTCTCTCATAGAGGTCGAGTGGAGAAACACATACACGCTACCACATGCGCGATTTTCGAGCGCGCTAACCTAGCGGTGGGGGAAGGCTTCGGCGACGAATTTCTCGAGAATTACTTCCCCTAACCGCCCTAGACCGCTCTCTTAGGGAGGTAGTACTGTACAGATTAAACACCTGTCAAATTACAGGTTTTGTTACATTTATATTACAGTGTTGAACTGTCAAAATTTACTTTTGACTACACTTTATTTTGGACTGTGTGTTCCAGTAAAAGATACAGTAGAGCGGTTCGAGTCCAAAGAGGACAGTATAGGAACTGTAATAATTTACTTTGAGCACACTGTATTTTGAGCACTGTGTTTCAGGTAATATCGCTGTGCAATCGCTCGAGTCCAATGCAAACTGTGTAGCCCCTGTATTTTGTACTATTTTTTTTCCGTGTACTTGCACGCAAAAGATCAATATATTTTATATTTCTAGATAAAACTTGATAATATTAGTTAGATAAAACTTTTAATATTTTTATAAAATTTAATATAATAAACTTTTAATATTTAATATAAAGAAAGTTCTTTGAGGTTTTTAAAGAGGAAGGTTTGTAGATACGAAAAAGAAGACAGTGCCGACCGTCTTTCCAAAAAGTATATTTATTCGAAGGGTTGAATTTACACTGTACAGTAGGAGTGGCAGAACAGATTAATTAAAACAAAAAAATCACATGTAACAGCCAAAAGTGGTAATCAAACGAAGTCTAAATCTCAAAAACAATGAAGAAATATGTTCTTAAAAAAATCATGAAAGTCAGCATATTTTTTCCTCGCCTAATGGTTTCTCCCCCCTTAACCACTTTATGATTGCTGTGTCAATAAACTATACCGAATTTTACTATTCCCTCTTTTGCCACGGAGGTTTTTTGTAAATACCGTGGACTTTTCTCTCACAAGGAACATCCCTCAGGTGACACGTATTTTTTTATCGGCGGAAGAAACGGTTTCAAGGGCTGAAACGCACCCTCAAAATTGGGGATGTTTTTCGTTTTTCGTCCATAAAGTTTTAACGGTAGGAGATATTTAAAAAAATTCAAATTACAATAATGTTTATTTTTATGTGCACTATACATTGGAGATGAGAACGATAACGTTATCGAGGAAAAACGAAAAACACCCCCATTTTCGAGGGTTCCTTTTACCCCTTGAAACCGTTTTTCCGCCGATAAAAAAAACGTATCGCTTACTTTTCGGTGCTTTATAACATATCCAAATTTCAACAAAATCGAAGGGTGTCACGTGAGGGATGTTCCTTCTCGGTGTACGCTATGAAGAACCACCCCGCTGCTCTTATTACACTTTGTTCTTTTGGGTTTCTTTCGAAACCATGCTTTATGTCCGATTCACTTCAAATTCGGACAGAGCATAGTTAACAACATGCTCTATCGGATGACAGAATGATTTTTTTATGCGCTCACCCATTTGTTTGTAATAAATTATTAAAGCTGTTTCTTGTCGAGAATCGAACTTTTTTTCTGAACCCTGCCACTTTTGTATATTCCAAAATTTCGAAAAACTATCCCGTCGTATGAAAGTTTTATTACCATACTAAAAGGACATTTCTCATTTCTACTTTGTCTAAATAATATTAACGTCATCGTTTATTAATATTTTTTAATGATAAAAAAACTCAAACTTGACAAGACTGTGCATCAATTACTTATTCAATTCCGAGTCTGCCATCCCAAATAGTCTCATCGGAAAAAAATATTGAAAATCGAACTGTCTATTGGGCTCGAAGCTTATGCAGACCCACCGCAATTTCAAGGAGGATCTTTTTGCACTTGGCGTTTTTTTTTCTTGACCTGAAAATCGAGCCTTTTCGATAACCCACATAGCGGCAAAGTCGCAATTCTCCGTACAATAATATTCGACGATATCGCGAAGATTCAGTGCTCGGAAAGCTGTAACTCGGAAAATTATTGTCTAGATTGGATCGTTCTTCGTTGGATGAGAATTCTTGGCTTTCGAATTTTATAGGATGCCTTTATATGTCTCTACGCGTATGTACATATGTATCGAATATACGGTGCCTACGTACGAGGGCACTTGAATCGTGCGTGTGGGTGTTTGTATTACTCACGAAGCTCAACGAGACGATATAAAGGAAACGTTTCGCGGTTTATCACCTCTCCAGTGCCAGATAAAAAGAAATAAAACATTGAGTACGCAGCTTCAACGTATATATATACATGCCTGAATCGCTTGAGCGTCAAGCGCCAGAAGTACACGACTCTCTTTCAAAAATTTCACGACTGCATCGTGATATCGTCGCGCATTTAATGTCTACCAAGCATCGACCAAGGAGAAATGTGTTCGCGCTCGCTTTATTGCTTATATCTTCATCGCGAACCGCAGAGTGTGAAAATTTACATTTCCTTCGACAACGCGAGCCAACAATGGCAGAGAGGGTACAACAGAGTATTTTAATTATTTCACAATGAAGGGGGTAAATACCTTTAAACGCCCGAAAATGAGTCATTTTTCATGCATATCTTTAAAGGCGATAAAATAATGGCAGCTTTTTAAAATTCTGACATTTTCTTATTACCACTTTCAAGTATTAACAATTTTTTAATTTTTTAAACAAAACAAAATGGCTGCTTTATTATGCGTCTTTTGAAAAACAGCTCATGTTATAGCTGAAAAAGTTATTGATCGATCTGGCTTAAATTTACTCACTATAATATTATTGGAAGGATATACCGATGGAAATATAAAAAAGTAGAAAATTGAAAATTAAGTAAGCTTTGTAATCGAATTTTCATAATTTTTACCATTTTCTTGACAATGTTTACCTCAAATTCGTAATTTATTTACGTGATAACCTTAAAACTTTAGGTTTATCCTTCCAATAATATTATAGTGAGAAACCTCCCAATATTTTAGCCAGATCGATCAATAACTTTTTGAGCTATAACATGAGCAGTTTTTCAAAAGACGCCTAAAGGAATACCTTATAACGGCGCCATTTTGTTTTGTTCTAAAATTTTTTTTCTAAACACTTGAAAGTTATAATATATAATGTCAAAATTTTTAAAGGATGCGATGATTTTATCACCTTTAAAAAAATAATAAAAAATGACTCATTTTCCGGCGTCTAAATGGATTTTACACCTTCATAGTGGAATTGGTCGGAAAATCGTTTTGAAATTTTTCGTCCACGATGGCAGCAGAGACCATTAACCGGTTAGCGGTCACCCATTCATGTATTTGCCTGGGGGTGCGCTGCTCAACATGGGGGGATCACACTTTTCATATTGCAATACCAATACTTTTGATTACTGTGTTAATCGAATATTAATGCAATTAGTACCAAGAGTTAATATTTGTACAGTAATAAGTAAAGAAAGATGTCACTTTAGGGTTAAAACTGATTATATTGATTTAATTAATTTTTCGGCAAAGTAAATTGAATTGGGGATTACATTTTTTAATATTACGTTACCACTACTTTTAGTTTTTGAGTAAATTTTATTCAAAATCGATTAGACAATTTGAATCAGTATAGTGACTAGTAAACTAGTCAAATGAATCCAACTTCATATTAAAACAATTGAACAAAAGCAAATTAAATTAAATACGATCTAATTTAAATTAATGTATACAATGATTAATTCGTATTTGGATTTTTCATTTATTTCACTAGCACTGAAGACCATTACTTTAATGTTAAAATTAATTGGATTTATTTGATTTACTTTTCTACAAAGTAAATTCAATTGGAAATAACATTTTTCCTTATTGAAATTTTTAATTTTGCATGGCCATTACTTTTGTTTTCTGAGCAAATTCGATTTAAATGCGATTAGACAATTTGAATCAGTATAGTAACCCGTAAAATAAACAAAATTGATCCAACTTAATGTCAAAATATTGAATGAAAGCAAATCAAATTCAATAAGATTTAATTTTAATTAATTCATACACATTTCTACATTAATTGACTCAATTTAATTACTAAAGTATACAAACTTATGAATTTGATCGCATAAATTAAAACATTCACGCCGCTTCTTAATTATCGAATCATCCGGCTCGTTTCTCTATGCCCGAAATTCCGTGGGCGAGATAAAATAAAGCACAGTCTATCACTCCTAGCCTCGACTTTCGTTTATTTACCAAAAATTTCATGTTCCCGAGATGTATGCTTCGAGGATTTTTTTTTCGGGGCACCGCCTCCGAAACGAGGCGGAGCAAGCCAGAGATACCTGACGGGCGATGTTCCGGACGGGAAATAAATGAAAACGCGGTGATCTCTCAAGACGTACGGCGACGCGTACAAGCACACGCGGACTATACGTATCAAGAGTCATCCTCGCTTTCACGGCCTCCTACCGTTCAAGGGAGGCCTTGTATATACGTATACTATGCGTGCGGCTGTCAGACGTACAAACCACCGGGCATTAATTACACGAGAAAAAGATTAATGAGAAAATGTGCGTTTGTGCGAAATGTTCGTGAAAGATGTGTATATATATATATATATATATATATATATATATATATATATATATATATATATGGTGCACGACAATCGAGCGAAGCGAAAGCTGAGTCACCCAAAGAATATAATGTGCCACGAGACGTCATCTTTCTTTCGTGGTCACGCATATTTCTCGTCTTTTCTCATTCTCCCTGCCTCTCTCTCTCTCTCTCTTACTCCCTGTAAATCTTTCTCCATGTGCATTGGCAATGTACCATGAGGAACGAGCCATTAGGGATATCAACTGTCCTTCGACAACATGTGGCAAGTACGAATCATTGATGATTGATTCTCCCCTCAATCACGAATATCCATGAAATTCTCTTGCGAAAAATTTCGATTAAGGAATCATCAGTGTAACGGATCGAAAAACAGCAGATCTTCGGGATTTTTTTTCAATGCTTAAGGGGCCGGTCCACTTTGAAAATTAAAAAAAATCGACACCAAGCAAGACCTGAAGAAATCGATGATGATGAGCAATCAAAAGGGATTTTGTACCGTGTAGGAATTGCCAATTGAGTTTAGGTACGAGTTTTTCATAGTATAGACTTCAAACGCGTTTTTCTCGAAACAACGTTTTCAAAATCTAGCTCCATCGTATCACTAAAACTAATAAACCGATCCACATATTGTAAACATGATCCACAACAAGATGACCCTCGATGGTTTTAAAAATTTTATTTTTACTCTTTCTTTGCGAAAAGCTGTGAAAAAACGCGTTTTTTTTACTTTTTTCGTTTTTCATCTGCCATTTTTTTTTTTTTTTGACAAAACTTTATATCCGAGGGTCATTTTGTACCTGGTGTCATACTGAATCTAATGGACTTTGTTTTTTTTTGTTCCAGACAAGCCGTTGCCGAGTTGTGATGGAGCTACCTAGCCCACCTATTTTTGAGGCGTTACGTTAAACTATAGTTCTTGTACTTAAAAATGAATAAAAATGAATTTAACATTTTTTTAAAATGTATTTTAAGGCTTTACTTATGAAGCCCAACAACTTTTATATTCATATATTTTATAAAATCCTCAAAAAAATCGCGAAAATGGCCTTTTTCGTGGCACCAAAATGGACGGGCCCCTTAAAATACGCTAATCAGTCTGATTTTTTTATATTAATCAAAGCACTCACGAAGAACAAAAAAAAATTTAACGTTTATTTTGATTTTTGACATTTTTTTTAACGTTGAGAATGTCTGAAAAAGGAGTCCTCACGGTTTACACGCTTGTGGTCATAAATATTATCTGAAATAAAAAATTTCCAAAGATTATTGTCATGAAATTATCAGTATGAAAGCCGCTATCGTGCTATGAAGGTTTTTTTTCAAAGTCAATATTGACAAAATGGCGGTGGTTTGAAAAAGTATCGAATTTAGCCTATTTTTTCGACAGTTTTTCGTTAAAAATATAAAGATTAAAAAAAACGACCATAGCAAGGTAAAGAATGGCGTGAAGAATGTTGAGTCAAAATTTGAGACGGATACCTTGAAAACTCTTCCTTTGAGAGTGTACATCATTTTGAAAAACGACATTTCGAGAAAAACGTGTTTAAAGATTCGAGTGCGGAATTTCGATATAAATTAGTTACTTATGATCAATCCGCGATGTCAGGTTCATGCTTATAATCGTCTATCATGCTTATATCGTTATAAGCTTGAATTTTGAAAGTACGATTTTTCACGGCTTAATTTTGTAGCCCGGGGTCTTAACTTTAATTTGCAACCCAGATTTTGTACAGATTCGAAAGAATGACGGAGTTGTGACGATTTTCGTGAAGGGGCAGGTTTACGAAACGTTGAAATGTGTATCTTAAAATCTGTCCGATCGATTTGCGTCAAATTCGGAAAGACCATAATTTATTTTTACCTCTACCATACCTCAATAACGTGGTTAATTACTTATTTTTTAAAGTAACAATTTACACGAAATAACTTCAATGTAGGGGAGATCCGGGCATAGCGAATAGCCCAGGCAAAGCGAATACCCCCCCCCCCTTCCCCACTGCGCAGCGATTGCGCGTGGGGGTATTCGCTTTGCCCGGCCTGTTCGCTTTGCCCGGGTCCCCCCATGCTTAATAACATATCTTTTTCCAAACCCCAAATAAATAATCCAGTAGATGAAAAAATTCGCAAAAACAACCCTTTTTCAGCCCGTCACAGTGGTGTCCTCCCTTACGGGCCATTTTCCAAAATGAGCTTGTCCGCAAGAAAAAATGCGATTACAAAAAATCGCATTCTTCATGGAACAACCCAATGAAAATTCCCGAGGCAGGAAAGCGAAGATTGTACAAAAAATTGCTTGCGTAATGAATTATTCCATAAAGAATTTCACACATTAAAACTCACTACAAGAGGAATGTGTATCAGTCATTACTGAATAATAAAACATACAAGGATTTATCGCATAAGGAATTACGCCATAAAGAAACCCTACGATTTATCACATGCCTAATTCCATAAAGAATCATTAAACAGAAAAACAAGTTCAGAGTCCATTATCGGCTGAGAAATTATTGCATATGCAGGTTGTTCGTCCCGACCGAAACTTTTCCCGTCTCCTGCACAAACACCCCTCGTATGAAATAATTCAATTTTCAAAGCTCCATTGGAAACGGCGGTTTGTCATTCCCGCGGTGCTCGCATCCGTTCCGATTGACGTTAACAAATGAACGGGCGAAATAGACAACTCGAAGCGATGCATAAAACCCGGAGGGACTGTTTTTTTTCCAAACGTCGTTCTCGTCGCTCGATTATTTGTGGCAATGTAACGCGCATGGGAGCTTGTGTGTGTGCACGCGCGAAAGAAAACGATTAATCGTGACAAAGCAAAGGTTGCACTGATGACTGCATCGGAGATACAATGGGTTTTGTTTGTGTGTCGTCGTCAGCAGGCCTGTCAGCCTGCCACCACACTGTGTAGTATGTCAACGTCATCTCTCTCTCTCTCTCTCCCTCTCTCTCCCTCTCTATCCCTCTCTCTCCCTCTCTATCCCTCTCACTATTCCGTACAACCACTACAATGTCCTGCTGGCGTTGCACATTATACAGCCCCTCTGCATTCTCGCCGACCGTGTTCTCTATTGTAATACCTGTGATTAATTAGTTTTTTCGATGACGTGCTTTAAACGCGTGTATACAAGCGTGCGGTTCATTTCTCTCTCACTCACCTCTTGCAACTGGCCTGGGGGGGGGGGGGATGTCGAAACGGAAATCACGCTACCATTAATATTACGTGGTTCAAATCAATTTTGAGAAAGTATCGTTCCATCACGTCTCGAAAGATATTGCCTCCTTCGCCAGCTGCGGAAGTGGAATTATCCTCGGACCTTTCTCACCCATTTCTTGGGCCAGCAGATCTTTTTATTCCTGCAACGACTTTGGCTAAATTTCCGTGTAATTAAATTTTGATTTCTTGGCTTTTGCCGCGTTTACCGTGTACATTATCTCCCCTGCCTATCTTTCTTTCTTTCTCTCGAGGTAAACGAGTCACTGAATCCTGCTACTCTGGACCGAATGTGATAAAAAAATGCTGACGGTTCTGGGTTATATTTTGATATATATGGAAGAAGGTGGAAGTCTTAACGTGCGCCCTTTCGTAGGTAAGCAATCATTGCAGACGCTGTGAGTTTGAGGTACGGAAGGAAGAACATCAATACGTATAGGCGCGTTTGTGTACTCGTATATGCAGTTGAAAGGCAGTAGAATGTACGAACGTCTGTCTATAAATCCGTCGGTACTGCTCGTGTAGTCTGTCATGCGGATGAAAGAGCACCATCGTAGCGCTTACGTTGATTACTCTGACGCGACGGTGATGATGTTTGGAACGAAAGGGTGGGGCCCTTGCAGAGATGCATTTGATTGCCTTCCATGGTTTCTGAGGGTGGAAGCCTAGACACAGTCGATTCTCTCTCTCTCTCTCTCTCTCTCTCTCTCTCTCTCTCTCTCTCTCTCTTCCCGCATAAAGAGCCGCAAATTAAAAGTCATCCTACCGATCCTTTTTCATCGTGCTTTCATACCCTCCAACAATATTTTCCTCCCACGTCTCGACGTTATTTCACCAGGGGTAAGCGACCCCAAACTTTGAAAAAAACTCACGTAAAACTGCTGTCCAACGTAGTTGAGCGGTCACCCATCCAAGTATCCACCCAGCCCGACGCTGCTCAACGTGGGAGATCGCTAGAGCACCGATCACAAAAAAGATCGAAAGGAGAGGCATTCAAGGGCGGACACAGAATTCTGTGGGGCACGGGGGCCAGACTGCGTCCCTGAATGTGATCATTCTGGGACTCGTTGACTTTTTTGTATAGTCGATTTAGACCGTCTGCAGAGCCCGTGCCACCCCCTTGGAGCCATTGACACTACTGCTCATCAATCTATTTTTCATTCGAACTTTTGTTGAAAACTCAATTGAAGGAACAATTCGAAGCCGCCGCGACGTGACGATATCTCCATTTGCACTTTACACAGTAATCGTGTCTTCATCCGCGAGCATTTCGGTCCTACATCAATCTTCAATTGCCTATTTTCCTCACTCGCTCATCGTCCGTAAGAAAGAGCTTTGTCACGTACGGAATAATCATTTCTTACCGCAAAATTGTACGTGGATTGCGGAGACCGCGAAACACTCTCGAGCGTGTACGAACGACGAGCCGCATATACAGCCGAGCATTATACTCCCGTGGACATGATGCGGTTGGCTCACGCACCACATGTACAGAAGATGCATATTACTGTATCACCGAGCGTATCCGGAGTTGGGAGGCGAGGCGTGCACGAAATTGCGGTTGGTATAGGCTCGGAAGGAACGAAAATGTACCCTGGCGATGCGATGATCGCTCGGGATGAAAGTCCGGTGGTGAAAGAGGTCGAGGTCGGTACGGGTGGTCCCAGATTTCGGTCTTATTCAATTACAACGGAACTCATCTCGTTACTCCAATGGACGTTAGGCCTTGCGCCTTCTTCTCTTCTCAATTTTGCTGGCTGGTCCAATGAAGAGTAGCACCTACCGTCATAGCCGTGTAACGCTGATTCGTTTTACTTCATGACGTAACAGATAGGCGCCATTCATTGCGTTTGGCTTATCTAAATCCAAATCCAATTGTGTTTTTCATATTCTTGACAATCGTTAACTTTCATATCTCCCACATTTGGTCTCGTCTAGTCATTGTTATTGGTAACTCTAATGAAGGCGATCAATTGTTGGGATCGCCATTACCGTCATCATTGGCATCTAAATATGCTTCCAGTATCATCGTAAAGAAGAAGTGCTTGTTTTTACGTTCGTTCATTTTTTTCCGTCATGAAGTACAGCTGGTAGGGGTAGAATAGTACGCTGGATCGATGTTCATCATTTTTGATGATTTGCCTGTCCGCCTGTTCGCACGATGTTGGCGTGAAAACGGCCGAAGCTTTCATCGTGAATCTTTGAACTGGGGAAGTTAACTCTTCCAGAATTTGCAGGCAATTCGTTTGGTCAATTAGAACCTGAGGAAATGCGATTTATCTTTTGAATGGACAGTAGCCCGATACTGTTCATCATTTATAAGAAATTTCTTCAGTAGATAGTCAAAACAATGTTGGCTTTGAGAGAGGACACCACTATGACGGAGCGAAAAAGAGCAGTTTTTCCGATTTTTTAAAAAATACTAGATTATTTATTTGGGATATGGAAAAATCCTCGTTTTTATTGAACAAAAAAAATGAAAATTAAGAACGTTGATGCGGTGTAATAAAGCCTCTGTGTAAAAAATGTGGTCCATCGGCCGGATCGGTAACTTGAGAATGGTTGGTCTGAAAAGCAAAAGCAAAATAGTTTTACAATCTATATAAACATGGTTCTCGATACACGCAGCCATTTTTTTCGAAAAAATATTTCTAAATGGCAGGTGTTGCAAGAAAAATTTCATTTTGGCGAATTTTTTACTTACATTCGGGGACTTGAAAAATAAGAAATAAATCAAAATAGCTACGTACAACGGTAGATACTGCAATTACGGAAATGTTGTTTTATTAAAATTGAAAATAGGACAATTGCAGCTGGAGTTTTAGTATACGTAAATCGTTGCGCTGCCTGCTCTCACTAAATCGTTTGTAATTTGGTGAATTTTAAATATTTCAACTTGACATTTTTTTGACATATTCTTCAATCTGTATACTTTGAGAAAAAAAACGATCTTTTCGACCAGTCACAGTGGTGACCCGCCTTAATCAGTATCTAACTTAATTTTTTAATTCTGTACTTTCTACACAGTTAAAAAAAAACTGTTTTAAGCATTGAAAACCCGTTTTCTCCTAATACGCAAAAAACATGTTTCGCATGATACCCTTCGTGCAAAGCCCTTAACCCGACATGACCCTCAAATCCATTACCCACATACAAATTTCCGACAAACACGTGAGCCAAGCCGCGAGCAAAAGCTACTCCGAGTCAAAGAAGAATCTCCCCTCTCCATTTTTCCCCATCATCCGAGAATAATGACACGAAACACCTTCAACACTCACGTGCCTCGTTTGCCAGAATAATCCTCGACGCTATTCCCCGAGTCTCTGTACTCTGACAATGACACATAGATCCTGTAACGGCCAGAACATTTATTTAAGAAAATATCGTCTCCACACTTTGAGCCCTTAGTTCCGAACAATACACGGCGTCACGACTCATTTGTCCGCAGGGCCGTTGGGCCCGCTACACAGAGCTAACAAATGAAAAAAAGCAGAAAAAAATACACGAAGAAAAACCTACCCATGCGGGAACACGTGCATAAATCGTGAATTACGCGCTCGAGGAACCGGGAGATTTTCGGCGCTATAGGGCGAGCTATAGTACACGTGAAGGCGGAGATTTGAACGTATATATATATTTATTCCAGCATGGGGATGAAGAGAAAGAGAGAGATGAGAAAACGTTGGTGCGTCTATAGCTCGAAGACGTGAGGTATAGATGGTTGAAAGCCGCTTTTGATGGGCCCCCGTCTGAGTTCTCGTGGTTTAGGCGCGTCTCAGCAATTAGTCAAGTTTCACCCGGATGAACGTGTCCAAAAAGTGTATTTATGCCTTCTCCC
>OZ023317.1:41585003-41655003 GCA_964007375.1 Ophion obscuratus
GTACAGCTTGAAATCTTATTCAATTTATCTATTACTGAAGGGCATTTTCTATCATGCTGGAAAAGAGCTTTATAAGGCCGCTCTTGAAAATGAAAAATCCTATGTCCCCATCGGATACAAGACCAATCGCCAACTTATCTGAAGTGTCCAAGTTGTTTGAGCGGCTAATCAGAAAACAAATCGTTAAATTTGCCGAAGCCTATAACATCCTCGACAACAGGCAATCAGCCTACCGCTCAAATTTTAGTACTCAGACCGCAGTGCTTAGGATAGGGGATGATGTCAGACGGGCTGTGGATAATGGTCGTCTGACCGTACTCGTCCTTTTCGATTTCAGCAAGGCTTTCGACACAGTTTCTCACCATCTCCTTTTAAGCAAACTAAGACGCGTAGGATCCTCGGATGTCTCATTGAAGTGGTTTTTTTTCATACTTGACGAACCGATCGCAAGCAGTGGTTGATGACCTTGGAAACTCCTCCCCTTGGCTTTCTACCACGACAGGTGTACCTCAAGGATCAGTGCTCGGGCCTATTTAATTCTCGTTGTTTATAAATGATATCGCCGAGGAACTACGACACACCGACCATATGATTTTTGCGGATGACATCCAGGTTTACCTTAGTTGTGAACCTCACGAACTTCATCTTGCACTGGCCAAAATAAATAGTGACGTACACGCGATCGTAAGTTTCGCGCTCAAAAATAGCCTTTCATTGAATGTAAACAAGTCAGTTGTTTTTATTTTAGGGAGTCACAATCGAACTAAACGGCTGACCTTGAATGATCTTCCCACTGTTCAAATCAATGAGATGCCTCTGCCATATGTAGTCAATAAGTGGAATAAGCATGTAGCAGAGATCTCATCCAAGGTACACGGGTCATTGCACAGACTTAAATTCCATAAGAATGCTCTAACGCTGGACCTGAGGATTAAACTGATCTCCACTCTCGTGTTTCCTCACATAGACTATTGCTGCCTTGTATATCACGGTTTAACGGGAGAATTAGATCGGAAATTACAAAAACTTATTAATATATGCATACGATTCATATTTAATTTGCGGAGAGATGAACACGTCACGCCTTATCGGCACCGGCTAAAGTGGCTTTCAACAAAAAATCGGCGCCTTTGCTTCATGGGTATCTTCATTGTCAAAATCCTTCATGAGCAGGTACCAAATTACATCGATGAGTTGTTTGTTAAGATCGACCCTCTGTTGAGAACATCCAACCGGCTACCATCATCTATTTTCGTCATTCCGACGTATCGTACGACTGTGTTCCGAAATTCGTTCTCAGTGTCGGCATGCTATTTCTGGGATACAGTACCAGCGAACATTGTCAATTCGCAGTCGCTTGACATTTTTAAATCTGGACTCTATAAGTACTTACTAGAATCAGAGATGATAGCGTAAGAAATGCACCTCACCATAAATTATATTGATCTTATTCTTTAGTTGTAGAAAACATAAATTAGGATAAGGAAAATTCGCTGTAAGCGCGCAAACGTGAAGAAAATGCAAAAAAAAATGAGAAGAGAGCTCAGAATATTCTCACTATTGTAATTAATCACATGTATGTAAAAATTTGCCCCATAGTTTACTAGGGCATAATAAAATTATCAATCAATCAATCTCTCGCCCTCTCTCTCTCTCTCTCGCCCTCTCTCTGTGTGTGTGTGTGTGTGTGTGTGTGCGAGCGTGTGAGTGTGTGTGTGTGTGTGTGTGTGTGTGTGTGTGTGTGTGTGTGTGTGAGCGTGTGTGTGAACGTGTGTGTGTGAGCGTGTGTGAACAGAAAAGGTGACGCGCCCAGGGGGGCCAACGTTTGTTTAGGGCTCCGTTGCATCCCCGTTGATATAGGCAAAGCGCACACACGGCATCTCACCGCGGTGTTTTCAACCAAAGTTACCTTTTCACGTGTGTGTGTGTGTGTGTGTGTGTGTGTGTGTGTGTGTGTGTGTGTGTGTGTGTGTGTGTGTGTGTGTGTGTGTGTGTGTGTGTGTGTGTGTGTGTGTGTGTGTGTGTGTGTGTGTGTGTGTGTGTGTGTGTGTGTGTGTGTGTGTGTGTGTGTGTGTGTGTGTGTGTGTGTGTGTGTGTGTGTGTGTGTGTGTGTGTGTGTGTGTGTGTGTGTGTGTGTGTGTGTGTGTGTGTGTGTGTGTGTGTGTGTGTGTGTGTGTGTGTGTGTGTGTGTGTGTGTGTGTGTGTGTGTGTGTGTGTGTGTGTGTGTGTGTGTGTGTGTGTGTGTGTGTGTGTGTGTGTGTGTGTGTGTGTGTGTGTGTGTGTGTGTGTGTGTGTGTGTGTGTACGTGTGTACGTGTGTACGTGTGTCTTTGATTCATCAACTATATATAATACTAATGCGGTACAGGGGACGTAATCGATTTGAACGGCAGTACATCTACGGGCGGAGGGAGGGCGTGCTGCCAATGCTCCTGGGCAATGTAACTCGACATTATGGTGCATTCTTCCAGATCGCTCACCCGTCCGTCTGTTCGGCCAACAAAGACCCGCGGGCGACCCGGTGCGCGTCATTTCATCCGCGATTCTATTATAGCACGTACTACACACGGTAAATATTTCCTCTATATATGTATATACATGTCCGCTGAACATACATCAATGTATGTTCACTGAATTTCAAGCCTGATGATTTCTCGTCCTTTCACCCAGTACGTAATCGATTATCGTACGCCCGATATTTTCAAATACGGAGTTTACGGTATACCTTACAGACGAACGGTATGACTCCGTGTCGAAACGCGCACAGGCACATTGTATACGGGTGTAGTTGCACATGCTGCATAACCAGCACCCTGGAAGAGAATTCACGACAAGCGTGTAAAAGCGGACGCGAGCCAGTGAAATACTCCACGGTTCGCCCCGTCGTAAGGCGTTTATTATATTGTGCGAGGCTGACGGTGGTCCTGGAGCGAAATAAATTGTATTGTACAAATATCCATAAAGCGAGCGAAGACAGCCTTGAACTCGATGAATTTATATCCACGTACACACACACACACATATACTATATGGGGAAAGGATATTTCGAGTCCGTTGTATGTGCGGTTGGCTGACAGTTTATTGGCGGTTTTGAGGCCTGGAAGTTTGTTCGAGCGTTGTTTTTGGAGCCAGGTTTGTCCTGAAAATGACCTTCGTACATGCTTACAGTTATCCGAAGGTGATGTTGAAGTCGAATGACCTGAGAGTCACTTATGGTCGTATGCGTGTATAAGGCTCGGTACACATCCTTTTGGGCGACATTCCAACTCGGTCGTCACCCGCTGACCGGACCCGCAAACAAGCCAAGACGTTCGACGAACGTCCCAATATGAAATCGGCATCGTCTCCGCCCAATCTTCCTTTTTCCAAGACCCCAACGGTGCAATAACGGTCTCGACGCTTTAGCCATTCACTCAACCGCGGACACTCGTCGACGTGCAGAGTTGGCTTGCGTAAAAAAAGGACGAAACAAAAAATTATTATTCGGGTGAATTGTTTTTACGAGCAATTGGTCACGATGTGCAGATCTCTGGGAGAAGCAACTGAGAGCTTTGGGGAAAGCGCGGACTCGAGAGTTCGGTTCATCCAGTAGAGTGAAGGGCGCTGGGTGAAGGGCGTGATGAGGAGGCGAAAAACGTCCTGAGGAAATAAGGTCTACAGGCGACAGAGAGGCAAGAACCCTGCGGCCGAGTAATCTCATTGTACACCCCCCACCCCTTCGGTCACCAACCCCCGTTGCTACAGTTCGTAATAGCTTTCTAATCGCGCGACCAATCAGCCTAACCGCGTTACGAGACCCAAACTCGTTTATCGGAGCAAAGCCTCTCCATCTTCCGGCATGCCCGAAGGCGCTGCGAAAAAGCTGGAAGCCAGTCTCATCCGTTTTATTCCGGGAGGCTTGATGCACCGGGCCTCGAAGTTCAACGCACGATCAAGGGCGCACATTTCTTCGATTCTCCGCAGTCCAACTAGCACTTGGATGATCACCCGTTACGCACACCCTAACATGGTGGTTGGTTAATCGCGTTTCACGTTTCGTCCCTGATGTGCCGTTTGGGCGCGCGAGCCTACCGGATCAAGAGAGCAGCGGGGCACACAAAACCTTTTTTCGAAGCAGCCGAACCGGACTCTCGAGTGAATGAGGGATGGGGACAAGGAGAACGGAGTTTAATTATTTTCGGTCGAAGGATTTATCGCGGCTTTTGAACGAACGTGGGGTCAAGAGGACTCGCGTAAATCGTTGCCTCGCAGGCAGTTTTTCTTTTCGCTTTTTTTTTTGTCATTCGGAATCTCAGGATGATTGTCCATTGTAATGTTAATGACATCACGGACACGAGATGTATAGGGGCCGGTAACGTCGGGAAGTGGCGTACGGCAAAAAATTGTCCTCGACAGCAAGGCAGCGAGAGATTGAAACATCTTCAAAGCGTTTGATATCCAAATGCAAGCCCGAGGCTGGATCGTTTCGTTATGTACGCCCAGCAATCAAAGTCGCAATTTGCTGTGACGAGCTTTACCGGAAACTCATCCTGCACCAGATCCTAATCCAAACCCCTATTTCCTTCTCTTTCTCTCTCTCTCTCTCTCTCTCTCTCTCTCTCTCTCTCTTCCTCTCTCTCTCCCAGCTGTAGGAATATCCAGCTGGCTCTGCGTAAAGGGAAGGCCGCAGGTTCGCCCCGAGGCCACGAAAGTAAATCAACTTATTCGACCAACCGTATTTACGAGTGGAAAACCAAATTATCGGATGGAGCAGCTTGGTAAAGTGGAGCCGTTTATGTTTCACGTTTCAAAGTGCATCGGGCGAGAAGCGACGTGAATATAATTCGTCAAAGTTGCTGATATGCTCGAAATCTGCTGAAACCAAATTTCCTAACAGACAACCTGAAAAAAGACTGGAGACGGGAAGAGAGAATTAGATTTAAAAGAACTGGATGCCTAGTGTAACTACTTGTCAAGAAAATAAGTGTTGCGCTGAAACCAATCGCTCGATTGATGATAAACGTGGACATGAAGAGCATCTTGAATCCTTCGGGGCGCCAACTAATCCGTTGAAGTGCACACTCTCGGACGAGTGTACGGTCGAGGCTTCCTCTCACCAAAGTCTCGCGTGCACGTCGTCTCGACATGCGCGGTCTCTTGAACTTTTAATACGATGGAAGACCATGCAATGGCGAGGACAACGCCGGAAGTGGCTTCTCAACGAGCTACTTTCGAGTCTTGTCCCGATGTATAGAAACTTGTCCACCTCTGTAACGTACATTCTCCAGAACCACTGTAACTTTCTCTCGTCCCTTTGTCTCTGCGACTCTCCAATCTGTAGAATTTGGCAGTCCGTTCAACGTCTTCGACAATGAGCAAAAAGAGTGATGAAGACTCTTCTCTGACCGACGAATATGACAACTTGTCGATACTCACGGAAATACAACTGTCACATTGTAACTATCATTGTATCCTAGTTGTTTCAACGCAACTCATCAGATGGGTTGATGATGGAGCTGCTTATTGGGAGCGTGGATCAAAGATTTAACTGTCCTGATCGTGCCTACCTGAATTGTCCATTTCACGTCATAAAACTCCATTGAATTGCCTATTCCACTTCATCAAAGTCCATTTTACTGTCCATTCCACGTCATCAAAGACTATTGAGTTGTCCATCACACGTCGCCAAGCTCCATCAACTGTCGTCATCGTACAAACGTCAATTGTCGATACCCTAAACTCTACCAGTTTGACATCTTCCAGAGCTTAGTCAAGGGCCATTCAGAAGTCGCGCTCTCTATCAGACATCGACGATGTCGCGATACCTACTATACCGCCGCGAAAACTTCTCCGAGTTCTCTCATGCACCCCAATGGACGACATCTTCATCCTCCGAAAAGCAAGACATCCGCTCTCGGGTGCACGTGTACGCAAGTCTTCGGATTGTCACAGGAGACGGGACGCAGCAGCTGCCACTTGATCTGCGACAACTGCGGACTGCTCGAAGTCTCGCGCGGTCACGATTGCTGCTGAAGGGCCAAGATCTCTCGGCGTCTGTACTTCAGCGTGACGTCGTTTCGCGTTCAGGCTTATCGCGTGTGTACCAGAGAACGTACAGTGGAATCTCGATTAGCCGGACTCTTGTTCTGTAGTCGTAAGCATCCTAGCTCGTAGGTAAGAACATTCGCGGTGGGTGACAATTCGCATGTAACATTATTATGTTATTAGTATTCACCTAATATATGTGATTCTATGTTAACCCTACTTTAATTTAAGCATAGAATGAATTATCCAGACTAACACTGGTCTCACTTAAGGCCTTAGGCCACTCTAGAGGCTGAAAAATAGGCTTTTTGGGCATTCCAGAAAAACTACAGAATAAATCGAGATTACAAAAAAGGGTGTTTATCATTCATATCAGTGACTGTATACAATAATTTTTTTGGAGCGACTCATTTCAAAATGGCGGCTGTGCAGCGTTTTTGCGATGACGTCTCCGTTTTTCTAGGGTCCAAGGCCGTACAAACAGCTCCTGTAATTTTTTAATTATAATGAGTCAATTAATTTTTTTCGATTCTATGTAATAACTGCGTAGGATTTTTTCGATATATTGATTTTTGGCCGAATGGCGTACTTCTAAAGTAGAAAGTGAAAAATTTGCCTAAATAATCGTCAGATAATTGTTGATAACGAATGAACTATGGAATATAAAAAAAAATCCTACGTCCTTCCATAGACAATGTATTTTTCAAGATATGTTCAACATTTCACGTGAATCGGTTTTGTCTTTGAAATTTTGTATACTTATATATTTTGACTCGCTGAACACGAATATGAACATTAAAATTGGCGCAAATTTTATTTTCAAGATAAAAATTGAAAAAAAAACGGTTTTTCGTAGTTTTTTATTTTTATTTTAACAAATGTTGATCGTAGAGGAAAATGTCTTCCACGAAAGTTGTAGCCCATCAAAAGACTGATAATTTATGTTTTATACAAATGTTGTCTTAAATCATTATTTTCCAAGAAAATGGCATAATATTCCAATAAGTATATTTTGCTAAACTCCATTAGTTTCGATATTATCTACTTACGCACTTAACTGCATATGGTCCCAAATAAATCCAAAAAACGAACGGTCCCAAATAAATCCAAAAAACGAAAATAAATCCAAAAAACGAACACAAACTGCAATAAAAACAAACCCAAACAAACTCGGGTATGTTGAATCGTGGGGTGTGTAGTTCGTACAAGACATTTTCCTCTACCATCAACATTTGTTAAAATAAAATTTAAAAAACTACGAAGAACTGTTTTTTCAGTTTTTATCTTGCAAATTAAATTAGCGCCAATTTTAATTATCATATTTGTGTTCAGCGAGTCAAAATACGTAAGTATACAAAATTTCAAAGAAAAAAGCGGTATGGGCTGTTCGGAACTACACCCGAAAATTGTCTAAATTATGTTTCCGACCAACTTAAAAAATGGAGTTTTGAGATAAACGCGTTTGAAGTTTTGAGTAGCTCGCTGCGGACCAGGCGGCCTTATACTAAAATTCGAAAACCGAGAACTTAGAGATTTTGTCCCGGTCAGAATGTTTTGGGACATCATTTTTAAGGAGCTGGGGGACCGTTGAAAAAAAAATCGATTTTTCGAAAATTCTAGAGTGGCCTAACCCCTTAATCGGGATTCTACTGTATGGATCTTGGGGAATAATTGGCCAAGCTTAGAAACGTCTTGGCATCTCGGATTACTCAGATAGTGCACCCCTATGACACTCTCTCTCTCTCTCTCTCTCTCTCTCCGATGCAATTACGGAATCGGCACATGGACACCAGTAGCAGTTTACGCTAACGTGGCATACGTATTCGATATCTCGAGTACGGACGACAACGGGAGAATCGAGAAACGTCTGCCTACATCCAAAAGTAACACAGGGAGGTTACATTTTCAACCTCCCATGGCAACGCAATGATAGCTATCAGCACATCAGGCTGTTTTGAGGACGATCGTTGAATCTTTTCCCGACGAATCCTTCATTTTGGTGACGATACCTCAGCCAAAAGGTGACTTCGAAGACATGGGGACTTGGAAAACGTTGAGTATCGGGAAAACAAGCCTCATCATGCAGATCTCATCCGAAGGTGATTTTGAAGACATCAGGGCTCACGAAACGTTGAGTATCCGCAAAACAGGCCACTACGAGGTCGGTCCTCGAAATCGCATGTCGTTAAAATCAGTTTTCTCTGTTTATATATGTACATGCGTATATACAAATATGGAGAATCCTACGCCAAGAATTCCAAGCGACTACGAGACGAAGTCTCTTTCCCTCGGCGTGAGAATTTCTTGCTCGCGAGCTTCCCTGCCTTTTATGCGGATTCCCTTGAACGGGAAGAGAGAGAGAGAGAGAGAGAGAGAGAGAGAGAGAGAGAGAGAGAGAGAAGGAAAGAAACGCGAGCTCCTTGCGTCGTCTATCGCACGTATACACATCGATCGGAGTGCAAAAGCTATGCGCGGATTCACGTGACGTACTTTGACACGTTCGATCTAGCTGACTTACCAGCTCGCAATTACGAACGGAAGAAAAAAATGGGAAAATTCTCTCAGCTGGCGTTTATATCTGTTTGTGTAAATGTATATATATATATATATATATATATATATATATATATATATATATATATATATATATATATATATATATATATATATATATATATATATAAGAAAATGAAACAATGGAGCACCTGCTAATATGTGAAAAAGGATGGAAAATTGTAACGACGAAAGCGAAAAAGGAAGCTGAGGAGGGGGGGGGGGGGAGGGGAAAGGGGGAAATGATAAACATGTTGAGTGGAAAGATAAATATAGGGATATGCCAGTATTTCAGAGAAATAGAGGAACTATGTAAAAAAAATGCGCAAGGAGGAAGAGGGAGTTGAAAGCGAGGGAGATGAGGAGTAAAGTGACAAAAAAAGGGCAAAGATATGCGGGGTAGAACATAGAATTAAGGTAGACGTAAGAAAAATGTGTTTGAACAAAGCGAAAACTGTAAAAAGCTTGTAAAGCAAGTTGTGCAAATAAAACTCGATTATTATATATATATATATATATATATATATATATATATATATATATATATATTAGGGTGACCGTTATTTTGGCTTCGGTAAAAAAATTATAACGTCTAGCAAAAAAAACTAATCAAGATATGAAAAGAAAAATCTGTGTAAAATTTGGACGCGCTGGGATAAGGAGAACACGTGCCACCGAGCAGTTTAATTTTCAAAAGTACATACATTTTTTTAAAGGCCGCACTAAAGTATTCATTAGTCTCATAATATTAATTAAAAAATCTGGATTTGGGTACATTGATTGTACATATTAAGAGGTACAAAATATATCATTTACTGATTTTTTTCCATCAATTATGCACAGTCGGGAGTAGATTAAAAAATTAATAGAAAATTTGAAAACGGACGTGGCGGTTTGTTTACATTGTGGCGGGAAATCGAAGCAGTGAATTAATTATCGGAGCGGATTTTTATGCAAATAATAATATAATAATCGTGTATCGAATGCTTGAAAATGATATTTTTTTCTTGAGCCTGCGAGAAGATTTTCCAACTGTAGTGGCGATAATACAAAATATAGTGCAGACAAATAGTTCGATATTTGGTCATGGCGCTTCGTTCGCTCATTTTTACCGACCGAGTTGGTTTGCCATTGTTGGACACAGAAATAAAATATACCACGTGAAATCTTTACGTTTCGGCAAATTTATTTCGATTTGACGATGCGGGTCGATGCTTGGAATCGAGCAATACTACTTGCGCTTCAGAATGAAGATGGCAGATGGCGTTAGGGGTCAGTCGGGACAGGCAGCCATGCCATGTTCGCCATTTGGGTATTCGCCATTTCGGACCATCGATTATTTGCGTTTCAAAAATCTCCACATTCGAAGTTTGTAGTCTCGATATATGTCTTTTTGCTATAAATGGTATTACGAATATTAGATACTCACTTTTTTCGATTTCGGAGATATGAATATTGTAGATTGTTCGAATCAGTATTTGTATGACTCAAACTGCAGACTATCTGAATATACGTTCTCGACTAAATAAGCCCTCGAATAAATAATCCTTCGGTGTGATAGTTTTTTTGATTTCGTCATCGGCCAAAAAATAAAATATCTAATAATTTAACGTTCGTTTTTTGGAGAGTTCGTAATTCTGTCGTTCCAAAATCTTTGTCGTTCTATATTCGGTCATTCGACATTTTCACCCTCACCCAAATGAGCTCACACTAACCGATTTAAAAAAAAAACGTTTCAATTTACCCTATCCTACCATACCTCAGATTAAAATAAAAATATTCGTACTTCTCAAATAAGTAATATGTTTTATTAATAAATAAAAAAAAGTCAGGTCATTTTGAGACACCCTTTATATAGGAGGCTCATGCACGTCCCTGAGTTTATTCTCCTCCGAAGACGACGTCGACGACTTCGACGAGGAAGAAGAAACGAACGTTGTATACGTGAGCCTGACGAGAAGACATCGTCGGGGTACAAATCGCGAGGAATAAAAAGGGAGAACCGACGACCCGGGGAAGCCTGGCCGGCGGGTCAGCGGCGTGGGGCGGGGGGGGGGGGGGGGGGGGTGGAGATCAGTAGCGAGAGAGTTCTCGTTCCCCGTCAAACGCTCTGTCACCCGCCGAGGGCACGGATGGTCCCCGGATGGATTGATAGCCGCGGAAATGCGGCTGATCGATATTTCACTCGGTATAGGAATATAAGGTAGGCTGCGAAAAAAGACTCCGTTGAATTTCCGCACGCGCGTCAAGACATCGTGAACGCGCGTCGAAGGACGCTGTAAATTGCGTCCGAGGGTGTGTGCGCGCGCGCGGAACGGCACGACGCGAATAATTAGCGATTTTTTTTTATTCTTCTTGCTACTCTCTCGCATGTGCACGGTGACGAAGATATTTCGCGTCGTCGAGAGATCGCTGAGTTTTACCCGTGACAGGAAAGCGTCGGTGACGTTGCGAATTCGCGGAAAAGGATCGAAAAACTTCGCGACACGGTCGTAAATCGAGTAGAAAATCACGTGAACGTGGAGTCTCGGGGAGGAATGTCGCTCGAGTGGAATACGCTCTTTTTAACCCCCTTCGGTGACGTTTTGCTGTACGGCTGCAAAATCCGATGGATTCAACTGCGAACTCGACTTTTAGGATTCTCGAACCCGTGGAGCGGATGCGTGTGTAGATACATATGCGTAGATCGGGTTATTTAGAACTATTGGGGATCCCTTGATGGGCATGTAGGGTGGGTTGTTGCGTACAATACGTTTTTTTTAAACCCAATGCGATAAAAATTGGCCGTGATGTACGCGATCGAAGTCGATTTTGTTGAACCTCATATATGTGATATAAGATTGAAAACTGTTAGACACGTATCTTTTTTTATCTGCGGAAAAACAGTTTCAAAGGGGTAACCACCCCTTAAAGACAGGCGTGTCGAGGGGTGATTTTGCATTTTCACCCATGAGCAGTCGACCGATCTAAATGAAAAAAAGCCAAAATTCTTCTGCGATTACATTTGAAGCGAGAAAAAATCCACCATAGAATAATTGAAAAAATTTAATTTAGGAGTAACGTGCCCTTTCTCTGAGGGGTCGTTTCCCCCTTTAAAAACGTTTTTCCGCAGATAAAAAAAAATATGTCTCATGGTTTTCGATGCTTTATTACATCTATGAGTTTCCACAAAATAGGAGGCGGATACATAAGTGATGTTCCTTGTGAGTCAACAGTGACACAGTAATTTTTTTTCTCTGAGGATTTAATAATAAACGAAAAATATTGAATCATGCCCGTTCGGAGAAAACGGGGACCTCTAAGTTTAGAATTAATACTATTCTTCTAAAAAACATATCATTAAATATAAGAAAGTATTGAATGGAAGATAAAAATTGTAATTATGGTATAGCAATAATGAAGAAATTAAAATTTTAACCTACGATATCGCACGTAAACTGATACAAATAATACATTTTATTCGGCAATATTGTGATTTTTTGTAGTAATCAAAAAATATTTTGCCCACGTGATTGTAACAATTAGTTTCCAGTATTTTACAACAAATACGGTATAAAGAGTCACATTTTACCAATAACTTCGTAATAATTTTCGCTATACGCCGAAGAATTATGCTATGCGTATAGTGAAATCTATACATACACGAAGATTCATGCTATACGTATAGTAAAATCCATATGAAAATATAACTCGCGCCTATGCGAGAATAGTTTCAAATGTAATATGCACTCATTATTTTTATTATACAGCATATAGGACTCGCGCCTATGCGAAAATAGTTTCAAATGCAATATGCACGCATCATTTTTACTATACGGTGTGAGAATCATTTTTACACTTCTGTAACAACAATTCTTAGAATTCCGAACTGCCAGTAAACTGCTATACTTTTCTAGCACTGAATATTATAATTCTGACAACCAGTGTTAGATTTTGGGGCCGTATTTTTCTCCGTGCGTGCAAAAATGGGATTCCCATACTTGTCCCTACTTTTTTATCGGGATCCAATGGATCATCGCAGTGGATCCCTATAATAAAACATTGGGTTAGAAATCTTAAAGGATTGTTAAATTATCAAACAGAAAACGATGCGATTTTTTATGGATTCCATCGCATGCAGTACGTTGAATTTGATGATCATAATATATAGATACACAAAATCTCAAGAAAGTATAAATCTCATCTTAACATAGTATAAATCACTTAAAAGGGATTATCAAGACCTCACATGCCTTTAATACTTATATAGCAATTGAAATGAAGGTCGGAGGGCTTATTCAAGTTACATATCTTTAGATACTCAAATCAACATTGTATTATCAAAATATATATATATAAAATAGCGGCCCAGTGGCTAGTAGAAAGAGAACTCCATTTTTCAGGGCCCTTCACGGGCAATCCCGTTCGAGACGCACATGAGCACCTAGAACAAAAAATAACTTTTTTTTTACAATCTACATGAATTTTGATAGCGAAGTACACACGATTATTACAGAATTTTGAATTTGGAAAATTTCGCACCATTTTTAAAAAAGACGTCGCATTTTCGACAAAAAAATCGGCCTTATTTTGGTTACCCGGGAAAAAAATATCATATCTGAACATATCTGAATCATATCTGTAGAATCAGATATGATCAGACAAGAGATTTGGTCATATCTGTTCATATAGTGTCATGACAGATCATGTATGCTTATATCTGAGCATATCTGTAGAATCAGATATGATCAGACAAGAGAATTGGCTATATCTGTTCATATAGTGTCATGACAGATCATGTATGCTTATATCTGAGCATGTATGATCATCCCGAGAAAAAATTATCAGACCAAATCACATCTGATTATATCTGGATTATATATGATCCAGATATGATTGATCATATCTGGATCTTGTCTAATCATGCATAAGAAAAATGGCCATATCAGAGCATACATGTTTAGATTTGACGATATCAGAGCATGTATGATTAGATTTGACGATATCAGACCACCCGGGAAAAAAAGTTCATGCCTGAGTGTATATGCTCATATATGTTTCAGATATTGTCATATATGTTTCAGATATCGTCATATATAATTCAGATATTGTCATATATGTATCAGATATATTTATATCTGATATTTTACAGTATCATATATGATTAGGTCTGATCATATTCCACATCACATATGCTTAAATTTACGATTCACGACTACATTCGAGCTCACACATGAATAGACTTGAATATGTGCGCGCATGCATGAACATATCCAACCAGGTATGGATGAATACGTTCAAATATGAATCAATTGATTCATATTTGATTAGATCTGATCACACGTGGGCAATCATGTTCAGCGATGATCATATAGATCCAATTGGATGAATTGGAGTATAATTCCATATCTGGGCAGATACAATCGTACATGGGCAAATATTTTCAGACCTGATCATGCACGAGTTGGGTTCGGTTGCGTATTAATCCATACCTGGTTGGATATGTTCATGCATGCGCGCACATATTCAAGTCTATTCATGTGTGAGCTCGAATGTAGTCGTGAATTGTACTATATCTGGTTAGACATGACCACATATGGGCAGACATGTTCAGCTACAAATTCATATCTGCAGATATTTACTTATGCGCGATCATGTCTGACCAGATATAGAGCTACCCCTGAGCGCATAAAAATACATGTATGTTCATCTTTGACCATGCATGATCAGATCAGATTCATTTATGTTGCAGATAAACACCTACATGAGCATATCTGCTCAGATATGACCATTTTCCCCGGGATATGTGATCAGATATGATCTTCTTTAAGCATATGTGATGTGGAATGTGATCAGACCTAATCATATATGATACTGTAAAATGTCAGATATAAATATATCTGATACATATATGACAATATCTGAATCATATATGACGATATCTGAAACATATATAACAATATCTGAAACATATATGAACATATCCACTCAGGCATGATCTTTTTTTCCCGGGTATAAAAAACGTAATTGTCAATCGACCGTAAATATCGTGTGAAGTTCGCTACAAAATCTATCTAATACGATACAGTTTAAATTTGAGGGCAATCTGTTGAAAATTGTAGGAGCTATGAGTCGGCCCGATTTTGCAAATATAGTTTCAAGAAAAACACGTTTAAAGTGTCAAAACTATTTTTGTACTTGCCTTATCAAAAAAATTCCACCTGAAATAACTTTTGCATATCATTCTTGGTATGTTTGTCTATAATTTAAGTCAATAAAAAAAACATACATTTTTTTCAAAGGTATGCATTGTTTATGTTATATTTTGTGATGTTATAAAAGATATATTCAGATTATATTTCAGAGGTATATATATATATATATATATATATATATATATATATATATATATATATATATGAGTTATTTTTATAGATTTGATTATATATCTTAAAAATCTATTTGAATCACATAATAGATAATCCCCTGTAATTATCGTTTGGTATTTAATTTACCGCACTTAGCCATGGAATCACCACCCACGTACATGCTCGCGCAGCGAGCAGATTATGTTTCAACACCCTGAGTTTTTTCTCGCGACTCTTCACATATTTTCGACTCGAACGTGGTAAGAATTCTCAAACAACGTTTATCGACGAACAGTGCCGAATCCAATTGGATCCCAATGGGGACTTCCTAAGTGCGGTATCTAACAAATCCCTATAGACATATAACTACATCTTGGGCTGCCCCAACAAATGTGTGCCCGGGATCACGAAACGATATCGTTTTTTGAGAGATCCAACAATTTCCGGTTGAGAATTTTAAACAAAAACTCTTACACGACGCCAATCGGGAAGTTGCGCGGAATCCACTTGGATTCCAATGTGGACTCTTTACGTGAAGCATCCCTGTATCCCTATATGCTATGATCGGATGACTCCCCAACAAATTTCTACACGCGAATCGCACCGTAGTTGCTCACGCGCGTTTGTTCCCTCAATTATCAAATAATAAACGACAATTATTGAATCATAGTATCGTTTTGCAAAGCAAGTATCCATGTTGATTTTTTTAACTACACGGAAAAAAAGAAACATCGAAAATCACAGTATAAACCACATAAAAAACAGGATGCCATATTTCATTTTACAGTAAAACAGAGTAATGTAAATCCTGTCCTACAAGAATGACGAATATTCCCGTAAACACTGAGATTTTTACAGTTACACTGGCTTATTTACAGTTCGGTATTGTGAATACATCAGTGTTTTTAGTAAAAATATTCAATTGTAAAATTTACATGAGATCACTGATTTTTATACTGTACGCAAACTGCAAGTGTACACTGTATTGAGTACAGAGTGATTCATTAAATTGTACAGTGTGGCACGGTAGTTTTACTCTTCTTTCGACACTTCGTGACGTAATCTGTGCACTCTGAGATTTTTTACAGTTACACTGATTTATTTACAGTTTGGTATTGTGAATAAATCAGTGATTTCAGCAAATATATTCAACAGTAAAATTTAAATGAGGTCACTGTTTTTTATACTGCACGTAAAGTGCAAGGGTTACAGTGTACACTGCAGCATTGAGTACAGAGTGATTTATTAAATTTCACAGTGTGGCACGGTAGTTTTACTCTTCTTTCGACAGTTCGTGACGTTATCTGTGCACTCTGAGATTTTTACCCTTACACTGGTTTATTTGCAGTTTAATATTGTGAATACATCCGTGATTTCAGGAAAATATTCAACTGTAAAATTTTAATGCGATCACTGATTTTTGTACTGTACGCAAATGAGGCACGAGGTGAGGCACGATGCCAGGACACAAAGGATTGCCAGTTAGTAGTGCGTCGTTGATGGGACGCAGACATCGAAATTTGTGCGACAGAATTCAAGAAATTATAAAGTAAGAGAGAATTTTTTTTCTTAAAAGGTAGGTTCTTGTCTCGCGCGTGGGGTGAGGCACGTGGCCAGGACACAAAGGATTGCCAGTTAGTAGTGCGTGGTCGATAGAATGCGAACGTTGAAATTTGTGCGACGTAATTCAAGAAATTATTTAAAAAATAGAGAATTATTTACAAAAAAGTACGTTCTTGTGTATGTGATTGAGTTTTTCATATTTTCGACACCCCGTGAAAAACGACGCAACCGACCCAACCTCGAGCCAGCGTCACACCAATCACATGCTACCATTGGCCGATGAACGGCAACACTACCGGCTTAGTGTTGCGCCACGGTAGGAGTGATCTCTTCGGCCCAACGCTGGCATGTACGGTTGGCCAATAGTAGGCTTACCGGAAATCCTAACAGCTGGCCGGGTATTGGCCCAACATTGGGCTAAAGAGATCACGATCACTGGCTGACGGTTGGCGTGATCACCTGCCCGTAGTAGGGCTAAGGTCGGCCTCATATTGTTGGCGCAATATTCGGGCTAGTGTTGGCCCCGTGTAGGGCTGTCAAAACAACCCAATGCTTAGCCAACAATCGATCAGATTCACAAGTTTCTGTGCTCGATGATTGCTCACCGAAAGAATTATTATATTCACTAACATCGTTATGCAAAATCACTCGACGTTTCTTAATACTATCATAATAACTCGGCATTTTTTCAATACACCACAAAACTTTAGTATAAATCAATTAAATTTTTAATAAAGCAAATTTCAGATAACAGTAATTGCGAGTTTTTATTATCACAGGATGTAGAAAATTGCATGCAGCGATAATAAAAAAAATATATAATAATATTATACGTAAAAAGCATTCTTGTATATATGTATGGACTATACCGTTCAAAGCCAGTGTTGGGCCAGGATTGGCAATTCGTCAGTTTGCCACGCTAAAAATAAGCATTGGCAAAACCACGGTCGAACGATTGGCTCAGACTCAGGGCCTGCGTTCGCCCCGACAATTCGCCGACGGTCATTAATTAGTACTGGCCCAGCGTTGGCTCTTCGATGGTGTGCCGAGCTTCAATTCGAGACTGGCAAACCTATGATCAACCGATTGGCCCATGTTCGGGACCAACACTGGGACCCGATAGTTGGCAGACAGTTGGTAATCGATATTTGGCCCAAGGTTGGGTGTTCGTTGGTTTGCCATGCTTCAAATGAGCACTGGCAGAATCATGGCCAAATCATTGGCCCGTATAAAGGACCAGCACTGGGTATCAGTGGTTGGTGCTGAATATCGTACCAATCGTCGGCCGCATCTTAAGCGTCGGCAAATATTTCACGGGACATTTTTTTCAAACTTCGTTTATGGATAAACTTTTTTTTGTGTGTCTACATAAACTCTGTCAATATAACTGACGCATTAATTGTACATAATACAGATTAACCAACTGTCAAATTACAAGTTTTGTTAAATTCATATTACAGTGTTGAACTGTCAAAATTTACTTTTGACTACACTGTATTTTGGACTGTGTGTACCATTAGAAGATACAGTAGAGCGGTTCGAGTCCAAAGCGAATAGTACAGGAACTGTAATAATTTACTTTGAGCACACTGTATTTTGAGCACGGTATTTCAGTAAATATCGCTGTGCAATCGCTCGAGTCCAATGCGAACTGTGTAGCTCCTGTATTTCGTACTACTTCTTTTTTTCCGTGTACAAAAACCGTTTCTCAAATGTCATATTCTCGAGTGAGGTTGAGTTACAGTCAAGTCACTGATGATTGTCAAATCGATCATTGATAAACGGACGGAATGGCTGACCGTTTGAAATCCGATCGAGTTTCAATTCGATATCAGAATTATTCGCGTATCCAACCAGCTGTACGAAGTCATTCCTTCAACGCTCCGCCACGCACGTCTTTTCTCCTGCTCTCTAGACGGCGAAAGATGAACGAACGCATATCGCATTGGCGTTGTCTGCCTCATGATCGTTAAAATTGCACGATCACGAGAGCTCGCGAATAATACGGCTGAATGGCGCGCAAACGACTTCTACAACAAAGTCCCGTTTTCGGAGCTCCTACGCGGATGTTACGAAAAAATGTCCTCGTATATATATGCATTTACATCGGTAGCCCCGCTGTACAGTATACGTCCATCCCTCGTTCCTTCGGGAGTCGATTATCGGTATATCGCGATGTTAAAATCGACAACCTGAGTAGCCGCGTACATGCATATATATACACATATATATATATATATATATATATATATACACATATATATATATATATATATATATATATATATATATATATCGGCATAGATGCGGAGAGCCTGAATTCTCGGGTGGTTGCGCGCGCGGGTGCTCATGAATACATTATCCTTTCTAACGAGTAACGAGGCGAATAGGTCAAGTAGATGGAGTCGAGAGCGGCGCCTGTCCATAAATCACTCTCGTGAGGGCAACCTCGGAGATCGTCGTCGACCCAGCAACCTCCGTTGGTCTCTCTCTCTCTCTCTCTCTCTCTCTCTCTCTCTCACTACCTCTCCTTCGCTCTCTATCGCCACCGACTGCACTCGTCCTCTTTTAATATTGCCTCGTTGTCTCCGTCCTTATTCAGAGAGCTCGCAACTCGATTCCTCATGCATCTGCTTCCACTTTTTGCCCTCTCGAGGCTCGTGAAACGAGCGTGTAAAGTCGCGAAAAAAAGAGGGCAAAGGAAGAAGCACAACTGTTCTCGCGTTGTTTCATACGTACTGCAAAATTACGACGCACGTGAGCGATTGTAAAGTTTTTTTTTGGAAGCTCTCACTTTTGCAGACATTTTGCGGTCGGGAATTACACGGGATAAAAAAGTGCGTGCGGTGATGAAAAAAAAGGGTCGGCACACGGATGGAGCTGAAAGGAACTCTCCCTCCTTCTCTCTCTCTCTCCCCCTCTCGTTTTGCGTATTTTTTCGAACAAGACGTGTTAAGTTACTAGTCTCCCAGTCTGCCAGTCCCCGATGCACTGTTTATATTACATTGCTTCCTAATTTGGATTTTTTATTTTGAATTTTATTTTACTTATGATTTCATATTGCGTTGTTGCTTGTCATGTTATTTTTAATTCAAGGGGCCAGTCCACTTTGAAGCCACGAAAGAGGCTATTTACGCGATTTTTTTGAGGATTTTATAAAAGATATAAATATAAAAGTTGTTAGGCTTGATAAATAAAGTCTTGAAATAAATTTTTAAAAAATTAATTCTTTTTTTGTTAATTTTCAAGTACAAAAACTATATTTTAACGTAACGCCTCAAAAATAGGTGGACAGGTAGCTCCATCACAACTCGGCAACGGCTTGTCTGAAACAAAAAATCAAAGTCCATGAGATTCAGTATTACCCCGGCTACAAAACAACCCTCGAATATAAAGTTTTATCAAAAAATAAAAAAATGGCAGATGAAAAACGAAAAAAGTAAAAAAACGCGTTTTTTCGCAGTTTTTCGCAAAAAAAGAGTAAAAATCGAAATTTTTAAACCACCGAGAGTGTTGCGAATTATGTATATAATATGTGGTTCAAATTTCAAGAGAATCGGTTTATTAGTTTTAGAGATATGATGGAGCTAGATTTTGAAAACGTTGTTTCGAGAAAAACGCGTATGAAGTTTATACTATGAAAACACTCTTACCTAAACTCAATCGGCAATTCCTGCACCGTACAAAATCCCTTCTGATTGCTCATCATCGTCGATTTCTTCAAGTCTTGCTTACTTTCGATTTGTTGAAATTTTCAAAGTGGACTGGCTCCTTAATTTTCATTTGAATTATATCGCTTATTTGCTTATACATTTTTATTATACACTAGCTTTTGCTCCGTGTACCGGTTGAAATGGTTATTCCGACTACCTGGTCTACATTGTTCGATAATTCACCTTGGTTATTTTTGTTAAATTTATATTCCATATATACTGACTTTTTATCCCCTTCGTCTATATTATAAGTATAGATAGATAGAGTATTTACTTACGAAAATTTCAACGAAAATCACGTTGATTGATCCTAACTTTACTAAATAAAAAAGTACAAAAATGAAACTTTCGAATTGTGGATATGTTATTTTTTGAAATGGGTTGTCTAAAATTAAAATTTCACCGATCTTACAAAATTTCATTAAACACTACGTTCCGCGTTTTTCTATCTTTCCCCTAGGTTGAAATAAAAAGATTTTCTCGGTCCTCGGGCGGATTTTCTCGTCCTTGCGATTTGTTAATCGTCATCGCAAAGCAGACGGTTACGGGGAACTGCACTCGCTTTAATTGAAATGGAAAGTTATCGGCAATAAGTGGTATCCGCGGTACAAACACCGTCTCATCCCGTCCGCACCCCGTCAAAACTTCTCCCTCGATGACGTTTTGTTGTAAAGCAATCAATTGCTCAACTTATACTCGTTCGATTTAAAAGAAACATATACCATTACCTTCGTTGCATTTTAAGCTGTACAACAGGGAAAACCACATTTCATTCTGTTCAGTAGTTTTCAAGAGATGCGAGGACATACAGACAGACAGTCAGACTTTACAACCTTATTATAAGTATAGATTTTTCATTATATTACTATGCAAATGTGACGCTATGCCATTTATGATTCTCATTGTACTGTTTCTTTCCAGATGCTTGTCATCTTTCTACTCTTCATTTGTCATTTTTTGTTATTTGTATTGGGTTAAGGGAAGGGTAGGGTTTTCAGCGTGAAAAAACGACTTTTTTGCGAATTTTTTTCATCTATATGGATAGAGTAAATTTATCGAAACCTTTTGTACATTGTTAAGTGTCATTTCAAGAAAATTCCGTGAAATTTGTACGCGAAAATATCCACAAACAAGCCGGTGACAAAGCTTTTCCAAGAACGCCTTTGCAAAAACACGATTTGCGGTGATCACTGTATCTCAACTAGAAATTATCTAAAATCAAGTACCATTAAAATTTAGTCACAGTATCATCAAATCCTCCCCCAACGGTCTTTGATAATTTTTTTTTTTTTCATTTCTAAATTTTCGGTGGTCATGTAAAGTTAAAAGTGCTATTTTTCACGAAAAATTCCGCCATTTTGGGGGGTGGAAAACCCCCTCAATGTAGAAAAAAATCTCAAATTAACCGTTGGGGGTAGGTATCTTATATGTAGAAAGTGTGTACCAAGTTTGAAATAAATCGGTCATGTAGTTTTCAAATGGCAGTGAACACGGACTTTGAAAAAGTGGTTTCGAGAAAAACGCGGCACCTGCTTGTTTGTGGACATTTTCGCGTACAAATTTCACGGAATGTTCTTGAAATGACACTTAACAATGTACAAAAGGTTTCAATAAATTTACTCTATCCATATAGATGAAAAAAATTCGCAGAAAAGTGTTTTTTTTCAGGCTAAAACCCCTACCCTCCCCTTAAGCAGTGTTTGTATATTTTTTTATATATTTTATTCATTAATTTTTTCTTGGCTCTCTCTCTCTCTCTCTCTCGCATTGTTTTGCGTTTGCCTGAAAATTACCGATCCGCGAGCGAGCAGTATGATAAAAAAATGTGAATTGAAAAGTCACGATGGCGTATGCGTGCTGGCGATGGCGTACTCCACGATGTCCTCGCCTGTTACGCGCCACAAGTCGAACAAAAAAGCCGCAAAAAAGTTCCCTCTTCGTCACAAGCATATATATATATATATATATATATATATATATATATATATATATATACGAACAATTTATTTTCGTTCGATTGTCCGCCCGTCGACAGTCCAGGACGGCGTTGATTGACCGACGCTCGCTCCAATGCACCGCGCTCGACCCGTATATATTCATCGGTCGCGCGGCGAGCGTGCAAATGGCAACGATGTGAAAATCACTCGTCGATAAACTTTAAATTGTTTCTTTCGGACAAACAAACGGGCAACGAGGACCAAATTTGTCAAACGCGCGTAGCACGGCAATGGAAAATTTGCATCGCGCGGAGATAATGTCGAAACGAGGCGTGTGTACTCGTAAAACAAACGGTGGCTGCGCTTGTCCTCCTATTGGCAATTTTTTTTTTTTTCATCGTCACTCGATTATCTCTTGTACTCACGGAATTACGAGGCTTTTGGGGGAGATTTTCGATGGAACAAAATTGCAACGCGATCACACAATTGTACGATTGAGAAGGTTTTTCTAGGGGTGGGCGCAAGCTTGAAACTTCAAAAATATGATTTTTTATCGCATCGTTCAATGGCCCGGGAAGTGTATTTTTATTTGCACGAAATATTTTTGCAGATATTCGGAATTGATCGAGGTGTGACGATTTTTGTGAAGGGCCAAATCGCATGAGGCGCTACGGTGACTACCCCATGCAATTTCACTTTTGTTGCGTTTTTTTTTTCAAAACTATGTTTTATAAAACGATGTGAGTCGGATTCAAAATCTATTCGTCCGATTCACTTCAAATTCGGAGACAGCAACTCTTCCTATCGTACGAACGGATGATTTTTCGATATCTCTATCGATTTGTCGGTAGCAAATGATTGACGGGAGATATACACCTACATGGTCGAGGTCGAGGATTTAGAAGCTATGAACATTCCGTCGACCGTAGAAGACCTACACTATGCGCCTGGTATCGATGATTCCATGTAAGTTGACAAATTTTATGATTTATTCATTCCCATATTTTCAAGACCGTTTTTCTCAAAACCACGTTTTCCAAATCGGTACCCAAAATTTCTCGAAAACCAATGAACCGATTGCCTCGAGGTTTTTTGTGGTTATTCTATACACCATTATCTAGTACTTGTCATATGATTTTTTTTCTGTTACTTAGTTTTTGTTTTATAGGCAAAATAATATCTAATTGTATTTCGCCCCTCTTCCTCGAGATCAAATGTAGTAGTCCTGCCTCACACCGATATAGCCACACTTTTAAAGACAAAAAAACATCAGCCATGGATACCACGACTCACGATCGTCATTCTTCTTCCTTGTGCCGAAGACGTCACACGGTTTTTTAACGAGAGTGAAAAATAATGGATAATTCCAGTGAAGTCGAGTCGGAAAGTGGAAGACGGAAAGAAAGACGAACGGAGGAAAGACTGGAAAGATTGGAGAAAATATTGGTGCATCAAGTGAATAAAAAAAGAAAACATCGCAGTAAGTTCGTGTTCTCTTTCAATTTTAGGAATAGATTGCCGTCATTCGCACATCTCAGGATATAATATTGGAAGCTGGATACACAATTGGCCGAGACCTTAATCTCTGCAAGTTTAAGGTCTCATAGTTCTATAAAGAACACCGTCTCTGCAAGACGCGTAGCCAAGGAGGAGATCGATGTAGCTGATGTCTAAATATCCACAAAATCTCGCCAGATTTTGTGTCACTCCTTGCAAGGAGCGTTCACATCCGAATGTCCTTTGTCGACAGGCAATCATAGAAGACATCGATCGAACCGTAGAAAGAGACACCGTCGTAATTATTCAAGTACATCGGGTCGTAGTTCTTCGGGTTCTCCGAATCGAGCATCGCTTGAAAACGAAAGTCGAGCTGAAGAGGATCCAGCTCAATCAGGCGAGGAAGCTTCGAAAGACAAATCAGTTGATCCCAACATACCTTTATCGTCTTGTCCGCCGATAACACCTTGTTTACCGTCACTCCCTCCATCGCCCTAGGTGGAAAGTCCTGAGACTCTCATCTCAGAAACTGCATTAGATGCAAAGGTGTTACACCTAATCGGAGATCGAATTATACCTGATCGTTCACTGGCACCCGCTATTCATTCGGATTTCTCTGTCCGCATTCAGGACATTATTAAAAAAGGTCTATCGTCAGACGAGAAAAAATTGCTACTGGGGAAATTTCCCCCTCCGGCGAATGCCTTGTTCATTGAGGCTCCCAAACTTAATCCGGAGGTGAAAACATGTCTCCATGAGTCTCTGGTAAAGCGAGACGAACGAATCATAGAAAAACAGGACCGTATCTCAGCGTGTCTAGCTGGAATGACAAAACTAATGTCCCTGACCCTCTCGTTAAATGTTAATGAGAAGTTACCATTAGTCGAAGTCGCAGGAGGAATAACGAGGATCCTCGCCGATCTTCAACGAGAGGAGTCACTAATAAGGCGAAGTTTCATCCTCAAGAATATTGACACTTCCTTCCGGGAATCTTTAAACTCGTCAGATACGGATACCTGGTTATTTGGCGAAGATTTAACGGAAAGGATTAAGGCAACAAAAGCTTTAGAATCACGAGCACATCCTTAAAACCAAAACCATCAAAACCCCAAAACAACGAGTCAAAAAACGAAAAAGGCCCGCAACGCCGTTTCGGATTCAAGATCAGGAACAGAGCGTGGGGGGGGGGGGGGGGGGGCAGAAATCATTTCGGTTCAGAAATCAGCCTCGTGCATCCAAATCCAACCGCTATCCTCCGCCGAAACCGTCGGCATCGAGTCACAGGAGAAATTGAATGAACCGGTAAGTCACTCCGCGGGACGGCTGAAATTATTCAAGCACGCTTGGATAAAATTTACTTCCGATAGAACCATTTTGGATTGGCTTAATGGATATCGTATCCCCTTTTCAAAGCGAGTGTTTCAGCGCACATACCCTTCGGAAAGAAATTGGTCTGAGCAAGAGATTATTCTTATCTCAGCTCAACTCGAAAAACTTAAAACGAAAAAAGCTATCAAGGAGGTATCTACGTGCAAGGGCCAGTTTATATCACGTATTTTCTTAGTGCCAAAAGCCAATGGTGGTCACCGATTGGTTCTGAATTAAAAAAAGCTGAATCAATTCATTAAGACAGAGCATTTTAAAATCGAAGATGGGAAAACGGTTCAAAAAATGTTGAGCCCAGGTTGTTTCATGGCCTCCTTAGATCTCCAGGACGCTTATTATGTGATCTCAATTAATGAAGAACACAGGAAGTATCTGACATTTCGTTTTCAAGGAATAACTTACCAATTCGAATGTCTGCCTTTCGGCCTTAACACTGCATCGTATGTGTTCACAAAAATCATGAAGTCTGTTATGGCCGCTTTGAGAACTAAGGGCCTAATGTCGGTAATTTACCTTGATGACATCTTGATGTTCGGAAGTTGTTTGGAGACTTGTCGCGAAAACGTCAACCATACAAGATCCCTTTTAGAGGAATTAGGCTTCGTAATTAATACAGATAAAAGTATTTTGATCCCGTCAACAAGGTGTACATTTTTGGGCCTTCTGTACGATTCGATATGCATGTCGGTTGAACTCCCATTAAGGCCACTGTAAATTTTTTGAAAAATCGATTTTTTTTTATTGGCTTAAAAAATAGTTTAAACCCTCTAGAATAAGAAAAAAAGGTCCTGTGCGACGTCTTTTTTAAATTTTTTCCAATAAAAAACTATTCGCAAAACTTTAAACGCGTTTTTCTCGAAACATGGTTTTTCAAAATGGCACGCAGCATAACTCGAACAATTTTCATTTTTTTTACTTGAAATTTTAACCAGATGTGAACATTTACATTATCTTGAGAATGTCGATCGGAATTTTCCAGAACTTTATTTATTGATTTTTTATTAACAAAAAACTTGCCGTTTTTTTCGTCAAAAATCAATTTTTTTTTCAAACGCACGCCAAATCCACAAAAATTGATACTTTTTAAAATCCGATCGACATTCTCTAGCTATAGCCCTCTAGATTAACGGTTTTTTTTTGTTCTAGATTCAAAAGTGCACCAGTGGTGCTGCGTGCCGCGGAGCCCTGGAAGCAAAACATGTCCCGGGAAGATAGCTGTGGAACCGCCATTTTGTTTTTTTTTACTGTAAAAAAATTTTATAATAAAGTTTAATGTATGCCCGATAACACCATTAAAAGTTTTTTTTCAAATACCTTCAATTTCGGGAGCAAAAAATTAGTGAAAAAACCTTTTTTTTTGGGCCGTTACAGTGGCCTTACCCCTTAATAAAGGTAGAAAAAACTGGCGCTCTGATAAAAAAGTTTGGCAAAACGAAACGCTGCAAGATCCGAGATTTCGCTTCATTTATTGGTACATTAGAGGCCTGTTGTCCGGCTTTAAAATACGGAAGAGTTCTCATGAGAAAATTCGAGAGGGCAAGAATGTTAGCACTAAAACAGAATGGAGAAAATTACGAAGCGATAACGGAAATTCCATCGACCTTGTCGGACGACTTCGATTGGTGGGCCCGCAATATCAATAATGCACGAAACATTATTAAAAATGTCGACCCCAAGATTGAAATATTTTCGGATGCCTCGCTTTCGGGTTGGGGCGCATCGTGTTTGGGCAAGCAAACACACGGGTTCTGGAATAAAAAAGAACGATTACTTCACATAAACCTTTTGGAATTAAAGGCTGCTCTATTCGCATTGAAATGCTTCACTAATCATCTGAGAGATTGTGATATTCTCCTAAGAGCGGATAATACCACAACGGTTGCTCATATTAATAAAAAAGGTGGAGTTCAATTCTGCAAATTGAATAATATAGCTAGAGAGATTTGGAATTGGTGCGAAAAACGAAATCTCTGGATTTTCGCATCATACCAGGTGTGTAAGTATGAAACCGGAATTTGCCGATAGGTGGCGCTAGATGTCGATGCAGTTACCGACATATCACGTCAGCGGTGTCTTGTTATTGTATTGATATCCGACAAAGATTTCCAACTCACAATAACACGAGTTTTATTCAGTAGCATTAGTTTATTAGAGATAAACATGTCGAGTTTTGTGCCAACAAATTACGATTTGCCGACAGCACTACTTTTCTGTTTTCATCTAAAAAAAACCGCAGCCGAATCGCATCGAATGCTTGTGGAAGCGTTTGGTGAGCATGCTCTCGGTAAAACACAGTGTTTCGAGTGGTTCAAACGGTTCAAAAGTGGTGATTTTGACGTGAGGAACGAAGAACGTGGAAGACCACCGAAAAAGTTTGAAGACGCTGACCTGCAAGCCTTGTTGGACGAAAACGACGCTCAAACACAACAACAACTGGCGGATGTACCTACGGTAATGATATGATACTTTGTATCATATCATTACAATAAACGTGTTTTTTCTGTACAAAAATTCCGGTTTCATACTTACACACCTGGTATATTCCTTCAGAGGACAATAGAGAAGCGGATTCGGAATCACGCAAACTCGAAACAGAGACTGAATACGCCTTATCGAACGACGCGTTTGAAACAATTGTTCAGAAATTCGGAAACCCTGAAATAGACATTTTTGCATCCAGAACAAACTGTAAATGCTCAAAGTATTAGGAGTACAAATTGGCAGTGACCGTTTTACTTAGAGAGCCACTGCGGCCGAAGTAGTGGCCCTAGCTCAATAAAAAAGTGGCATTTTAAACTAGAGGCTCTGCCAATGTAAACAATTTTAAAAAGCTAACGGATACGTGTATGCATTATAAAGATATTGGCACTCAAACATGGCAACCTACGAGCCGAATTCTCAGCATTTGCGGGAACTGCTCCAAAGACAACAAAGGAAGGGATTTTTGCACCGGACTGTGACTGGAGATGAAAAGTGGGTTTACTACGATAATCCTAAACGCCGAAAATCACGGGGACTGCCTGGTCATATTCCGTCATCGACGCCCAAACCGAATATTCACGGATCCAAAGTGATGCTGTGTATCTGGTGGGACCAGCTGGGCGTTGTGTACTATGAGCTGCTCAAACCATCCGAAACCATCACAGGGGAACTCTACCGACGTCAGTTGATGCACTTGAGTAAGGCACTCAAAGAGAAACGGCCACAATTCAACGAAAGATATGACAAGGTGATACTGCAGCATGACAATGCCCGACCCCATGTTGCAAATGTCGTGAAAAAGTACTTGGAAACGCTGAAATGGGAGGTTTTATCCCACCCGCCGTACTCTCCAGACATTGCCCCTTCCGACTATCACTTGTTCCGGTCAATGGCACACGATTTGGCTGACCAGCACTTCGGTACTTACGAAGAAGTAAAAAATTGGGTCGATTCCTGGATTGCCTCCAAGGACCAAGCCTTTTATCAACGCGGGATTCGAATGCTACCTGAAAGATGGGCCGAGGTCGTAGCTAGCGACGGGCAGTACTTTGATTAAAAAATATGTAGCCACTTTTTTATAATAAAGCCTTAAACTTTTGAAAAAAACGATCACTGCAAAGTTGTACTCCCAATATATTTCCTGGAAGAAAGATCCCGGAGCTTGGACAATCGATGCCTTTACGGTGAAATGGAACTTTTTCTTCTATGCATTTCCACAATTCTCCATAATTTTACGCACGCTTAATAAAATCAAAAAAGAAGAAAGTAATGGAATACCTGTTGTGCCTTATTGGCCTGCGCAGCCTTGGTTCCCAATATTCGAATCAATGCTCGAGACAGAACCTATTCTGTTTAAACCTGATATTAATTTATTGACATCGTTAATCAGGGAACCTCATCTTCTGTGGAAAAATCTTACCCTGGTGGCGGGGCGCTTATCAAACAAGCTTTGAGGACCCGGGCAGTACCCGAAAGGAGTTTGGACATTTTAATGGGTTCTCTATGCAATTCGTCTTTGAAACAATATGAAACAGCTCTGAGGAAATGGTGGAATTTCAATCAAGAAGAGAATACGGACCCTCTGAAGAGCTCGGTCGAACAGGTGCTGAAATTCCTTACTATCGAGTTTGATAACGGTGCATCATATGGATCGCTGAATAGTTTTCGCTCAGCTATTGCTCTCTTGCACGGTACGGAACTGGGCATTGATGCTAGAATGAAACGATTTTTAAGGGTGTTGCAAAGCTAAAACCTCCGAGAGCAAGATACGATCATACTTGGGACCCTGGCGTGGTCTTGCAGGAGCTTAAGAATTGGGGACCAAATGTTACTCTTCATTTAGACAAATTAACTCTTAAATTAGTTACACTTCTAGCACTGACAACGGGGCATCGTATGCAATCTTTATCTCTTATCGATATTCGGAATATTATAACAAGAGAAGATCGGTTGGAGATCAAAATCGTGGAAAGAATTAAAACGTCGGCTGTAAACAGAGCACAACCACTTTTGATCCTACCTTTCTTCGAAAGACGATCCGGTAATATGACCAGCAACTACAACCATTGAGTATATTAAAAGAACTGAGGACCTAAGAGACATGGAAAACCGACTTTTCGTGTCAATTAAAAAACCACATAAAGCGGTTTCCACTGAAACCCTGAGTCGCTGGATAAAAAAGACTCTAAAAGTTAGTGGTATTGACGTTAACTATTTCAAGGCATACAGCACTAGACACGCAGCGACCTCATCGGCGGAAAGAGGTGGCGTTAGTCTAGATTGCATTCGGAAAACAGCCGGATGGACAGAGAAGTCACTGGTTTTTGCTAAGTTTTACAGGAGAGAAATTTTGTCGGATCAAAAAGAATTTGCCCTGACAGTGTTAAACTGATAATTGTTCCTTCGCATTCGACGAATATATTTTTTCCTATAAACTGTTGTTCACTCTCGTTCGATCTTAATAAAGAAGCTTATCACAAGTTCTCGCTTCTTTTCAATATGTCGTAACCAACGTTAAACAGCTACGTTTGATCTCGAGGAAGAGGCGCGAAATACAATTGAATGATTAAACGAACTTACCTGTAAGTGAAGTTCGATCATAATTGTATGTAGCGCCTCTTCCGAGAGATCATCTCCCACCCTGGTACACATATTTCATTCCCTCATCTTCCATGTGTTTCTCATGAAGATTCCCTATAGGTTACGACACAACTTTGAAGTAATGACGATCGTGAGTCGTGGTATCCATGGCTGATGTTTTTTTGTCTTTAAAAGTGTGGCTATATCGGTGTGAGGCAGGACTACTACGTTTGATCTCTCGGAAGAGGCGCTACATACAATTATGATCGAACTTCACTTACGGGTAAGTTCGTTTAATCATTCAATTTTTGGCCCAAAAATCACTATTTATGTTCAAACGTCCGCCATTTTGTCATAAATCGATATTTTCAAAATCGGCTATGACAAGTACTAGATTATAGTATCTAATGTAATAATCTTTTTGGTTTTTATTTAAAATGATTTTTGAAGAAACGCCAATGCGTAGGGTATACGCAGATTTTTTTACGACGCTCCAAGGATCATACAATATCCTTGTATATTTTTGATATTTTTAAATAAAGAAAATTAAACATATTTTTGAATGTATAAACATTTAGATAATTAAAATCCCAATCCGAAATTTCAAATAGTTTTCCTTGAAAAAATTCACAAAAATGACAATTTTCCGGCTCCTAGGTTTATATCTCCCCTTAAGGCCGGAGCCTGAATTAGAAGGTCTGAAAAATCGTTTTTTTTATTGCTTAATTTGATAGACAAACTATCCAAGAATATATTTACAAAGTTACCGAGGCCAATTGTAAATATTTTCGAAGATACAAGGCCAAAAGCAGAGAAGCGATTGATATTTGGTATTGATATTTCCTTCTATTGAAAACTTTGAAGCGCGTTTTCTCCAGTTTTCATTTTCACGATTTTTCCAAATTGGCGGGCGTGATAGCAAAAAAAAACTAAACGACCTATTGAATCGAACCAATGTTTATTTTCTTCGGTATGGAAATCTCTGCTAAGTGAATTAAAATAGTCGTTGAAAAAGTATTTTTAAATAATTTTTATAGCACGTTAAAATGTTTTTTCTAAGTACATTTTTTTTAAACCTGAGAAAAGTTATAATTTCACGATTTTTTCAGCTTTTTATTAATTCACCCAGAAGAAGAATATATGAGAAGTGAAAGTTGTATTGGTTTTTTGTTTCCGTCAAGAATTACGAACTTCATCTCTCCCGCCGATTGGGGACTGCAGTGGCGAGACGCACATGGAATAGGCTGATAAATCTGCAGTCATTTATTGTTTCATGTTGAACATTTTTTTAAAATATATTCCAAATATAGAATAATAAATACCTCAATGTTTACTGAGCTCACTTGTCTTTTTTCCTTAAGGCTCCGGCCTTAAATTTGTTTTTTTGTTCTGGTTGAAAATTGATCTTTTTTTCGACAGCTTGCCATTTTTGTGGCAAGCCCCCCCCCCCCCCCCCCCGACGCCCCAGAAAAAATCGATCCAAAATAGTTAAATTCCAATAATCGATCCATTTCATTTACGTTTCACCCAATCAAGCATAATGAAATAACTTAATAAAACTTGAACTATTTCCTTCGTCGTAATGTCGTAATTTTTATACAAAGTAGCTATTTTATTACGTAAATTAAGTAGGTATTCAGGTTTTATAATTGACTGAACTGCGGGTAAAAGCAATACAATAGATTTGCCGGCCGATACACAACCAGAAGAACACTGGAAGATCAACGTTTATAATAGTATTGTAAATCTACAACGCCGATTCGAGAATCTACCATTAGCTCCCGCAGTTGACGCATTTTTTTAATTGGGTAGGAAAAAAACAAGTGAATTCCTCAATAATTATAAAAAAATATTAATAATTGGTAAGTCAGCCGTACAAGCTGAAGCGATGGTCATAAAAAACATACTTTTATTTTGAGATAAGGAAATAAATGCTGAAAATTGAAGAAAGCATATTAAAAAGGAGTACTGCCTTAACTTATATAAACTTTTCCCAGCAGCATTAGTACTCCCAGTGAGCTCCGCCGGCTGCGGGAAAAGTTTTTTTGCCACGAGGCGGATCAAAACGTGGCTAGTTAGAAGCACAATACTTCAGGAACGATTCTCTCATAAGTGCCTCTCGAACATTGTGGAAACAAAATTCAGATGAAAAGATATCGGGCCAATTTGCAGAAAACAATTAGATACTAAGACTTATTTAATTGAGTACCTACTGAAAGTAAAGTTTAATGGTAACCGAATTAAGGGAGGGCTGACTACTGTGTCGGGCCGAAAAAAGGTCGTTTTTCCGAATTTTCTTTGACTACCAGATTATTTATTTGGGATTTGGAAAAAAGGTATATTATTAAGCATAACTTGAACTTATTTCGTGTGAATTGTTATTAAAAAAAAAAAAAAAAATTAACAACGCTATTGAGGTATTAGAGCCTCTGTATAAAACTTGTTGTCCAACGCCCGATCGATAATTCGACAATGGTTGGTCCGAAAAATAAAAAAGTTTTATAACCTGTTTAAAAAAAAAACGAAATCGAAAAACAGCTAACGTAGCTGTTTTTCGATGTCGTTTTCGAGAAGTAGAAAAATTAAAAAACGGCGGGTGTTAAAAAGAGTCAAATTTTGGCGAAATTTTTACTTACATTCGGGACTTGAAAAAACGAACTGTTAATTAAAAAATTAATTAATTTAAAAAACAGCTATTTACAACGATAGCTACTGCAATTACGAAAATTTTGGTTTTTTTCACTTGAAAATTGGATATTTATAGCTAGAGTTATGATGCCGGCCAGGTCGAGAAAAGTCGTTTCGAGAAAAACGCGATTGAGAGTTTTAGTATGCGTAAATCGGTGCGCTACCTGCTCTCACTAAATCGTCGGTACCTTGATCAATTTTCAATATTCCAACTTGAACATTTTTTCCCATATTCTTGAATATCTATATTTAGAGAAAATGCAAAAAAATCAATTTTTCCCGCCTTAAGCGGCTATACCAGTGTGACACTTTCAAAAAATCGATTTTTTTGGCTTTTTCGATAATTTATACGTTCAAGAATATCATTATCATTTATATAATATATATCAATATCATTTTATCTTGCAAAATCGATAGTTAAATCATTAAACGCCATTTTCTCGAAATGAGATTTTTCAAATTTGCTGACATTGTAACTCAAAGAGCAATTATCCGATTGACTTGAAATTTGAACTGAGTACTCGTGTATATATTTACTCTATAATGACGTAGGATATTTTTGATTGAATGAAAATTGACGATTTGGCATTGAAAAAAACGACCATTTTATAGGCAAGAAAACAGACTTTTTTTCATAACTACGCCATTTTGTTAGATTTTGATATTTTTTGAAAATCCTATGTCATTGTACAGAAAATACCTTCCAGTTTAACGACATTTTTTCCTTTTTCGGTTTCAGCCACTCAATCGGCCGGAATCATGTCAGCAGTGGAGGAACTTTTTTTTGGCGCCGCCGAATGCAGCGCATAAGTCGCTTGGATCTCAATATTTTTCTATGAAAAAATTATGTAATATAGGTCAAATATAGCCAAATATATTCTTAATTTTTCGAAACATATAATTGAGTACTTTTCTTGAAAAAAAATTCCGAAAATCATCCAAATTTTCAGCGTTCACACTGGTATATCCCCTCAGAGAATAATGAAAAATTAGATTCATATCAAGAGTTTGATATAAATGTTAATACGAACACGTGATTCATGCTTTATAATTTACGTGTCTCACGTGATTAGCGACTATTATGTAATTTTTTTTTTAATCGCGACCACAACAATTTTTTTGTCAGCCCGGTCCCTCCTGCCCCCAGGAAAAATATCTGGCTACGTCAATGCTTTCGACTGAACCGAGATATTTATTCAGCACCAAGAACCGTGCACGTGACTGCAATCTCGAGACCCGAAAAATATTTTCTTCGTAACGATGACAATAAGAACGAATTATTGCCATATCACAGATCACAGATACGATAATTCTGCACGGATTGGAGAAAGTACGTATCAGATACGCTACGAGAAGCGAGAAAAAAAAACAACAAAAGATAACAGCTCTCGCCTCTTGGATTGAGCGAGAAAAAGAGTCTTCTATTAGTCTTACATGCCAGGCTGTAATGCTTGAGGAAACTCGCACAATCGTAATTTAACGAGCGAGTGTTATCGTTGCATGTCCGCGAACGATTATTCACTCCGCGGCTGTATTATTAATCACAATGTTGCCGTGATACGAGTATACATAAATATACGAGTGTGTGATTACTCACTGCTGCATGCGTTACAAAACTCTGTACGACCGCAATGGAACACATCTCGCGAAGTCCTGGGATAATGTCTGCGGAAGTTGCCGCCGCCGAGTGACGTTGTCGAACGCGAATAATCACTGTAATGAACTCAATCACAGCTGCTATATACAGGGTGTTTGGCACATGAACCGCCACTATTTTTTGGGGGTTTGGGGGAAGGACACTCCCCACGTTTATCACCCTTAAACCCTATGTCCTAAGTGTCACGGTAATTAAGATATGATTTTTTAATTATTTTTTTTAATTACTCGAAATTTCACCTTTAAATCGTCATAGCTTTTTTGTTTGTGGTTATAATAGCACGAAATAACTTTTGTTGTATTCTGGCATGTATGTTTATTATAAATATTTATCATTTAATACAACTGGTTTCAAGAAAATGATTAATGAGCTTCAGAAGTCTTAAAAATGTGTAAGTGTATGAAAAATGTCAACTTCAAAATTCATTATAAAAAAAGCTAAATGCTATTTTGAACTTAGCTTTGTTTTAAAAAGATATCTAGTTTATACCCTTTCCAACGGTATGCTACATGTCAAAGAAATAATTCATTATGTGATAAAAATAAAGAGAATAAGATTTTTTATAATTATTTTAGGAGTTGGATTTTTCGTACATTTACACATTTTTAAGACTGGAAGCTCAATAATCACTTACTTGAAACCTATTGCATTAAATAATGGTTTATTTATAATAATGTATTACAGTAAATAATGGTTTATTTATAATAAACATACATTGCGGAATACAACAAAAGTTATTTCATGATATTACAACCACGGATAAAAAAGTTATGACGATTTAAAAGCAATATTTTTGGTAATTAAAAAAAAACGAGAAAAAAAATCATTTCAATTATGTCAAAAAACACAATGTCAAAAAATTACCAAATGACCCCCTCAATTCCCCAAAAAAAATTGTCCGTCCATACGCAAAACACCCTGTATATGCGAATAACATTATTACCGCGCGAAAGAGAGAAAGAGAGAGAGAGAGAGAGAGAGAGAGAGAGGCACGAATGCAAGAAAGAGGAATAAATCAAAGAAAACACGATAAATAAAAACCCGACAAAGAATGAAAAATATATGACAAGGAAACAATGTTTCAAAACTTTGAGGTTTCTTATCGGTCGTGGCAACAAATGAACGGTAATTTATAATCGTACGAAGAGTTCATGTTTGCACGAATAAGCGTGCGTGTATGCGGAAATGTGACTTCGAAGCCTTGGAGAACCGTCCTCGAAACGGCCAGATGTGATGATAGCCAACTTAACATCGATATAACGTGTTCAACATGTCCCTTTCCCATATATACTAGTGGAATTAATTCAGGATACTTTAATTTTTTACTTTTTTTTCAAATACAAATTTAGAGGAAATAATTTCAATTTATGCTGAATATTATAACATTTTTCTAAATCCTAAAAAAATAATCTGGGAAAAAAATTGGAAAAACGACCTTTTTTCGGCTCGTCACAGTGGTGTCACCCCTTAATGGGTTATGCCTAGTTGTGACGGTCGGAAACAGCTCATTTTTGCGATTTTTTTTTGTCGAAAATCGGGATGACGAATTTCTACAAAAATTAGGTATTTGAAAAAGTTTAATCTGAAGAACACTTTATAATTTTGTGTGAAAATATTAAATTATAAGAGATTTACACCGATTTAGTATACACGGGAAAAAAATCCTTTGATCAAATACTATATTTTTACATCTAGAAAAAGCCCTAAAACATTTACAAAGATCGATGTAGTAGTTTTTGAAATATTTTTCTCACCGACTTTGAAAACTTACTTTCGACAAAAAAGCGTTTAAAGTTTCGAACGACGCTTCGAGCGTTCCGACGGGCGTCAACATAGCCTTAAAATCTGTCAATTTTGACCCGGTCACCTTGACATTTTCCGGCAACATTTATAAGATGATATACTGTCAAAATATATCGGTTTTGAAAGAAAGTGATTTTTCGACTTTTGCAAATACGCATAACCCCTTAATAGAAATTAGCTTCTTTTATATTTACGCAGAAAATGTGTATTTCGCTACGCTGAAATGACACTTTAATGTTTTTATTTTAATCTATAGTGTTTCCAATTAATATTTGCCTCAATAAGCCGACTTTCATAAGAATATAAATTATACATGATTATAGCGTAAAAATGATCAAAAAATTGGAAATTAAAAAAAATGTACAAAATAATCGAGAATTAGGTCAAATAACTTACACATACGCGGTTCGATGCAACAGCATATTACGTCACAGCGGTGAGTTTACGTTTGCGCACTTTTGATGCATCGTTGCGGCTCGTCGAAAATCGTCTTGCTTCACTGCGCACCGTTAGTCACCCGCGTTTGTTCGATATAATCATTCGAATAGGCAGAAACAATCTTTCGCTCGAGTTCACCAGCAAAATAATTATAAATCATCATTCAACGCAAACATTAAAAAAAAACAGAAAACAGGTAATAATAATTCAAGAACCAATATGTAATTAACAATCTTGTATCAATAATCCGTCGATTTATCGCAATATAAAATAATCCTCTTCTTTCCCCACAATCCTGAGACTTTCGTTGAACACGAAACGATTTTGAAAATTCTCCTCCTCTGCGAAACCAATGCCACCGATTTTTCATTTTGACCTTGTCCTCGCGAATTCCTTCGACTGATTTTGTTCAGCCAACAGTTCGATGCGCCTAATTTGATCGAAAATCGCGAAAGCAACGTGCCATCGTATATTTTTTTTCTATCCGGAGTTGAAGGGAAAACCGGGCGGGGTAAGGATTTTGACGTGTCTCGGATGGACTTCCAGGGGAGGGTGGAGGAAGAATAAAGCACAGATCGACGCTTAAGTAAGAAACAGGGCTGTTTGTATTTCAGTTTCAAAGACAATCTCGAACAAAAAGAAGAAGAACAAGAAATAAAAACAAATTCGATAAACGTTAAATAACAATAATGCTGAAACAATGAAGAGTTATTATCGTCGATTAAATTGGGAACTCGTTGATTCGTTGGTTGTCTCATTATATGGTCGTACGTACGACGAGAGAGAGTTTTTTTCTTTTTTGTTTTTTCTTACAGCCGCATAAATGTTAAGTTCGGATATTTGACGCTATAGAAGATGATGAGACGCAGGTACACAAGGATATTTCGTCCTTAACACACATATATATATATATATATACATACATACATATATATATATATATATATATATATATACTACTGTGTCCAAAAAACAAGGTGACATTGTATTTATTTCGAAAATTCTTTATTTATTTTTCCAAATCAATTTCATCCCCTTCAAAGTAATCCCCTCCCGATGCAATGCACTTATGCCAACGGGTTTTCCAATCTTCGAAATACTTATTGTAGTCACTTTCCGGGATGGCCTTCAGTTCCATCTTCGCTGCGGCTTGAATCTCCTCTATCGTATCAAAACGGTGTCCCCGGAGCGATCTTTTGAGCTTGCTGAACAGCCAAAAGTCGCACGGCGCCAAAAACTCAACCCATATCGTTCCGCAACCACCGTATTCATCTGATCTGGCGCCGTGCGACTTCTGGCTGTTCAGCAAGCTCAAAAGATCGCTCCGGGGACACCGTTTTGATACGATAGAGGAGATTCAAGCCGCAGCGAAGACGGAACTGAAGGCCATCCCGGAAAGTGACTACAATCAGTGTTTCGAAGATTGGAAAATCCGTTGGCATAAGTGCATTGCATCGGGAGGGGATTACTTTGAAGAAGATGAAATTGATTTGGAAAAATAAATAAAGAATTTTCGAAATAAATACAATGTCACCTTATTTTTTGGACACAGTAGTATATATATATGAACGAGAGGTTAAAGGGGTGGGGGACTTTGTGAGCAAATGTCTCGGGGCATTCACAATGCCACGGGGCATATATAGTTACTATTTAAGAATAATAAATCTATATACAATCGATAGTTCTTTTTTCTCAATATGCAATATTTATATGTAATAGTTGTTCGCGTGTCTCCTCACATTTACTCTCTTATTCTTCTTCTTCTTCTCATTACAATATGTATTATTATTTTTCTCCCTCCCCTCTCCTCTCTCTCTCTCTCTCGCTCTCTTAATGACATCACGTCATTCGATAATGCACGTAACACGTGATAATCATCGCGCTACAAGTCTAACAATCGATACTAAAAACTTTGGTTACGCAAAAATAGACGCTGAATTATCGATAGCATTTGTGTCGTCACCAACATCTCGTATCCTCACAATTTAATCCGTCCATTATTCACGCCCCCGCGTCTCTCCGCGACTCGCGAGATTCGTTTCCTCGTCGTTCTCTTCACACGCAAAAAGGCATACGGATATGCGACTATGAACAAATTTACAGTAATTACAATAGAGTACGAATATATATGTGTGTGTGTGTGTGTGTGTGTGTGTGTGTGAGTGTGTGTGTGTATGTGTGTATATATACATATACATATACATACATACATACATATATATATATATATATATATATATATATATAAAATTTATAAATAGTGCACATAGACCGATTACATCCGATCAGTTACGATGATAGTAAGCGCGCGACGATGGGAGAGTACAACAACGATCGATATATTTGTGAAAACCGCGTGTATCGAATCACAATATCGGCAAAAAAACAACTTTTCGCATCTCCGACGAAAGTTGCATCGTGTAACGGCGCAATAAACAAAGAAAGAAGAAAAAAAAAAGCATCTTTATGAAAATACGGATGGGCATCGTTCGAATACGCGAGCAATATTGAAAGTCCCGCGGCATTTCCGACGAACAAGAGACATATTTCGGGAATCATTTGAAAAATTCCTCACGCAAGTACAAGATCTCCAAAATGAACCTTAATTATTCGGAAAAAGAAAGCAAACGTCATCGATATTTCGTTAATTTCCACAATGAAATGTTCGCAATGACGTTGCGTCCGAATCACTTGTAGCGAGGGTATCTGCGTATTCGAGGGACGAGCATCCGTGACACGAGGGTGACTTCGGTCGTGAGACGTTACCGTAAGAGTAATGCGTTTGTTGAAAATAACCGAGAGAACGACGTGCGTACATAGATTCACTGGTGGCGTTGTTCGCAACTATACTCTTTAATTGTCTCCCTCACACCGGATACAAGCACAATGCCAATTGAGACGAGACAATACCGCCGATCGGTACAGTTTACTCTCCGATCGAAAAGCCCGAATTGGCGATTGTCGCGATGTTATAACCTCACATTCTCTCTCTGTCTATCGGTCGACAGGATCCTGTGGAAATCACGTGCGGATGATCCAACAGGTATCCACGAACGTTCGTACGGAAAATCTTTATATATGCGGCAGGGTGTCGAATAAAAATTAATATTTTCTTTCTTCGAAGTCAGAGCGAAAATATGTCAATGTGCGGTAAGGGAGATCATGTGAAAAGTGAGGCCTAAAGATTCATTTTTAACGATGACGCAAACGACTTTTTTTTTATATTCCTAATTTGACCCCAAAATTGTGCTTCTTGACGTCTTCAATGAAAGATTAGTTACGAAATGTGTTCGGAAGCCGATAAATATGTTTTCCATGAGAAAAACCAATTTATTCATCTTTAAGATTCTATTAGAGCGCTGTAAAAAAGTGTGGTAAAAAAATCACGTCGAAAGTGAGGCCTATAAATTAATTTTCAAAGTTGACGCAAACAACTTTTTTTATATTCCTAATTTGACCCCAAAATTGTGCTTCTTGACGTCTTCAATGAAAGAATAGTTACGAAATGTGTTCGGAAGCTAATAAATGTGATTTCCATAAGAAAAATCAATTTATTCATCTTTAAGATTGTATTAGAGGGCTGTAAAAAAGCGTGGTAAAAAATTCACGTCGGAAGTGAGGCCGACAGATCAATTTTCAAAGTTCGGACAACCGATTTTCATTTATTTTCATAATTTTACCCCAAAATGATGCTTATTGACGTCTTCAATGGCGGAATACTTACGAAATGTATTCGGAAGCCAATAAATATGATTTCCATGAGAAAAACGAATTTATCAATCTTTTAGATTGCATTAGAGTACTGTAAAAAAAGGCGTGGTAAAAAAATAATCTCAAAAGTGAGGTCTAGAAATCAATTTTCAATCAACGCAACCGATTTTCATTTATTTTCCTAATTTGACCCCAAAACAATGCTACTTGACGTCTTCAATAAAATAATATTTACGTCTTCGAAAGTTAATAAATATGATTTCCATCAGAAAAACCAATGAACTAATCTGTTATATTGTATTAGAGTGCTGACTGCACGTTTTCGCTCCCAAGTACAATAAAACAATAGTTTTTGGTGTTCCTTAGATGAGTCTGATCGAGGGATTTGTCAGCACATTTTCGAGCTGCCGGAACTGCATTTTACGTAACTGCCGAAAAACCATAATATCGGTGTGAAATAAGTAATCTCTAGGCTCGCGTCATCTTTTCCAGATCGATCCATAGATCTCTGGTTGAATTTCTTTCCACAATTTCGCGCTCTGACGACGAAGAAGAAAATGTCGATTTTTAGTTCAGCCTTTCGTCAGCCTGAGATACAAATAACGTTCGCCGTCGCCGTTGATCTTATCCAAAGATTCGTCCATTCGCGCCCTACAGCGAAAAAAGAACGTTGCCCACCAACGTTCCTCTCATCGTATCTAGCGACGGAACAACGCGCACTCACAGCGAATAATCCACCGAGGCGGCAAGGTGCGCGCGGCGCTGCGCGTCGTAGTTTCGCGCGAAAAAAATCACAGTCAAACAGTTGGTTTCGACCCGGTGTGTCAAATTGTCCGTGGATCAACGCAGAGCCGTATTTCGGCTCGTGGAGGGTTGCTCTCCCATTGGGTGGTCTTAGCGATGATAATAGCCGATAACTCATGGATGCATACCGGACGCGGCGCCCAGCCGAGGCCCGCCGTAGAGTGAATAGGGCGAGAAGTAGGGTGGTAATCCTGCGGCTGGATGATGGGGCGGCAGGGCAAGTCCGAGGGACGATAGCGAGGGTTGCATGAGGTTCGAGGGTTTCCCGTAAGGATGATAACGGCCGGTGGCCAAAGGGCTGAGCGGTGGTGTCGGATAAGTTCTCGCGAGTAGCGGATGACCCGGCGGTAGTCCCGGTGGCGATAGAAGCGAGAGTGCCGCTGCCGTAGCTGCGGGATCACCCGCCGATACGCTCGTGTGACTCCGGAGATGTTGAAGAAGTTCCTCGGACGAGGAGAACCTCTTGCCGCAGTAGGCGGTATCACCGGCAATCCAATTGCACACGTATGGCAATTGGCTGGCAGCCGCGAGGGCGGCTAATTGCGCGTGGGCGTAAGCGGCAGCCGTATGAGCGCTCAGGGGGCCGTATGGTGACGCGGCCGGCTTGTGATCGCACTGTGCGCAACCAGCTGGACACGAGTTTGCCGTGCTCGTGGGTACTTTGCCGTTCGATGTCGCGAGAAAGTGCGGATTCAATTGGCAACCGGTGCAAAACGGATCGCGGCAAATCGGCACGAGTGTGTCGACACCCGAGCCCGTCTTCATTCTCGCGTAGCTCAGATAGGGATTGCTCGCCAGGCCGTTTTTCAGGGCGGCGTGATGCTGCGACATGAGGGAACTGGCCATAACGTCGATCGGCAATTGGTGGGGATAACCGAGATAGGCGGCCGACGTGGAGACCGGTAACGTCGAGGCTGGCTTGTAGGTGCCCAACGGTAAGTCCTTCATCGACGAGTCAACCATCGACATTACGCCGGCCGTACTGTAGGCCGATTTAACGGACATTGGACTACCTTGGGCCTGTGACACTGCCGATACTTCGGCCTGAAACGAACGCGAGGCCGGAGACTCCCGCGTTGCTTCGCCGTTCGGCGTGACGGTTCTTCGGCCCTGGGGAGTCACTGCACGCGCCGATGAGGCGCTCTGGTTGCTCGAACACCTCTTGCTGCCCGGTGTCCTTGAACGACCGGATGCCGAGTGACTCGAGGCCGCCCTCTGCTGTTCCTCCGGCGTCGAAGCCTTCTCCCTTCCCAGACAGGACTCGTAAGGCTTGAAACTCGACCTCGAGATGCTCTCCGATTGGCCCACTTGGCTAACACCACCCGATGACGATGACGACGACGACGACGAGGCTGGCGATGACTTGTCTCGCGACTGCTGATCGCCCGATGACTTTGAACCTCCTTTGCCGCTCCCTGAACCTCCTTTTCCACTCTCCAATGTGCCGAGAAGAGACTTGCCCGTCGGCGGATCGGCACCGATCTGACTACACGTCTGGGCCAATAGGGCGAGCGGACTCTTCTTCGCGTCCAACTGCAATCACACAATTACGTATATGGATCGTTAGAGACGGAGTTTTGAAAGACGCGCGATTTTCGGCGCCTTAGGAATAAACGAGATGATGGCCTTGCGAAATTACCAAGCCCGATTATGTACTGAGAAACGGGATGAGTACTCGGCCCAGAGAGATCTTTTAACGACTATAAGTGCACGCGCGTTCCGGCTGAGATAGCTCGAAGTGTGTTTTGTCTGGTGAATTGGCAAGCGTCTTCCGCACGGATGCGCGCGCGAGGATTTCTAACGACCTCGCTATAAAGTTTCGTCTACGATGAAGCTCGAGCCAACGAGGTCAACGCGACGGTCAATTTCCATTCGAGCCTTTTGAATGCGGATGAATTCGGCTTGACTCGCTTCCGATTCGTGGCACTTGGGCAAATAATAATGAGCGGACGAAAGTAGAGTATTCGGCAATTTTTTTTATAAATTTACCAGCCTTTGCACGGGCGTTTGACTCGCGGGGGTGGAGCATTTTTTCTATTTTGTCGGAATCCTTTCTAGAGTCATGTTGTATCGAGAGTTGCGGACTGAAGTCGTGAAAAACACGGTTTCTATGTAGCTAAATGAGAACGTTTTCCATATAACTTAAGGGGATGGGCGACTGTGATCAGAGAACGTTTTTCATATAGCTTAAGGGGTTGGGCGACTGTGGTAATTTTTAAAAATCGGTCATCCCTTGAGGTAACTCATATTGATGAGGAAGGTCCAGGATCGCTGATTGAAGGTAAACTTAAAATTACAATGATAGAACTGCTAGGAAAACTTCGAACGCATTTTTCTCGAAACTATGTTTTTTTAAACGGTGTACACGATTTTTGAACATCTAATGAACGGATTGACTTGAAATTTGGTAGACTTGTTCAGTGTAGTAGTAGTTTAAGCTTCACGGACGTTTTTCTTCTTAATTTTTTTTTCATTGGTTATTAACAATAATGACGTCACTTTTCCTCGAAAAATCGAAAAAAAAAAATTGAAATTTTTTTTTTTTCATGATTGCACACAGTGACAAAAAAGCTCGGTCAAGTTCCAGTTAATGTTATCTCTTTTAAGAAAAAAATGGTTTTTTTTTGTTCGGATCAAGCAGGTGGCTAAAATCGAATGCACCGTTGGGCCCCACGCAAGTTCATGGATCCTTCCCGAGATGGTTCATAACTTCTTTGATTATTCATATTTTGTAATGAAATTTGGTACACAACATTGTCACTGTAGATTTCTACAGAATGATTTTTTTTTTTAATAACCCTGCTTTTTCGTTCGTCACAGTAGCCTAACCCCTAAAGGCGGGAGTCTGAACAAGAAGGTCCAGAAAATCGTCTTATTTATCGCTTAAATCGATGAATAAACTATCCAAGAATGTATATTTACAAAGTTACAGAGGCCAATTGTAAATATCTTCAAAAATACAAGGCCAAAAGCAGAGAAGCGATTGATATTTGATATTGATTTTTCCTTCTATTGGAAACTTTAAAGCGCGTTTTCTCCAGTTTTCATTTTCACGATTTTTCTAAATTTCCGGGCGTGATAGCGAAAAAAACTAAACGACCTATTGAATCGAACCAAAGTTTATTTACTTCGGTATGAAAATCTCTTCTAAGTAGACTAAAAAAGTCGTTGAAAAAGTCCTTTTAAATCATTTTTATAGCACGTTATAGTGTTTTTTTATCACATTTTTTTTTCAAACCTGAGAAAAGATAATATTTTTCAACTCTTTCTTAATTCACCCAGAAGAAAAATATTTGACGATCGAACATTTTATCGGTTTATTTGGTTCAGTCAAGAATTACAATCTGCATCTTTCCCGCCGCTTGGGGACTGCAGTGGCACATGAAATATGCTGACAAATCTGGAGTAATTTATTGTTTCATGTTAACATTTTTTTTTAACATTTCAAATAGACACGAAAAGATATCTCAATGTTTACCGGGCTCACTTGTTTTTTTCCCTTCTAAAATAATTCCCGAAAAAACGCTTTCTTTGGACCTCCCACTTCCGGCTCCCGCCTCAATATGAACTCGTAATCAAATCAACGGAAAAAAGAATGAAAATTGTGTCAGATTGAAGTTAAAGTGTCAGTTAAAGCTAGAAAGTGTTTTCCCATTGGCTATCTGCTGATGAGCTTCCTGATAAATTCCAAATTCCTTGCAAAAGGGAAATCGCAATTTCTCAGATTGTACTCGACGGATCAGGATGAATCAAAGTGCAGACAAGTTCTGGAGGCGTTTGCTGCCACACATCAAACATTAAAGAACAAATCTACAGCCGTTTCCAGGTTAACGGCGATCAGACAGACAACATTTCCAGAATTGACAGAAATCCCGTCACCATCCTATTCTAACCTGGACAGTTTATTTGCCAGCTGAAAAACACTGCATTGTTCATCGTAGTATTTTAGATTTCCGGTAAAAGACGGTATTGGAACGCATCGAGATTGGCAAGTCTGGTCAATTCATCGTCCTTATTGATTCGCGGGAAAAAAATTATCGAGTTGCACCCATAAGTTCATCAGTTTCCTCAGTTAATTAAAATTCTGTTTCCATACGTTTGCCAAATGAATTCCCGTTAATGAAATCAGCCGGTCGAGTATTTACTCGTTCCGCACTCATCTCGAAGATGATTAATCCTTGGCCATCAATATTTCATTCGACGCTCCGAAAGTCTCGAGTGCTATTATTCCCCAAGTGGAAAACTGATTATTCATGGATTCGCGATATACGGAAAGATTTTTTTCGCTCATTCCCTGAAGAGCCTCTCTCTCTCTCTCTATCTCTCCTTTGTAGAGCAGGACGACGAAGAGAATTGAGTTTCAAAGGAATAATAATTTCTTTCCACTTTGGAGTCGCGTCGAGTGTGTCGCGTTAAAATGTTGGAACGCCTTTGAAACGAAACGGAGCTCTAAAAGGATGGGGAAAGCGAAAAAGAGAGAGAGAGAAAGAGAGAGAGAGAGGTCGCAAGTTTTATGACGCATGCATAAAGTATGAGTGATAAAAATGCGGCAGGGAGGTGCGGGAATTGAGCGAGTGGCATAACTGTATACTTTTTATTCAGATTGCTTCCAATCAACGCAGCCATTCGATAACGCAATTCGACATTTAATAACATTCCTCTTTTTTTGCCCTTTTATTACACAAAAACTGCGGGTTGGGGCTCAAAAGAATTTCGCATTCATCACAATAACACAAACATTTGTGATGTGAGAGCGCGCCTGATTGCGGGTGCAGCGGGTCAGGAGGAGAGGGCTGTTTATCGAAAAATACGGGAGTAGCAATGTTTACAGCAATCGCCGATAAAACAAAGCAATGTGTGTCAAACGTGTGTTCCCTGACGTAATTATAAACATGCCACGAATACGTCGAACCGATTACAACGTTGACGATAATAACAAACCATACAGCTGTTTTATTATCAACAGAATGAAAATTGGCATCGGCGCACATTCGTATCAACAACGTAAATTCAGCCAATTATTCTGCAAACAAAACAAACATTTATGACTTTTTTTCTTCCACTTCGTATTGCCGTATTTTCTTCAGCACATTCAGACGACGAAAATCACGGAAACATTTTTCAGAATGTTTATTGAAAATTTATAATCCAAAATTGCAAAAAAAATCGTTTAGAAAATGATTAAAATAAAGGGATAAAAGAATCGAGGAGATTTTTCGATTGCAACGATGCAATCTTCAACATCACGAATCAAATTCTCCTTGATTTTTTTTCTTTATTTTTATCATTTTTTTAAAACTCTTTTTGCAGCTTTTAATTACCAATTTGTAACACGGATTTTTGAAAAAATGTAGTCAATTTTGTCGTCTAAATGGGTTAAAAAAACGGGAATACGGAAGAAAAAAATTTGGTTTTTGTTGCATTCTAACGATGCAAACTTCAATACCATTTCCTGCTGTCAAAAATATTCCAGCCTTGTTTCCATTAGTTTAAATTTCCGGGACAATTATCCTTTCGCGATTTCGCTAATTACACTCTCGAAGCAATTTGCGATTTCGCGATGGAAAAATAAAAAGTCACGGTCGATAATTTGCCGCGGATTCGTAAATACGTGTAACGATAGCCGGAAACGTTTGACGGAGGACTCGCCGGTGACGACGCGAATCCGGGCGTAAATGTCTCGGCTTGTCGGCTCTCTCGACGATTGACTGACAATTCGTTAATAGACTTCTCGCTTTCGGACAGCGTCTTAATTCCCCGGAGCGCTTGCCAAGTCCGCCGGGACGTCGCGATATCTCGTACGACGATAAATCCGTTTCGCTCCTACTGTGCGAGCCACCAAAGCTTCACACTCACTAGCTGACGATTAAAAAGAAAAAAAAACCAATGGTGGTCTTTCCCTGACAAGCGAGATGACAAATCTATACCTGAATGTGAAACCGAAAGACTGTACGTCAGCTATCCAATATTCTCGGAGACTGTTTTGCAAAAATGTCTCTTCGCGGTGAGATCGAAGTTTGTATCGTTGGAATGCAAAGAACATGATTTTTTTTTACGTTTCAAATTTCTCGTGGAATATTTGAGCTGCAAAAAATCGTCAAACATTTTTTAGGATGGTCGTTTTGAAAACTACAAACGACATGTACAAAAAAAGTTTTGGTACAATAATCCAAATATCGAAAAAAAATCTCAAACACCCTCTTAAGGAAATGTCTGCTCGCGAAGAGATCAAAGTTTGTATCGTTGGAATGCAAAGAACATGATTTTTTTTTACGTTTCAAATTTCTCATGGTATATTTGAGCTGCAAAAATTCGTCAAACATTTTTTAGAATGGTCCCATGGAAATCTACAAACGAAATGTGCAAAAAAACATTCCACACGATAGTTCAAATTACGAAGAAAAATGTTGAAATCCCTTTTACGAAAGTGTCTCCTTACTATGAAACCAAAGTTTGCATCGTTGGAATGCAGAGAATCAGTTTTTTGTGAGTTTTCAAATTTCTCATGGCAGATTAGAGCTGCAAAAAATTCATCAACCATTTTTTAGAATGCTCGTTAAAAAACCTCCAAACAAAAATTTAAAAAAAAAGTTTTCGTCCGATATTCCAAATAACAAACGCAAACAATATTTCTTCCTCACGATGAGATCAAAGTTTGCATCGCTGCTGCAATGAATACGATTTTTTTTTTATTTCTCAATTTTCTCACGGCAGATTCGAGCTATAATCCGTCGAACATTTTTGGGACGTTCGTTTAAAAATCTCCAACCGAAATTTGCAAAAAAAAAGATAATCAATAAAACGATGATCCAACTAACGAAAAAAATTCCAAAGACTCTCTCACAAAAATGTTTCTTGTCGATGAGATGAAACTTTGCATCGTTGGAATGCAACAAATGATGCAAATTTATTGCACTCCAACAATAAATATGTTTTTTTTTTTATTTCTCACATTTCTCACGGCAAATTTGAGCCATAATACGTTAAACATTTTTTACAATGCTCGTCGAAAAATCTCCAACCGAAATTTGCAAAAAAAAAAAGATTTCCCACGATAATCCAAAAAACGACGACAAAAATACACAACAATGAATTTCCGTTGAATTCCAACAATGCAATCTTCAATGACATTCTTCGCGCCACCTTTTGGTGACGCAAGCAAATCCCAAAAAACTTCCGTCGGTACATCCTCGTTTTAAAACAACGAACTGACAAGTACACTTCTGTGCTCATAAATATATTCGTTTTTAATGCAAAAATTTATGCATTGTATTGCCGTTTCGCTGTTGAGCAGATTTATGCCCAGCGTAAAGTACACAAGACGAGAGAGCGCTGAAAGTCTTGCCAGGATTTGCTGATGCGACCCGAAATAGTGTGCCCAAGCGTTTTGGTCGTCGTCCGCCGAGATGCGCACTTTGTATGTATGCATGTGTAAGTTTAATGGAAATGTGAAAAGGCAAAGCGCGACGGGCCTCGGTGAGACGTTGACGGAACGTTACGCGCATATACGCCATGCAACTTTAATGAGCCGTTAACGAACAAACTAATACATACACACTAACAGACATATATATATATATATATATATATATATATATATATATATATATATATATATATATATATATATATATATATATATATATATATATATATATATAGTAACGATTGGCCCCATGCGTCAGTCCCGACGAATTTCGTAAGGCTAGTCACGAATCGAGGCTTCCGCGCGTTCTAAAATTTCGATGCAAACGAGCCCCTGCTATTAAATATATGCGTTCGGAGATTCTCCGGTAACGCGGCAAACCACCGTAAAACTCGGCCCATTTGCATGCGTTACGCAGGATTCTTTAGCTCACGACACAATGAGCAGATGCGTGAAGAAATTTCGAAATTCGCTCGTTCCACGTTGCTATCTCGCGTTCTCTCTCTCTCTCTCTCTCCCCCTCCCCCCTCCCTCTCTCTCTCTCCCTATCTTCATATATGTGTATATAATTTTAGTTGTAGATGCGAGTACACTTATATACAACTGAAATTTGGCTTTGCCTTCATGTTGGATTATGCGAGACGGTACTCGAAAGACAAAAGAAAAGAGACGGAAGACACTTTAGAGACCGGCGTGTATACGAAATGCTTCTATATAAATATTTAGCGGTTCTTATGTACGTCGGGTGGGGTGTTTATTGCGAGTGTATATATATATATATACACTCGCATATATATATATATATATATACACTATATATATATACACTCGTATATATATATATATATATATATATATATATATATATATATATATATATATATATATATATATATATATATATATGTATGTATGTATGTATGTATGTATGTATGCATGTATGTATGTATGTATGTATATGTGTGTGTATGTGTATGTATATATCTATACAATAGTGTATGCGTATGTACGAGCCACGAAATGGAGCAATGAACGAGACGCTAAGGAGAGACACGTCGATTATACTAAATCGACGACTCTCAAGAAATCACAGCTATTCATGGAAGACACTCATTATTCTCGCTCGCGCGCAGACGCTTTGTACAACGAAATCTTGCCGGTTATGTGGCCCCCGAGCGCGCCCTGCTCCGGACAGGTGCCTCGAGTATGAAAAAAACGCCTAATCAACGGGCTGCATCTAATTAAGTGAGTAAAAAATTGCATTTTCCAAAAATATTTTGATTTCATAGCATCACCTTTTACCTATATTCCCTGAAAATATTATTGAAATATTTCTAAATGCGCTACAGCTACCTAGGTGCGTGAAGAATTGCATTTTCCAAAAATATCTTCATCGAATAGTATCACCTTTGAGCTATATTTCCTGAAATGTTTTCTAAATATTCCTAAAATTGAATGAGGTACAGCTACCTGGGTGGGTAAAAAATGCATTTTCCAAAAATATTTTTATTCGATAGTATCACCTTTGAGCTATATTCCCTGAAAATGTTATTGAAATATTCCGAAAATTGAATGAGCTACAGCTTCTAATAGTCGGCCGGGCGAGCGGTGCCAGCACGATACTTCAAACGCGTTTTTCTCGAAATGCTGTTATTAAAGTTGGTGGACATGATATTTCGAAAACTACTCGAAGAATTGATTCTAAATTCACAGGAGATACGACGAGAAACATTTAAAGGTCGTTGACGATCTCACTTATTCAAAATCGATATTCATTTTTTAATAGTTACGTAAAAATGACGACTTTTTTAATAGACTTTGTATGCTCGAGTTTCAATTCGTCGCCACGTTGTTAAATAAAATTATTTAAAAAATCGACGATCGTCAACGACTCGCTTTTAATGTTAACTTGAATAACCCGTTTGGGTTTGGAGATCTCCGATGCACCGTTTAAGCTGGAGAGTGTCCACCGCCAAACGTTTATGGTAACTTATTTTACAGGCTCTCAATATACCCCTTTGTGATCAAAAATGCGTTTCTGATTCACCAACCGTCTCCCAGAAAAAGAATTTGGTATTTGGCCATTTTTTTCGGCCCTCAATGTGGATGTAGCCCCTTAAGCGGAACATGAGCTTCAACGAGGGAAGGAAAGAAGGACAAACAAAATTGTGCTATTGTTTCTCTACGCATGTAAGCTCTGAGTGAATAAGGTACGCTATAGTGAGATCTTTATTGCAAGACCAGTACGTCGGAAATTGGGATGATTGATGATTCTGTTTTTGGACACGACGAATGTTTTCTTGGATTTTTATCGAGGTTTAAATGTGGGTAGTCATTTTTCAAATATGCGTGAGACCGGTTTTCGAATTAAGTTGATTGATCATTGGGAAAAATATTTCTGGGAAAAATCTAACGTACGCGGATACATATATAAACTGATGAAATGTTATCACCAGAATGCTGAGAAAATGAGTTTTCAATGGTCATTCTTTTATTTGGGTAAATTAAATTTTTTTAATATATCTGTGTGTGTATATATATATATATATATTTATTTATTTATTTATTTATATTTCACTAGATTTAATGTACAATTCAAGCTACGAACTTCGATTTTAGCATTAGCAGATTTATACACGTGATATGTGATCGTCAGAATGTTGAGGAAATTACTTTTCAATGATTCTTTTTTTATTTGGGTGAAGTAAAGTTTGTAACATATATATGCATATATATTTCACAAAATTTAATGAAAAAAGAGGAATGTGCAAACTTCGATTTCAGTTTTAGTGTATTTATACACATGATATGTGATCACCAGAATGTCGTGGAAATTATTTTTCAATGTTCATTCGTTTATTTGGGTAAAGTAAATTTTGTAATATATATATATTTCACAAAATTCAAAGCGAAATGCAAAGTACGAACTTCAATTTAAGCATTGGTATATTTGTACACGTGATATCTGATCGCCAGAATGTCGAAAAAATTGGTCTTGCGATTAAACGATCATTATTCTTTTATGGATAAAATGTAGTAATATAAATATATAGTACTGGTCAAATATTTTCGATAATATTCGATAATGGCACATTTTTTTATCAGTTTGGATAATGCCAAAATTATATCAGAACAATATAGGTAACTTTATTTCTTATTCTACGCAGATACTGTATAGCTATAGAAAACCAATTTATTATTCTAATATAATTTTGCAATTATCCAATCGAAAACTTTTCACCGGTACTGTATGTCCCAAAGTATACCGTACGATTCCAGGCACGAATTTTGATTTTCGCAGCGTAGCACGTATATAAAATAAATTATAAACACACTTTTTGTATGTGTGAAGTACATATTTTCATGAATAATCATTTAACTTTGCGTGAATCTTGAATGAATACAGTGGGTAAAAAAAAGTATTTGTAAATCTCACACGAAACTGTTGTTAATTTGGCTTCAGTTGTTTGTTCGTGTTTTCCCAAGATTTTTGTAAACAGACACCATGTATATTTACGATAAGTTATCGAACACAGAAACTTCATAAAACTTTACATTTTTTTCGAAGGATAATTTGAAAAAGACGACGTGAACAAATAGTTTTTTTTTTTACCTACTACCTGTAGATATATATTGGTATCTACAGAGTGTAAAAATTATCCGTCTCGATCAAAGTATAATAGTGTTGTTGATTGCATCGTTCCAATGTAACGAATCTTCCCCTTGATTTGTTCATTTGTTCATTTTTATCAATATCCACGATCTTTTTTGCGACTTTTGGTCACAAATTTGTTTTAAGGCTTCTCAAAAATGTTTCCGTGACTTTCGTAGCCCAAATGTGCTAAAAAACAACACGAAAAAATACATTTTCATTGCGTTTCAACGACGCAAACTTCAATACCATAAACACAATAATATTATAACAAAACGAGTATCAATTTTTTTTCTAAATACGTCTATCCGCCAAGATGCCCATTCGCTCGTGATTCGTCGCTCCGAAACGTTCATCGAAGCACCCGTTATCGTTACACATAAAAAATCAGGAATTCCAAAAGAAAAGCACACGAACATAGTCTGAAAAAGCTTCGTTCGAGCTGGTACTAACCGTGGTTGGCAGAGGTGTGAGATATTCCGGCCGGAGATACTGATTAGCGCTGGAAGTCAGCATGTTTGATTTCTTTCTTCCGTTCTCTAATCACAAAATTTCCGGCGTAGCGTTTTCCCTTATTCTCCGTTCTTTCTCAATCTCCGATAAACGAATAAAAAGCTCGCACGTTGCACTCGCCTCGTGCACCACACTGAAATATTTCACCTGGTATAACACGGCCGTGAGCACATATTCGCGAGATATGAGCCCGGATTGATCCGCAAAAGCGGTCAATTTGTCGCAACCGCAAGTGTCTCAAGCTCGGATTCTCAGGCCGATTGTTTCAGTCCTCACGATCGCCGGGCTCTACCGGTCGAAGCCATTCGTCGTAACCACAACCGGAAGTGAAGAAAATAAAAAGGAAAATCAAGCAATCACGATTGAGCTCGGTTCACATGGGAACGCGCAACTGATCCATTCTCCTCGACAGGGAGACAACTCCAGATCGACAAACGACGAAACTTCGAATGATTTTTTTATTTTTTATTTTAATTTGGCAATTCACAACGTACTTCGAAATTCACGAATCACACTTAGGCACTCGTTTTTTTATTCTCGCTTGTTTGGGTTTGTTCTTCGACTTTTTTTATTCTGATGATCGTGCGGAGCAGACGACACGATAAAATAAAGTAGCACAGCCGGAACGAGATTCACGTGACGGGCTCCGAGTCGCGACTGTCCTCCACTTTCGAGTCGAGCTTCACAAGCCGCGCGCGCGTTCCCACCCCTCAGCTGACTCGGTCGTCTCTCTCGCTCCCTCCCTCTCTCGCTCTCTCTCTCGCCCCTCTCTCTTGCTCCATCTCCCTGTTACCGACCCCCTCCCTGGCGACTGGTCCCCCGGGAAGCTCCCCCCACCGCGACCGTGGTTCCCTGGACTTCCTTCCCCTCTCGCCGCCTGCGCCTTCACCGCGACACGGTGTCGGTCGTGTCCCGGCGGTCGTTGTCGGTTCGCGCCCCGCCGACACTTTTGCCGAGCGCGCAACCGACCCGGCCAACGACGTGTCAACTTGCACGAAGCCCCTTCGGTGACTCCGCTTCTCCCTACCGGCCCCTCTTGCCGCATACCCGCACTTGGCGATTACCGACGTCACCACCCCCGCCGCGCTCTTTATATCCGCGACACGCTCTCTCTCTCTCTCTCTCTCTTTCTCTCTCTCTCTGTCTCTCTCTCTCTCTCTCTCTCTCTCTCTCTCTGTCTCTCTCTCTCTCTTTCTCTGCCTCTCTCTCCCCCTCTCTCTCTCTCTCTCTCTCTCTCTCTCTCTCTCTCTCTCTCTCTCTCTCTCTCTCTCTCTCTCTCTCGCCCCCCTCCCTCGCTCTCTATCTGTACTCTCTCCCGTATGATCGGAGCATGATAGTCGCAAACGCATTGGCACCCACACACCGCCAACGCTTGTAACGTTCTTACACCCGCGGTAAAAGCGCTCCGTGCCACCTAAGCGCAAACCGGAGCTTCCCATTCGGATAATTGGCGACCCCATTATCTGATCGGCGGTCTAGTCTACCGGGGGCCGGCGGGAAAGGTAGCTGGGTGAGGCGAGAGGGCCGTTGTAAAGATGAATCATTGGGGAATAAATAATTACGTGTGTGTGTGTGTGTGTAGCGTAACACTTTGTCGTGTGCCTTGGGGATTTATAGTACACAGGTGCGTCGAAGTAAAAATGAAAAACTGTAGTAAATCGGGAAGATCCAACACTTGGTATCGTCGATCGCTTGATTTATTCTTGTTTTTTTACTCTCGCGATCGAGGAGATGACCGGCTCGTCGTGAATTATGCGGTCGTTTATTAGAGAGCGATTGGCTCGAACGGAGCCAATATTTTCACCGAAAATACTAGAGAGCGAGAGAGAAAGAGAGAGAGAGAGAGAGAGAGAGAGCGAGAGAGAGGGGGGGAGGAAATTACTGCGCGTAAAGAGAACGCTCGTAAGGTATTTTTTCAATGGTCTTAACGTTTATACATTTGAAGATAGGGACATAACGTTTCTTTATATTCGCGGAAATAGTTATTTACTCATTGTCCAAGGAGGGATGCGTTTGAGGGGTTAGGAAAATGACAAACACTCGTTCGACACTTGAGGCAACTCAAATTAAATAGGAAGGTCCAACATGTGGTGCAGGAATCACAGATTGTGGGTAAATTCATGATTACAACGATGGAACTAGTAGTTAAAGGATCATCAGAGTGTACAATTTTAGAAAATCGATTCTTCTACATTTTCCGATAGTATAGACGGTTGGATGGACCTGGCAATGCCGACATCTAGGGAACGGATTGACTTAAAATTTGGTACACTTATTCAGTGTAATGGTAATTTAGTCTTGACCGACGTTTTTCTTCTCAACGTTCTTTTTCATTACTTATTAACAATATTAATGTCGTTTTTCATTTAAACAAAAAAACAAAAAAATTAATTCGAGAAATTTTTCTTTGATGATTGGAGCCCAATTACGAAAAAAAAGCTCGGTCAAGTCTTAGCCTACATTATCTATTTTAAGAAAAAAATAGTGTTTTTTGTTTCGGATAAACCGCGTGGCGAAAATCAAGTACACCGTTGAGCCCGTCTCGTTCAAAGGTCCTTCGGGAAATTGTTTATAACTTCTTTAATTATTAACATTTTTAATGGAATTTGGTACATAACTTTGTTAATGTACATATAATTAACTGTCCAAACAATTTTTCAATTCGTGGATCGCCGGCCGAAATCTGTATTAAACTTTATCTTTCACCTTTCTATTTTATACAGAATAATAAATTGATATTGTATATGAAATTAAATTAAAGATAAATATATTTTTCCAGACTTCTCTCGAGGCAGAAAATTATTCAAGTCAAAGACAAGTAAAATACATATATTGGATAATTCTGCAGTGAAAAATCATCTTGTATCGTAAGTTCACGGATGCAGAAAATTATTTCCGTGAAATTCAAGTCAATTATAAATATTACGCAATTCCCTAATAAATACTTCATTTTTCTTCACGAGTTTACCGATACAGAACATTAATTACATTTTTTCATCGAGTCCAACATTATTTACTGAATTAAAACAATCATTTTTTGTAATTTCCCTGATGCGTGAAATTCGATTAATTACGTTATCACAATCCCGCAGCAGCAAAGAAAAATAATTTTGCAGCATATAACTTTGTCCATAAGGCAACCTGTATAGTTTGAGACGTGTCTGGGGACGCGCGACAAAAATTTCTCCGCTTCGTGGCTTAAATTGACAAAAAGTGTATTCCGATGGCAGTCGCGCAGCTGTCGCTACGCGGACGCACTCGGATAAATATCTGTCTTTCTGTCAGGCGCGTATACAAGACTTTCTCTCGGTTTCAAATTCGTCACGGCAACTTGACTCTGCTCGTGAGGAACCCTTGTCAAACGTCCTGTAGCCTCCCCGTCCGCGGTGGGAAAACTCACTGACCCTCATCACTCGCTTTAACGAGATTTGCATTCGGCTAATCGTTGGCCATATATCTATACGTTCCCTATAGTGCTGGTTTTTTGTCCAGGCGCGTGCCCAAGGAAAGAAAAATTTCTTCCGGAAAGTCACCAAAGACTTCGGACTTACTTACAACGCCTCCGGATAATTCAGCATGTCTACACATAAATCTCAAGCCTGAAGCCTGTCGTTATTTTCCGAAAAAAAATATATATATATGGCGAAAAAAACGATGAGGACAAAATCAACTCCGTTCCGAAAGAGAATATCATTTTTTTAAGTTTTTTAAATCCATATTTTATTAATTAAAAATCTGAGGAGCCGGAAAAAATTAATTCGATTTGCATTTTCTGTCGTATGTTATTAATAATTTATTGAACGAATATATGTCTCTATACACAAATATACAAATTTAGTCAACAAGTTATAAATCTGATTAGACACCTGGCAAAATCAATCAAATGGAAATAAAATTAATTTTATTAGGCTCCTAATCATTCGATTGTTAAAATAAGATGAATGGAAGAACGAAGAAAAAAAACTTTATTGGGACGAAGGTGAATTTTTCCGGATAGTTTATGGTACACTGACCAGTGAATGGACAGAAGCTGATTTATATTTGAAATAAGTCAAGAATATGAAATGCCGATAAAAACTCGATTTACAATAGTTTAGAACGAAAAATAGCAGTTGTCGTTAAAACCGATTTCTCAGTGTAATATCGAATATTTACGCCACACGGAATTTTTCTAGTTTGTGGTACTTGAACACCGCGCAACTTACATAAGTTACGATACGGCTGTGCACGGTAGGTGTTCTACATGCGAAAACAAACGTTTTTATCAGTTTTGAGGCGAAGTACTACTTTTATTAATAAAGACGGAATAAATCTGTGATTTTTTTGCAAAATTTTCCAATACATTCGTTATAAAAGGTCAGAATTATACACGTTTATTCACTAGTACTGTATTCTGACGTCTTTTCAGTCAATGGACATACATAGACTCTGTTCTGATAATTCTTAAAGCAGAGTAAAAATTTAGCGCATCTGCTGAAAATTGCAAAATTAATTACTGTTAAAAGATGGCAGTGTACATTTAATTAAATGTTCGTATCAAATAATTTCATAATTTTTAAAAATTTGTGCAAAATATTATTTTCTATTTCTCTGTCGATACAGACTCGTAGTTTTTTTTCGAATTTTACTTTAAGGTGAAAAAAAAGGTTTATGTATTTTCTACGAAATCGTAATAAAAAATATAATACTCATATGTATAAGAATATTATAATTTTTATGCAGCGCAGAGCAACCAAATCTAGCATTTAATGAAAACAAATAATATATCATAATGCTTTACAGCGTTTATCTACACTAGCCGTCCATTTACTGGCGGTCGAGTGTCCATTTACTGATAATTTGGTCCATTCACTGACGATTAAGTCGTTTCGCTGTTTATTTGTTTTTATTTATTAATTTTTATTAGTTTTCAGTTATTTTTGTTTATTTATCAATTCATTCAATATTATGCATCGCAATTACTTCGAATATTTTTTTCTACTATCAGAACAACAACTTGCATTAGCTGTAGCGATTGAAAAAAAAGTTTTACTAATATTTTCATTTTACAGTCCATCTGAAACCTACGGTGTCGATATTCGTCCATTCACTGATCGGTTTGCCCTACGTCACTCCATTTTGTTCTCCCTTTTTCCAGTCAGCTCGACTGACACTATGGCTTTGGCAACAAATGACACAATTCGGTCCAGTAAAGGCGACGAAAACCCACCACTTTTAGCGTAGAATTAGAACTTTTGACTGAAGCTATACGGTTACATACTGAAAGTAACTCCAGAGAAATGTTGCCCCTCAACTCACCCCAACCCTAAGAAATAGGGGTTGAAAACTTAAAAATCGCCGTATCTCGATAATTAATAGCCCGATAAAAAAATGTTTCAAAGAAAAGTCGTTTGGAATAATAAAATACGTATAAAGGTATCCAATGTCCAACCCCCTATCTTTGAAAATAGCGGCACAAAAACGATTCGAAAATTCGGAGTTGATAGTGTTCTCGCGTTTTTTCTGCTATTTTCAAAGACAGGACATTGGACGTCAGATAACTTTATACGTATTTTATTATTACAAACAACTTTCGTTTGAAACATTTTTTGATCGGGCCTTTAATTATCCAGATACAGAGATTTTTAAGTTTTCAATCCCTATTTCTTAGGGTTCGGGCGAGTTGAGGGAAAAAATTCCATTGGGATTACTTTCAGTATGCAACCATCTAGCTTCAGTCAAAAATTCTAGTTCTACGATAAAAATACTGGGTTTACGTCTCTTTTACTGGAAGCCAAAAGTCTCCTTTCACATTTGAGCCGAATAATCGTATGCATATTGGCCGCACTTTCTTCATTTTTCCTTTGGAAAATGCGATGGGTACAATAGCCGCAATAATTGTATACACCAGGTCCGTTGTAACTCGTCTCCACCATCGACAATAATAACCCGGACGTCGCGCGAAACGCCATTATTCGCTCCTTTCACCTTTATTGCTTTACGACACCGTGGCAGCCGAAAAAATAATGACGCTTAGCACGGCGCGACAATCGAGCAATAATGCACTTCGAAAATAACCGGTCTCGTTTTGTTTTCGCCTGCTGATTGATCCAGAATTATTATATTTTATATTCTTTCGACATTTTACGATTTTATTGCGCTAGAGCCCGGCGGTATACCGATGGACAATATACTCGGCAGTAAAATCGCGCCGTTCGGAAAAACGAGTTGTCCCGCAATATACTTTCTGCTCTTTTTTCAACCAACATTTTATTGCCGCTAAAAGCGTTACGGAAAAAGTCCCCTTTTGTGCGTATTCAATGGTGTACTCGCACAAAAATGGAACATGAATTGTGTCGTATCCAAATAAAATTGATGCCAATGTATGTGTATGTACGTTACGCACTAAATTGCAAAGCTAACTGGGTCCGCCCTAAATCTGCCACAGAAAATGAAACGGGTAAATGGAATAACAATATTTACTCGTGTTTATTGACGTGGAATAGAGCAACGTTGATTGCCATTTTTTTGATTGACTAGAGTTTAAAATAAATATTTGTGCTTATTTATTGGAGTGAATTTTTTTCACTGACGGGGAGCGAGAAATCGCTCATTGGCATTTGTTTATTGACGTACTTTTAACAACACGTTCGTTGGTGTTTTTTGTTTATGCAAATTAAGGCGGGACACTGCTGGGAAAAATCTAAATTAAGTACTACATTAAATTACACACCAACATTTTCAATCGATTTCTCTAGACCTGGCCGAAATCGTAACTCTAGCTACAATTGTCCGATTTTCAATTGAAAAGAAAACCAACATTTTCGTAATTTCAGTCGCTATAAGTACGTAGCCGTTTTTTTTTTTAATTTAGTCTTTTTCACGCCCCGAAATATAAGTAAAAATTTCTCCAAAATGACACTCTTTTTGAACACCTGCTAATTTGTGAAAATTCTTTTTTTTTCGAAAAAACGGCTGCGTACAAAGATAACTACATTTATATGGATTATACAACTTTTTCATTTTTCAGACCAAACAATGTCAAGTCATCGATCCGGCCGTTGGACCACATTTTTTATACAGAGGCTCCATTGTACCTCAATAACAATATTCGTTTTTTTGAATGAACATTTACACGAAATGAGTTTAATGTATGCCGAATAACGTACCTTCTTTCCAAATCCCAAATCTAGTGGACAAAAAAATTCGGTAAAATGACCCTTTTTGGCCCGTCACAGTGGTGCCCTCCCTTAACATAAAAAAATATTTCCGTTTCTTTATCGACGTGAATTTATTTATCGACGCGAAGTATAACTATAGTTATTTACTTTTTGTCATTATGATTTAATATGTGTATTTATAAATTTACTTACTTATAATGCTGATTTTTATTATTCCGAATAAAAAATTTTAAAATCTATCAGCTCATTTTTTTAAGTCGTGAAATAGAAAAAAAAAACGGTAAGTGTTTTTACGTACTACGTTTGAAAACTATGAGTTGACCATATTCGAAATGCACTTTGTCTTATTCAACTGGCGTGATTATTTGACAGCATAAATCTACTGTGCCGTCGGTATCTGTGGACTTTGGAAACACGAGTCAACGCGAGTGTTCGTCTCAACGACACTTCTGACGACCACGGTTGTTAGTTTTGTGGTAGTTTCCTTGGAAAAAGCATTAGCGGCGTTATTAGCGCTAGTTAGAGGGTGACGCGTTAAAGAAGAGAGCGCTGTATAATTATACGCCTCTCCGTTTTTTTCCCGTTTCTTAGCTCTAACGTTTCTTTGTTTGGGTTGCCGCAAGCGGCACACACAGGCAGAAAGAGGTGGAGCGAATGTACCCACACACACACACACACACGCGCGCACGCACGCGCACACACACACACACACACATCATTTTTTTATATGATGGAGTATTCCAATATTCCGATAAAATAAAATAATATTTATGTCGTGGAAAATATATTTATTTATTTATATCGTGGCATGAACGAGTGGGCGTGGGTCCCGAATCAGTCGATAGGTTCGGGCCCTTGCGATTTTTTCCCACTTTGTTTTGCAAGCTGCACGAATGATTTTTTACATTCCTAATTTTAGTCATGTCCGTCTGTCCGTCTGTCGCAGCGGAGTCGCCTCCGTTATATATTTGGTTAAAACTTCGGAAACAATTCACGAAAGTAACATTGACTGACTGAAGTCAAATTATTACGGTTACGGTAAAAGAATTCCTTTCGAAAAGAAATAAAAAAAATTCTAATTTGACCCAGTTTTCGCTGCCATATTTTTAACGGTGTATGAAAAATTATTTTAGAATGTAAATAATTACACATATGATTGAAGAGTTCGCAAAGCTTGGTAAAGTAATAAAGCTTTGTTTAGGTTTTATAGTCCTCGAGCTAGAACATTTACAATTGTCGAGGTAAAAGTTCTACTTCACGTTCGATCTTTTGAAAAATTGTATGCATGAGGGTTTCTCCACGGTTTCCAAACAACCCTCGCATCCCTATGTATTGTTTTTCATCCTCTCTGCACTGTCTTTTTTCTGCTACCAACACACGAGTATCCCTGCCAGTCTGAATTATTTTTTGACATTTTTCGTTCCTCTTTTTGCACGACGAGAACATTTTGTCCTTTACAAGGAACATCAGTCAAGTGTCCGCGTTCGATTTTGTTGAAACTCATATATGGGATGAAGCATTGAAAACTATTAGACACGTTTTTTTTTATCGACGGAAAAACGTTTCTAAGGGGGGAAAAACGACTCGTTAAAAACATGTGACCCCTTAATTTATTTTTTTATCAATACTTCCATAGTCGATCTTTCATCGTTTTACATTAGAAGAATTTTGGTTCTTGTTTCATGCAGATGGGTGGACTGCTTGGGGGTGAAACTGCATAACCCCTCGACACGCCTTTCTTTAGGGGTAGTTTCCTCACTTAAAGCCGTTTTTCCGCAGAAAAAAAATACGTTTCTAATAGTTCTCAATGCTTTATCACATATATGAGTTTCAACAAAATCGAAGGTGGACACTTAAGGGATCATAATAGTGCAAAGGTTTAAAAAAATCGATGTTTTTTTTGTATTATCCGATAGTATAGACGGTTATAAACATGAACCTGGCATTGCCGATTGACAAGTAGACAATTTATATGAAAATTTTGCACTCGAAGCATTAAACCCATTTTTTCGCGAAATGTCGTTTTTCAAAACGGTGTACACTCTCTAAGGCAGAGTTTTCAAGCTATCCATCTCAAATTTTCACACAACATTCTTTACCTTGGTATCATGAATTAGCCGGCTTTTCTTTGAAATCTTCATTTTTTAAAAGGAACAACTGTCAAAAAATAGGCTCAATTCGATATTTTTTCAAAACGCCGCCATTTTGTCAATTTGAATATTTAAAAAACCTCCATAGCAAGATCACAGTGTGACCGTCCGAAAAATAGCCGATTTTCGCAATTTTTTTCAGATAGATCGGATAAACTAATTAGTCTATTTTTTTTACAAATTGAAGCGCCGATAAAGTATACAAAATGATTTTTTTTAATTTCTTTATTTATTGTTTAACATTGTTTTTATTTACGGAAAATTGCGTGGAGAAAAAATGGTATCCCATGGGGGCCAGGATTGCGGCTGCAAATTTTAACTGAAACAAATATTTCAAAATGATTAATAATCTGTAGGAAAGTCTATAAGGAAAATTCCTATGGAGGTTTGTTTTCAGTGAAATTTGAAAAAAATGCCGGCGGAACAAAAAATATTAAATTTAGCCTTTTTTCGACAGTTTTTCGCAAAACAAAATAGGAAAGTTAAAAAAAGCTTGCATAGCAACATAAGGAATGACTTGAAGAATGCTCTGTTAAAATTTCAAACGGATAGCTTAAAAACTCTTCCTTTGAGAGTGGCCACCGTTTTGAAAACACCATTCCGAGAAAACTCGTTTAAAGTTCGGAGTGCGGGATCTCACGCTCCGATCACTTTTCCTAAAAAGGAACATCACTTTGGTATCCTCCTCCGATTTTGTTGAAACTTTTTTAAGTGGAAGAGTATCAAAAACTAAGAGACGCGTATTTTTTTTATCGGCGGTAAAACGGTTTTAAGGGGTGAAACGGACCCTCAAAAATGGGGATGTTTTTTGTTTTTTGTCGATAACGTTTTAACAGCACGAGATATAATATTTTTTTCTTCCAACAATGTTTATTTTTTTATATACTATACATTGGAGATGAGAACGATAACGTTATCGACGAAAAACACCCCTATTTTCGAGGATGCGTTTCACCCCTTAAAACCGTTTTTCCGCCGATAAAAAAAATACGTGTCTCTTAGTTTTTGATACTCTTCCACATCAAAACGTTTCAACAAAATCGGAGGAGGACACCAAAGTGATGTTCCTTGTAAGAAAGGCTGTAGTGACCGAAATAATTTGAATTTCGATCTAAAAATTGGACAGAACGTTTAAAACAGCGTATACTAACGGATAATGCAAAAAATTGATTTATTGAACATTTTACACTGTGTTGATCCCTTAAGGGGAGATATACACCTAGGAGCCGGAAAAAGCTTATTTTTGTGAATTTATTCAAGGAAAACTATTTGAAATTTCGGATTGGAGCTTTAATTATTTATAATTAATAAATAATTTTTGGCCCAAAAATCACTATTTATGTTCAAACGTCCACCATTTTGTCATAAATCAATATTTTCAAAATCGGCTATGACAAGTACTAGATTATAGTATCTAGTTTAATAATATTTTTGGTTTTTTTTAGTTGATTTTTTAAGAAACGCCAGTGGGTATCGTATACGTAGATTTTTTTACGACGCTCCAAGGATCATCACAATATCCTTGTATATTTTTCATATTTTTAAATAAAGAAAATTAAACATATTTTTTAATGTATATACTTTTAAGTATATTCATTCAAAAATATGTTTAATTTTCTTTATTTAAAAATATCAAAAATATACAAACATACTTTTACATATTCATACAAACACATACAAACATTCATACATATTCATACAAATACATACAAACAAAATATACAAACATACAATACAAATATACTTTTAAGTATATACATTCAAATGTTTAATTTTCTTTATTTAAAAATATCAAAAATATAAAAGGATATTGTATGATCCTTGGAGCGTCGTAAAAAAATCTACGTATACGATACCCACTGGCGTTTCTTCAAAAATCAACTAAAAAAAAAACCAAAAATATTATTAAACTAGATACTATAATCTAGTACTTGTCATAGCTGATTTTAAAAATATCGATTTATGACAAAATGGCAAACGTTTGAACATAAATAGTGATTTTTGGGCCAAAAATTATTTATTATTTTGCCTATAAAACAAAAACTAAGTAACGAAAAAAAAATCCTATGACAAGTACTAGATAATGGTGTATAGAATAACCACAAAAAACCTTAAGGCAATCGATTCATTGGTTTTCGAGAAATTTTGGGTGCCGATTTGAAAAACGCGTTTGAAAATTTGGGAATGAATAAATCATGAAATTTATCAACTTGCATGGAATCATCGATACCAGGCCCATAGTGTAGGTCTTCTACGGTCGACGGAATGTTCGTAGCTTCTAAATCGATTTTTTCGACCATCTAGGTGTATATCTCTCCTTAAATGATGTTCCTCGTTAGTTTGCCGAAGCCCTTCATTTGCTTTTCGTCACCTGGGATAAAAATTGAAAAGGCGTGCATTAGTTACACGAAGAATGTTTTTCTCCGATTTTCATCCATAGCGATGGCGGATTTTGATGGCTCCTGTCGCGATGTTCGTGCGGAGCTTACGGTGACTGGGCCACCGGCACACGTCATTGGACTGCCGTATACGCGGCCAGGGTGGATACTCGTCAAAGCCACCCAGAGACATACGCGTTTGGGCGCGTATATGCCATACGGGACCAGCACTCAACGCCAAATGCCTGGAATTGGACACACTGCACCGAGGCAATTTCTGATGAGCTTAATCGTAGGTGCAATGTAGATGTCCTCGATAGGGCGATGATGCCCCTTGACAATCGCTTTATCCGATAATGCTGCCCATCCGATGCTTTGTCTTTGACACCTGCACGTACGTTGCTCGCGAGGCATCGAAATTTCATGCCATTCGTGGCATGCGCGTTCGTCATTGCGCGATGAACGTGCCAATTATTTCTGATCGACGTAGAAAGTTCCTTGATCGTCGGATTAGTCATTTCACGTTGGGCATTCGAATTGTATTTTTGTCATTGTTCGCTGATCGATAAAAACGTTCTGGAAAATTTCGACTAAGCTTGCGTGATGATAATTGAGCCGCGGGACTTGTAATTTAACACTTTTTTAATAGCAAATGTCAGGAAAGTGAGAGAATAAAAATACGTTCCGAATAGTTGATTGATTTTGTTGCGTTCTTTTTTCGTTCGAGTCGCTGGGCGGTGAAATAAAAATGGATGGAAAATTATTGAAACTACGGAATAGCTGCGAAGGCCATATCGCTCTTTATCTAAAAAATTACAAATACCAGGAAAACGAGAAATGAAAGTACATTCGCAAAACAAAACACTTCTTTTTAGCCGATGAACTTTGCTGAGTTAAAAAAAATGTAATTTGATCTATGGAGAATAAAGGGGTGATGATAAAAGCTACTTATGATAAAAACTACGAAAATTATACTTTTATCGTTATGCGGTGATCGATAACAGTCTCTGAACAATTGTGATTTAGTTTGTACATGGATAATTAATTCACTGCACTTGGCATCTTCAGTGAACGACAAAAATTGTGGAAGCTACCTAATATCAAATTGCAAAAGTCTCTTCGTTTTTTATTTTTAACATTACAAATACACATTATAAATAAAAAAACCACTTCTGTTGAGCCAATTAACTTTGCTGAGTTTTCTTTCGTGCAATTTGATTGATGGTGAAAGGGGAGCGGAGTGGGAGGGGGGGGGGGGGGATGATCAAAGCTACATAATGATAAAAACTATGAAAATTATACTTTTATCGTTATGCAGTGATAGATAAAAAAATCCCTGAAAAATTGACCTCCAGCTGATAGAGATTAATTCTCTGCACTCATCATCGCGGATTAAAAAAATGGCAAATAACCGGGGAAATGGGAGAACAACATTTTATTCGCAGAACAGAATACTTATTTTCGTCCGATCTATTTTACTGCCATTTTTTAAATTCCATGCCAAGTAATGATGAAAAGTACGAAAATAATACTTTATCGTTATGCAGTCGATAAAAATTATTGAAACTACATAATAGCTGTAAAAGACATTCCGTTTTTATTTCAAAACTTACAAATACCAGGAAAGCGAGAAATGAAAGTGAATTCGCAAAAAAAAACACTTCTCTTTATCTGATCAACTTCGCTGAGTTTTTTTTTCAACCAATTTGATCTATGGTCAAATAAAAATGGATGGTAAATGGTCGAAGCTACGTAATGATCAAAAGTCCGAAAATAATACTTTTATCGGTATGCAGTGATCGATAAAAAGTTCCTGAAGAATTGCGCATCAGCTGATAATGATTAATTCAATGCACTTGTCATCTTCGATTTAAAAATTTGCAAATAACCAGGGAAATGGAAGAACAAAATTTTATTTGCAGAACAGAACACTTCTTTTCGTTCGATCTATTTTACTGCCGTTTTTTTAATTCCATGCCAAGTAATGATCAAAAGTACGAAAATAATACTTTTATCGTCATGCAGTGATCGATAAAAATTATTAAAGCTACGTAATAGCATCAAAAGACCTTTCGTTTTTAATTTAAAAGTTACAAATACCAGGAACGCGAGAAATGAAAGTGAACCCGCAAAAAAAAAAACACTTCTCTCCAGCTGATCAACGTCACTGAGTTTTTTTTCATCCAATTTTATCGATGCTGAAATAAAAATGGGCGGAAAATCATCGCAGCTACCTAATGATTAAAACTACGAAAGTGACACTATTATCGTTATGCACTGATAGATAAAAAGTCTCTTAAAAAAATCGCCTGAGCTGATAATGATTAATTAACTTGTCATCTCCAATTTAAAAAATTGCCAATAACCAGGAAAATGGGAGAACAAAATTTTATTCGCCGAACAGAATACTGCTTTTAAGCTGATAAATTCTACAGCGTTTTTTTTTAAATTCCATCCGATCGGCGGTGAAATAAAAATGGATGGAAAATGATTAAAACCGGCGAAAGGTGGGGAAACGAAAGAATGCTTGAATTATTGCAAATTGTTCTGTCGTTTTAACTACGCAGGTGCGAAATTCCGTTGTGTCGAGATTACTCGTGGGATTTCACCCCCGATTACGGATAATTGTAAACTCGTCGAGCGTGTGGCACCAGGGGAATGGCTCGTCCGGTGGCTTGTACGCGAACCATCGAAAGCCAGTAGATACCCTCCGCCCAATTTATACCAGTAACCGCTGGTACACGAAGAGAGCGGGGAGTATAGGCGGAATATCGAAAGCTCCCATGTGGCTGCAATTGTGTAACTCTTTTATTTTTTTATATTTTTTTTCTCTGCAGTGACCAACGAAACCAGCAGCGGGCTAAAAACGCATAGTGCATGCAAAGTTTATACAGTATGCTCGCATGGGCTGTCCGGCGTTACGTTCCAACCAATTCATCCCATCCATTTTGCAAAACCTGCGACTCAATTAATTTTATCGAGAAATATTTTTAAAAAGCAGAGAGCTTTATTTTCGGGGAAAAACTAATTGAAGGTTTCATTGAAAGGAACAATTCGATCGCTCCGAATATTTATGTACCAGATCGTCTGTTTATCGGTTCCGTACCCAAGGGCAAACGGAACCCTATTAAGGGGAGATATACACCTAGGAGCCGGAAAAAAGGTCATTTTTGTGAATGTTTTCAAGGAAAACTATTTGAAATTTCGGATTGGGGCTTTAATTATCTAAACGTTTATACATTTAAAAATATGTTTAATTTTCTTTATTTAAAAATATAAAAAATATACAAGGATATTGTATGATCCTTAGAGTGTCGTAAAAAAATCTGCGTATACGGTACCCATTGGCGTTTCTTCAAAAATCATCTGAAAAAAAAAACCAAAAAGATTATTAAATTAGATACTATAATCTAGTACTTGTCATAGCCGATTTTGAAAATATCGATTTATGACAAAATGGCGGACGTTTGAACATAAATAGTGATTTTTGGGCCAAAAATTATTTATTATTTTGCCTATAAAACAAAAACTAAGTAACGGAAAAAAAATCCTATGACAAGTACTAGATAATGGTGTATAGAATAAACACAAAAAACCTCAAGGCAATCGGTTCATTGGTTTTCGAGAAATTTTGGGTACCGATTTGAAAAACGTGGTTTTGAGAAAAACGCGTTTGAAAATTTGGGGAATGAATAAATCATGAAATTTGTCAACTTACATGGAATCATCGATACGAGGCCCATAGTGTAGGTCTTTTACGGTCGACGGAATGTTCATAGCTTCTAGATCCTCGACCTCAGAAGGTGCATATCTCCCCTTAATGACAGTCTGCCGTCTGTCCGACCGTATGTCACGGGTCTCTAGCTCGTAAACGGAATAAGTTACAGACCTGAAATTTGGATATTTTGTGTACAATATTGAAATTCAATAAAATTATTATTGAATAATAATAATTCAATATTGAAAATCAATAAAATTATTTTTCATGGGTGTCCCATATATGAAAAACGAGCACAAAAAAAGTCTGACTCTGGCGTGTGAGGTTTTATTTTTTAAAGCTCGTTAAGGAGAGTACAAATGGATTTTTTTTTCTTTTTGATATTCTAAAATAAAGAAACGGATGGCTGTTGAAGTTGCCAATTTTCGACAATTCTTGTTACGGGGTCTATCTCAGAAACGAAACTAGTTAGTGATCTGGAATTTCTCGATATTACGTACTATATACTGTATTTTAACAACAAAAAGCAATTTAAAAGTTAATTTGTCTTATATACGGAACCCTAATAGTGCGAGGCCCGACTCGCATTTGACCGAGTTTTTATTAGCTATTTATTCATATTTCAATTATTCAATTAATAGCCGTTAAAATTTAATTCCAGAAAAATATCCCTTCAAGGCAGGACACCACTGTGACGGGGAAAAATATTGATTTCTTTGCATTTTCTCAAAGTATACATATTCAAGAATGTGTGAAAAATTTCAATTTGAAATATTGAAAATTAACCAAGCTACGGACGATTGAGTGAGATGTAGCGCAACGATTTACGTATATTAAAATTTTCAAACGCGTTTTTCTCGAAACAAATTTTCTCGACCTCGCCAGAATCATAACTCTAGCTATAAATGTGCGATTTGCAATTTTTAAAAACGAAACTTCCGTAATTGCGATATATATCGTTGTACGTAACCGCTTTTTTAAATTTTATATTTTTTAAGCCTACGAAGGTAAGTAAAAATTTCGCTAATATTACACTTTTTTTGCACACCCGCCATTTTGTGATTTTTTGTCTCGACAAAAAACGGCTACATACGACGAGAACTACGTTTATATAGATTGTAAAACTTTTTCATTTTGTTTCCAGACCAATTATTGTCACGTTATCGATCGGGGCATCGGACCACATTTTTTATACAGAGGCTCTATTATACCTCAATAACCTTGTTTATTTATATTTTTTAAAATAAAAAATTACACTAGATAATTCCAAATCATTCTTAATAACATATCGTTTCTCCAAATCCCAAATAAATAATCTAGTAGATAAATAAAATTCAGAAAAACAACTGTTTTTCTACCAGTCACAATGGTGTCCTCCCTTAAGTTTCGTTCCAATCGAAATATGGATTCAATGCTTTAAATAAATATCAAAACGTCGTTATAGCAATATCTAAATAAATATCCAATCGAACTGCAGTTCTATCGAAATATGGAAATTCAATTGCCTAATCAAAATCAACATATAGATATTTAATTTCTGAAAATAAAAAATCCTTTAAAAAAATAGTATCACCAATCCTTGATAAGCTCTTCAACAATAAAAAAAAGACTTGTCTTTCTTTTAGAACCACCATCGATTCTCTACGATTTACTTCCCTAGATTGACATATCCAACGAAATTCAGAAATAAAAATCTTAAAATAAATAATCCCGAAATTCTCAATCAAGTTCTTACCAATCGAGCCAAGACTGTCTACACCAATGAATCTCCATTGAGGGGGGATTGTCTTTTTTTTCGCAAAATTTACCGCTTTTTGGGAAT
>OZ023317.1:41657503-41685003 GCA_964007375.1 Ophion obscuratus
TTTTTGTTAAAATAACAGTGAAATAAGAGGTGTTTTAATATTTTGACAAGTGTTTAATTGTTCGAGACGTCTCATTTTGTTAGTTGTGTGGATACAGACCATTGTATTGGTGTTTGTCGATTGAATAAACATTAAGCCAAGACGCTAATAAGTTTATAGTTACCAATTATTGTCTCTTTGAATATTATGAACAAGTTAGTACCTAAATTTGGGAAATTTTCCAAAAATCATACTTACCATGATAACTCGAAATCGTGAGACTTGGCACTAAGGTAACCTTGGTTAGAAATGTTCCAAACGAGGTGACCTATCACCCCCTTAAGGCTTTGCATCGACCTTCCTAACACCCTGGATTCCAATAATTGATTAATTTTATTTGTTTTACTCAAGCAAGCATTAAGAATTCATTTGATGAAACTTGAACTATTTTCATCGTCGCAATTTCGTAGCCATTTCAAATAACGTTGCTATTTTATTACATAAATTAAATAAATATTCACATTTCATGATTAAGGTGCCTGTGGGAAAAATAAATACAGTCGATTTTCCGGCCGATGCACAATCAGAAGTATACTGGAAGATCAACATGTACCACCGAGTGATAAACAATATCGTTGTAAATCTAAAACGCCGATTTGAGAATTTACCGAAAGCTCATGCAGTTGACACATTTTTTTTATTGAATATCAAGAATAGAGAGGATTTAGCAATAATTATTTAAAAATCTTAATAATGTATACGTCAGCCTTAGAAGCAGACGCGATGGTCTGGAAAAACATACTTTCATTTAAAAATGATTATATAAATGCTGGAAATTCAAGAAAGCATATTAAAAAGAAGTGCTGCTCTAACTTATATAAACTTTTCCAAGCAGCAATGGTACTCCCAGTGAGCTCCGTCGGCTGTGAGAGAAGTTTTTCTGCCATGAGGCGGATAAAAACGTGACTCAGAAGTAAAATGCTTAAGGAACGATTCTCGCATATGTCACTGCTGAACATAGATAATGACATTCGTGAAAAAAATCCCACTCGAAAAGTGCTGGGCCGATTTGCAGAAAAAAATGAAAAGAATAAAATAGAAAATAGAAAAAATCGAAATCCTTCTTTAATCGAGTACCAACAAAAAACTTACAAAAAAAATGATAAAAAAAAACAAAAATTGAAAACGTTATGGGCTTCTAAATATGGCAGTGAAAAAAAAGGTTTATGCGGTTGACATGGTTTCAAAGCTTTTATTGATCGGAAACAGGAATAAAACCAATTTTCTTGATCAATAAGGATGCCAGGTACGAAAGGCATTATCAATATTATGGTAGGTATCAAAGAGAAACTTCTTTTTAAAATTGCGTTTTCTAAATGAAGTTAGAAAGAAGTAGAGCAAAAAAATTAACTTTTTTCAAAGTTTTTTTTCCTTCAAGTAAAGTTTGAAGGTTGGTAACTGGATTAAAAAATTATGAAAAATTAGTTGATTATTTTTTCAAATATTGCAAGAGTTCGATATTGAAGTTACCATGATTGTGTGATTAAGGCCTTAGGTCACAGTAACTGGTGTAAAACCATGTGCGAATTTAAAATTTTTTTTTCGTATGAAAAAGTGATTCACTCGTAAAACAATTTACACATCTATTTAGTATGAATATCTAGCTGCTAGAAAAAATATATCTTTTTTTTTCGATGTAAAAAATGGACGACTACTAATATTTTCTTTTGTTATGTTTTTTTTTTCGGCGCTCCGCGGCGTGACATTTAGCATCCACAATTTTTTACCTAGAACAAAAAACAAAAATTCTCGTCAATCTACATTAGAATACCTAGAGAAGTACGTACGGACTTTAAAAATATTGTTTTATTCAAAAGTTGTAGGTATTTGAACTCAAGAAATGAATTTTCAGTGGAAAATCGTTATAACTGCTCATAAACTGCTCATAAAGTGAAATTTTTTCGATTAATCAGAAATTCCGTACGTACTTCTCTGTGAAATGCAATTAGGAACATAACTTTCAAATTTGAAGCAAATTGAGTGAAAATTGTTGAAGTTATTTGTCACGCCAATTGGAAAAAAGCTATTTCGAGAAGTTTTGAGTAGTCGGCCATTTTGTACATCGAAAAAAAAATATATATATTTTCTAACAACTTGATATTCATCCTAAATAGATGTGTAATTAATTTTACCAGTGAATCACTTTTTCTTACGAAAAAAAATTGTTAAATCCGCACATAATTTTATACCCGTTAGTGATGCCCAAGGCCTCAAAGCTTCATGTTTTATCTGTTTTACGTGATTATCAACGATTGTCTAAATGTTATTTAAAAAAAAAGATGATTGTGACCGGAACCACTTTTTTGTCACGCTGGGCGGCTAGCCCCCCAGCACAAAATAGTGACCTCGCCAATGATCGTCCCCCGTATATTTCACGAGTTGCGTATGTATTATCTATCAAAATTCCCTCGCGAATTCGCGAACCGCCAATTATATTCGTTATTTCATCAGTCAGATCGGAGGTGGATACGTTATCGATAATACGTTAGGTCATAAAACACCGTATTTTATGAATACATCTATTCTACATGTATATATCTCTATTCTTTATTCCACACGGAGGTCACGATGAAGCGATTAGAATATATTATGCGCGTCACTATGCTTATATATATATGAACACCTTTGGGAAAAACCACTGTACGCTCTGTACGTCCTATACAAAACCGATTGCGAGATAACAGGGGCTTTCGTGCGAACATTATCGTTATCAAACTCGAATAATAACAGCTCGTGCCGGTTGTGCTCTGTCTCCGTCTTTTCCTCTCTTTCTCCCTCGTTCTCTCGCTAAAACACATTATAATATACCTTGCTAAAGATTTATTGGAATTTCTCACGCAGTCCCATTTTCATTGGCTCCCTCTTGGCGTGGCCTCGAAAAGAACGATACGTGCAAAGTGTGAATGTTCTCTCTCTCTCTCTCTCTCTCTCTCTCTCTCTCTCTCACCCTCCTCGTTGTCAAGACCGTACAACACGAGAGTGAGTTTGAGATCGAGCTCCGACAAGGGGCGTCGTGCAACGGCACGTCATAATCATCGCGGGTACGTGTTTTTAATAATGCAACAACGGCACAAAAGAAACTCTGGAAAAATCGTGCCACGCGAAAAGTGACGTTTAAGTACGCTAAAAACCGTGGATTTATATACTTGAATAATTAACGAGTCCAAATGAGCCACGCTAGAATTTTTTTCCGTATGCGAACGTTCTCGTTACTCGTGAGCCGGGGCTCGCTAACGAATTTTATCACCAGAGCGAATAAATTTCCTCGCAAACGAATCAATTCGATGTGGGTAGTTTGAGGCATAATTTATTCAAAGGCGATCGACGAATTTTCCCTTCGGTCGTTGTGTAAATTTACGATCAAACTTTTCCTCGCTGCGATATATCAAACATTTGTCGCTCTCGGTTATTAATGGGGTTCGGTAAAGAGAGACTGCTCTCCCTTGTTACGCATTATACATCCATATATATATATATATATATATATAGCAAATCATTTTGGAGCATTCGACTCCAAGGACCGTCCTCAAAACTTGTCCCTTCTGTGTATATATATATATATATATATATATATATATATATACATACATATATGTATATAGTAAAAGAGAAAATGACGGACCAACGCTGACACAATTATCATTAGTGGGATCTACACGTACAGGCGACATGCGCGTACACACGGTGTCAATTGCGTGTACGAGGGGCGAAGATCAAAAGGGGGATGAATTGGAATTAGGGTAGCAAATCGAATGTATCGGGAAACCGCATGGGTGAAGCGCATCAGGGAATGCACCCAAGTATATATATTGTAACCATATATATATGGATTTATATATATATATATATATATATATATATATATATGTGTGTGTCCCTATATCGAGTCATCGAGGCGGCTATTCAGCGAGCAGCCATCAACAGCCACCCCTTCGCACCCCCTATAACCAGCCGAGCTTCTCGTCAGTACATATATCACCGAGAGATCGCCGCAACGTGCACGACCTCCATTGTGCTGACTATGCCACGCGATTAACTTTCGACGTGGCTACAGCGGGAGTGAAACTCGGGCCACTAGACGGACGAGAGAGAGAGAGAGAGAGGCAGAGAGAGATTTAGGCGAGAGAAACGTCGGTCGTTATGTATATAGCAGATATAATAGAAACGACAGGGTGCGCATTGGCCTATCTATCGGGTAAACTGTTCGTAAATCCGGAATAGCGAGAGAGAGAGAGAGAGAGAGAGAGAGGGGTGAAAGGAGGCTGCTACACACGTATATATATATATATATATATATATATATATATAGGTATATATCTATATATTGTATACCGTATGTATTGTAAGCGCCATAGATCACTCGGCAGACAATAACGTATTTATTAGCTAAGGGGGATGTAATCTATAGAACCTCCTCCTGTCGGTTAACCCTCGGAAATATTTATAGCCTGTGAAATAAGTACTCTCGCACGCATCCGTATCTACAGAACGAATTGTACATTCGATACGTGGGCATGTATCGAGCACATAGGAAATGATGATTTTGAAGACATGCGACCTCGGAGACACTCCTCATAGTAGCCAATTGTTCTAATCGTCGATATTACGAAACTTCGGTGGCTCTTAAATCATCGATGAATGTAAATCCGCTTATATGGAAGCCGTTTCAAGGACCCCCTTGCACCAAAATCGACGCGACGGTCGAGTATAACTGGAGATTCGTTGTTGAAGGAACTGGATGCGATGATAGCCAATTTTACGTAGATATAGCGGGTTCGAAATGGGTTTTCTTTTATTTATATGTGTATGTATGTTGGAGTCGTATTCGGGGTGCCTCGTCGATCAACACTCGATTGACGTACTAGACAGATAATTTATCATTCGACACAAAGACATCCCTGGGATGTCGACGAGAATTTATTTTTGGTGAAAGGGTATGGTAGGGTATGCTCTTGTTTTGTCGTTGTGAGCCAGCGAGTCCACAAGCCGTTAGAAACGAATCTTCATTTTTACGTGGCGAGAAAAATGAATTTCGTAATTTTTTTTTCGTGGAAAGAGAATCCAGCTGGATATAAAAATTCCTACATATATGAGGCATTCAAACAATTTCTGACGTTTCTTCTCGTTGATTACCATTTTTTAACATTTTTCCAATCAAATGGCTGTATCTTTGGCAGGACTTGACGTATTTACATTCGTAAAAAACGAAAATGTGTGTCAATTTTCTAGCCTTCCAGAAAAAAAAAGGAATTTAGATTTTATTGAGCAAGTCGAACGTCCGTTTCGGGGTAAAATATGCAAAAATATTTTTTTTCTCAAGGAAAGACACTCGTTATTTTATTTTTTTTAATTTCCCCGAATTGTGAAGAGGAAAAACGGATTTTTGGTATTTTCTATATTATGGGATTCCTAAACACCGTGAAGTAACGACTATTTTTATTTAAATTTTTCTTTGAAATTAATACTCGATTGAAGAGTGTGGAGCACTCCAAAGCTCAAATACATATGACATATATGTCATATGTATTTCAAAAACTTGGTAAACATACAGCGAGTGCTCCACACTCTTCATTTGAATATTAATAAAAAAAATTGAAAAAATAAAAATAGATGTTACTTCACGGTGTTTAGGAATCCCATAATGTAAATATACCAAAAATCTGTTTTTCGTATTCACAATTCGGAAAAATTCTTAAAAATAAAATAACGAGTGTCCTTCCTTGAGAAAAAAAATATTTTTGCATATTTTGCCCTGAAACGGATGTTTGACTTGCTCAATAAAATCTAAATTAATTTTTTTCTGGAAGACTAGAAAAAGATGCACATTTTTGTTTTTTACTAATGTAAATACGTCAAGTCCTGCCAAAGATACAGCCATTTGAATGGAAAAATATTAAAAAATGGCAATCAACGAGAAAAAACGTCAGAAATTTTTTTGAAATGTTGACACTCGGTCAATATTGTTCAATAAAGTAACTCGATTTTTCAAAATGATTTGTGCATTTTTTTTACTGGCTGAAGAGACGTGGAATGCCCTATTTGAGAAGATGGCAAACAACGCCGGACTTGTTCGTATTGCGTCAAATTTGTGTAACTTTTATTTTTCGAGTTTTTCAAGCACACCTTAATTAACTGTCGAAATATTTTGCATCAAATCCAGCCCTTAACACTTCAAAATTGGTTAAAAACTGTCTTTTCAAACGAAAATGCATTTTTAGCCACATAAAAAAATAAACGAAGATAATACAAGAAATTAGACGTTGTGTGGACAAGTCCGGTTCTGTTCGCCAGCCCCTTACATGTAATGTCATGAGAGAATGAAAAGAAAGACATTTTCACCGTCTACTTTTTAACATAAGTATTTGGAAAAAAGTAGCTTTTAGGTAGCTTTTATTTTATCTGAAATTTACTTAAGGAAGTATTCTAGTCTAGAGGCGTATATTTCGGGCTTGATGAAATTAAAACAAATTATTTATAATCTATTTTTTAGTATCTTGTTGATGTTTCAACAACTTACGAAAAAAGTTGTCTAAAAAAGTATAAAAATTGAAACTATTATGAGCGTCTAAATATGGCAGTGAAAAAAAGGGTTAAGGCTGTTGACGTGATGTCAAAGCTTCCATTGATCGGAAAAAGAAATAAAACCAACTTTCTTGACCCATAAGAATGCCAGGTATCAAACGCATTATCAAAATGATATCAGGTATCAAAGAGAATCTTTTTTCTAAAAGAAGTTAGAACAAAAGTAAACCGAAATATTCACTTTTTTCAATGCCTTTTTAAAAGTAATAATAATCATTTCAGAAGGCCCGAATGTTAACGCAAAAAGTTATTAATAAAAGTTATGAGGAATTGTATCAACTACGAAAAAAGCTTCCTACAAAATTTTTGTCGGCCTCGCGGTTATGGAGATACATTAAAAAAAACCCGGACCTTCAAAACGAATGAGATTTGATAGTAATGATGATTGATAACTTCAAATTAATCATTGAAAAGCTTAAAGATATAATGAAAAAAGAAACTACTGCTCGAAATAAAATTATTAACATTTTTTTAATACCGCCGAAACCTACTCACCTTCCACTACCTCCCTTCACAACGCTCAAAAAAATCAATAAAAACAAACCGAATAAAAAATAAGTTAAATCGTTTATAACGAAATGCTCTATAGAAAAGGTAAGAAACATTTTTATTGTCAGATTTCAAACTAATTAATAATCTTGCCTGAAATATTTTTACCCTCTAATTTTTCATCGTTTTTTGCTTATAACTTCTTTATTATTAACATCAGCGCAAAAAGTCATAAGAAAAAGTTATGGACAATTGTATCAACGACAAAAAAGCTCTCTAGAAAATTTTTGTCAGCCTCACGGTTACGGATATAAATCAAAAAAACTAATTCACCCTTAATTTAAAGATGTCGGCCATTCTAACACCCTTAACGGCCCGGAAACTGAGTTTTACACTCATGGCCGACCCCCGACGAAATAAAAAAAGCGTTCTATCTAAAATTTTGACGAGGCCTTTTTGGAAGCACCATGGAAGCGCCTTTTGGAAGCACATTCCTTTTTGGAAGCACCATGGAAGCACCATTTTGGAAGCACCAACATGGAAGCACCATGGAAGTGCCATAGTAAAACAACCGATTTTGATGGGTGTTCAAAATGATGACGCGATGTCAATCAGGCTACGAGCACTGAGGTTGCTTCGTGATCGCTTTCTCACGCGTTACCAGGCGTTTATCGAAGGGTCCAGATTCAACGGGACGTGCAATTTGCTCTCTTTTTGTGTCCACTCACTCTCTCGCCCTCTCCCTTTCTCGTCCAGGGTACGTTGGTAAATCGAGCGAGGTGTGAAGGGAGATTAGCATAAGACACGTATAATGAGCTAATCCGGTGGTGTCGTCGATGAGCACGAACTTCACTGCGTTCTCTGTCAATGGACCGAGCTCGAACTTCCGAGGACCGAGATCAAGGGCTCCCGTGTCACAGGGCGGAAAAAATCGTTTATTCCTGCATTCGCGTCTGTCGTACATAAACTCGGGGATCTTTCTTCTCACCCCCGCTGCACATCGCCCTTCGTCCCTTTATCGTCGGTGTGCTTCGCCCCCCCCCCCCCCCACCCTAGACCCTTGCACGTCCCTTTAGCCGATACCCTCGCGCCATCTCCGCGTTCCCTGTGTTCCAGAAACGAGCGAGATGTTATTTATGGCTGGTGTGGGTTGCGGAGCGTTGCGCCGGAGTGCATTTCTGCACGATGCGTTTCACCGAGCTCTCCTTTTCCTGCGATGGCCACGGGAATCGACAGCTGTCACGATACTTTGGCCCGAGAAACCAGTTCGTCTCCTATGTATATATCATATATAAAGGGTGTCTCAAAATAACCGGACATTTTTATTTATTGATAATACGTATTGTTTATTCGAAAAGTACGAATATTTTGGTTTTAAGGCGTTATACGCAGTTGCAAGGCCGAAAAAGTCGTTTTTTTTACGATTTTTTTTTCTGGAAAAGGATTTCATTTGGGCAAAACGAAAAGTATTAGGCAGAGTAGTGGCATCTTTTAGCTTTACATTGGCATTTTTTATTTTCAAAAATATTCATTAACATTGCTCCTGTAGGAAGTTTCCTGGAGGTCCCCGAAAAAAAGTGTCCGGCGGTGAGCAAAGTATCACCGTTTTGGAGCATCTAAAATGAAAAAACCGAAAAGATTCTTTTAGGGGATAGATGAATCCAGGTATCGATCGAAGGAATAGTCGACATTTTAATTTTTGACAAAATGGTGGTGCTGGAAAGAAACAATTTCGATTTTCGACCAAATTTGGTTCATTAAATCGTGGAAAAGAAATAGAAATAATTATCGGAGATTTTATTCCTTCGATCGATACCTGAAGAATATAGCTGACAAGGTTGTGTTAAAATTGCAGACCGATCGGTTGAGCCGTTTTTGAGAAATCGTGCTCATCGACTTTGAAAACACCTTTTTGAGAAAAACGCGCTCCGAGCGTCCTTGGAAATATGTGTGTGTTTCCCAAAATATTCGCTGAACCGATTTGAAATTTTCAGGGAATATACTCGCATGTTTGTACATTCCGAAAAATGCAATGAAAAAATTCGATTTTTTGACATTTCTAACTGCGTATAACCCGTTAATATAAGGTACAAACACGGAGGGTATGTGTGGAACACAATATCCGATAAATGGCAGAAAACGGCATAGACGAAGTTTCATTGTCGTGTTGTCTCGCCCCGCGGCGATGTAAATTGTCCACCAAGATCGTGCGATTTGACGTCATTGAACCTTTGGGGTTTTCTGAAAGGAAAAGTGTATGCCAATGATCAATATTCAGAAGGACCGAAATTTCAAATTCAGTAATGGCGAACGTTCCAATATAGATAGATCAATCTTATGATAGTCTGTAAAATAGTTAATCGAAATTGTGAATACAAAAATCTCGAAGTTGATTTATAGCGAAAACAAATATCAGATTTAACAAAATAATGAGAGATAAAATATCGATTCGTCTATGTATGTACATCAAACAATTCGAGACGTCAAATCGTCGAATTGCAAATATTACGACAGTTTACAATTTCGAATTCATCAAAGCAAAGGACCAAAAAGTCGATCAGTTAAAATAGCGATCGGCCAAAATGGCGAACGCTCCGGATAGCGAAAACGTGGGATCGAGTAATACCACTTGCGCTTCAGAATGAAGATGGCAGATGGCGTTGGTGGTCAGTCGGGTCAGACAGCCATGCCGTGATCTAAGATCTACACATTCGAAGTTTTTAGCCTCGGTATATGGCTTTTTGCTATAGACGGTAATACGAATGTGAGATACTCACTTTTTTCTGTTTCGGAGATATGAATGTTGTAAATTGTTCGAATCTGTATATTTTTATGACTCAAACTGCAGACTAACTGAATATATGTTCTCGAATAAATGAACTCTCGAATAAATAATCCTTTGGTGTAACAGTTATTCGATTTCGTGATCGGTCAAAGGATAAAATTTCGAATAATTTAACCTTCGTTATTATGAGAGTTCATCAATCTGTCGTTTCGAAATCTTTGTCGTTCTGTATTCGATCACTCGACATTTTGACCCCCACCCCCGGAGCTTAAGGAAGCAATTGGACCGTTCATGACATAAGTCCGCAATTATGCTAAAATGTTATTAAACATTTCGTCAGAAGTGTGAACGTTTGCAAACAGGGACGAGGCGGCCATTTTTCGGATATTGTGTTCCACACATAAACTCTATGTTTGTACCTTTTAAAAAATAAAAATTTTCGTTTTTTTTACATACATAATACGGTTTCTTAATAAACTTAAATGTCAGGTCATTTCGAGACACCCTATGTATACCGTTCCCTATATACATACGTCTTTATGTCCTTTTCGCGATACTGGAATCCACTTTTTGGCCCCCAACCGCTCCCCCCCCCCCCCCAGCGCCATTGAATTTACATTTCGAAATTCATAGTCGGTAAAAGATCATTTCGACGATCAGGGACCCTTGAGAAATCGCGTTCACGACAAAACGAGCCGGTGAAACTGAAAGTTTGCTCAAGGCGGGAGCCTGAATTAGAAGGGAAATAAACAAGCGAGCCCAGTAAATATTAAGGTATATTTTCATGGATATTTGAAATGTATGAAAAAGATGTTCAACATGAAACAATAAATGTCTGCAGATTTATCAGCCTATTCCATGTGCGTCTTGCCACTGCAGTCACCAATCGGGGGGGGATACAGCTCGTAATTCTTGACTGAAACAAAAAACCAATAAAATTTCAATTGTCATATATTTTTTCTTCTGGGCAAATTAAGAAAAAGCTGAAAAAATCGTGAAACTGTAACTTTTCCCAGGGTTGCAAAAAAATATGTTAAAAAAATTCGTTCTATATGATTAAATGATACAATGGTTATTTGCAATTCATCATAAATGTACTTGTATTGTTAACATATTAATGTTCATTGTATATTTAAATATATATATTTGATCATATTGAAAGCAACAACGTTTTTTTTCGGCCACGGAATATTGTTGATCGCTTGTCCGAATTTTCGGTTATCCGAACTGCGCCTGGTCCCAATTGATTTAGATTTATCGTTTATTGAATTTTTTAAAATAGGTAAATTTGAACGTTTGGTCACGTGAATGAAAACGCTCTAGGATTGGTTGGGTCTGTAGTGACGTCACATGCCAGTAAACAAACTGTCATTACGAGTCGTGTAATGACTAATAATCGATTTTCTAGTTTATTTCACTGTATTTCCGTGCTTTTTCTATTCATTCATATAGTTATTTGTAGTGATAGTTGCAATATTATCAACTTTTAAATAAGAATGGAGAGGAAAGTTTGCTGTGCGACAACTCAGCGGCGATACAGGGACTTTATTGTTTACCGGCATGTGACATCACAGGCGTCACGTGACTGCATATCTGACAACGGGAGCGTTTTAGCGGTCTGGTTTTGAATATTTATATATTATTGCCGATTTATATCGACTAACATTCACGAAGATAAAAAAATATTGGGAGCATAATATAAAACAATTAAGGCCTTAGGCCACAGTAACGGGTATAAAATCATTTGCGAATTTAACAATTTTTTTTTAAATTTCGTTTAAAAATTTAATATATTTAAAAATTTAATATATTTAAAAATTTAATAAAATTTTTAATATTCGTACTAAATATCTATTTAGTACGAATATCAAGCTGTTAGAAAATATACATATTTTTTTTTCGATGTACAAAATGGCCGACTACTAATATTTTCTTTTGTTATCTTTTATTTAGGCACTCCGCGCCGTTAAAGTTAGTAGCCACAATGTTTTACCTAAAACAAAAAACAAAAATTCTCGTCAATCTACATTAGAATACCTAGAAAAGTACGTACGGAATTTAAAAAATATTGTTTTATTCAATAGTTGTAGGTATTTGAACTTAAGAAATGAACTTTCAGTGAAAAATTTCGTTATAACTGCTCATAAACTGCTGATAAAAAGAAAAGTTTTCGATTAATCAGAAATTCCGTACGTACTTCTGTGCGAAATGCAATTAGGAACATAACTTTCAAATTTGAATAAATCGAGTGAAAATTTTTGAAGTTATTTGTCACGCCAATTGGAAAAAAGCTATTTCGAGAAGTTTCGAGTAGTCGGCCATTTTATACATCGCAAAAAAATTCTAACATCTTGATATTCATACTAAATAGATGGGTAATTAATTCCATGAGTGAATCACTTTTTCATACGAAAAAAAATCGTTAAATTCGCACATGATTTTATACCCGTTACTGTGGCCTAAGCCCTTAACCATTTACGATAATTTCCGTACAACGATCAAATACTCTCTAGCGGACGTGCCGTCAGCGATGGTCCATGTCGAGCACTGTCGATCTAGGGCACTTATGGCTGCGTGATCGCTGGGCCTGGAAATGGAGCTGCCCGTTTCGGCATAAATTTTGCACAGTTTCCTCGTGCCCTCGTGCAAGTGCGATGCAGTAGTGCATCAGGAAACGAGTAGATGTAGGAAAGGCTCTGGAGGGTCTCTCAGCAACTAAAAATAGTGCAGTGGCTACTATGGGGGTGAAAGTAAAAGAGACGGGAGTGTAAAAGCCTGCAAGGGCATACGGAGGAACATTCGGATCACTCGACTCTTGATTAACACGTGATCAATTATGAATGCACATATCGTGGAGAACGGCAACTGTATTCATTCCCATTCCTTCTAATGGATTTGTCTGCGCTAGTCTACTCACGCCGTTACATAAAGCACCAACGATCCCAGACGAAAGTCTTGAGGCGATAAGAGTACATGAATATTGCGAGAGCCGGAATCTCATAATTACATTTCATACAGACGTGATGCTCGTATTTCTCTGCCTTCTCACTCAGTCTCCCTTCTCCCCTCACTCACTCTCTCGCCCTCTCTACATCACTCTCTCCCGCAATACTTTTTAATCTACGTGTGAGAATATCTTCCGAAGCATTACGACCGATGTTTTCGTAGCTTTCATGGCTTGTCACAGACTCTATATATACAGGTCTTATCTCAATGTTTCTCAATAACTTGAGTTTGCAGTCTGCACTACAATCACATGCTCTATAAATAAATAAATAAGTATACCATTTAAATACAGGGTGTCCCCCTTATCTCTGCCGCTCGAAATAACTTGGTAATTATCGACGTCACAAAAAAATGTTCCAGACAAAAGTTGTACGGTGGGAAGGGGGCTATCAAATGCGACCAATTTTCTTTTTTATTTCGGTGAAGGCGCTGACGCATAGTGACGGCCACCGCCACTTTTTAAAATGGAATGGTACATTTTTTTTTCAACCATCTTGTGAAGCACCTCAAGCTGCATAAAAATATTAGGGGGTCAAAGCCGTTCTTAGCCTTAATTTCCAGCAAAAACTTTATAAAAATTCCAACAAAATGACCCAGTCATGACGATCTTTCTGGAGATCAGATCGCTAAGCAAGCTGCACCGTTGCGATTATCGCTCTTTTCTGCGTTTCTCGCGAGCTTATGTTTTCCGATACGATGTAAGTTGAATCTCAAAAATTTATTCGTCCGATTCACTTAAGGGGTTACCTGCACTTGCGATTTTGAAAAAGTCGATTTTTTTTATTGCATTTTTTTGAAGTATAAGTATCTGAGATTATGTCCTGAAAATTTCAAGTCGATCCGAACAAAATTGACTGAGATATGAGCGTTGAAAGAGAAGAATCCGTTGTGTAAACGACCGGAAATTGAAACTTTAAACGCGTTTTTCTCAAAATGGCATTTCTGAAGTCGGTGACCAAGATTACTCGAACACTAATGAACCGATCTTTTTGAAATTTTGCAGGCTTATTTAGTACATAAAAATGTAGTCTTTAAACGTTCGATTTTTTTTCGAAAAGAAATGGCCGTTTTATAGCCAAAAAACGGCCGTTTTTTTCCCGTTAAAATCGAACCATTAACTTTGACTGTCCGCCATTTTGTGAAAAATAAATATTTTTTTAAATCCTTCGATTAAAGACTAGTTTATACTTATATTTGACTAAATCCATCCGCATTTTTTTTTCAGACGATCCACTTCGCCGCAATGTTGGTCACCGCAAACCGTGTATATAAAAACATTATTTCATTGACGGCCATTTGCCACTAAACAATGTAATATTTTTCAATAAAAAATTACTGAAATCTCTTCAAGATGTGTTCTTTAAGATGGTATATTGATCGATTAAAAAAGTTTTGTAGTTTTCTTTCAAAAAATTCATGAAAAAGGCCTTTTTTGCGCTACAAGTGGGGGTAACGTCTTAAGGGGAGGGTAGGGGTATCAGCGTGAAAAAACACTTTTTTTGCGATTTTTTTCATCTATATGGAGAGAGTAAATTTATTGAAACCTTTTGTACATTGTTAAGTGTCATTTCAAGAATATTCCGTGAAATTTGTACGCGAAAATATCCATAAACAAGCCGGTGCCGCGTTTTCCTCGAAACCACTTTTTCAAAGTCCGTGTTCACTGCCATTTGAAAACTACATGACCGATTTATTTCAAACTTGGTACACACTTTCTACATATAAAATACCTGCCCCCAACGGTTAGTTTGAGATTTTTTTACATCGAGGGGGTTTTCCACCCCCAAAATGGCGGATTTTTTTCGTGAAAAATACCACGTTTCACTTTACATGACCACCAAAAATTTAGAAATGAAAAAAAAAATATCAAAGACCATTGGGGGAAGGATTTGATGATACTTTGACAAAATTTTAATGGTACTTGATTTCAGATAATTTCCAGCTGAGATACAGTGAACACCGCAAATCGTGTTTTTCCAAACGCGTTCTTGGAAAAGCTTTGTCACCGGCTTGTTTGTAGATATTTTCGCGTACAAATTTCACGGAATGTTCTTGAAATAACACTTAACAATGTACAAAAGGTTTCGATAAATTTACTCTATCCATATGGAAGAAAAAAATTCGCAAAAAAGTGGTTTTTTTCACGCTGAAATCCCTACTCTCCTCTTAAAATCGGGACACAGCATGGCTTATAACAATTTCTACCATACGACCGAATACTATTTTGATAAGTTGTTGATAAAAAATGATTAAAATTGTGTTTGTTGAAAATCGAACGTTTTTCTACATCTTGTCCCTTTCGTAATTATCAAAATTTCAACAAAAACTATTCCGTCATACGAAACAGCCATTATTATACTAAAAATCCACGTTTCCATTGTCCATTGCAAATCACCGTAGTTTCCCGAACGATCTTCACCAATCTACCATACCCCAACGGCGTTACTTTTTCAATATAACTTCATTGCTCGTCAATATTCTTCAACAACAAAACCTCAACCTGGTCACGCCTGTAAATTAATCGCGTGTAAAACCCCGCGCTCGTTATCCCAACACTCTCGTCCGGCAAACATACTAAAAGCCCCCTCTTTTTCGTGCCCCAAGCCTAGTGAGACCCGTCGATACGAAACGACTCGCAAATCCATTCCCAGCATGGACCAAATTTCCGACCCACACAGGAGTGAAGCCGCGGGCAAAAGCCAGTACCAACGTATACATCACGAGGAATAGGCGCAAACGCGCCGAGATAGAGACAAAGAGAACGAGCCGTGTAGTTCAAGCGTTAGATGGAGAAAGAGAACAAGGCGGAATACACGTATATCAGCGGAGCAGAAGGCGTTATTTATGTCCTCTTTGTCGGGCCATCGATAACCACAGGCGGAGCATCGAAGCACGCGCATACATATGTGCATACGTATCTACATGTATAAATATACGTATATACGTGCATGCGCCCATCATACGTACAGATATTCATCCGTATGCTACGAAAGCGAGTGCAAAAGCACGAGCGAGAAAGAAAGGAGGGGAGGGTTGGGCGCGTCGCAACGCGAGACGTCGTCGGTTGCAGTACCAAGAGAGGAGAGCGCGTTCGAGCACCCCGCGCGCGGCCCGTGTTGGCTACGCACATAAATAATGCCCGCGCAATTTCCCGTGTAATTGATGGGGCCCCTTCCATAATGGTGAGTGAGCAGCAGCAGCTCACAAGAACCATGAGCGAACGATGTTCTCCTCTCCTCTCCTCTCCTCTCCTCTCCTCTCCTCTCCTCTCCTCTCCTCTCCTCTCTCCTCTCTCCTCTCTCTCTCTCTCTCTCTCTCTCTCTCTCTCTCTCTCTCTCCTCCCTCTCTTGCCCGAACAGGCGCGTATGGAAACCCGGTGCACACATACATCGGGATGAGAGGCCTGCACCGGCTAGAAGAGCAAGCACCAGACGGGAAACAGAAACGCACGGCTAGCTGGAAGATCACGGAGAGGGAGAGAGAGAGAGAAATCGAGCATATACATAGTGGAGGGTGCACACATAACGAAAGCACCCCGCGGGGCGTAAACTCGACAATGCCTTCGTCACGCCACGCATTGTTTGCCATGGACCGAGAGTTCACCGGCTTGATTTACTGTACACCGTAGGAGAGACACACAGGGCAAGAGGGTGTGGAGGGAGGCTTGCTAGGGTAACACAGAAAGCTGCATGTACACATACAGCACATAGACGGAGCGTGGCAATGCCAGGGGCCACGCAAAGAGCTTGTTCGCCGTGATTTTCAGCGGAGAAAGGAGATGAACGACATTTCTAGGTACGCGTGTATGTGTGTTTGTGTGTACGTGGTATGCAAGCATTGGGATGCAGAGCGAGGTAGGAGAGACAGCGGCCAGACGAGTCCCGTTGATTTCCAAGCATGGCCGGAACCTCGTAGAAAACATGCCGGACGCACCCCTGTTCAACAATCCCTGGACGAACTCTTGCAACGATCGAAAACGCGCACTGCCCTTTCCAAAGGGCATACACCCCCGTGGCGCCGAGACCTTACACCGTCACTGGACGTCCTGTCTAGGAATTGCTACGCACTTTGCGTAGATGTATGCACGCGTGTACACTAGGAATCCTTGCTGCAGATGCAAGATCACCTCCCAAGCGGGGGGTCAATATTGTCCGTGTAAACGTAGGGCCAAACTTGCGTGACTGCCCTTAAAGAGATTTGAAGGCTGTTGGCGCGTTGTGAGGTCCATGGCATGAGAGGAAGTTGGAGACATGGCTTGAGAACCCAAGGACTGGTTACAAAACAAAAGCATAGGAGTGCGCTTTCCTTCGCGGCGTTTAAGAAATAATGTGGCTGTCAGAAAATGTTGATTTAGTTCGCGTAATGCTGTCGTTAAGTTTTGGAGATCTGGTCATTAGTTGGCTCTGGGTGATGATTGGGTACTGGTCTAGTGGTGTGGTTCTGACCATGGTTGGTTCCCAGCAGTGCCTCATTGGTTTCGGGTGATGGTTGCTTGCCAATGTGGTGATTGGGTAACAGGACGGCCACTTGTTGTTGGTTGGTTTGCAGGGGTGGTTGATCTTCGGTTTTATTGATTTCTGGTAACAGTTGGCTTCCGACAGTATTTGGTTCAAAGTGATGGTTGATCTTTGGTCTAACGGTTGATTCCTGATGACGGTTGGTTTCCGGCAGCATTTGGGTCAAAGTGATGGTTGATCTTCGGCCTGATGGTTGGTTTGCGGTGATCCATCCTTCCTACTGTCGTATTGGTTTCCCTGGGTTCATTCTTTACGAAACGCATCATAACCTGGTCAATTTGTGGAGTTTTTACAAAATCCTTGCCGCATAGTAAAGGTAAGAGCCTATACTATAAAACTATGCCATGAAAAACATCGTATTATCGGACTCTCACAGACAGTAACCTACTCCTTCACAATAACTGCGAAATCCAATGGTTCACCTCTTGAAATCTTTGTATCCAGTGGCTCAATCCTTGTTTGAAGAAATGAAGACTTGCATTGCAATCCTGATCATACGTTACAAAAATTGGTCTGCTCACTGGAGTTCCACGCGGACAAGGTCGGGGGCAAAGTTTCATACATACATACATATACAAGTTCACCCATGGGATTTGAAATCAGGATTCCAAATCCTGATTTCCATGAGCACGTTACTGTATAGTGGTTCTCTCGAGTGCGTGTGGCAGATGCCACTATAGGTTCCTTTTTTTTATTTTCCACTCGTCGCCCATTCTAATGCTTGCGCTTCGTTAGGACAGGAGCTTCCGTGTGTACTCGTGAAACTGGGGAGTTTCGAGAGTCCTCTATCTCCCTTCCCACTCTCACTCAGTCTTTCCGCTCAGTGTGTAACCCAGGCTGCTATAATAGCCGGGATGATACGTTGAAAGTGCTTGTATATTGAAGTGGATCAAGAGATCGAGACGATGAGATAGGAGATGGCGTATCGCGAGAGCCGACTTGGATATCGAATGTATAGAAGAGTCCACGCACAAATAGAAGCGGATATACATTTTGAGGAGGTATCTACTTGGAGATTCGAGGGAAGAGGGATCGTTACTGCGGTCGATGTCGATCAATCAAAAATACCCGGTAGTGGCCTATCTGTAGGATTGACATATATATATATATATATATATATATATATATATATATATATATATATATATATATGTACACATAGGCTCCGAATGGATATTGGATTGCAAGATGAAAGCTCGTCGTTAAATTAGTTTCTAATCTAGTCGATCTCTTGAAACCCCCGCGTGCTCGCTTGTATATATGTATATACGTTATACAACACGACAAGCATCGTGAATGAGAGAGAAAGAGAGAAGCATGCACATCAAGCAGCGCGCGGCATCGGTTGTCCGTTCTCGGAGCTGCGAAGGATCCTCTTTTGGCCTTGGTCCCGGTATGTCCAATCGTTAATCTCTGCCAGCAGATGTGCCTCCGTCATTGATTTAAATCACCGAGCTGGTCAGAGAGATCTCTAACCCCCTTTACATGCATGTTTATACACGTACGATGATTGTATATTTTCCGTAGCCAGTATGTATATGTGTACAGCATATGCCACCATATATACGAATACACGTGTAACTTGGCCGTAGTTCCATAGGACACAAAGTATATGTACGAAGCCAAACGCAGCCTCGGAAGATGGAAAATCTTCGAGGCTATGATCGAAATCGAATCTGGGCGTATTCAAAGAATATGCTTTCGTTCGATATTGATGGAGCTTCATCGAGTGAGATGGCGAAACGCAGGTGAATGTCGTAAACGCGGGTTTGCCATTTTTTGGTCAACTGGTTTGGTGAGAACACCGGCGGGCTGAGAACACTAGCTGCTGATGGAGCAAATGCCATGAGGCAGGCAACAAACCATTACCGAAACCCAACCATGATGGGGAAATGAAGGATTACAGGGAACCAATGAGATAGTTGGTTTGTGAGGGTCCCCAGTATGATACATCTTACAAGACTCTGGATTTGTAAGATTATGTAAAGACTACATCTTGCAAGACTTTGGATTAATTTAGTGCAAAATTCCAACCTCGCTATCCTAATACTCTCATCATAAAAGTATGTAGAATCGACCTGTTTTGGACCCCAAGCTCATGCAGACCCAGTACAAGGAAATATGTCGTTCTGAGATGATGCTCTTCAGGTTTTATCTTCAGGATACTAATATGAAACGATGAAAGCCCCATTAAGGGTTAGGTTACTGTGAACGTTTTGGGAAATCTACAGTCGTTGGAGGCAACTCAAATTGTTGAGGAAGGTCAGACATATGGTGCAGGAATCGCAGGTTGAATGTCAACTTATAATTGCAATGATATAACTGCTAGTAATCCTCTAAGGGCGTACATACCATGTGACAGCTATTTTTTTCACCAAAAATTGGGATTGTTTTTGTATGAACCAATAAAACACACTATCTTTGGCTTGTTACTACGCATTTATTAACATGTTTACAGTCCCTCAGAATTTTATCAGACAAATATAACGAGTTGAATCGACTTTACACCGTTCGAAAGACACTCATGAGTAAAAAAAAGTTGACAGCTGCCATAATTCCGGAGGTTTTGCTCATCTGAGATTTAACAAATCAAATGGCATTTTAATGTATAGACCTGAGGCTACCGCTGGAACTAAAGTCAAGGAAAAATATCGAGAAGTGAATTTTTGGCACGGTTTTAAAAGTTAAGTTCCAAGTTTCGTTTTTTCTTTTCGATTTTTTCAGCTTGAAAAAAAACTATGGCAGATTTCAGAAATATTCTAGTTCGGATGAGAACTATAGATCTGCTGACTATACCATAACAATTTGAGCGAAATTCGTTCAATAGTTTTTGAGATATCATGGAAGACAATTTCAAAATACAGTTTTGAGAAAAACGCGTTTAAAAGTTTAAGTCCGATGTAGGCACAGAAAATGTTCACTCACCTTTAGTCTGCTATGTCGCTTGCACATAACACGCACACATTTTTTGCAATTTGCGCACAAATACATTTTTCGTTTTTATGGACCTATAGCATGGGATTACCGCTTTAAACGCGTTTCTCTCGAAGCTATCTTTTTCAAAATAGTGTCCACGATTTCTCGACATCTAATGAACGGATTGACTCGAAATTTGGTACACTCATTCAAAGTAATAGTACTTTAGTCTTAACCGACGTTTATCTTCGTAACATCTTTTTCAATAAGTATTGAGAATAATGATTCCGCGAAAAATTGAATAGAAAATTCACAAATTTTCTGTTGACGATGCAAACACTATAACAAAAAAAAGCTCGGCCAAGTCTTAGCTAATATTATCTATTTTAATAAAAATACTGGTTTTTTTGTGTGCGATCAACCGGATATCCAAAATCAAGTACACCGTTGAGTCCCTCACCTTCAAACCTTCTCCACGAGATAGTTTATAACTTCTTCAATTACAAATTCTTTCCAATAAAATTTGATTCACAGTTTTGTTAATGTACATACAACCATTGGCCAGACAATTTTCCAATCATCTTACTCATTCCTTCGCAATTAATTTCCCAAACAAACCTTCATTTCCTGATCGCCACAGTAACCCAACCCCGCAAAATGTGCTTAGTAGTTTCCACGCGTTGCGCTAATACACATAAACTGGCATGTCTATGCGTAATAATCCCGTACAGAAATAAGTACCCCTGACTATATATACAGGGTGTCCAATAGGAAGTTGCTGAAACTAATCGACTGTCATTTTAAAACATGTGCACAGAATCAGAAAAGCCAAATTGCTTTAAATAGAGGAAACTCTGCAGTTTTAAACGCACATAAATAAAACCCAGTCAAATATTTCTTATGTCAATTTATTACATCTTATAAAAATAACGAAAAACTACAGTGATTAATGATAGATATTTTCGAAGTGCGAACCGTTAGATTGTGCACAAAAATCAATTCTCTTTTGAAAACTGTGAAAAACTGTGTCCAACATATCATTCGTAATGCCGTGAACCACTTCCTGGTTGGCCGCGATCAGTTCTTCTATTGTGCTGGGGGTTTTAGCGTAACAATGATCTTTAATGTAACCCCACAAGAAAAAATCACAAAGGTTCAGGTCCGGTGAGTACGGAGGCCATTCTAGTCCGCCTTGAGCTAATTTAGGGTACCCCAGACCGATTACTCGAGTCCCATATACGCGATGAATAGCTTCAAACACCTCCTGAGTCCGGTGCGGCGTCGCTCCATCTTGCATGAAGTAACATTTTTGAACCAGTCCCCTCTTTTTTGCATAAGGGAAGAATTTCGTTTCCAAAAGCTGTTTGTAACTCTCTCCTGTTACCGTAGATTCCAAGAATTGCAAATACATTCCTTTGACTGAAATCGCTGCCCATGCCGGTACTTTTTGTGGATGAAGGGACTTCGCTAGCGATATGTTGGGATTTTCCGTTCCCTAAAACCGGTAATTTTGCTTGTTTACGTACCCATTCATCCAAAAATGTGCTTCATCGGAATAAATAATCAATTTCTCATTAAGTTCTTCGGCTTCAAACATTCCCGTAATAGTGTTACAAAATTCGATGCGTTTCGTCATGGCATGTTCAGTTAACAATTGATGAGTGCTTACTTTATACGGATAAAACTTTAAAAAATATTTCAAAATGTTGGGTAATGATGATTTGGTTATTTTTAATGCATGAGCAGCTTTCCGAATCGAATTATTTGGATTTTGTTTGAAAAAATTCTCAACTTCGTTGATCTTCTCTGGTGTAGTCACCGTAACAGATGGACCTGGCAACTCGTGTCTACGGTCCTGGAGTGTACCATACTTCACGAAGTTATCGATTATCCTACAAAAATTAACGTAAAATTACTTCAATGCAGTTTAATTGAATTGAAACACAAGTTGTGTGATAGATGAATATGAATAAATATTAAATTCTTACCTTTTCAGAGTGTTTTCGTTGGCAACTCTATGAGTTCCAAACTTAGTACGAAACCCTCTATACGCATTACTCTAAATTTTTCCCCTCGAGAAGAAGCACTCAATAAGATATACTTTATCTTCCGTGGTGAGCTCACTCATTTTGACGCGCGCCTACTTGCCTCAACCACGGCTGGAATAAAACTGCGGGGCCTCAGGTATGCGCCTTAGAAAAAGGAACCCCTATTGAATTCATGGAGGGAAAAGACACTTATTTAGTGTTTACTTCCTATTGGACACCCTGTAAGTTACCTGACGAGTAATTAGTGCCCAGCAGATTGGATGAAAAGTGACAGGGAGTTATGCAGCATGAGGAACGAAAGGAGATGCGAAACTTAATCGTTTAATTGTCCGTACTAAGAGCTCACTAATAAGGGCTGATGTGTTAGCCCAGGAATTCTTGATGACTCGTATAGGAAGGCCTGATGAAGCCCCCGAATCGACTCATTTTAGCCTTGTACAACGAAGAGCTATAAACCGCGGGGTCAGGAGTTGGGGAAGGCAAGATGAAGAGAGACAGAGAGAGAGAGAGAAGAGTAATTCTCGTTTCTATCCATGAGGCGTAATGCTTCTGGCTCCTCACGGGAGAGTTTCTCCTCGTTGCTTTTCTGTCCGCCCCGCTGTCACATACGCTCTTTCGCGCTTTACCGGGAGTTACGAGGCCGTAATTTCCCGCGAGCGCGCTCTTTTATCCGCTTTAACCCTCCGCGGCTTGTTCTCCGCTCCTTGTCGTCTCTTCCATCCGATGAGACCCCGTACAGCCACCCTTGGTGCACTTCCACTATTACTATCCTCGCCACCCCCGCCACGGGTCGTTATCGCAGCTTTTCCTACGCGACCATCTCCTTACATACGTTATATTGGGTTGCGCGTTTCACCCCTCGAGACGTCTTTCGCCTCTTTGCCGGTCGTTTCTGCGTTCTTCACAAACATCGGCGCTTCCCGGAGGCGCTGAGGGCAAGAGCAAGAGAGAGAGGTAGGGAGATGAACTGGAAAGCACCAGGATGAACGGGCCGTAACGCAGGACTGCCATGACACCAGAAACCATAACATCCCCGGAGTAGAACATCCCCATGCATGCCAGCTTTCCTACTTGCGAGACTCTGCTTGAGAGACTCGTCCTGCTTTATCTCTATCGCACTCTCATCCAACCCTCTCTCTTTCTCTCTCTCTCTCTCTCTCTCTCTCTCTCTCTCTCTCTCTCTCCCTATCTTTCTCCATAGTACGATGAAGTTGGAGTTACGGCGTGGGTAAACTCACAAAAGCTTTTTACAAAACTGCTCGTACGTTCCTCGAACGTTCTTCCGCACCCCCTCTGTCTTTCCCTCCGGCCATATTTTTACGCAAGGAAGACGTACCGAGGGAGGCTCTCCCGTCGTACGTCCTACCACGGCCTTGCGTTTCGACATACCAGTCGACAACGTCGCACAAATTTGCGAGTATCAGCGTGCGCGCCGGTACCTCACTGTACTTAGGCCCTTCCTCCTCGAGCTCCGAGGGACTCTTTGATCTCTCTCCTAAGTACCATACGTTATGATTTCGTTTGCTCCGGAAATGTAAGTTTTCGTGTATAGAATGTGGAAAGATAGCGAGGTATTTGTGTCATACTGAGGTGGATACGCCATAGTGTTTTCTTGTGTTCGACTTAGCTTGGAAATGACGGCTTTATCTCGTGGAAACGGGGAAAAATTCGCTTGTGCGATTTGGCGGATGAAATATTCTGCGGGACTTTTGCGGGAAGAGTCATACGAGCGTGTGCTGTGGATTTTGTAACTTGTTGGATAAGGTAGAATAAGCGGGTGGATATCCAAGACCCAAATATCCAGGAAATAAGAAAAATCCTCTTAAAAAGTATGAATAATTCGAAAAAAAATAAAAGGAAAAATGGGCCCACGATGAGACTGGTTTTAAAAATCATGGAATGGGTCACTCTGTTTTGGAGAATTTTTTGAAAGAATAAAAAAAAGTTTATCACCTTTTAAAAAAATCGTTTTCCCTTGAGAAGCACAAAAAAACGTTGACATTGATAATTGATATTTTTCTTCATATTTTTTAACGAAAGTATGCTTCAAAATGAGAACAAATTGTATAGTGCCATTTGTCGATATCTCAATTAGTTCAGGAGTTATCAGCGTTTAAACGTTTCCAAATCTTCTAAAATCGACATTTTTTGGAAAGTTATAACTCCTAAAAGAGAAGAGATAAAAATCTAAAAATTGGTGTGGATATACCTTTCACGGGGTACAATTTTACAACAACAAAAAATCAGGAGAACCAAAAATGCTTGGGGTTACGGGCTAGCTAAAATGGCTCTGAATATCCCATATATATGGGTCATTCCATGTCAAATCGACAAATTTTTTACCTGACCCCCTTTGATTTCGCTGAAAATTTTCTATCTTTTTCTACCCCCCGAAAGTTATTTTTCAGAATTTTTTCAAATTTTTTTTCCCGACTCAAAAAAAGTTATGAATTTTTGAAAAAAACCGCTCTTTTATTTTTAAATTGCCAGAACTTTTTCAAAAATTGACCGTTTGGGAACTTTTTTTTTTCAAAATTTTTGTTTTTAAATGTAGTTTTCGAAAAAAAATATGAAAAAATTTTCAGAATCCCAGATATATGAAATATTTTAGTTTTTTTGAAAAAACCGTAATTTTCTCAAAGTCCGACCGTTTTTTTTTTGTTTTTTTTTTGCTCTAAAAATACTTCAACTAATTCTGCAATGATCCCCGTTAATCAAAAGATGTGACGACAATCGCTTCTAATTTTTTTTCTTGATTATAAAAAAATTTTTGTTGAATTTTTGCTGATTTTATATAACTTTGTTATGAAATTTTTTTTATTTCCTCGTGAAACCTCAAAAGTTGAAAAATAAAATTTTATTGGAGAATTTCAAGTGATTATCGTCCAAGAAATTGTTATTTAGAAAAAAAAATAATTTTTTTCTCTCATTGACGTAATTTTTTTACTCTTATGGACGTTTTTTTTTGGTACTGAAATATGACAACTTCAAAAATACAATGGGTTTAAAAGTTACCTCCAGTTGATACAATGTGATAATTTAAGAGCTATCGATTGTCGGTAAAAAAGATATCATCTACATTTCATTTAAATAATATGGAGGTTATGTTTTCAGAATAATTACATTGTCGTTGTGTTCATCGTGTCACGTAGACTTACTATTGCTAAATAAAGTACCTATAATTTATCATAAAGTGCTGTTAATTTATATTTTGTTAACGAGTGATTACAATGCCGAAGTTTTTTGATCGATGTTGCAATCCATTTAATTTGGAGAAGCATAGAAAAAAAATATCCCTGCGAAATTTACCGGAGCATTTAGCAATTCGATACAATTTGTCGACTGATGAGCGAATATGTAGTTCATGTTATAAAAAAATGCTTCAGCCCTCTGTTGACAATACTTCTGATGAAAGTTAAATAAAAGATAATATAATTTGAACACATACAAAAAAATGTTTTTAATTTATTTAAAGATGTTAAGAGACGGTGAATTTATTTAAGAGTATGAAAAGTCCTTTTTTTTACTTTTTTGAAAAAAAATAACAATTTCTTGGACGATAATCACTTGAAATTCTCCAATAAAATTTTATTTTTCAACTTTTGAGGTTTCACGAGGAAATAAAAAAAATTTCATAACAAAGTTATATAAAATCAGCAAAAATTCAACAAAATTTTTTTTATAATCAAGAAAAAAAATTAGAAGCGATTGTCGTCACATCTTTTGATTAACGGGGATCATTGCAGAATTAGTTGAAGTATTTTTAGAGCAAAAAAAAAACAAAAAAAAAACGGTCGGACTTTGAGAAAATTACGGTTTTTTCAAAAAAACTAAAATATTTCATATATCTGGGATTCTAAAAATGTTTTCATATTTTTTTTCGAAAACTACATTTAAAAACAAAAATTTTGAAAAAAAAAAGTTCCCAAACGGTCAATTTTTGAAAAAGTTCTGGCAATTTAAAAATAAAAGAGCGGTTTTTTTTAAAAATTCATAACTTTTTTTGAGTCGGGAAAAAAAATTTGAAAAAATTCTGAAAAATGACTTTCGGGGGGTAGAAAAAGATAGAAAATTTTCAGTGAAATCAAAGGGGGTCAGGTAAAAAATTTGTCGATTTGACATGGAATGACCCATATATACGAATGTGTGCTCATGCCCAACGTGATTTGTTTGAAAATTGAACATTTTATGAAAAGAAAGTGAAAGAAAATATTCAAGATATTTTATCTTGGATACTTGGGTCTTGGATATTTTCTTTTAGTTTGTTTTCATGAAATTTTCAATTTCATATAAATCACGTTGGGCATGAGCACACATTCGTATATATATGGGATATTCAGAGCCATTTTAGCTAGCCCGTGACCGCGAGCATTTTTGGTTCTCCTGATTTTTTGTTGTTGTAAAATTGTACCCCGTGAAAGGTATATCCACACCATTTTTTAGATTTTTATCTCTTCTCTTTTAGGAGTTATAACTTTCCAAAAAATGTCGATTTTAGAAGATTTGGAAACGTTTGAACGCTGATAACTCCTGAACTAATTGAGATATCGACAAATGGCACTATATAATTTGTTCTCATTTTGAAGCATACTTTCGTTAAAAAATATGAAGAAAAATATCAATTTTCAATGTCAACGTTTTTTGTGCTTCTCAAGTGAAAACGATTTTTTTAAAAGGTGATAAACTGCTTTTTATTCTTTCAAAAAATTCTCTAAAACAGAGTGACCCATTCCATGATTTTTTAAACTAGTCTCATAGTGGGCCCATTTTTCCTTCTATTTGTTTTCGAATTAATTATATTTTTTTAGACGATTTTTATTATTTTAATGTCCAAAAATGTTATTAATGATTTTGTCTGAAACGGTTTATTTTTCATTTGTACTGAATTTATTTAAAAAAGTGATTTCGAATTTTAAAAAATGTAGATCGATTTTAAAAAAGTGAGGTTCTCAACAGCCTTCAAACGTTTCTCATAGAATCTCTTGTAAATTTTGAAACAATCGATCAAGTGGTTCTCGAGATATCATGTCGACCGACTTCGAAACTAGTATCATCTGCTGTTGTTTTTCTGTATTTTCTGGTGTTTTTTTTTTAAAGGCTCTCAATATATGTGTGTGA
>OZ023317.1:41687503-41907503 GCA_964007375.1 Ophion obscuratus
GGCTTGTACAGTCATCTCGTATGAAGAGTCCTAACGAAGGAGATTGGTTGAAAAAATATTGGCAATCCCCGAAAGTGTACATTTGCCCGTTGGGCATTATTATTTTTGTATTATAAAACAAGCTGTGCATTGATGAGAATTACAAAGAACATCATGTCGGTGTCCGATTTTGTTGAAATTTACATACGTGGTGGGGCATCAAGAACTTTTCGATACATATTTTTTTAATGGGAGAAAAAAACGATTTTACGGGTCGTTTGCAGCCCTTAGAGTGAAGCATGTCAAGGGCCTGATTTTGCAGTTTCAATGGAAGCAGTCCACTGATTTCAGTGAAAAAGATACGAAAATTCTTCGATTGCAGAATGATCGGAAATCCACTAGGGGTACATAAAAAAAAACTAAGTTGAAGGATAAACTACCCCGTTGTTTTTCCTTTTGTCACCCCACATGTGGAGGGGGTGCATTAAATTCATCGTAACGGGTAACGCTTTGAAAAGAGGAAAAGTTTACGGATTTTTGCATGTTCGATGGATAGCAAGCTTAAGGGGGTAAATTACGTTTTATGCTACTGAAACAGAATCGACGGCTATTTAAATTTGTGATGATTTTGAAAAATCAGTCGAAAAAATATCTTGACGTTTAAACGATTTCAGGGGTTTATCCGATGGGAATTTTTCCACTAATTTCGAATATTACCGAGTTTTTGATGAAAGGTAAAAATTAATTAAAACGTTTTTATACACCTTTGACACTTTTTAATGAAAATTGAGGGTTTGGGGAAAAGTAATGGTGAATTCGTGTTCAAGGGATAAAATATATCGATATACAGTTAGAAAAGAAACATTAAAAATAAAAAAATGTTCCCATCTCGGCAAAAAAGTAGCTTCACTGAATCATTGATAATTTATTTTCGGTTTGGATTAGGAACTCTAATTTGTATGCATTTTGTTTGTAAAAGTTTTCTCTTTAAAATGCCGTGTGATTCAAGCAGTTTTAGTTAATTTTCGATTTTTGGCAGAATTTTGAAGACGGAGCATCGGTTTTCATACATTGTTCCATATATACCCTTTGCGTCCTTTTTAGCCATTTTTTAAATGGACTCTCCGAGAAAACCCAATGACATGTCAGGACGGACCAAGCGGCATTCACTAAGTCTACGAAAATCCGGTTCAAAACAGCCTTATCAAATATACGTCATTCAAATAGGACCGATGCTACGGCTGTTTGAAATGGTGGGAATTTTACGATTTTGGAAAAGTGGTCAAAGTGGTTGAAGCATTTTTTTTGGCTTCTAAAGGATTTTAAGTCTGGTTGATGGGAAATTTTCCGCCGAACACGAATGTTACTGACGGGAATTTTTGCCCAAAGTTCTAAGTTACGTCGGCTAAACGCGACAATAGTCTTTTTCTACAGTTTCGACAATTTTTCCTAAAAATTGAGAGTTTCGGGTAAATTAATGGTGAACTTCCATTCAGAGATTTAAAATACATCGGTTGGGACGATCGATGTATTTTTATTATATAAAAAACTGAGCGTTCCGGAAAGAGATGAAAATTTAATTTTGCGTTCAACAGAACGAAAATAATTTGATTCCAACTACGAAACTCTCCCAAAAAGCTTATTATTAATGGAAACAAATTCCGTAAATTCACTTTGAAATGTATCTTTAACAACAAAAAAATGTCTCAATTACGGGATACAGAAAAAAAAGATTTTCAGAAGTGTCTCGTATTACGAATTTATTTATCTTCATTCTCCTGTACTTAGAACGGAATATTGATTTTTTTCCAGAATGCTTATTTTTTTCTGGCAAATACTGCTCATCACGAAAATAAGCGAATTTTTTTTTTCGAAAAGGGCTTGGAAAACCATTAAAAATAATTGAATTCCAAATACAAAACTCTCCCAAAAAGCTTCCCGAGTAGAAAAATGGTCAGGTTGGCCTGATATTTGATCTGCGCCTGATCACCTTGTAGTACGAAGGCCTTATTTAAGTTTGCCTTAATTTGCCTGATCAAGCTGGGGCCAGGCGGTGGTCGAGCACCCGGACTTACGGCTTACTTCAATTCGCCTGACCCGGCTAGCTTCAGGCGATGTCAAGCAACTGGACTTACGGCTTACATCAATTCGCCTGATCCAGCTAATTCAAGCAATCATCATGTAACTGGACTTCTACAGTTTGGCGCTAAAAACGTGCCTAACCTCATCTTGTCAAATGATACACAGACACGAGAGAAGCACGAGACATATTATTAATAACTTTATACATTTTTACATATAACGTGTACGTTGTGAATAAGATGGACAAACACAATCGGAAGAAAATTGCGCAACGACTGCGTCTGTGTGAATAGCGAGCTCTAAATAAGGGAAAAACGAAGAAATAATACAGCAGCAGGTTAGTATAACAATTAATTTTTTTCAAAGACTTACAATTTTAAAATCTATAAATATTAATTAGATTAAATCTGACTACAAATTAACCATACGCCAAATTATATATGCAGTGGTTGAAATATTTATTATGATACATTTGACAGATCCGGAACAGATCCTCTCAGCAAGGAACAACTCGAAATTCCTGAGGATTGGCATGTGTTGGCGCTACCACTATTTGAGTAGATTTATATTTGTTTTGTGTATCGCTTTTATTTTCCTTTACTTGGTCTGTCTCCTTTGTCAGAGGAGAAAAAGAGACAGCGTCGGCCAACCAAATAATGGTAAGCTGTCAGCGTAGTTCAATCTGGTGAATGTTTCGCCATCGGTGCTGATTAGCCTGGACAGCGTAGGCTAACCGAATAATGATAAGTTGACTGCGTAGTGCAGTTAAGAAATGCACTTCGGATGGACATTACATTCACTGAACTGCACTACGCTGCCAACTTACCATTATTTGGTTAGCCTTCGCTGTACAGGCCAGGACAGTGTACGCTAACCAAATAATGATGAGCTGACTGCGCAGTTCACTTAAGTGAAAGTAATTCCATCAGTGCAAGTTAGCCCATAAGAAATGCACTTCGGATGGACATTACATTCACTGAACTGCACTACGCTGTCAACTTACCATTATTTGGTTGGTCTTCGCTGTACGGGCTCTCCTGATTCGATTCCAATTTTCATTAAAAAATGACCGCTCGCAGCATTTGCAACAATTTTTTTTCTTCTTTAAGGTAGATAATTAGATGGTGAGAGAAAGGAAAAAAAATGGAGCTCAAATTTGTGCCACCCTAATAAAATAATGTGCATACCTTATATAGGTATGCACATTATTCAATGTCATATGTAGACATTGAATTCTAAGTGGGATACACATTTTCGTATTTTTCAGTGGCTGTCATTTCGAAATATAGGGAACACGGAATAGAAGTTCTTTCGAAGCAAATTGGACAAGCCGTTGGAGCGGTATCAACGTCGCGGAAAAAAAACGAACAGAACGCCCAATGTAACGTTTCCTAGAAATGTCTGGTCATAAAAACGTTGAGCTCTGTTTACTTTATTCACGAAGTTTCTTAAGTTTTTGTTTAAAAAATATATTAGTTTATTTCGGGATGAAAAGTGGAATATAATACAGTGATATATCTTAGTTTATTGCGAGGTTTTGTTCTATTACAAGTACAAGAAAAATGATGTTTGTTTTCCACATAGATATATGTGAAAAATATATGTGATAGATTTTATATTAAGATTAAAAAATAAACGATCAGCGTTATTTATAAAGTCATGCCTTTTTTCTTTTGTGTATGCGTTGTATTTTTTATTTCAGGAATAAATCGGTCGTCCTGAGCCGTGAAAAATCATATGATTTTTCACTTTGATCAAGCCGTGAAAAATTAAGCTCTTATCAGGCCTTAATTTTTTATGCTAATCAGGCCTTGATCTTTTTCACTGATCAGGACTTGATTTTTTACCCTGATCAGGCCTTGATAGTTTACGCTGATCAGGCCTTGATTTTTTACCCTGATCAGACGGAAGTCAGGGATTGTGTTTCAAAAATGATCAGGGCTTGATAAAAAATTCTGGTCAAGGCTGGAAAAAGAAATCAGGATGCCTGATCAGGTGTTTATTGTAGCTGGAGCAAGATTTCTACTCGGGTTATTTTTAATGGAATCAAATTCCGATAATTCACTTTAAAATGTATCTTGAACAGAAAAAAATTCTCAATGACGGGATACAGAAAAAAAGGTTTTCAGAAGTGTCTCGTATTAGGAATTTACTTATCTTCATTCTGCTGTCCTTAGAATGGAATTTTGATTTTCTTCCAGAATGCTCATTTTTTTTTGTGGCACATACTACTCGTCACGAAAGTAAGTTAATTTTTTTCTTTCGAAAAGGGCTTGAAAAACCATTGAGAGTCATATTTTTATACCGTGTGAGGGAACACATATCAGCAGTATAAATATTTTCTAACCTATGGTTGAAGGTGTATAAAGAAGTGCGCAATATATGCAAGGAAGAATAATAAGAGCCTGTTCGTCAATATTTAGTGACCCGATTAATAAAACAATACAATCAATGCGTATCAGATTGCAAGCGTGATTTAAAAGTGGTGGCCATCATTTTGAGCACATTTTATGGGTGTGAGTGTTTGCACCGTTTTTCTAAACGATTCTAGGCTAGAAACATTGAAATTTCTTTTTCATCGATATGTTAATACTAAATCTTGATCGATCATCTTGAAAGTTGATGTCTGAACTCGTTTTTAGTACCTTGATAAAATTCGGAAAAAATAGTGTTTCCATTTTTAAAAACGGATACGACCTTTAAGGGGAGAGATACTTTTAGGCGAGGAAAAATTGCTGATGTTCATGATTTTTTTTAAAAGCAAAATTTTTTCACTATTTTTGAGACTTAGGGTATGTGTTATTACTACTTTTACCTGTGACATGGTATTTTTTTTTAATGCCCGAGTTGCGCCACGGTCGTCTAAACGGGTTGGGCAGTTGTTGTCAGACGGCGTGACACTTAGCGTTGGCGGGTTTAATCTGAAAGGAACCAACGCAGCTTATTCTTTCGTTAACACTCATAAGCAGAATATGAACCAAGAAAAAGTGAAAAATATTGAAAATCGATTAAATGATATGCTTTTTAAACAAAAAGATTGAATTTTCCGAAAAAATGACTACATTTTCAAAAAATTCTTAACTTTTCTAATTTTCACCGCCCTTAGCGGCGTGTATTAGACAATAAGGTTACAATGATTTCTACCAACTTTCATCAGAATCTTTCAATTAGTTTTCTAGCTATACGCCATGCCAGTTTTGAAGATCCAGTTTGGAAGACCTTGCCATACCGCCGCCATTTTTAAAGCTTAATAAACAAAATAAATGCCATGTGAAGCAGCCAAAAGTAGTAACAAAACACACTCTAAGTCTCAAAAATGGTAAAAAATATTACTTTGAACCCTTCCTTGAAAAACTTATATTTGGCCACGACTTTGACACACTGGGTCATTTCGACCCATATAGTTGATCCATCTGCCCTTAACAACCCATCGGTCGGTTTTTATAGAAAAAAAAACCGGCATACACTCAAAACATTTCTAAATATATCTTAAAAATTAAAATTCGTAAAGTATAAAATTAAATTGTGAAAAATTATTATTGAAAACTTTTAATTTTGAGAAAGTGAGCATTTTATTCCAAATGCGTCCGGGGCAAAATGACCCAGTGGCAAGGACGGGTTAAAAAAATCACGAAAATCAGCAATTTTTTTTCTCGCTTACAGGAATCTCCCGCCTTAAAATCTCCGACGCGCCTCCACCTGGATGAGCCTCATAGCCCCCGCTCGATGATCCCCATGGAACATTGTAACTTTTACAGGAAAAGAGTTCTCCCAAGTCCGATAGGTTAAAAAATACACTGCCAATAGTTGTTGCCTCACCAGGTGTATAGCCTGCGAAGACGAGCGTGCGGAAAAGTCATTATTTTGTTTTTTCTACCCTCCCCCCCTCCCCCAACGATCGAGTCAGCCTCGTGCCAGTTGTTCGAGCTCGCGTTAAGAAAAACAATTACGGCAAACGTTGGAAAATTATTGTTATCCTCCCACCATGATATTCCGTGACGGGAGCCGGCTTTTTGCCCGTCGTTGCGTTGTATACGTTCGTGTACATCCTACATCTCGAATAATCGCTACGTGGAAATTCACCGAGCGGCTGTTCAATGAGCGATGGATTGTGCGTTGACGGCGCTCTTTGTACTCGTTTTTTTCTCCCTTCTCGTACTTCATCCGACGGGATGTCTCGAGCACGCCTTTCCTCTCCTGACCCCCCCCCCCCCTTCGCCGCCGATGCTTTTCGTGTTACCAAAGCACGGCTGTAATTACTGCGCGCGAAAAATCATTATCGCGAAACATCTTATTAACGCGTAGCCTCTCGAGATCAGCCTCCCGGCTCTCTGTCAGCCGCTGATATTCTCACTTCGCCGTCGCCCTATTTCCCTCTTTTTCTTCACTCGATCGTTTACTCGCCCCGACGATGGGCTACGGCGTAATCCAAACGCGCGAATGGATGCGATCAATCAGCTCGTGGGAAGGGGCGCGCGGCCAAAAGAGATTTTTCTTTCTCTTTCTTCTCCTCCCCCCTGCCACTTCTCAATCTGTCCCCCTTTCCGCGCTCTTCGACGGCCTGACTTTCAAAGTGATTTCATAAATCATCGGTAGGGAGTGCGCTCCCGGAGAAGATTCGCCTTTCTGGTATATATGGGTGTGTGTGTGCGCGCGTGTGTGTGTATACATATATTTGTATATAAATGAGGAACGATGATTTTGAGGACACTCGACGACGAGGGTGGTCCTCAAAACAGCCAGATGCGCTGATAGGCTGCGTTGCATGGATAGAAAGGGTTCGTAATGTCATTTTCTTATATACATATATATATATATATATATATATATATATATATATATATGTATGTATGTATGTATGTATGTATGTATGTATGTATGTATGTATGTATGTATGTATACATATATATAGATATATGTATATAGCGGGTGTCCGATTTTTATCTTACACTTGATTTATCTCGAAAAATACTGCTCCGATCAAGTATTGAGTATACGCGTAATACAACTTTTAGGGTTCAAAGGGGGACGTTAAAAAAATTATTATTTTTGTCACAAAAAATAATGCATCTTTCTTTATATTATTAAAAAACTTGAATTTTAAAAAAAAAATTCGGAAATCATGAATTTGTTAAAAATAAAAATCATGCATTTTTTCAAATTTTATCAAAAATCATGAATTTTTTTTAAATTTAATTAAAAATCATGATGTTTATTCTCTGAAATATGTATCAGGGCAAAATTAAGAACTTGGGTAGGACAAGTTTTTTTGATAACGATCACAATTTTTAGGTTAGAATACCTTCTAGAAAATTCATGATTTTTAATAAAACAACTTTTAATTCATGATTTTTAATAAAATTTAAAAAATGAATTATTTTTAGTGAAAAAAAAGAATTTTTTAACGTTTAAAAAGAAATGGTAATTTTTAGCCGAAGTGACGAGCCGCACAGACCTAATCCTTTTTTGGGCTTGTTTGGGATATCGAACAAACTCGAATAAACTCACATCTCACACACACATACACACGCCCATTTACACTAAGGATGTTGAAGACTTTACCTCCTCGTGCTACCGTAAAATGAAGTTACTTCGGACAGGTTTTAGAAGTTTTTTGTAGGTAATTTTTTTTAACATCCTAAGTTCCAACTTTTATTTCTCCAATTACACAATGTGTCCTTTGGCTATCAAATGTATAAGAAAGTCAATCCCCCGACACAATGTTTTTTTAAGTGTCAAAGTAACCTTAACTATGGGGTTTCTTTGACAGGGCATGGAAATGCTTATGTCAAAGGTAAAGGGTGATAATGACATCATTTTGATTTAAAAATATATATTTTATGCATTATACATGGAATTGAATGAAAAACCACGATTTTTTATAATCAAATTGTCGTCTTTATTAAGGAACCATTTAACATAAAAATATCAAGTACCTAGGGTACTGTCATAGGCACTTAATCAGGCTTATAATTATCATTGAGATCGAAATCAACTTGAGCAACAATGCCATCAACTTTAGCAACATTATAAACCGTATTTTGACCCTCTGTTAATTAACAACACATTTAAATCGTATTTTAAGGCTCTGCTAAAGTAGCCCCAAAAACTGTCAAAGTTACCTTTAATATCAATTTAAGGAGTCTTCTCACTTTAGAAGCTAAAAAAGCCTATTTTCATAATTTTTTTGGTCGGTTCATATTATTGATATTGATATAAAAGTTGTTACACTTAATCAATTCACTTTCGAAATACATTTGCAAGATATTTATTTAAATCACTATTTCTCAACGAAAAAGGTAGTAAAAAAAATGTCCTAAAGAAATTGTAGGTCTACGCTGTTGATGAAATCTTGGAGATGGATCATCCGAAACGAAAACATCAAACGGTTTTAGATTCAGTATGTTAATGGTTATAGCGCATATCATACGATTTTTTATATATTAAAAAATAACAAAATGGCGGACATTTGTTGATGAACAAAAAAAAACGTGTTTTATCATCGTTTTTGGCAAAAAAATAGTAAATACCAACATTTCAAAAATTCCTTGATATGCGCTATAGCTGTGAAGAAAATGTGGTTAACCTTTCATAATGATCGCTTCAGTACTTTCGACGATTTCATCAACAAATTATCGAAAAACGTTGTTTCGAGAAAAACGCGTTTGAAGTTTGTCTGGGTTACATAAATAAATAATTTAAAAAAAATGTATTTCAAAAGTGTATTTATTAAGTGTAACAACTTTTATAGCAATATCTGCAAAATAAACCTATCAAAATAATTCATGAAAATAGCCTTTTTAGCGCCTAAAGTGAGAAGACCCCTTACCCCCATTCTCCGATACATTTTCGATAGCGCTAAAATAATAAAAATGGTGTTCGAACCAAAAAATTATGCACGTTATCAAAAAACGTCTCCTACAAAATTTGTTAGTTTTGACCTGATAAATGTTTTGGCGAAAAACAATTCATGTTCCCATTTAAAGAGGGAATGATACCTCATCGCGGTCGGTATAGTAGAACAATTATAGATTCCCAAAAATCTCGAAAACGGCTCTTCAGATCCCGTCGAAACTTTGCCAAACGACGTCAAATAGATAGACGAACAGCTGTCTTCCCCTCAAATTTTTTGAATTTGAGAAAAAAAATGTAGATTGGCTTATCATTAGCCAATCTAGTTTTTTTTCTCAAATTTAGAAAATTTGAGGGGAAGACAGCTGTTCGTCTATCTATTTGACGTCGTTTGGCAAAGTTTCGACGGGATCTGAAGAGCCGTTTTCGAGATTTTTGGGAATCTATAATTGTTCTACCATACCGACCGCGATGAGGTATCATTCCCTCTTAAAGAACAACATGTCGGCCATCTTGTTGTCGCCATTTTGAATATTTGGAACAAAAAAGGGTAATTCTTATCTAAGTGACTTTTCCGAAAAATGAGCCTAAAATATGTTTTTGCTATTTTCTTACTCATTGGGTTATAAAAAATGATATTCAGTCGGGGAAGGTGAATTTTTCAAAAACCCAAACAAATCCAATATAGGCGTCAAAATGTTTAAAAATACCCTATTTTATTACGTGTTTCCGCGAGCTTCAAAACCCCATAACTTTTTATGGGGAGGGGGGGGGGTGGACTTCAGCTTCCCCAACTGAATATCATCACTAATAACCCAATAAATGAGAAAATAGAGGACAAATAATTTTAGGCTCATTTTTTTTATGTCACTTATCTAAAGAATTACCCAAAAAAGATTTTTGTTTTTAACGTCCGCTTTGAACCTTAAAAGTTTTATTACACTCAATACTTGATTATAGCAGTATTTGTCGAGATAAATCAGGTGTAGAATTAAAATGGGACACCCGGTATGTATATATGTAAAAGGCCAGAAGGTAAGCCCGGGGGATTTTCGATTCCTCGTTCCGGGTCTCGCCTCGAGCTTATTCGCGCTCCGATGTGCCACACACACACACACACACACACACATTGGCAGCCCAGTGGGATCGATTCCCGCTTTTTCTTGTCGCTCTCAGTAAATTAAGTTTGTCTTCTACGGTTGAGGAGAACGGGCGCGTGAAAACGAATCGCTTGCGAATCTCTCTCTGTCTCTCCACGGTCCTTTGTCACCGGACGTTACAGGGTGCTAGGGGGGATGCTGGGGTGAATCTCGATCGCGCGGGGCAATTTTTCCTCGTATATCTCTGTTTTCGAGAGAAATGCGGTTTAGAATCGGCTCGTCGATTCGAAACAGCCGGGAAACTTGTCAGGTCGGAGCAAGCGTCGATGTATAAGCCACCGGAGCGTTCTTTTTTTTTTTTGTTTGTCGGCTCTCCCTCTCGGCCCCGTTGACGGTGAATTTATCAGGGCAAATTTATTATCTTAGCCGCCGCTTGGAGAATCTCGAGAGCGCCGACGGGATCGGACGTATCGGCGAAGGCGGATTATTGGCAAACGAGGATAAAAATTGTCGGCTTTAAGCCACACGGTTAAGGGGTTGCGTGGGTTTCAAAGCAAAAAAAAGCATTTTTTCTCTACTTAAAAAAGATAATATATAAATTGTTTTATTCAAAATGTTAAGCACGTAAAAGAGCGACATTTCAACAATATTTAAAAAAAATGCATTAAAAAATTTGGGGGTCCTGGTTTGCGGAGACCTCTAAAAAAAAGTGTCCTCGTGGTGGTCAGAATAACTCATGATGGCTTTATCTGAAATTTAAAAACTAAACGTTTTCTGTTAGTAGATAAGTGTAGCTCGTGATTGACGGAAGGATTTTTTAAATAAATTGAAATTTGAATTTTTGGCAGAGTTGTATGCAAAATAGTTCAATTTTTGTTACAATTTACACTACGTATTCATACGTAAAATTAGTTGTAATCGAAAAAAAAACCTTCGTTCAATTACTAGTCAATGATATTTTGAAGAATTGTGCGAAATTTTAATAAGGTCGGTGCATTAGTTTTTGAGAAATTGTGTCCACTGACTTCAAAAATAGTGTTTTGAGAAAAATGCGATTAAAGTTTTGAGTAGAAATAGAACGAAGATTTTTTTTTTAACTAACATAGAATCGTCGATTCCAGCTCCTCAAAGCAAAGTTCCTGCTGCAGCTGCGTCCTTTTGTTCCTACCTTGATTTTTTGTCAAATTTAGAAACCCACGTAACCCCTTAAGGGATGACAGCAGCTTCGCGGCCGGAGAAATAGATGGAAGTTTGAAAATATGACTCGCTTGGGAAAATAATAAATCGAAATTATATTCGAAAATGTTTAGTGTACGCGTTGTAAAGGGGACGGAAATGTGTGGAAAAATTTATTGACAATTCGGGGGCGACGTAGTCTGGTAGGATTGAAAGGTAAAGCCACTTGAGGGTCTTCAAATTTTCAGAAAAGAAAAAGCAGTAGATAATGTTAAGTTGGAAGGCCAAATGCATCATGCTGGCATTGCAGATTAAAGGTAATTCGAAAATTTCTATTGCTCAGTGTTAGTTCAATCTTTAAACACCCTTTATTTTATATTGAAAACATGTTTTTTAAACTGGCCGGAAACGCAACTCGGTCGAATGTGCACCGATATACTTCAAATCTTAAACGTATCTTCGCAAATGCATTCTCTTTCGAACTGATTAACTTTTTTTTATAACCAATTAATCATGTGATTTTTTTTTTCAAAAAAGGAAGTTTTCATTTAAATCAGCACTACCTTTTTTAAAAGAGATATTTTCTAACTTCCGTACGCGGTTTCATAGCTTTGTGTACTTATTTACAAGATTTTTTGTTCTAGGTTAAACACTACAGAAGAAATCTCTCCGCCTGCAGACTTACACGAGAGCTACTTTGCGGCCTCGGACTCTGACGCCAACATTGTCAATTGACCGGTAACGAAAAATAAATTTCGTACATTTAAAACTATGTATAATACAATTTTCCAATTCAATTTATTACTGCTTTCATTGTACTCGTTACTATTTTGTGTTTTAATTAATCTTTTTTTTTAAGAGTTGGAATCGCTGCACCTCTCAAATGTTTCTAGTGCGAGGTGATTGCAGCATAAGTGCCTTAAGGGGTAAGGCCACTAGAAATTTCAAAAAATCAATTTTTTTCTTAAAATATGCCTTAAAATCTTAAAAATGGCACACTCAAAGTATTAAGGCGGGAAAAATGTCTAAATACTTATATTTTGAATTTTGGCGCAGCCCCTCTCAGTCTGATGCAATCCGTATCGAAAACTTTAAACGCGTTTTTCTCGAAACTACATTTTTCAAGTCGGCCGGACGCATAACTCGAACAAATCTTGACCAATTGACTTGAAATTTTACCTGCATATTCCCAATTACCTTCTGCATAGAAGTACGTAGGATGTTCTCGATGTATTACATAGTTTTTTTTTTATACACAATTTTCGGACAATGTTTTTTGAGAATTTTGAACTTTTATTTAAGAAACTGGCTGTTTTGCGAAAATCGATATATCAAAAAAAATCGTACGTACTTCTGCAGCAGGGTCTTCAAATTTTCACATGTATAATCAAAAAAAAAATTCATTTCCTGTAAATTAAAAATTCCAGGTGCCATTGGTCCGGCCACGCGCTTATGAAAAAAAAGCTTCGTCGAAGAAAAGCGGTACAGCCGCCATTTTGATTTATATTACTTTGAAAAAAATAGTTTATACAGTTTATGATATGTACAATAAAGAACCGTTTTCAGAATTTTCATTTATTCCACTGTCCCGCTAAAAAAAATTCCCAAAATATACTTATTTTTTCCCCCGCTACAGTGGCCTTACCCCTTAAGTGTTTACCTGCAAAAAAATCAACTTTTTAAATTATCAGCGTGAAAATAACCAAATAAAAAGAAGCAGGTGATTTATGGATTGTTTTCTTCATTCGCACTAATACAAATAAATATATAGTGCAAAAATACATTGGCGGAAGTAAGATCGTAAAAAAATATTCGAAAGATAATATGACAATCTGAAGTGAATCGAATAAAATTTTCCTTACAAGCCAATACAAAAAACGTTACTCGAGGATAAACAGCTCAAAATCTTTGCCTCTCATTATTGTCAGTTATACACAAAAAACCTAGTACTCAAAATATACATTTTTCAGCATGACATCAATCCTACCTTTCGTATAACTCGCCCAATCATGATTTTAAGTTAAAGAATTGTTTTTTGCTGACTTTTTCTTCATAATCAGTTTATCCCCAGGTTTAAAAATAGCAAGCAACAAAAAAGTATTAAATTATCGGTAATACTGATGAATAGTAAATAAATACGTAATATTAACCATTCGACTGCACACTTCCGCCACGAACCTCTGACTGCACATAGGGTCAATCGGACGCCAGATGTTTTACAGGTCGATGTGTTTCGGTAAATATGCAATTTTTTGTAAAGACGTTTTTTGCAGTCAATAATCCTTATTTTATGGCCGGAAAATTATTTTTTAAGGACAACAAAAATTAAGCGCCCAAACATTCGTTCAAAGTGGGAGACGCGTTAAAAAATAGCTACCTAACCAAAAAAGATCATAATTTTTTTTTCAAAATATAAAAAAAAAATCCTTTGGCGTTTTTAGAGAGGAAGATTTTTAGATACGAAAAAAGACGTGTCGACCGCTTTTCCAAAAAGTATATTTATTCGGAGGATTGAATTTGAGCGTTTTCGGGATAGTGAAAAATGAAAAAAATCGACTCCATCGGCAGATTAATTGTTAAAAACGCAGATTACCCGCATTTCGTTTACTTCAATGACATTATTATTCGCATTTACCGCAATCAACCCATAAGTACATTCGGTGCAAGTTGCACCGAATTAGGTACGGGTTGATCCCTCCTGCATAACGGAAAATTGCTTTTAGTTTTATGATCGGCTTTTCTAAATACACAATTTACTATAGTAGGGCAAAATAAAGAAATATCTATGACCATTTTCTATCGTAACTCACATGTAGTGATAAAACACCAAATTTCACAACAACAAAAAATGTTTCCATTTTCAGTGCACTACTGCATACGCGGGGTCGACGTGACCCCAGGTCCTTTTGCGACAGCTGCCTCCAGTATACGGGCAGGATGTAGATGGGGGTCCAGTGCCCACCTATAGAGTAGGAGTGATTACCCCGAATAGATTACCCCGTTTTGCGAAACAGTCAGTTTAAAAAAAAAGAGTCCGAACAACCCAGTGTACAGTCGAAGGGTTAAAGTACCTTGGCACAAAAATGGCAAAAATTAAAAAAAAAACATTACAGTACGTATAAAACGGTTTTCCAACTTCTTTCATTCGACCATTACTGATTGTTCCATCGAAATGTTTACCGACTCCCGATGACAGGGCACACGACAGAGCTTTCGAGTGTTAAATTCGGCTCTCCCCGCTGGCATCAAAGCGACTAGTAGATATTCTTTTGAGAGGGTGACCACGCCAGTCGAAACAGGGACGACCTCTTTCGCGCTCCGTTCGCTTTCTCGTTTCGTTTGTTCACATATGTGCATTGCGTGTTTGTCGTGCCGTCGGGCGACGAAGCTCCGGGATTGGCGTTGCTTATTTAGGACGTTCCACAGCGTGCCTCGGTGATGAGACTCGATGGACCAAACACTGCGACGCGACGAGGAGCTTCCGAACGCTACGGCGGCGGATACGCCGACGTGATTGAGCCCCTCTCGAAACACACTAATGGGGAACGTACACAGATTGGGAGAACACTTAGCGTCGTTAACGCGATCTCTTCTCTCCGGTACGCTGATACACACACACACACACACACACACACACACACACACACACACACACACACACACACACACACACACACACACACACACACACACACACACACACACACACATCTATATACATACATGAGTACATACATAGATACATACATACATATATGTAAATAAATGAGGGGCAAATTGCGGCTACTTTATTTACGCCTCTCCGGAGCACTATTCCGCGACTTGCCCCAGGCCCAAGGTTTCCCTCTGTGCACACAGAGTAACGCCCGGCGCTAACTGACATCGCAAACACCAAGTGTGTGCTTTACGAAGACGACGTTTGAGTCTCTCTCTTCTCTCTCTCTCTCTCTCTCTCTCTCTCTCTCTCTCTCTCTCTCTCTCTCTCTCTCTCTCTCTCTCTCTCTCTCTCTCTCTCTCTCCTCCTCTCTCTTCTTGACTCCGTGTGTTTGCTTAATGGCGAGGGTTATTATGTACGATGGACGCTACTGTAGACCCACCGAAACACTCGCAAATGCTAGACACTCCGGGCTGTCAAAGAGCCCGCTAAAAATTGATATTACTAAGATTGTTTGTGGGATGGGAATTGAATATTTTTGGTCTATCTGTCGCCTTTGGATCGGTCGAAAAAAATTACCAATAGGTGCATGGGAATGCATAATTAGGTACTAGAGAAGAAATCGGTATATGGGTGACGGGAAATTCTAGAGGTTTATACCGGAGGTCATTTGCAATGAATTAACCCCTGTCGATTAGGGGTCGATAATAAGTGGGTTCGGAATTATGGGGGTTTTAAGATTTTTTTTAGAACTGTTCACTTATTACTAAAGACAAATTATTGTAAAAAAAATTTACTCCACTTTGGGCACACAATTGATGCTTTTCAGAAAGATGATAAATGAATAATTGGTAAAAAAAATGCCTACAATTCCCATAAGCTTAGAAATAAAAGATCCCAATTGGGAAGTATGGTAATTTTTTTAATACATTAGTCAAAAAACGACGAGATTTACTCGAAAAAAAGTATTATATGGCGATGGCCATACAAATCACGAAAATAAGTGCCTTATTTGATGAACTTTCTAAAAAGGTGCATATGCTATCAACCTTTGCACGGGTTGGTAAAAAATGCAATCAACTGGGCAAGTAGCAGATTTCTTAGAAACTAGGTTTCGAGCCAGTTTTGCCATATTTACAAAAAACATAATAATTCTTGCCACTTGACCCTTCATAACTCAACAACGTAAAATTTTAAAAATAGTTGACTTTATGGTAGGTTTAAAAATAATATTAAAAAACACGTGTTATTCAGTTGTAAATGTAATCATAGGGCTAGTCACAAAGCCATGAAGGGAGTGTGACAGACATTGTGATACATTGTATCGCAATGTTCCTTGATGATATATGGAATGCTTTGCTTGTTGTAGCGCAAAGCGACGCCACGTTTTTCCCACATGGTTTGCGTTTTGATATTTTTTCGATTTTTACAAACTTTACGCACACTCGAATCTTGCAATCTCGCGATACGTAAACTTGGAATGAATTTTGATCCAACTGACGCCATCTAGGTTACATGAATTGCACTAAAAAACCATAAAACGGTGTGCAGCCGTCGTGTGACATTGATTTTCAATATGAAATTTTATGAGGACTTAGATGGCTTGTTGCAGAACTGTTACACGGTGATATAAAGGGTAAAAAAATGCATTTCTGAAATTTTGTGAATATTGGGCCCCCATTTTTTGTTAAGTTATTATTTATTTATCAGCTTTCACAAACGTATCAATTGAGTGCCCAGAGTGGAGTATTTTTTTTCCCAATTACTTGTTTTTGGTAACAAGAAAAAATTCTAAAAGAAAATTCAGACAATCACAACTCGGACATCACCAATTTTCGAACCCTAGTTGACAGGAGTTAATTTGTTGCACATGACCTCTAGTAGAGGATGTGTCAAAATGACTTGACATTTTTATTTATTAACTGGTTACACCTAGTTGGCGGCCGGAAAACATACGTATTTTCGTCATTTTTGTTACATGGGTGCAGGCTTTTATCTTTTTTTTCATAGTAAAGGGTATCATTTCCAGTGTCTTTGACAATTTTTTTATTGGGAAATATTTATAAACGACGAAGATACAGTAAATTTCACAGACCGCTGTACTAGAAAGGTCCTTCGCGGTGACCATTCCTGCTCGGGAACAAATCGTCTGAAATAAATAAACCAAATGAATTTAGTTTTTGTACCGTATTATCTAGTCTTTAATCGAACGATTCAAGAAAATAATAATTAGTGAAAAATAGTCGCCGATCGAAAATGATCGTCGAAATTTCGGTGACAAAAAAACCCTCTATTTTCCTTGATATAAAAAGAAAGTATGAATTGAAAAAAAAATCCTTCGATTCAGGACTGCCTTTAGATATACAAAAAATGTCTGTGAAATTTGAAGCTGATCGGTTTAGTTGGTTTTGAGACATTTTGATCACCGATTCTGAAAAAGTAATTCCGAGAATCACGCGTTTAAAGTTTTACGTCAGGTATATACGTAGATAAAATGTAATTTATTACCTCTAAATGGAATCACCGATGCCCGGACCATACAGAAAATCTTCTACAGAGTTAGTGGTCTCGAAAATTCCAATTTGGTGCTGCCAATAAGGTGGACCCCTTAATAAAACGTATTATTCACCTGAAAAGTACGAATATTTTTATTTCAATATAAGGCATAAACACGGAGGTTATGCGTGGAACACAATATCCGATAAATGGCCGCCTCGTCCCTGTTTGCAAACGTTCACTCTTTTGACGAAATTTTCAATAACATTCTAGCATAACTGCGGACTAATTTCATTTATCGTGCGTCCAATTGCTTCCTGAATCTCCGGAATGGTCTGTGGATCATTGGCATACACTTTTTCTTTCAGAAAAGCCCAAAGAAAGAAGTCCAATGGCGTCAAATCGCACGATCTTGGTGGCCAATTGACATCGCTGCGGAGCGAGATAACACGACCATGAAACTTCGTCTGCAATAATTGCATTGTTTCGCCCGCAGTGTGGCAGGCTGCGCCATCTTGTTAAAAAAATATGTCTTCCAAGTCCATACCGTTTATGCCATTTGTCGGATATTGTGTTCCACACATAACCTCCATGTTAGTACCTTGTATTAAAATTAAAATATTCGTATTTTTCAAATAAATAATACGTTGTATTAATAAATTAAAATGTCAGTGCATTTTAAGACACCCTTTATAATCCCTTTTATGGAATAGGTAGAATTTCCAGTCACCCTGTATACACACATACATACATACATGTATATATATATATATATATATATATATAATTTATGGATATATATATCCATAAGATCGTTGGGGATGGCTATTAAAAATCTATCGTAAAACATTCGAGTCCTATTTATCGTCGTTTTTACAATGGCTGTTCGACGCTAATGACAACGCATCTTTGCTCGTTCTCTTCGTCATTTTTAATGCACGCACACACACACACACACACACACATATATATATATATATATATATACTCATCTATGGCGCACCCCATATATTTTAGACGATCCAATTTCTATTCATCGGGATGCAGACAGGCGGCGAGGAGCACTAATAATATAATACAGCGAACGAAACGATTATTGCCGGCATAAAGTCGGTCGTGCACGCAGAAAGAGAGAAAGCAAGGGAGAGAGAAAGAGAGGGTGAAAGCGAGTGAGAAAGAGAGCGCAGGGTACATAGAGACTCGCCCATATAACGAATGAATCAACTTTTATTTTCGCCGCGGCAAACTCACTCGTCGCTGAGTATCCGGTGTCGGATGATAAAAACGCCCCTCGTGTGTACTTCACAGGCTGCGGGCGTGTAACATTAACTCAAGATATATGTGTATTGTAGCGTATAACGACGAAAAATAAATCTGATATGGAAAAAAAAAGAGCAGGGTACCTCGAGTTACGGTTCCCAGACGTTTCCTAATCCATGTATGATATTTTATTAACATTACGCAGGCACGATAAATTGCAAAAACGGGACTCGTTAATGTAACACGTGAATCACGATAAATTTATAGGGCTGCGTTTACGAGCTGTTCGGTCTTGATCCCGTTATTTGCCCCAACGATTGAATATTTTTTGCCGACCGGGGAAAGATTTATTTCAATGGAATAAATGTATTTTTTGTCGAGGCAACATTCGATGACGAGGCTGCTCACGAATTCACATGATATGGTAGAAATGTCCTGTGGATTTATAAGTGGCCTTCAAATATTTCTTAATAAAATAATAATAATAATGATGAGACGTATGAATTATAGGATACTTATGTCAATAACAAACTAATGTCAGTATATGAATGATAAAATGGTAGTATTACTTATTAAACGAATATACTGCAATCATTCAAGTATTCGTTAGAGAATACTTAATGAAAAAAAATACTTGAATGAATGTGGAAACTATGAATTTAAGTATTAAGGCGGAACAACACTGTGACGGGTGAAAAAAATCGTTTTTTTTTTATTTTCTCGAAGCACAGATATTCAAGACTATGTGAAAAAAATTCCAGTTGATGAATTGAAAACTGATCAAGTTACAGACGTTTTAGTTAGAGCAGGTAGTGAAACGATTCACGTATACTAAAACTTCCAATGGCGTTTTTCTCGAAACGACTTCTCGACCTGGCCGGAATCGTAACTGTAGCTATAATTGGCCGATTTTAAATTCTTTAAACTACCAAAATTTCCGTTATTGCAGTAGTTATCGTACGTAGCCGATTTTTTTTTATTTCATATTTTTCAAGCCCCCGAATATAAGTAAAAATTTCGCTAAAATTACACGTTTTTATTCGAGCGCCCGCCGTTATGTACATATATTTTTTTCGAAAAAACGTTTCCGTGCAACGACAAACTACATTTAAAAGATTATAAAACTGTTTTACCTTTTTATCAACTATTGCCAACTAGTTGGTCTGAAAAACCATTGAACCAGCAATTTTTTTTAATTCATATTTTTCAAGCCTCTGAATTTAAACATTTGGCCAAAATTACACTTCTCTATTCGAGCGCGCGCCATTATGTACACATTTTTTTAAACGTCTACGTGCAATGAAAAACTACATTTAATAGATTATAAGACGTTTTTATTTTCCAGGCCGACCATAGCTAAAGTTTTTAAAAAATTTCGGACCGACCGTTGAAAAAAAAAGTCTGCGTCATTAGTCATATTATCAATCCGGCCATTGGACCACATTTTTTATAAGGAGGCTCTATTATACCTCGATAGGGTTATCCATTTTTTTTTATTAAGTCACAAAACTATACGAAATAAGTTCAACGTATTTCGTAAGCTTATTAACATCCATTTTTTCCAAATCCAAAATAAATAATCTAGTAGACAAAAAAAATCGGAAATATAACCTTTTTCAACCCGTCACAGTGGTGTTTTCAACCAGTCAGTTCATTAAAGTATATCGATAATAATCACAAGAAATTATTATTAAAATACCTTATCGACCTTTGTCATTGCGTTTTATTTTAAACATTTAACTGAAGGGTCTCGGATCAGGCATTATGCTAGCATTAATCTCATCAGCTGATTGAGGGGCTATACCAGTGTGAACGCTGAAAATTTGGGTGCTTTTCGGGATTTTTTTGGAAGACAAGTACTCAATTAAATGTTTCGGAAAATTAAGAACATATTTGGCTATATTTGACCTATATTACATATTTTTTTCATAGAACAATATTGAGATCTAAGTGACTTATGCGCGGCCTTCGGAAGCGCCAAAAAAGTTCCTCCACTGCCGACATGATTCCGGCCGATTGAGTAGCTAAAACCGAAAAAGGAAAAAATGTCGTTAAACTGGAAGGTATTTCCTGTACAATGACGTAGGATTTTCGAAAAATATCAAAATCTAACAAAATGGCATAGTTATGAAAAAAGTCTATTTTCTTTCTTATAAAATGATCGTATTTTTCAATGCCAAATCGTCAATTTTCATCCAAACAAAAATATCCTACGTCATTGTAGAGTAAATATATTCAAAAGTACTCGGTTCAAATTCCAAGTCAATCGGATAATTGCTCTTTGAGTGACAATGTCAGCAAATTTGAAAAATCTCATTTCGAGAAAAACGCGTTTGAAGATTTAACTATCAATTTTTCCAAGATAAAATTATATTTACCATAAACACTGCTAATCAGCTATACCTGGCCCAGACTGTCGAAAAAGGCAAGAAAAAAAATCGATTTTTTGAAAATCCATCAAAATCCATCAAGGCCATCAAAAGCAAATCACCAATTATTTTTTAAAAAGTGCATACTTCGTTCTCCCAGACTTCTCAGGGCGAAACCAGCTTGTCCTTTCGAGGTTCGCAACAAACGGAGTATTCCTATGGAGCACAAAGTGCGTCGAAACAGCAAAAATCTTTGATTCCAGTGTTCCGGTCCATTACGGAGCCTTTCAGCCGAAAAAAATTACGTCGTTAATCATGCGCGAGAACGCCTTGGCACGTCCTCTCGGGCGTATGCACAAGCGTATAGGATGGAAAAGGAGAGATTACACGTAATGGCACACGTTGCGGGATAAAAGGAGAGTTGTAAATCTGTGCTCGCTGTCAAGAGGGGGCCGAAAGGTGCGACGTATCTTATCGTAAACGTCTCATAACGGCGTGGCGGGCAGTAACGACGCGTGACACACGACGAGCATAAAGCCCGTGAAAGAAGGACGCACGGGAGGGGCGGAGGGGGCGGCTCGTAAACCTTTGTCGCAGGGAGAGACTCTACCTTCTCTCTCGCTCGCAACTTTTATCTTTCCTTCTTTGGTAACCGCCCTTCGGAAGATTCACGTTGTGGATGCCAGCGTACGAAAGGACCGCGGGGAGAGCGAGGGAGAAAGGAAACGATGAGATGTGCGGCGCGATGTGTCTGGCCAAGGGCCCCGAAGGCACAGCCAAGGGTGAAAGGGTGTCGTCGACTCGTCGAGAGCTCTGTTGACTCTCATTTATGACGTCACAGAGGCCGCCCTGTATCCTCAACCGACTACCTTCCCCTCCCTCCCTTCCTCCTGCTCGCCCTTGCTCGCCGCGACGGTCCCTCACACCCTTTTGGATATACCATATATCCACATGCAGGTCTCCACTCGCTGTCACAATCGCGCCGCTGCCATAAAGTAAACATCCGACATCAAAGCACCGCTGTGTACGCGGCAGGAGCCGCCCGAGTTATATAGCCGTAGTACGATTCATCGCAGCAGCAGCAGCAGCCTTCACCAAGCTGCTGGACCACATACGATAAACCCAACGTTCGATATATTCCCTTCACCATTGTGCGCTCTCCTCGACGCCGCTTATATTTTATGCACAAGCTCATCTCACAGCCCGACGGTGAGTTTAGCACATTTCCGTTCCCGTACAACCGGAGTAAACGGCATACGTGTAGGTGTGCCTATGCGTACGTCACCGATTCGCAAAACTCACAATCTGCATCTCGTGGAGATACAGGGCTGCGGGGAACGCGAGCAGGGGAATTCAACGCGCGGGCATTTGTGCAATATCTTCTCCGGTAAACGTCATTAGAGAAAATAAGCTGATAAGTGGAGACTTGGATTCAATTTCCGCGGGGATATGTCATCGTATCTAGTTCAATGCGATTCTTGATGATGCGAATGAGGACGCTTGATGATGATTCTTGATGATGCTCTTGCAGGACGTGATTAAGTATTTTATGTTTAACCTGATTCCTAATGGAATTGGTAGCCTGGTGAAGCCATCCTAATCCAACCTGATTCCTAATGGAATTGGTAGCCTGGTGAAACCATCCTAATCCAACCTGTTTCCTAATGGTATTGGTAGCCTGGTGAAACCTTCCTAATCCAACCTGATTCCTAGTGGAATTGGTAGTCTGGTGAAACCTTCCTAATCCAACCTGATTCGCAATTGAAGGCATTTTTTATTCAGTTTGATTCTTAATGAAATACACCCAAACAAATCCAAATAATTGGTCCTTTGGGTTGGATGTAGTGTAACAACGGCTGTATTCCCAATTAGAGACCCCGGTGCTCCAACTTTATTCTTGATGGCGCAGAGAGTTTCTAATTCAATACGATGACGCAAAGAATGGCATCTCGTGGAGACAGGGTTGCGGAGGACGCGAGCAGGGAAATTTAGCATACGGGAATTTGTACAATATCTCCTCCGGTAAACCTCATTGAGTAAAAAAGCTGATAAGTGGAGGCTTGGATTCAATTTCTGCGGGGACATGTCTATCTAGTTCAATGTGATTCTTGATGACGGGAAGGAAGCTCGGCAGGACGTGATTAAGTATCTCATGTTTAACCTGATTCCTAATGGAATTTGTAGTCTGGTGAAGCCTTCCTGACACAACCTGATTCTCAACGAAAGGAATTTTTATTCAGGGTGATTCCTGATTGACTACAAACAAACTCAAACAGTTGGTACTTTGGGGTGATTGCAGTGTAATAACGGTTGTCTTTCCAATTGGAGAATCTTACATGACGGTTTGCCAACCTGATTCCTCATAATGCACAGAATTTCTAATTCAATATGGAAGCGAAGAATGGTTAGTTCAATATGACAAAACAAGGAATATCCAATTCAACCTGATACAACAGAGCATTTCTGGTTCAACCTGCTGAAACGAGGGATGTCTCAACCCGATTCCCACTTTCCACTGCCAGGATTTTTCTGTTTAGCTCGCTTCCTAATGAAATACATTCAAACAAACCAACACAGTTGGTCCATTGGATTGATAGTCGTGTAATAACGGATGTTTTCCCAATGGAGTCTCTTACTAGTCGGCCGTTCAACCTCAATCTTGATTAAGCAGAAGATTTCTAATTCGATATGATGAAGCGCAGAATGGCTAGTTAAAGATGATGATACCCTGCATAAAACAAGGGATGTCCAACTCAATCCAATTTCAACTTCAACAAACCCAAACGCCTGATTCCCCGTATCAGTTGTGGTGCGAAAAAACGGTTAGATACCCAGTTAGTTACCACGATCGAACAAGACCACAGGCTCGCTGAAAAAGGCGTCAGTGTGGCTGACAATATGGCCGAGCATGAGCAGTCACGATGTTGGCAACCGGTCTCCCTGTTTCCAGTTTCCAACGCTAACCGGTGGATCGTTAAGCAGGATTTTTCCCGATAAATTGTTCTCTCCCACTTCTGGAACGTTGCCGTAGTCCGAAGGGCAGCTCGACTCGTTTCCGCGGGCAGGATCCCTCGGTGGCTTACACGTGATGAACTGCCGACGAGGGTACGAGGCGATACGCCACGGTGGCGCCTCGAATTGGACAGCCCCCCCGTTGTAAACGCAGACATCCTGCGTGTGGAGAGAAGTGAAAAGATGGCTACGTGGAGGAAGAACGAAGATGTATAACAGGGCAGGATAATAGCTGGGGGGTTTGTCCCTGATACTTAAGGCATCCGAAAGTATCTATTTATTAAAGAGGGCGCGTTTTAGCTCAGGGGGGAAGAAGAGGGATGACGCTACAAAGAAGACCAAGCCGGCGGCTTTCCAGTCATCTCAACGACGTGAGATGAGGCTACCAGCTTGAGACACTTGAAAGCGAATGGCTTCGGCAGACAGACAGAGGCTGGACGATCATCTTGGCGGCTCCAATTAGACACGCAGCGCCTGGATCCTTCCCCCCTCGAATTGTTTGTACGGCGGCACACTTTGGTCTCCTGTGTTGGCACTCGGTTAACGTCTTTCCTGTTCCTTCGTATCCACCAAATTGCTACACGAAAGACATTCGCCCCGCTTCAAACACGGCACTATTCCAACTTGTCCGAGGCGGATGCGCCGGACTATGACGGACGTGGCCTCAGGCTTGATCCTCGTCTTTCCCAGCATCCCATCTTCAGTCATTTCCACAAAGCCCACGCGGAACCTTCAATACGAACTAAATACCATTATTTTGCAGCCTGGAAGACCGCCCAACAGCATCAATCTCGAAAACCACTTTCTCGCGATCGAGGCAGACCTGGGCGTAGATCACCGCGGCACACCTCGAAGCCAGCCAAACCAGCGAGGCTAAAAATACACCGGCCTGTAGATCGGATCTGTATAAACACAGACCTCGCTAATCGTTCCCTTTCTCGGGACGGAATTAGCAGCGTCACGGCGTATCTTCACGACTCGTGAGACACAGTTGGCTTTTCCTCAACGTGATTACGATCGCTCCTTTCCAGCTGTTCGGCCTCATCGGAAAGTCATTGCGGAAAGTTGATTTCCTCGGCTGAGCTTCGCGATCCCTCGAAGCCTCCTCGGCAATATCGACAGCTCGGAAAGAATCAACTTCAAGTGACATTTCCTTGCGACATCGAAGGGTCGAGAGGCAGGCAAGCTTTCCTATCGGAGACGTTTGCTCTTGCACTCCGGACAGCGACTCGTCACCGCCGTGCATGCAAATAGAAACGATACAGTCAGTCTTGGGCCGACGTAACGCTCGTAAAGTATCCCGCAGCTCGTAAATCCACCAACTTCATGGATAGAAGAGGAAGACGCGCGTTCAACGAGCGACCACGCCATGCGAACTCGCGACTTGGATTATATCGTGCAGCTGTGGACTTCGTTTTATCCCCCCCCCCCCCCCCCCCCCCCGTCGTATATACACACGTATCTATTTACAAAAGACGCGCGATGAAAGTAATAAAACTTGCTCTCTCCCAGCTTCGCGTCTGATGTCTGTGTGTTTGAATATTGTTGCATTATTAAAACATCAAGTTTATATACAACGTGTATCGTAATTTCTTACCTCCCCGCCCCCCTTCGGTACTTTATCTTCCGCTTTCTTCTTTCAAACGTTCGTGACTGTATGTTCAACAGACACGAATGTCGCCGGCCGATAAAGGCAGACAGCGAGAGAAGCGTATCGTGTCAAGCTGCTCGGAAAGAGATTACACGACGAGACGAGACCGCAGTCCTACTCGTTATTTATTTTACCTCTTTTTGTTCCCCCGTCTCCAAAGTTGTGCAATACCAGAAACTTCTTCACGATCGATGGAGAGCCCCAAAATGTCGAAATCGCACGAGGTTCGTGAAAATTGTGCGAACGGACGAATCAATCATTCGAGACGATGAGTTTCGAATCAATATCCCGTCGCATAATAAATTCGACGTCTCGGGGGGTAAAAAAGTTCTCAGACCCGAAAAGAGGTGTGTCGAGTGAAAACGCATCAGCGATCGGTATCTCCGCGATACGCGTCGAATACCTCAAAATTCAATCTCGACAAATTCATCGAGATGGAATTAACGATACGATAAATTGTATCTGAAATTAAGTAATGATAAAAAAACAAAGGTCTGAGATATTGTGTATCGGAGAAAAATGACATTGCCGAAAAGGAAAGAGCGAGGTATCAGGGGCAGAGCCTGACAGATCGATCTCAATCCAATACATCAGCGTTGGATGACGAAAAGGTCATGGATACGTGGGAGGTTGTGATGAGGCGCAGATTCGAGCACACGTGTAATCGGACCCTCTGCCAGTCACTCTCTCTCTCTCTCTCTCTCTCTAGTTCTCTCTCTCCCGCCCGGTTCATTGATAACCGGTGATTTATCAATGACAGTCCGCTGGAACGGCGAGTGAACGAGAGGGAAAGAGAGACAGACTGAACGCGACGATGTTCGTACAGTCCACGCAATTCGCTCTCGCGGATGGATTATCGTTCTGATTGCAAAGTATGAAATAATTAGGGACAGGAATGGCGATCATCCATCATCGGGGCAGCGCAATGGCCGCTCGACAGGCAGCAGCAGCAGCAGAACTACGGTGAGCGTTCATTCATCATACTCACTTGCCCATCGCGAGTCCGAGAGAGTGGAGGCCGCCTGTCCGCCTGTTCAGGTTCACTCGCAATCTCGCACCATAGGGGAGAGACTCTCTCTCTCTCTCTCTCTCTGATTCTCTCTACCCGGCATTCTCCACGACGCCTCTGCTCCATTGTTCTCATATCTATTGGACGTGACCGTCCGCTACTGCTAATTACCTTCCATATATCCTATCCACCGTCATTCTCTACCTCTCTCTCTCTCTCTCTCTCACTCCGTTTTACCGTAGGAACGATTATGCTGTCAGGCTATCGGACTTATTAATGACATTAACGTGTCGCTTAATCGGAGCTGACGATCTCTCCGAGCCATTAGCATCAGCTGATTTGCCTGAGCAAATAGACTGCGAGGCTGTACAGCTGCAGGGGTATCTCATTAGATCTCCGGGCATATGTCATTACGGGAACAGATCGCAGATCGATGATCCTGACGACATTCTTACGGCTTCGCCACATTGCCGCTGAAAGACAATTTCACATGATCGAAACAACGTGACGACAGTGCTCGTTGTGATGGTCGTTTTTAAATATTGCTTTGGGTGATTGCACTTTTCTTTTAAAGGTTATGGCGTGTCGTAAAAATATTCGATTTCTGCTTTCAGCATGCTCATCAGCAGAAATCAAAAACTCGTACGAGTTGGCCTGGCGAAACCTGATCGCACCAATTATCTTGCAAACATCAGCGTCGTTCATTCCGTTCCGGTTTTATCTCCAGCTAAATTTGCTGCTCGTATAAATTGTGCGCGAAACTGTCGTGAAACGAGGTCGTTTGCATATCTTACAGGAGCCCCGACCACGAACCGATGATTGACGTTACGCCGTTTGCTCGCATCAATGACGCGTTTGCGTCACGACACAATTAGCGAGCAATCGCGAATAATGCCGCTTAATAACTGCGCAAAAAAGCCCCGAGCACCAATTTGCCTGTTTCTCTCTCTTTCTCTCTCTCTCTCTCTCTCTCTCTCTCTCTCTCTCTCTCTCTCTCTCTCTCTCTCTCTGCTGTTATTGAAACTTCGGTAAATTCATAATTAGAGTGAACTTGAAGGAGCTTCGAAAAAAATTAAACTCAGCCAAAGTGGTTTCAAATGCTTGGTAAGTGGATGCAATTAGGACTGGCGAGGATTACCGCTTCGGACGCAAAACTTACACGGTAATTTCGTTTTTTTTTTTCGAATGATGCGCAGCCGCCATAGCGTCGATTGAAATTGTATTCACACCCCCAGAATGCCCAATGAGCAGGTGAAAATTAAGAAGGCTAGTTGTTACGAGGAAACTTAAGTTTTTATTTCATTTTTTATCAGGCTTAAGGGTATGCGAGGATTTTACTGAGATACTATTATGGCAATGAAAATTGAATGCATCATTGCTTCATTTGTTTCAAGCCTGTATGACAAATTCGGGATCCACTCACCTGTTGAAGAATCCCAACAAAGTTAAATGATAACAAATACAGATCGAGCGATCGTTACAAAAGGAAACACGTTTGACTGGAAGTTTTCTGGCTTGATCTAGGGGGAAGTCCCCCAGTGGCGGACACCTAAGCTTTTCGGACAATAAAAAAAAACTGATTCGAGAAATGTAATTTTTTTCGAAATAATTACATCAACAAAGTTTAGAACCAAAGTAAATTAACAAAAATGCAACCTCTGCATAAGCGAAATTAAAAACTTTATTCAAATTTTGGTACAAAAAATTGCCCTCACTGCAAGTGGCACTTAGTACCGGACTGACTTAACTTCGAGTCCCCAGCGCCGGACATCTTCAGAACATTGTGCGTCAATCGCATATGTAAGTTTTCGAACACTTAGTGATGTCTGCAAATTATTCATAAACCTATCCACGGCAGTTGGCGCACTGTATCCAGGCTTTTTCGTGGTCCTCCAGGTATCCTACGCAAGTAGTTTTTATCTTCGATATTTTAGTTCACGGTTGCATTTTCTTCGCTTTAGCTCCACCTTTTCCTTTGACCTTTACGCCTTTGCTTTTTTCCATTTTCTTCTATCTCTGTTTTAAACTTCTTTCCAATTCCTTTCTGTTTGTCCTTAACGTTCTTTGTATTCGCTTTTTTTCGACAACAATTTTGCACGGTGATGAAGTCAGAATTTCACTTCTTTCGGTTTTTCTCTTCCTAGCAACTGATCGTTTTTTTTGCAGCATCTGGCAATGGCGACAAATTAGGGAGAATCTGCACAACACCTGGAGCAAAGCTAGTCCACGGTTTAATAACGATGTTTTGTCATGTAGAGTGCTTTTCCGAACGTCGTAGCGCAGCGAAGCTTCTCTCAAACTCAGTTAGCAAATTTTTTCGTCCATTGTCCTTCCTTTTTCTTCTCTTCCATTTTGATTTCGCCGCGTTCTTCTATCCTGTAAAACAACGTACAACAGTCATAATCAAAAGTATAAATGCTTACGAGAAAAAAAAACAGCATGTTTACTGTCCGGCGTTAAGGAACCACTTTGTGTCCGGTACCAGGGGACAGAGAATCCCAAAAATAACGTGTTTTATACCAAAACCCCTTGGGAATCCAAGAAAAACTTTAACAAACTTCGAATATTTATGGAACACGATGTATAATAACCATTGGCATAAACACTTAAACACAGGAACTTAGCAGTAACACTCCCCTCGATCTTGCCCGACGCAGTGTACTCCCGTCAATCACAGCAATCAATCGCTCCCACTTTGGCATCGCGCATCAGTGGCAAACCGCGTCCCGCGATTGTGCATCGTTACGCTCCCCTGCATCCCCCCCCCTTTCATCGGTTTTTTATGCGAACGCGCTGCGACATTGTCGTGATAGCACGAGTGTCCGACACTAGGTACCATCCGGCGTTACGATTGCCCTACATACTATTCCACTTACTACTTATTTTGCTTTGCACCAAGAACATACACGACAATTTCAACTTTTGGCTACTCTTGCCTGGTATTGCATCCCCCATGTATCTTCAAAGTGGTCGAAAGGAGCCAAGTTATGAAACGAAACGTGTTCAAGTTCCTCGAAGATTTGTTGAACCGAAGAACTCGCGTCACAGCTGCATGAAAGTCAATTAAATCGTACGGACACGAGAAGTTTTTCAGTTGGAAATGAAGGATTGCAATGCATCCGCTGACACACATAATTGATCAATGTACATGAGAGAAAAATGTCGATCGCCGTGTACTATGATAATTATAGAGGGGGGAAAAAGATACGTCGGGTGTTTTGCGATACGCGAGAACATCACAACCGTGATCAACATCATAGCTGTTCTCTCTCTCTCTCTCTCTCTCTCTCTCTCTCTCTTTCTCTCCACGTGGTTAAATCATTCAAGGTAAGCTCACGGCGAGCACTGTGCGCGCGAGCCCACTGTAGCGAAGGTAATCCAGTTCGTCCCGTAACGGTTAAAGCGGTCGGCTATAAATGAACTAAGAGTCGCAAAGAAGCAAGGCGAGGCAGGATATAAACACGCTATAGGTGTTTTATAACACCGAGATGAAAGCAACCTTTAGTATCCTCCGACCGCAATAAGGCCCAGTGGGACAATAACCGAGGAAAAACCTTGCCCCGCCATCTTTACAGCACTTAATGTATACGGGCAATAATCTTCGTGTTATTTGTTCGAGCCTAACATTTTCATTTTACGATATCTTCGGAGATGCGCGGCTGCACATCTCGTGCTCGCACGTACAGTAATTATTAAGGTATTCCTTGATGGGCCTAAACTAATCAAGCAATCAAGTATTTTAACAACATCGCGAAAGAGACACCAATAAAACTCTGATGAAACCTAATAGTTCGTATCAAATCTGTGATGACTATGAATAACATACATTACCGCACTTGGAGTCAATTTTTTCAACCACCAGTTCAAGCTCGAGCCATTTGATGGCTCGGCAAATGACCCGGCCATTTTGTTGAGAAGACATTTATCACGTTGTCATGCCTGGAAAAGCGATCATTGGTAACTTTCACTTTGAAGACCGTGTGGAATCGATGGCCAATGTGAGGACGATAGTCACGACGTTTCGTTGGCTCGATGTTTGATTTGTCAGGGAACAGAGATTTCTTCAGAAATATGCGACTGGATTTTGCGCGTGCGCAGAAACTTTCAAGATATTCTATGATGGGACCAAACTAATTAAGCAACCAAGTATTTTAATAACATCGGGAGAGAAACATCAATAAAACTCTAATGAAACCGAACAGTTCTAATCAAATCTGTGATGACGATGAATGACGTACATTACTGCACTTGGAGTGGGGGTTTTTTTTTATCAACAGTCCAAGCACGAGCCATTTCATGGCTTGGCAAACGGACCGGTCATTTTATTGAGAGAAGCCTGAAGAAGCGTTCATTGGTAACTTTCACTTTAAAGACCGTATAGAATTGACGACCAATGTGAGGACGATAGTCACGACCTACGTTTGGTTCGTTCGATGTCTGAATTGCTAGGGGAAAGGGGACTGGCGATGTATCTCGTTGTTCCGCATACTCGATGAAGAGCAACACGAATAAAATATGGGTCGTACCGGTCTCGATTAAATTAACCACGCCGGTAACCCCCTAGGTACCTGAACACACTGGCCGACCCCCCGTTTTTTTTGCTCTTTCTTCTCTTGCACCGCTGGCACACGGAGAGGTTCTGACATTGCCGTTGCCTTAAAATGTGCATGCTGGAGATGAAAGTGGGGTTCCCCGTGTTCTCTCATTCGGGGCCCCCTGCTTTCTCGCCATATTTATTGGCCCCCGTAAACCCTCTATTTTTCCATTGTCACGCGGCTGACAGCTTGTCTAAACACTCTAAATATTCGACTTTCCTACTCGTCGGGTGTACGACTCCGCGTTCTCGAATGTCCTTCAGCAACCTCTCTCTCTCTCTCACTCATTCTTTCTGGTGGTGGCATTTCGTCCCGCCTATTGTCCGGGCTCTGTGCACGTTCGGTTTTGCGAACAATGGAACGAGAAACCGCGTTATAAATTGGCCCTCCCTATTTATCTCGCTCTGACTTGTGGGCAGTGAATCAACACTCGAAGATGGCTCTTTCTCTTCAGTAGGTTTCTCTTTGCTCGTTCTGTTCTGCCAGTTTGTCGGCCATTGCATCACCGCGGCAGTAGACGAGCCTGTCGTAAAGTCCGAAACCGAACTGTCACCTCGATACTCATAACTACCTTCAGCGCACATAGATCTGGGGCTGAAGAACCTTAGCACGGTTGCCAGGAGCATGCTCAACAATCCGATTTGATTGGATGTAACATACAAGGGAGTACGAGATCCCGGTAGTTATCCCGTCAAAGTCAACCCCACCATTCATTTTCCATGTGTGTTGATGATGTATTTCAATGGTGCTGTGACCTTACTTGAAGGATCAATCATTAAATTCCTTTCTTGGAACTTTCCTGGCCGTGCGACGTTTATTGCTTAATCGTTCGCATGGACTTATCATCAGCAGTGCATTCGTGCCCTGCGTACATTTGATTCCTCAGCCTGAAATTACCCGGCAGGGCGGAATACAAGGCTGAGGTGACATCAGTATTGGAAACTGCGGCTTTCTGGTTGAGCGCAGTTGGCGAGAAAATAGCTGAAGCCTTTTCCCCGAGTGTCTGGTGTGTGAAAATAAACGCTTCCAGCATTGTCTGCCATTTTGTTTCATCTGGATACGTCAAATGGAAGCTGACGAGAAACGCTTTCCCTTTGAAAGGAGAGTGAAACGCAATAGCCTTTGGCATTTCGGAGAAAAGTCTCCAGCAAGGTCTTCCAATGCAAAGCAGGTCTCCCTTAAGGCAGTATTGTACTCTGGAAATTTGAAAAATCGATTTTGTTGCTTTCTTTTTAAATGTAGACTCTCAAGAAAATGCCCTTAAAAGAATATTTTGAAATTCCCAATATTTACGCTAACTAACGAGAATGTGGGATCGACTGGTCGGAACCACGAACTTTAGAAGCTTCTAAGGGAGCTAGAATTGGTAGCGGGAAGACAAAGCTTCATAAAATCATCATTTCGAAGTCGAGGAAGGCACACTACGAAATAAGAATGACCAATTAATATAACGTAAGTACGACATATATTATAACACTTAGATAGTTGCGGTTGTGTGAAACTGTACCTACTCAAAATTTTAATAGCGGCTTTCTCGAAAGTCCCTTTTTCAACCTGGTTGACATGAAATCTCGAGTTTTATTCAACCTATCGACTTCAAATTTGGTATGGACCTTCAGTACCTCAGACATTGTACAATTATTATTATTGCGATTCAAAAAAATTTCAAACTTACAAAAAATTACGTTAAGAAATCAACTTTTTTTCAGACAGTCGCCATTAAAGTGTTTGTTTTCTCTTTGGTACCTACCACAATGGCATTCTTATTCATAAAGAAAATTGGTTTTATTTCTGTTTGTGATCAATGGGATCTTTGGAATCATGTCAACTGCCTCAACGCTTTTTCCCACTGCCGTATTTGAAAGCCTATAACGTTTTTATTTTTCATTTTTGTGCACAAATTTTTTTGTAACTTCGTTAAACATTACTGAAAATACTGAAAAATGGATTGTAAATATATTTTCCATTTTTTTCATCAAGCTCGAAAAACGCCCGAAAGTGTGGCCTCTAGACTAGAATACTGCCTTAAGGGGTTAGGCCACTCTAGAAGTTTCGAAAAAACATTTTTTTTCAATCGTCCCCTAGGACCTCAAAAATTATGTCCCAAAAGATTATGGCCGGGGAAGATCTCAAAGTACTCGGTTTTCGAATTTTAGTACAAGGCCACCTGGTCCACAGCGAACGGACTCAAAACTTCAAACGCATTTGTCACAAAACTGCATTTTTCAAGTTGGCCTGAAACATAACAGACAATTTTCAACCGATTCACTTGAAATGTTGAATATATCTTAAAAAATACATTGTCTATGGAAGTACGTAGGATTTTTTTTTATATTGCACAGTTCATTTGTTATTAAAAATTATCTGACGATTTTTTAGGCAAATTTTTAACTTTCTACTTTAGAAGTGCGCCATTTGGCCAAAAATCAATATATAGAAAAAATTCTACGTACTTCTATAGCAGTTATTATATATAATCGAAAAAAAAATCATTGGCTCATTATAATTAAAAAATTACAATGAGCCTGGAAAAACGGGGACGTCATCGCAAAAAGGCTGCACAGCCACCATTTTAAAATGAATCGCTTCAAAAAAATTATTGTATACAGTCACTGATATGTATGATAAACACCCTTTTTTGTAATCTCGATTTATTTTGTAGTTTTTCTGGAAAAAAATCCCAAAAAAGCCTATTTTTCGGCCTCTAGAGTGGCACGATATCACCCTAATGTCCATTTCTCCCATATACTTGAACCACATTTCCGAGATGAAAGCAAGCTAAGCCGCGGTCAAAAGCTATTCCGGAACAGTTCAGAAGAACAAAGAGCATCCCGAGGCCAGGATCCAGTATCGATAGAGGAGTTCTCCCTTCATGAGTTCCCATCAGACCTGCCGTTCGACCTTTCACCACAGACCGCTCATCGTCTCTTTTTCATCAGCCACAATATTCAGCGTAAAATCGGCTGGCTTCCGCTCTACTCCAAGTCACTATGCTTTACACACTCGATAAATTGAATGTTGCTTGGGCACGTCTATGTATACATGTAGCCCCGTCGACGAGCGTCTTCACACCAACCGATCTGGGAAGCGGAATAACAACGGCAGAGACTTTCTCACCCCTGAAACCCGGGGTGCAAAGGTGCCCGGCAACTTCTTCCTCTTTCTCGTTTCGCGATTTATAGTTTTATACCTGTGGTGAAGTTCGTCCAGGCGCAAAGAAAGCTAGCGAGAAAGCAGAAAAGAGAAGGAGAGCGGGACGAGGGAAGACGAGAAGAGAGTATGTAATGGTGGCAAGTTGAGTCCAGAAGTAGTAGAAATAGCGGTGTACCGCGATGGCGGAGGAATAAAGAAAGGGAAGAAGAAGCGGAATAAAGAGGGTTGGAGTCGGCGGGAAAAAGAGAATATATACCTAATAGAGCAAGATTTACTGCGGTACGCCCGTCTCAATTGCGGAACAAATTTATCTTCACCGCGATCACGCGCGCGCACGCCAGCGCGGTCAGCAGCCTCCGTAGTCTTCGCAACCTCAATCTTGGTTCCGCCGGGCGTTCTTCCCTTGAAATATGGGCCTGCCTGCAGAGTCGAAAGTTACACTCTGCTCACTGCAGCACTTTGCGCCCCTACAATCTGCAGTAGGGTGTACCGAACGCCTCTGGTATTCGCCTTCTCACTGTCTCTCTTTCTCTCTCTCTCTCTCTCTCTCTCTCTCTCTCTCTCTCTCTCTCTCTCTCTCTCTCTCTCTCTTTCTCAGTCTATTCCAAAAGCTGCGAATTGGGTCTCGACGTCGCTCGGCGATCACTCCCGACGAAAAAGATTCACTTGGATTTCTCTCTTTCCCGGTTTTGTACTTGATCGTCCCAGCTATCCAGTCTTCGGCTCGCCACGTAGGTGGGACGCTTTCACTGCAGCCTCGTTGCCCCGCGGTTTGGTAATGGCAAAACGGGCCGTAAATCTCGTCAGACCCGGCAATGCAGAGCGCTTCGACCAGGGTGTAGGACGAGGCGAGAGATGCTCTGCGGTAAGGCCTGCAAATTGCTTCGCTCACTGCACAATTAGCATTGGGTAACCGACAACCACCATTCCCTTGAGGTTGGCTGATGTTCCATAGGGATGGCCCAAGAAGATTCGTGGCTCCTGCACTTTTGGGGAACTTCTCTCGTTGCATCGGTAGAACTTGGGCAAAGATCAAGTCGACGAGCAACTGATGTCAATGGTAAGGGAGACTTGCCTAAATCTTGCACATGAATCGTTGATTTGCTGCCACTAATATTTCGGTTTTTAATAATATTTCGGTCACATGAGGCTATGTCATCGTCAGTATTACACAGTTGTATTCTTGAGTGATACGTACTGGAAGATATTTCTGCATTTTGAAGGATGACATACATGTTGATGGCCACCGCGTCTTCGCTTGATGTCGGAGCACTTTGCCTTTGGATGTTGCGCAATAATGCGTACAGGTATGTTTCAAGGATAATCGACGATTATTCTGGCTCGAAGTTTCAGGTGAGTCTACCCTACGTCATGTCTTTTGAACTACTAAGAGATATCCACGGTTACAGGACTAGGGTAAACCGAACAGTGAATGGACGAATCATAACCCTGTAGGATTCAGATGGACTGTAAAAGGGAAATACGATGAAAGTTATTTTTTTAGTTGCTATTGCTAACGAAAGATGATATTCTGATGGTAGTAAAAAAATATTGGAAGTAATTCCAACAAATAATATTGGTAGAATTGATAAATAAGTAGCGAAACGACTAAATCGTCAGAAAATGGACGAAATTACCAGTAAGTGGATACTCGAAAGCCAGTAAATGTACGTATAGTGTAGATGAACGCTGTAAATACTTAACAACGATTTATTATTTATTTTTATTACATGCTAGATTTGGCGATCACTGTGTTACACAAAAATTATCATATTCTTATACATGTGAAAGCGACGGTTTCTTTCGGCGCTCTCGTTGATGATGGAGACGTGCTTATCAACGTCTCAGGTCGAGTGGCGGTCACCCGATGTGTTTATACAAAGACGATGACTGCTTGCGCGAGCAGCACAAACGGACTGGCGAGCTTCATACCAGGGCTCACCAAAGGATCGACGTTTCGACCATCGAGGCGACGATCACTCCTCAAGAGACTTCCAAACTCGGAACGTCGTCTAATCTTCGCTCATACGTACTTTACAAAGAGAACATATTGGCGTATGCGACACTACGCGACTTTATACTATAATATCTCAATAAATATTATATTCGGCTATCCTCACATATAGCGTTTCTTACACATATGAGTATTATATTTGTTATTACGATTTCGTATGAAATGCGCAAGACTTTTTTGCATATTGACGTAACATTCTCAAAAAACTACCAACATTTGTATCGACAGAAAAGTAGAAAAGTTAATTTTGTAAAAATAAAAATTAAAAACAAATGGAATGATTTAACGATAACATTTAATGAAATGTACATAGTTATCTCTAAACGGTAATTAATTTAGCTATTTTTCACAGATGACTTAAATTTTATTCTCTGCTTTGAGAATTATCAGAACCGAGCCTATACGTCCATTCACTGAAAAGAGGTTACAATCCCTCCATTGAATAAACATGTCTAATTCTGACCTGTTATTACGAATTGTTAACAAAAAATTGCGAAAAAATCAAAGATTGATTCTATCTCAAGTAATGAAAGTAATACTTACCCTCGAAGCTGATGAAAACTATTGTTTTCGCCTTTAGAACACCTACAGACGTATTGTAACTAAGTTGCGTGGTGTATAAGTATCACAAACGAAAATGTGTTTAAAAATGTCTTTAACAAGCTGTTATTTAATGTAATCAAAAGTAGAAAAGAATTTTTTTACCAAGTTACATTTATGTGACTATAAATAAAAGTTTGGGGCGCTCAACTTTTTAAATGTTTAATAAATTTGATCAATTCAGTTTCATTAACCGTATTTAATTTGGCACAATAGTAATTAGAGAAATTATTATCACCCGTTTATACAGTATCAGGATTTTCATTTAGGAAACCCAAGGTTGTTTTAGGTTATAGGTGACATCTGTTATAGGTGGCATCTATCATAGATGTTGGATCACCATTTATTGGACCTTACCTTTTAACCCATTTTGCCTATTGGACCCTTTTAACGATTGTGCGATCCGAGAGCACTTAGAGCCAAGTTTAGCTGTATTCAATGTTTCTTAATCTGTTCATTTCTGCTAATCCTTCATTATTGAAAGGTCTCTTTACTGTTAGCTTTTCGCAGTCCATTTTTTTTAAGTTGAATCATGCATAGTCATCTCTTAGATACATGTTTGCGAAATTTCAGAGCTCTAAGTAGTCAGGAAGTGGGTGAAGTATCGATTTTCCGTTTTTTATCTCACAGAAAGTCAAGTTACTTCACACCAAGTCAAGCTAAGGGGTCTTCTCACTTTAGACGCTAAAAAAGACTACTTTCATCAATTTTTTTCATAGGTTTAAATTATAGATATTGATGTAAGGTAAATGTCCCAATTATTGAACAGGTTCCAATTATTGAACACTATCTTGTATTTTTGTTATCCCTCATTCACCTGCATGCATTTACTTATTTATAAAACTTTCATTATATATATGGAACTTTTGGCTATCGAAATGTTACCTTACTTGTGCAAAAAAGCTTTAATTAATAGAGAAAAAAATTATTTAATCAGCAACGGTGACCTGATTTGACGTCTCGTGGTAACTGCTTATCGTTTTTGCTAAGACGCGCCGCTTCATGCGTAAGGGCATAAAAAATTTAAAAACTGTCGCATCTCAAAAAGTAAAGGCGTTTCAGGTTCCTCAGAAAATTTCTTACAAATAACATTTTTTTACAAAAATGTTTAATTAATTATTCGTTAAAAAATACGATGTTCGATCATTGGGACATGGAAAATGCAGTGTGTCCCAATCATTAAACACTCGAATTCTCCAAGATGGCGTCATTAAACCCATCAAAACATCGAGACAGTTAACGTGTGACAGATCGTGTGAATCGGATTTATTCAACCAAAACTGTAAGTTTTTGTTTGAATAAATCCGTTGAATAAATCCGAATGAAAATTTTGTCTGTTAATAACTCTAAGATCGTCAAATATATTTTTTGTTTGTATTTTCGTGCAATAAACATAAAAAGAAAAGTAAAAAGAGAATATAACCTAAATGTAACCTAAAAACACGAATGTAATGTTCAATATTTGTTGCTCTCCGATATTTTAGGGAGCCAAGCTGCGATAAAATCAAACGAAAACAGAACATAAGAACGAGGAAGCTGAAAATAAAAATAAAATAAAGTTCGAGTTGAAAAGCAAAAATAAACCGAATGCGAATGAACCAAAAGCCTGTCAAAAGAGACTAAATATATATTTTTGTATTTTTACATGATTAATAAAGTATTATTTAAGTGTTTGATTTTGTTTTTATTTCTTAATATAAGCCAAAATAATATTTTCAGAACGGAAAAAGAATTTTCGAGAGTGTTCAATAACTGGGACATGCCTGTTCAATATTAGGGACATAGGCACTTCCAGTGTTCAATAATTGGGGAATTTGCATGCTTCACATTGGTATTCTTTTTTTTCATTTGATATCATTTTAAAATAATTTAAAGGGTGATTTTTCAAAAGTAAAAATATCCAAGTATCATTTAAACATGAAAGCGATGGTTTTTTCTTGATTTTATATATTTTTTTCACCAAATTCAATCCCCCAGATCCTTAGCTGTTCAATAATTGGGACATTTACCTTAAAAGTTGTTATACTTCATAAATACGCTTTCGAAATATATACATTTTTTTAAATGTACTTATGTGACCCAAACTTTAAACGCGTTTTGCTCTAAACAACGTTTTTCGACGGCTTGTTGATAAAATCTTCGGAACTACTGAACCGATCCTTATGAAATTTTAACCAAATATTCTTTACAACTATAGCTATAGCGCACATCAAGGATTTTTTTTACTTTTGATATTTACTATTTTTTGTTGTTGCCAAAAACGGTGAAAAACACCGTTTTTTCGAAAAATGTCCGACATTTTGTTATTTTTGCATATATCAAAAATCGTACGATATGCGCTATAGCCATTAACATACTGAATCTAAAACCGTTTGATTTTTTGTTTCGGATGATCCATCTCCGAAATTTCATCAATAGCGCAGACCTACAATTTTTTAGGACATTTTTTTAACTATCATTTTCGTCTAAAAATAGTGACTTAAATAAATATTTATATTTTTAAATGTATTTCGAAAGTGGATTTATTGAGTGTAACAACTTTTATATCAATATCTATAATATAAACCTATCAAAAAAATTATAAAAACAGCCTTTTTTAGCGTTTCTAAGTGAGAAGACTCCTTAAATAAAAGCTTGCAAAACCATTCGTGTGTCGTCAAAATTCGATATTAAAATTCAAAATCTTTTCCTCAACGACACCTTCGATTTTTTCGCCAAATAATAATGACTCGAGTTTGCATCAACAATTCACATTCTTCGCTTATTTTAAATATAAATCCGCTTTCGTCCATTCCCTGGTCCCCGTCCATCAACTGGTCGATAGACCCTACGGGAAAGTTTCGTTTGAGCGAAGTCGCGTCTGGCGAGCCGAGCCAGATTTCTGGACCAACCTGGCGCACGAGTCACATCCAACTATTCCGTCAGCGACATTCGTGTGCTGGCAAAAAGGTGAACGCTGACTGAGAGTGACAAAGAAGAGTAAGAAGTATAACGAGGTCACATGCTCCGCACATCTCCGATCCGCAGAGCCCGTCTACGCGTCATCGATTCAATTAGTTTGCCCCAGAAGTTGATCAAGTCTCCGGCACGTATATTCCGCACACGTACAACGAAAACGCAACAAAAAACAAAAATAAATAAATAACAGAAAGACCAAAACGACAAAACGCAGACAGCGTATAAGAGTCGTGTCGTATCGAAAGGAAAGAGCGAACCCGTCAAACGCGGAGCCTTCGTCGTTTACCAAAAGTCGTGTTCTCGTTAATTGACGGGTAGACGGAGGACTGAGGGAGAGCGAGATCTTGAGTCACGAGGGAGAGACACCGCGCGACTATTGCTCACGTATAAGTCAGCATCCGCGAAGTTTTAGCGCCTACGTGACTGGAAACATTTGTATCGAGTCGGTTGTAAGGATACCCGGGTAATCAGGTTGCTCCGATACGGAACGTTTGTCGTTTACAAGTATATATGTAACCGGCGAAGTATCTACCTTAGGCTGTCGGCACATTGGCGAGCGTGCGCGATCCAACGGACGTTTTGCGCCTGAAAGACCTCATCGTCTATATGGTTTGCTTTATTCCCCGAAGAGAAATGAAGTCTCGAGAGTTGCGCAAATCCCGAGAGTTTGGCATCCCGATCTCTCGCGATCTTCTCCTCCTCGTCGTCCTCCTCGTCTCTGGTGGCTCGGTTGCACTTTATGTTCGAACAAGAAACATTATCTCGCTTATACGGTTGTATATAGCGTGTTATATAGCATTTATTTGATATATATATATATATATATATATATATATATATATATATATATATATATATATATATATATACGTGTGTGTACAGAGACGGCTAACACGATAAACGTATAGTAGTACAAGTTCGTTGCCGGCATTCCAAATCACTCCCGATTCCGTGGCTTCGAATTGCGCCGTTAGCAAAAGGCATTACAGACATACATACACGTATGCAGTGAACAGTATGTAGGTGCAACTCTCGTTCGTTCGTTCGCGAACGCGTGTGGTGAATGATACATTATTTCCCAAGCGCGAGTGTTTCTTTGCGGCGTAATGGGCGATAAATAACATAAATTAATGCCTTATTCCAGACATGCCGGTTATTTATGCCCCGGAATAACTTTATCCTGGAGCGTGATTACCGTCAGGCACGCAGAGGCCCCTACCCGTTTTACTATCTCTCTCTCTCTCTCTGTCTCTCGCTCCCTGTTGCTGTCTCTGTCTAGTGCCCTCTCGCAAATGTTCCTGTGCCTACCACACCTGCAGGTGAATGTATGTAGATGTGTGTGTGTGTGTGTGCACGCCACTGCAGGTAGGCTCATTTTCACTGGGATAGGCTGCAGATGCATGCACGCCCAGCTATGACATCGAATCATGATCATCAAGGGTTCACATGACTTGTTCAACGTAGGAAAACTCCTCGGGGCCAATTCTCCAGAGGTTTCTAGTCAAATCTTGATGGCCCATTTATGCATGCTCGTCTCTTTCCACTCTCGCAATCGTTTTCGTCGTGTGCAACTGAGATCGGAGAGTTATTTGATTCGAGGCGACTCTCGGCTTCCTGATTGAAGGAGAAGTCGCCTGAGGGAGTATCGGACAAGCGGACTCCGAGATGTGAAGTCGGTTGGGTGGCAGAAATAAACTTGTCTCGGTGCAGTGCCAATTGCTCGACAAAGTTCCTTTGGTCAATGCGGTAAGTGCGTGTGTTTGATCGTTAAATCGATGATAAATCTTTTTCATTTGCTACAGATAATGGAGACGGGTGCAAGCGTGTGTGTTTGGCCTGTCTAGCCTAAATGATCGAGTCAAAAGTTGCCAGATTTGGCGTGGATTCTTGGGGAAAAAACCGTCACGTTCGCTTATCCGCGTCTATGCGGATTCTGCAATTGGATGAATGTGGGCATGGTGTGCCAGATATTTCGAGGAATTAAGTGGCGTTGGGAAATAATAACGGTTACGGAATGATTCAATGAGATTCAATGAATTCTGTAGGTGGTGGCGGCGATTAGTCTGCCAGCATAGGACCCACTCGAGATGGATATAGTAAGGGTATACATTTTGGAGCACTCATTTATTAGCCCGGCTAGGCCGTAACGTGAGAACGGCAGCCGGGAATCAAACGGCAGCCAAAGTGAAATCTGTGAAATTCGTCCGAGAAAATAATCATTCCGAATAGCCAATCGTGGAATCATTGCAACAAATTTTCTATTTTTAAATGTATTTGGCAGGTCATGTGTCAGTTTTTGGTCTGCCTGTCAATTAAGGGAGACTGTGTCCTTGGAGTGCCATATTTCAGGTGTTTACATTTTTTTTTTTTTTTAAAGGAAACGAGTAAAGCTTTTTGAGTGCGGTTTTTTCTTGCTTCTATTCATGACATACAGAACGTTAAAAAAAATTTTTTTTGAAAAAAAAACCAAAATGGCGGCTGTTGCAGCTCCGCGAAAACAGGTCCTCAAATCGCGGGAGGTAAACGGCTGACATCACTGCCCCCTCTTTGTTGATCTGAAACACAAATTCAAAGCATATTATCAATCTGTGACCCTTTGGTCATAGAATGACGGATGGGTTTTTCTTTTAGTACAAATTTCGGAAAATGGCGGCAATTTAAAAAAAAATCGATTTTTCGCGTTTTTTTTCGCATAAAAAGATAAATAATAAATGCAAAAAATGTATATATCGAAAAAAAGATCCGTCATTCCGTGAAGTCATATTTTCTGAGTATGCTCTCCCAATTTCAGGTCGATATGTTAATTACAGCGGTCAGAAGAATGTCAGCCATTTTTAAAAATGTGTTTTCGAGAAAAACGCGTTTAAAGTTTTGTAAAGTGTTTACACAAATGTGTTTATAATTACCGCTAATCGGCAATGCCTGGTCCATAGAGGCATCCCTCCTCTTCTTCTAGCTGCTCATGTTGAGCCGCTAACATCTCCCGCTAAATTTCAAGGACAAAGTCTCCGTTAACCCGAGTTAAAACTAGTCCTGTCTCGATATTTTACAGATTGTAAAGCATCGAATCAATTAACTTGATGCACGTGTAAAATTACATTTTAGCATAGTCCGATTTTTTCAACATTGATGCTGGGCTTTTTGAACACCTCTGTTCTAAAACTCTCCTTTGACTAACTATCGTGCCACCTCAAAAAAATAAACAGGAGAAATTCCAAATGTTGTGAAGTTCTATTATTCTGCCAAGATTCATAGCTTTTAATCCGTTAGGCGTCTTCGAGATCCCATGGCGTTCGAACGATCGTTTCCGATCATCTTCTCTCGGCTCTCTCGCATTTTGGCGTCGATTGTTCAACTGCCTCGTCATGATAACAATTTTCGTGCGTTCCGCTGGTACTTTACTCGACTGTGTGGTATACGAAAAACAGGTAATGTGTGGAGATGCACACCAGGGGGTGAAGGAATTTCACGAGTCCTCGATGATTTGTGATCTCGACACTGGTCCAAACGCCGTTTTGCCGTCTCACTGCGTGGCCTCTCGCTCCTTCAGCGATTCCACCGGCTCGTCATTAATTGGGTCTATTGCCCTAACGAACACATGTCCGATATTTCGCTTTGGGCGAAGAGCCGAAAGACGAACGGGCGAACGAGAAATAGCGGAAGAAGAAGAAGAAGAAGAAGAAGAAGAAGAAAAAGGAAGATCGAAACGAGCGTGTTCTTTCATTAATCAACGATTAAGCTGGGCCAAGGCTCTCTCATGAATTATTATGATACCACATCTCATGACATCGCCATCAGTCATGACCCGACGCCACCGCCGTGCGTCGCCACTGCTCTGTGGCCAAAGCGCGCGCATCTCTCTCTCTCACTCACTCACTCACTCACTGACTCTCTCTCTCTCTCTCTCTCTCTCTCTCTCTCTCTCTCTCTCTCTCTCTCTCTCTTACTCTCTGATGTTCCCGACCTCGGGTATCTTAGTAACTATCTTCTGGCCGCCTCCGGCAGACGTGTTTACATTTATCACCGTCATCTTTTCAGCGCACTTGATTTATCTCTCTCGCATTATCAACTGGCACTCTGACATTTTGTTCAAACGGATAAGAGCGATTAATGTATTTTGCTCTCGGTGTATATACGAATACATCTGCACGCACAGATCCCGTGTGTATGTGCATGTAAGAATTTATATTTCTTGCGCCGATGACTGTCACGACGACACGATAGTGATATCGAGAGAGAAACGGTAGTCAACTTTACGACTCGATTGCGAAACAGTCAAATCTCTTTGGTATCCTTCCCCCCCCCCTCTCTCTCTCTCTCTCTCTGGACATCATCACTCAATTTCCATGCGCGGCAGAAGATCCAACACGTTGTATCTCGCTTTTTCTCTTATCGCTTCCCGCGTGACGAGTCATTAACGAGAAATACAAAGTTTATCTTTGCGCACAAATACTCTCGACCAGTGATTTCTGTAAACAATTTATCAACTGTCCAGGATCATCGTACACTTCAAAGTCACGACAATCAGCAAATGCCTGTGATCTTGCTGTTTGATGATGCTAATTCGCATTTTTTATCTTCACGAATTCGGCGGACATCATTCAAGATCTTTCGAGAAATGTCAACATCTTGAAAATCACGGACGCGTCGTCGTATCTCGATACGAATGATACGTTAATCAGATTAATGCACTGATTCGTTGTGTATACCTCCGTCAACGTATATCGGAAATTTTCAGGAAAATCAAGTGTTTTTTTGAACACGATCGATTTGAATGAAGATTTTTGAGCAATCGTCGCGATTAGCATCCATCAGATGTACGAATCTTGCTTCACGTTCGAATTCGACTAGCTGACTCGGTCTGGACTTCTGATTGATGATTAAGCATCAATTCCCTTTCTAGCTCTCCCGAGCGATGTTGCGAGAAACCACGAGTGCTTGTTCGTAGATGAAATACATTTGTCTGCGTAAATTTATTCGAGAAATACACAAAAATAAGGTTAATGATTCGAACGTTAATGGGTTATTACTTTTTCCATGTATTGAGTCAGTATTCACAGCTGTCTCGTTATGAATTGCCATCGTTCCTTTGAAATAACGATTTCTATGGTTCTTCATAGAAACGAATGGCACGGTCTCCCTGACTGCGTTATGAATATTTTATTCATACACACATGTTGCTTTGGAATTTTTCATCGACCCTCTTCGAAACGTGTATCGTCGATGACTCAAGTAGAGCATACCACAATACGAGGTCGCCATGAAACATACGTCGAAGTCCTTTATCTTACATCCATCATGCAATGGTATTCTATTAATCAATGACGCACTCGACACACACGAGGTTATTGATGCTCCAAAAAAGATGGTAATTAATCGAGACGGGAAGTTCTTGGAATACTATCGTCACTTGATCAAACCGATACCCCTTCCCTGGGCTTGTTCGTTGTCAGCTTGGAATTTCTTTTCAATTAGGAACGTAGCAATGTCGGAACTCTCGAAGCTAAAGTGTGTCGTATATTACACGCGTCGAGTATATTATTCAACGAAAAAAATCATCGTTAATTATTCTACGAGGAAACAATTGTCGTTGGTTGGTGGAGAAAATAAAAAGATTTTCGACTTTTATCGTAATCTGCTATTTATACAGTCTAGTACTATTGAAGTATTTTTATATCCATGTTTTTAGCTTCCATCAGCAGTTAATAGTCTTAATTAATCCTTTATGGTAATTAGCTTCATTGATCTGTAGAATTAAGGCGGGACGCCATTGTGGTAAGTGAAAAAAAAATATAGATTATAAAACTTTTTCATTCCTATTTTTCAGACCAACCATAGTCAAGTTATCGAATCAGCCGCTGGACCACATTTTCTATGCGGACGTTCTATCACACTTCAAAAACGGTAATTTTTAATTCTTGTGAATAAACATGTATACGAAATAAGTTCAATTGATGCTTGATAACATACCTTTTTTTCAAATACCAAATAAATAATGTAGTAGAGAAAAAAATCGAAAAAAAACGACCTCTTTTTGGCCCCTCACATTGGTGTCCTTCCTTAAGGGGTAAGGCCACAGCAGAATTTTCAACAAATCGATTTTTTCGCTGAAACGGTGCTTTATCATCATAAGAATGAGTTACTATTCGATTTATAGCAAAAAGATTTTTTTTCATCGACTTTGAACGTATAACGTAAGCCCACCTCAGGCACGGCCACAGAGTACCTAAAACTTTAAACGCGTTTTTCTCGAAACAGCTTTTTTCCAATTGGCGTGACAAATAACTTCAGCAATTTTCACTCGATTTACTTTAAATTCAAAAGTTATGTTCCTAGTTGCATTTCGCAGAGAAGTACGTACGGAATTTCTGATTAATCGAAAACTTTTCATTTTATGAGCAGTTTTAAACGAAATTTTTTACTAAAAATTTATTCAAATACCTACAACTTTTGAATAAACCAATATTTTTTAAATTCCATACGTACTTCTCTAGGTATTCTAATGTACATTGACGAGAATTTTTGTTTTTTGTACTAGGTAAAAAATTGTGGATGCTAAACGTCACGCCACGGAGCGCCTAAAAAAAGATAACAAAAGCAAATACCGATAGTCGGCTGTTTTGTAAATCGAAAAAAAAAACATTTTCTAACAGCTTGATATTCATACGAAATAGATGTGTAATTAATTTAATGAAGCCATCACTTTTTCATGCGAAAAAAAAATTGTTAAATTCGCACATGATTCTATACCCGTTACTGTGGCCTAACCCCTTAAAACAAGTAGTTCAAATGTAGCCAGTCTTAAATTTTACCAAATTTCTATAAATCACGATATTCACCGACTCTCTTATCCTCTCGAAATTTCTTTCGAATATACTCGTCTCGATATAAGCGCTTTCTCCCAGAGGCTTAAAAAGTGTTTGATTTCTCCATTCGAAATTCCAATTCGACGGCTTTCCACTAACTCAATCCGCCTCTGGGCCTAAAAATAATGAACTTTTCATTTTCGAATGGTGTCATTTATGGTATCCATAATCATACGAGTCCCGGGGATCGACTTCGACCAAATTTTTATTCAAATGCGACAAGATCGTAAAAACTACAGGTTGATTTTGCTTTACCACCTTACGCATACGTAGTCGTAATTGAATATACGGTTACGAAACTCGTGTATTTCTTCCTTCACGAATTTATATACGACCGAGGGTATATACGAACGCGCTTGTCGGACATTGTACGTATACGTATACAAATATGTTGTATCCTTCGATAAATCTGTCGCCATTAATAATCGTAAATATAAGTTACGGCGGAGGGTGGAGGAGCGCGGGGAGAGCTCACTGCTCTTCGGAGAGGCTAATAAAAGCTTCCGAGAAGTCAATGAGTCAGAACCGGCCAGGATTAACGCGCTAATCAAGAATAAATTAGAATCATCCAACACCCCGGGGCGACTCCAGCCACTTTTCCTCGTCTTTCTCCAATCCTCTTCCTTGGCGAGTATATATACGTGTCGTGCGCTGCTGATACGCTCGCGCACAGCACGGCTGAACGTCTCGCTAGCTGAAAGCGGCGAGGGCACATAGGAGGCTCTCAAATTTATTGGCCCTGCCGGAAAGACATTGCTCGCGCGCGGATATAAGCGCACATAATTTGTGTTTATCGGGTTTTTCTCGGGCCGCGCGGTCGTTTATTCACGAAGAATACTCGCGAGGCCCACTTTTATTCGCGGCTTCTATAAATGCATGCATACAGTGACGTGCGTCATACGAATGGAAGGGATAAAAGTATCGAACTGAAACGCCATATACACACGAACGCGTAGCTGCGTATCCTCTACGTATATATATACAGGGTGTCCTGTTGTGAATGGATAATCCTGCAACTGTCGATAGGTCAGATCATGTCCTACTATATGCTGGAATTTCAGTTTAGTTAAGGGACACCACTGTGACCCCCTGTTTTTTGCCATGTTTCAAGAATTTTTTTTTTTCGAAAAAAAAAGAGATATTCGGAAAAAATGTTGTTGTTTTGTTCGTTGTTTATTGAAGATACATAAAAAAAAAAATATTTCAAATTTTTCACGCCCCATGGTGACGCTGCGAAAGCTCCCGCGTCAGGTACTGTTGCCTCTGTAGTGGTTCGCGACACGCAGCAGAACTCTCTTCAAAGTCGATCTGAAAAATAAATACCGAGTGTTTTCGTTAATAATATGATATTTTGAAGAGAAGTACATAGGGATTTTAAAAAATATTGATTTTTAAAAAATAGGCACGCTTTTGAAATTAAAGGACGATTTTCGAGCAAAATTTTTCGTCGAAAATAGGCTATAACTTTTATTATTATTGAGATATAGAAAAAATCCTATGTACTTCTTTAGATAATATAGTTTTATTGATGCAGTCCAAATTTGAAGTCGATCGGATAAAAATTGCTCGAGTTCTGCTGCGTGCCGCACTCAAAAAAGTGGTTTTGAGAAAAACGCGTTCAAAGTTTTAGGTTTGTTAATTTATACGATAAATTGGAAAAAAAAATGTTTACCTTTAATCAGCGATGCCGGCACCATATAGCTGGCCTTCAAGAAGCAAATCATTGTCCCTAGCATCTTTTCTCGAACTTGTAGAGGCTCTTCTTGCCTCTTTTGCAGCGTCTGTGAGCGAGCGCTCCGCCAGCTCGATCCGCGCTGCGTCGGTTTCAACGCAAAAATTGAAACAATTTCGGCCGATAGTTATCCCCGACGTCTCCAAAACTTTCATGAGGCTTCTTAGGCCATCATTGAATAATAATACCGCGATATCAGCTGCAATATCGACGATTGACGATTGACGACTTGAACATTTTTCAATTATCGCCACCTATGGCTTTTTTTCGAAACTATATTTATAACAATAGCCGGTTTTTGTGAAGGGAGACAAAAGAATACCTGGGAAGGGCCCGCAGGACCTGGGAAAGGCCCCGAGCGTCACGGAGCGCTGCACCGATCCACGAAATATTCAATATCTCCGAAAATAATTATTTTTTCGACCTGGGTCCAACGGCATCTTAATCTTAAATGTATGTTAGAATTTTCTAGATGGTTTCAAAAAATCGATTTTTTGAAGCCGCCACAGTGGCGTTGTCCCTTAAGTGGCTATACCAGCGTGAATGCTGAAAATTTGGGTGATTTTGGGGAATTTTTTGGAAGAAAAGTACTCAATTAAATGTTTCGGAAAATTAAGAATATATTTGGCTATATTTGATCTATATTACATAATTTTTTCATCGAAAAATATTGAGAACCATGCGACTTATGCGCAGCCTTCGGTGGCGCAAAAAAAAGTTCCTCCACTGCTGACATGATTCCGGCCGATTGAGTAGCTGAAACCGAAAAAGAAAAAAATGTCGTTTAACTGGAAGGTATTTCCTGTGCAATGACGTAGGATTTTCGAAAAATATCAAAATCTAACAAAATGGCGTAGTTATGAAAAAAACGTCTGTTCCGTGCCTATAAAATGGTCGTTTTTTTCAATGCCAAATCGTCAATTTTCATCCAATAAAAAATATCCTACGTCATTGTCGAGTAAATACATTCAAGAGTACTCAGTTCAAATTTCAAGGCAACCGGATAATTGCACTTTGAGTTACAATGTCAGCAAATTTGAAAAATCTCATTTCGAGAAAAACGCGTTTCAAGATTTCACTATCGATTTTTGCAAGATAAAATGATAGAAATACGGCCTTGAAATTTTTACAGGATATTCTTGAAAGCATAAACTGTCGAAAATGGCAAAAAATTGATTTTTTTAGTGTCATATTGGTATAGCCCCTTGAAGATCCACGATTTGCGAGATAAAAATCATCTGCTTTTGGTTTTTCGCATGCCATTTCTACAAATGATGACTTTTTTTGACCCGATTTTTAAAAAAATACTCTCGCCTATTTGTTTTATCTAGAAAAGTCTTCTTTTTAACCTTAAATGTTAAGGAAACTTTATGAAAAAAGATCTCATGCAGAATTTTCATTCAAACCAATTCGAACATCTGACTTTGATAGCCTGCAGTGTAAAAAAAATGTACTACGCATATCGTGCCAATTCTATCGTGCACTTCAAAATGTTGCTTAGTTATTATCGATTCATATCATTTGTAGAAATGGCATGCGAAAATCCAAATGCAGATGATTTCTTTTCAAAAAATAACAGAAAGACCAAAATCTCGAAAACTGCGGGATTTTTACTAAACTAAAATTCCAGCACATAGTAGGACATGCCCTGACCTATCGACAGTTGCAGGATTATCCATTCATAACAGGACACCCTATATATATATGTGTGTGTGTGTGTGTGTGTGCGTGTATATATATATATATATATTCATTTGGGACGTGTTCGTCCTTGCACCCATAAATTTACGGATCAAACTGTCAAGTACATTAAAAAAGCTGAATATCTTGCCGTCGTTGTATTTCATCGCAAAGTTATCGTTCATTCTCGATACTCGATGTATTTCCACGTATGAAAAGTTTTCTGTGAATGAGACAGAGAGCGATATAGAAAAAGAGAGAGAGAGAGAGAGAGAGAGAGAGAGAGAGAGAGAGAGAGAGAGAGAGAGAGATGGCTTGTCATTGCGTTAGCTATATTCCTCGAATATGATCAAAAAGAGAAACGCAATTCGCTTCGTCTCGCTTATCGTCGCACCTCGACGCGCATCAAAACACTAGGAGATCAGTATCTTCGATACGTGCGTGTGCGCCACGAGATTTATCGACCAAACAAAAAAAGTCATTTTGATGGATCAGGAATACATACATTGGAAATGAGCGTTTCAGTCACTTCGGCGAAAAATACACGCCGGAACAGCTCTGTACCTCTCGAATTATGATCTATGGCCAATGGCTTCGGTGACATCGAGGGAAAAAATAGAAGCATTATTCACGGCGAAAAAGGCGGGTGGTTAACTTCGTAGATTTTTTTAAGAAATTCATCGGTAGAGATGAATGTTTTTACCTGAATGGAATTTGGGCCTGCGACGCCGTACGAGTCGAATCCGGATTCAATTCGCGAGCGAGAAATTATTGCAATCGAGGTTGTACGAGTAGGTATATGATTATTAGATTTGTTTCTGATGGAAGTATTGGGATGACGCAGCCGGGATTTCACACATAATTAATATGTAGTCTTGAAAAGTTGGGGTTCTTTTTTTTTGAAAAATATTAATGAGCAATGAAGTTATGATTATATAAACAAAGTGCCACCGTTGCTGCATGACCAATCGGTATAGGTGGGTCTGGCAACAAGGGAAATCGAAAGAAGAAAGATATACAATGACAGTGTGGTTTTAGTATAATAATAAAATGTACGTATGACCTGATACTTTATTTAAGGGGAAGGTATGGGTATGCACTTTTGAAAAATCGATTTTTGTTGTTTTGTTTTTTTCTTATAGTTAAACATTTCAAGAACATAATCCCAAAATTCCAAGTCAATCAGAGCAAAACTCTCGAAGTTATTGACTATTTAGTCCCGCTCCTCTAGCACTGTAGCTCCGACTTCTCTAAACTTCAAACGCGTTTTTCCCGAAACCACTTTTTCAAAATCCGTGTTCACTGCCATTTGAAAACTACATGACCGATTTATTTCAAACTTGGTACACACTTTCTACATATAAAATACCTCCCCCCAACGGTTACTTTGAGATGTTGTTTACATTGAGGGGGTTTTCCACCCCCAAAATGGCGGAATTTTGCGTGAAAAATAGCACTTTTCACTTTACATGACCACCAAAAGTTTAGAAATGAAAAAAACAAAAATTATCAAAGACCGTTGGGGGGAGGATTTGATGATACTTTGACTAAATTCTAATGGTACTTGATTTCAGATAAATTCTAGCTGAGATACAGTGAACACCGCAAATCGTGTTTTTTCCAAAGGCGATCTTGGAAAAGCTTTGTCACCGGCTTGTTTGTGGATATTTTCGCGTACAAAGGCCATAGCCGGGTAAGTAGGGAAAAATTGAACCCGCATTTTCTCCAGTGAAATTAGGAGTATATTCTGAGGTATAAAAAAAAAAAAAATTCTGAAAATTTCATCCCCGTCAACGCAATGGTTTTGGAAAAATGATTTTTTTTATAAAAAAAAATAAAAATTCCGGAAACGCTGCAGTGGATCGATTCGATTTTTTTTGGTACTTGTTACGAAATAAAATTATAGAACATCTTGCGAAAGATTAAGGTTAAAAACATGTTCCTTGTTTTATTTTTTTTTACTATAATCCACTTGGGGTACAATAGCGAAAATGTTTTCATGTAATCTTTGGGCACCTTATTAGATTGTATAATTATTTCAAAATTATCGGTTTGGTACGCCACAGTGAAAAAAAAGAAACAGACTTTATTGATATATTTTGGTTATATATCTATATAACAAAAATATATCAATAAAGTGAGTTTCTTTTTTTTCACTGTGGCGTACCAAACCGATCATTTTGAAAAAATTATACAATCTAATAAGGTGCCCAAAGATTATATGAAAAAATTTTCGCTATTGTACCCCAAGTGGATTATAGTAAAAATTAATAAAACAAGGAACATTATTTTTTTTCAAACCTTAATCTTTCGCAAGATGTTCTATAATTTCATTTTGTAACACGTTTGATCGGAGCAAGTACCAAATAAAAAAATCAAATCGATCCACTGTACCGTTTCCGGAAAAAAAATTTTTATATTTAAAAAAAAATCATTTTTCTAAAACCATTGCGTTGACGAGCATGAAATTTTCAGAAAATTTGTTTTTTTTATACCTCAATTTTTCCCTACTTACCCGGCTATGGCCTTTCACGGAATGTTCTTGAAATGACACTTTACAATGTACAAAAGGTTTCAATAAATTGACTCTATCCATATAGATGACGCAAAAAAGTGTTTTTTTTTCACTCTGAGACACCCTACCCTTCCCTTAAATACATTTTTTTAATTAAAAAATTTAATAAATTGGCAAGCTGTAGAATTAAGCTTAATTTTTTGACAAAAAAGAACTTCATTGCTTCTTTATAAAGGGAGGACACCACTGTGACGGGCAGAAAAACGGTGGTTTTTTCCAAATTTTTTTTTTGTGTATAGATTATTTATTTGGGATATGGAAAAAGATATGTCATTAAATTATACATTAAATGTATTTCGCGTGAATTTGCATTAAGAGAAAATAAAATTTAACAACGTTATTAAGGTATAATGGAGCTGTATAAAAAATGTGTTCAACGGCCAGATCAATATCTTGACAATGGTTCATCTGAAAAATAAAAATAAAAATGTTTAGTAATCTATATAAATATAGTTCTCGTTTTACGTAGCCCTTTTTCGAAAAAAAAAGAATTTTCACAAAAACTGAATAAAAAAATAGCTACATACAATGATAGCTACTACAATCACGCAAATTTTGGGTTTTCAAAGTAGAAAATCGAACAATTATAGTCATGGTCCTCGCCAGGTCCAGAAAATTCGTTGAAAGGTCTAATACACGTAAATCGTTGGGCTACCTGATCTCACTAAATCATCCATCACTTAGTCAATTTTCATTATTTTAAATTGACATTTTTTAACATATTCTTGAATGTGTAAATTTTGCGAAGATGCAAAAATATCGTTTTTGTTTACCCTTCACAGTATCCCGCTTTATCAAATGGATAAACATATTTGAAAAATGATGGGGGTCTTACGATAGAAAATCTTATAATCGATGGTATGATCGAATTTAAGGCAGTCATCCCATGTGACGGGACCGAAAAATCGGAAACAAAACTTTTTGCACAAATTGCGAAAAATGTATGCATGTTGTATGGACCCAGCATAGCAGACTAGTGGTAAGTCAACATTTTCTTTGTGTAAATTGTACTTGAACTTTTAAACGCGTTTTTTTCAAAACTGTATTTTTCAAATTGGCTTCCAAGATATCTCAAAAACTATTGAACCGATTTTGCTCAAATTTTCATAGTATAGTCAACACATCTTTAGTTCTCACCCGAACTAGAATATTATTGATATCTGCCATAGTTTTTTAAGTTCAAAAAGTCAAAAAAGAATGACGAAACTTGGAACGTAACGTTTCAAACCATGCCAAAAATGCAACTTTCGATATTTTTACTTTACTCTAGTTCCGGCGATAGCTTCAGGTCTACAAATTAAAATGCCACTTGATTTTTTAATTTCAGATAAGCAAAACCTCCAGAATAATGGCAGCCGTCAACTAACTTTTTCTACACATCAGTGTCTTCTAAACGGTGTAAAGTCGATTCAAATTGTTATTCTTGTTTGATAAAATTCTGAGCGACTGTAAAAATATTAATAAATATGTGGTAAAAGTTCAAAGATAGTTTGTTTTAATGGTTCATAAAAAAATTTCCCAAAAAAGCGAAAATAAATAGCCTTCACATGGAATTACCCCCTTAAAGTGAATCAGGCAAATAGCTTCCAAGATACGACGTACATCGTTCCATGAGTCAGAGAGTTTCGAGAAGAATCCAAAAGCAAATGGTCAGAAGTCGATCACTTATTGAAATTTTTACAAAATCTTCGTTGCAAATAAAAGTTTAAACCCGAGGCTATGCAACTATGCGATAAATATCGCATTGTCAAAATTTCAAGCTTCTGCAGGCCCCTCAATGAACATTAGAGTGTGTTATTAAAAACTCAAGGGACGTTATCGGATACTTACGCTAAATATGTAAATCCAAAGTGGGCGGCTTAGCCTAGTTTCTTCTGACAATGACGACTGGATCGTTTTCTTATACAGTTTTAATCGCATTTCGTAACACGTCGAGGAAAAGAAAACAAAGAGCGTAACGCCTTCCAGAGATTTTGAGGATGAAAATGTTATTGGATAAAATTAGCCATTACCGAATGTCCCAATGAATATTCTGGAGTTAACAGCCATTAGTTTGCGAGCATCACTGAAATTTGAAATCGGGATCTATCCCGATTTCATAACGTCCGATTTATCAGTAAACGCCGATTTATCGGTAAACTCCGATTTATCAGTAAGCTCCGACTTATCAGTAAATTCCGATGTATCAGTAAACTCCGATTTATCAGTAAACGCCGATTCATCAGTCAAACGCCGATTTATCAGTGAACGCCTATTTATCAGTGAACGCCGATTTATCAGTGAACGCCGATTTATCAGTGAACGCCGATTTATCAGCAAAGGCCGATTAAAAAAAAACGCTGATTTATCAGTAAAACGCCGATTTATCAGTAAACGCTGATTCATCAGTAAGCTCCGATTTATCAGTAAATTCCGATTTATTAGTAAACTCCGATTTATCAGTAAACGCTGATTCATCAGTAAGCTCCGATTTATCAGTAAAATTCGATTTATTAGTAAACTCCGATTTGTCAGTGCACGCCGATTTAACAGTAAACTCCGATTTATCAGTAAACACCGATTAATCAGTGAACGCCGATTTATCAGTCAAACTCCGATTTATCAATAAACTCCGATTGATCAGTAAACTCTGATTTATCAGTAAACGCCGATTTTTCAGTAAACGCCGACATATCAGTAAAAGTGTATTTCATCATATTACGATTTTTAAGAGAATATAACAAAAGTGTTTGAACATTTTCATAACAAATCTCTCTTCGAATGACATTTTGGCAGTTCCACAGTCTGTTTCGTTTTCATCACCGCTACACATCTATCTAATTTTTTTCCGCCGGCAAACAACCTCCCGAGTCACTTCATAGACAAGCAGTCGATGCAGTTACGGCAACGGGGTGTAAGACTATCATGGTAGGCGACAAAAGGGAGCGAACCTCACGCCGATGTTGTGCATCACGGTATTAGGTACTCCGGTTGGATTGAATCGTCAATCTTGCCCGTCCGCAGCCACAGGAACGTCCCTCGGATCCGGAGCAAAAGGGGATGTGTGCTTTGCACGTCTACGCGTGTGATAGCGCGTTTCATCCTCGTTGCGTGACGCTCAGGAAGAGGAGCCCGAGCGAGGGTGATCGTGCATGCGCCGGTCGAGGGGAAGGCGTTTATTTACCCAAGCTTGGAGCTGATGCATGGCAAGTCGCTGGACGCAGTGTCGGTACCTTTCATCCAGCCGCCACGCAGAGAGAGGAAGACATGGGGAGAGAGGGGGAGAGAGAGAAAGAGAGAGAGAGTCAGAGCTTTTTCGCGTTTGCTCTTTCGACACGGTGTGATTGAACGCCGCGATCTGCCGTACTCAAGTACTCACAAGGAACATCACTTAAGTGTCCGCCTTCAGTTTTGTTAAAACGCATATATGTGATAAAGAAGTAAAAACTATTAAATACGTATTTTGGTTTATCGGCGGAAAAAACGCTTTTAAGGAGGGTCACACCCCTCAAAGAAAGGGGTTTCACCCCTTCATTTAATTTTTTTCCAATAAGTACTTCTTTTATACTGAATTTTTCATCGCTTTACATTAGAAGAATCTTGGTTTTTGTTTCATTCAGATCAGTGGACTGTTTGTGGGTGAAAGTGCAAAACCACCCCTCAAAACGTCTTTCTTTGAGGAGTCGTTTTCGATTTGAGAACCGTTTTTCTGCAGATAACAAAAAAAAACGTGTCTAATAGTTTTCAATGCTTCATCACATATATGAGTTTCAACAAAATCGAAGGCGGACACTTAAATCATTTTCCTAGTCAGCCGCGACTCGAGCTTGCGAATAATTCTCGATGCAATTAAGGCCTTAGGCCACTCTAGAGGCCGAAAAAATAGGCTTTTTGGGGATTTTTTTTTCAGAAAAACTACAAAATAAATCGAAATTAGAAAAAAGGGTGTTTACCATACATATCAGTGAATATGTATAACGATTTTTTTGAAGCGATTAATTTCAAAATGGCGGCTGTGAAGCTTTTATCTCGAAACTGCATTTTTTAAGTTGGCCGGAAACATAAGTCGGACAATTTTCAACCCATTTACTTGAAATGTTGAATATATCTTGAATTTCTTTATATTGCCTAGTTAATTTGTTATTAACAATTATCTGACGATTTTTTTGGCAGATTTTTGAAAAGTGAAAAATTTGCCTAAAAAATCGATTTACTTCAAATTTAAAAGTTATGTTCCTAATTGCATTTTGCAATGTTCCTCTATTATTCTCTAGGTATTCTAATGTAGATTGACAAGAATTTTCGTTTTTTTTCTAGGTAAAAAATTGTGAATGCTAAACGTCACGCCGCGAATTGCCTAAAAGAAGATACCAAAATAAAATATTAGTAGGTGGCCATTTTGTACATCGAAAAAAAAAGAATATATATTTTCTAACAGCTTGATATTCATATTAAATAGATGTGTAATTAATTTTATGAGTGAATCACTTTTTCATACGAAAGAAAATTGGTAAATTCGCACATGATTTTACACCCGTTACTGTGGCCTAACCCCTTAATATAGCTGCACAATTAAAATTCCGGAAGTACAATATTAAATTGTCATAAAAAATTATTGAAAGGTTTCAGTTTCGGAAAGGTGAGCATATTGTTTCAAATTCGTCTGGGCCAAAATGACCCAGTGTGTCAGCGTAGGGTTAAGGAGTAAGGCCACTGTAAATTTTTTGAAAAATCGATTTTTTTTTATTGGCTTAAAAAATAGTTTAAACCCTCTAGTTTAAAAATAGTTTAAATCCTTTTAACTTCTTTTTTAAATTTTTTCCAATAAAAAACTATTCGCAAAACTTTAAACGCGTTTTTCTCGAAACATGGTTTTTCAAAATGGCACGCAGCATAACTCGAACAATTTTCATTTTTTTTACTTGAAATTTTAACCAGATGTGAACATTTACATTATCTTGAGAATGTCGATCGGAATTTTCAAGAACTTTATTTATTGATTTTTTATTAACAAAAAACTTGCCGTTTTTTTCGTCAAAAATCAATTTTTTTTTCAAACGCACGCCAAATCCACAAAAATTGATACTTTTTAAAATCCGATCGACATTCTCTAGCTATAGCCCTCTAGATTAATGGTTTTTTTTTTGTTTTAGATTCAAAAGTGCACCAGTGGTGCTGCGTGCCGCGGAGCCCTGGAAGCAAAACATGTCCCGGGAAGATAGCTGTGGAACCGCCATTTTGTTTTTTTTTACTGCAAAAAATTTTATAATAAAGTTTAATGTATGCCCGATAACACCATTAAAAGTTTTTTTTCAAATACCTTCAATTTCGGGAGCAAGAAATTAGTGAAAAAACCTTTTTTTGGGCCGTTACAGTGGCCTTACTCCTTAAACACGTTTGACTAGCAACTATGTTTTTCAAATCGGCAATTACGATATCTCGGTAACCAATTAGCTAATTGAGCTCAGATTTGGCATACACCTTCAGTAGACTGTTTTTCTAGGATGGTAGCAAAATAAAGTCGAAATAATTTTTTTTTAAACATGACTCGTAGAATGGCCAGAAAAATGGGAAATATTCGTGATCAAAGCTTAGCACGCCGCCATCTTGTATTTTTTTGCTGAATCTGGTATCAAACATCACACCACTCATAGAGGTTAAGAATATGTTTGGTGTTTTTCGGATTCATACACCGATCGCCAATTGGGGTTTGTTTTCGCGCACCGTTGTAAACAAACGTACAGAAGTGCAGTATAACGAATTTTTATTATTTTTTTTTTCAATTTGTACATATTCTCGAGCAATCAATAAGCACGTGTTAAAAAAATAAACAAAAATGTGGATCAGTTTACGTTATTCCATCCCAAAAATCGGCTCCAAAACAGCGCTCCAGACATCAATTTACCCTTAAGGTCATGTACAAGATGAATATAACCTCACACACTTTCAAATATTAGTTGCTCATAAATGGTAAAGTTTTTCAATTAAAAAAAACAAAGCATCTTGCTCTGTAGAATTTGCTGACACAAAGCATGACTTTTTTCTTTTGCCCTTAGTATTATTCACTTTTGAGAAATCTTTGTTCAATAATTGCAGTTAAATCTCTCGCATCCATATGCCACGGGGTGCATTTTCTACGTTGCCTTAAGGGGGGTATCCCTCTCTGAGAACTACAAAAAACCGTTTTTTTTTGCATATTGTTATAGTGTGAACTTTCAAGAATATTTTAAGGGGTTACCCCCACTTGCGATTTTGAAAAAATCGATTTTTTTTATTGCATTTTTTTGAAGTATAAGTATCTGAGAATGTCCTGAAAATTTCAAGTCGATCCGAACAAAATTGACTGAGATATAAGCGTTGAAAGAGAAGAATCCGTTGTGTAAACGACCGGAAATTGAAACTTTAAACGCGTTTTTCTCAAAATGGCATTTCTGAAGTCGGTGACCAAGATTACTCGAACACTAATGAACCGATCTTCTTGAAATTTTGCAGGCTTATTTAATACATAAAAATGTAGTCTTTAATCGTTCGATTTTTTTTTTCGAAAAAAATGGCCGTTTTATAGCCAAAAAAACGGCCGTTTTTTCCGTTAAAATCGAACCATTAACTTTAACTGTCCGCCATTTTGTGAAAAATGAATATTTTGTGAAATCCTTCGATTAAAGACTAGTTTATACTTATATTTGACTAAATCCATCCGCATTTTTTTTTTCAGATGATCCACTTCGCCGCAATGTTGGTCACCGCAAACCGTGTATATAAAAACATTATTTCATTGACGGCCATTTGCCACTAAACAATGTAATATTTTTCAATAAAAAAATTACTGAAAGTTCTTCAAGATGTGTTCTTTAAGATGGTATATTGATCGATTAAAAAAGTTTTGTACTTTTCTTTAAAAAAATTCATGAAAAAGGCCTTTTTTTGCGCTACAAGTGGGGGTAACGCCTTAAGATAACCGGACCCTGGAATTCTGAAAATTGACGAAGTTACATTTTACATCAATTTTTTAGATTAGATGTGCAACATAATTTCGATGATGCGGAAGGACACTTACATAGTACCGGAATCGCTGACTAGCGTTAAACGACAATATTTCGCAATATCGCGCAAAATATGTACCAAAACTTTGATCGCGATCATCTCGAAACCACATATCTTGACACGGCGGGATTGATATCTCGAGTATCAATTCGAGCATTCAAACAGTCTTCATTTTCGGTTCACGATCGCATTTTTTAATTCGATGAATCACTTCTTAATAACAATGGCTTCACCATGCTGCTTTTCGAGAGAAAAATGAGGTTTTCTTTGGAGAAGCTGCCATCTTTCGCATTTTTCGAAATTTCGAAAAGTGGATCCCGAACCCATAGCCACTTGGATATATTCGAACAAATCATTTTTTGTTTTCGTTTCAGATTACATATGAGCCTGGTAGAGATCTTTGAAAGATTTTCTTCCGAAAAAATTACATTGTACCCACAAACATGTGTACAACATGTTGGGAAAAAATTAATTTATTCCAACCAATGTGTTACTAGAAAAAAATAATCATCCTGACCCTTCAAATTGGGCTTCCAGAGTTGGGAAAAAATGAATTTATTCCAACCAATGTGTTACTAGAAAAAAAGAATCATCCTGACCCTTCAAATTGGGCTTCCAGAGAGGGGTACCCCGTTAAGAGAAACTTTGCAAAACAGCCCTCCCCTTTACACTCGTAGCAACTCGATCGGTATGCACCCCAGTCTCTCTCTCTCTCTCTCTCTTCCTCTCTCCCTCTCTCCCTAAACCCAAACAAACTCCGACCGCTAAAAATCACGTTCGAGACAATGGGGTGGTTGGAAAATCGTTTGGATAGGGAATCGAATGCATCGACATCGAATGCCTTGTACGTGAAGAGAAACGGAGAGCAGGGTGGAGGACGAGTGCAAACTGAATATGCATCGCCAAATGCGAATCGAGAGCGCATTCGAAGCACCATGAGCGTTGCAAATGTACGTAGTGCATACTTCGATATACCGGCAAACACGTACGTAGATAATACATGTGGCGAAACTTGGGCGAGATATGCTACAACGAGAGCTAGTGCACTCCTATATATATATATATATATATATATATATATATATGTATATGTGTGTATATATATATATATACACACACACACACACACATACGTATGTATGTATGTATGTATATATGTATGTATGTATGTACACACACACACACACACACACACACACACACACACACACACACACACACACACACACACACACACACACACACACACACACACACACACACACACACACACACATACATATATGCATATATATGAGAATTAAATGACGGTTATTGCGCGGGCCCGCAACGAAACGCGGTACGCACCGCAGCGTTATGCGGATGTTTATCACCCCGAGAGAGTACGTTGCACGCTTGTTAACATGCCCGCTTACCATAAGATTACCGTGAGCGCGCGAGCGCCTAGACCGGGAGAACTCGTATGTGGCATGTAAATAATATACGTATACGTACACGAATATGCTGTAAAGTATACGCCCGCTCATACACGTGTACTTTATATACGAACGCGGATGGAGCTTGGTATCGGTGTATCGCGAGTTATGGTGTCCGATGCTCGCGAAGCGTTCTTTATTTATTTGACAGCGTGGAAGTTATTTCACGTTCGTGCGCCTGTATGTGCAGTTTGTTGTTTGAAATGGCTAGCACGCACTTGATAGTAGATGATATATTTGACGCTTTCGAATACGTCGGCCGAACCGCTTTTATTTGTTCCTTATTTTATTTATTTTTTCCCCACAAGTTCGGCGTAGTTCATTTCCGAGGTATTTGCCTGCGAAATGTCAACGTTTTATCTTAAGGGAAGTAAAAATTGTGAGAAGTGTGGGGTGAAAGTAATGGGATTTTGAAAGCCCGCGATAAAGGCATACGAAGGGCCGTGTGGATATGATTTTGAAAAATTATATCAGGTGTACAAATATGTTTTCGGCCTGAGAATAAGGACAGTTGGTTTTCAGCGTTGATGGCAGAATTGAGTCGAAATGATTTGTTTTTTACATTACTTGCAGAACGCTTAGCATGCCGCCAACTTGTAATTTTTTCGCTTAATCTGGTACCAAAGTTCACAATATTCGTACAGATGACGTGACCCTTTGCGGTCACGCGGGGTCCAGGGGACCCCACACGCGACTTGGAGCAAAAATTATTGTACTTTAAGTTGCAGACGACCAAGGGGGCTAGCCTGTTCCGTAAGGGCGGTTTGGAGTGTACTTTGTAAGTAGCGATTAGGGTCGGACGATTCGCGACAGCAGTTTCGTCGTGGTAGTCGATATAAAGAATGTCGGGCGGTCGCTGGGGTCACGTTGACCCCAGTGTGACCTGCACGGATATTTTTCCGTGAAAAAGTGGTCTTTTTGGTTTTTTTTCTCGTGGGATCGCTCTACGTGATGTAATTATGAATATGGGAATGGTAAAAAAATGTATATCAAGTTTTCAAATGTATATCAAGAAATGTCGGCACAACGCTGATCCTCAACACGGCCTCCATCCGGAAGCCACATACTCTTCTCATTATATCAAGTTTTTATGAATTACTCCGAAATGTGAATTCTTTGCGACGTCTGTCTACGTCATTTAAAACTTATTACAATACTACCTGGAAAACCATAAAAACATTTAGAATGTGCGACAAGCACAGAGTTTTCATCTGTATCGACTGTAAGGGACAAAATTGATTTATTTACGATTTTTTTATATTTTGTATTTTTTTATGTTTTTTTTTATATGTTTCATGCATATTATGTTCACACTATGATCTCATAATTTTTCGAGCCGCTGTTGCGAATAAATTGCTCACTTTTCACGATTATCGTTCTTTCGTTCTACTGCGTAATGGGCCCTTTTGAAGTGTCCAAAAAAATACCTTTTTTGAATCGCCCACTATAAAGCTATTTTTCCGCAAACTATCTTATCTCAAGAGTATCACCTTACATTTTTTTAAATTGGAAATTTTAAGACGAGGATTGGGAGCAGTTGTTGGAGGAAGATCCTTGCCAAATGCAATCGGAGCTTGCTACATCATTAGGAGTTACCCAACAAGACATTTTCAGTCGATAAAAAAGCCCGGCAAGTTTCAAAACGAGGGTTCCGCACGTGCTTTTCGAAAGTAACACCCCAAGACGAAACGACACAGTCCTTGTTGTCTCATTTCAGAACGAAATACTTCTTGCATAAAATAGTAACCGGCAGTGAGAAGTTGAGTTGCATGACGATCCAAAAAAAACTTACATCGTGGGTTAACACGGGTGAACCATCCCTACGATCTTTAAGATCGATTAATAATTACTGTTTCTATAAACAAATTAATGCTGTTTTTCCGTCGAAAATGCGACTTTTTTTCAAAATAGTGCCAAATTTTTAAAAATCCTATTCTGTAATAATCATGTGTATATAGCTAGTAAATCTCGTGTAGATTACGAGAAAAAAAAATTCGTTCCCGGTGCTCACGTGCGTCTCCAACGAGTCCGGACCTAAAAAGGCGATCTCTGTCTACCGGCTATTGAGCCGCTGTTTTGCATCTTTTTGGGTAATAAAAAATTGACTTCAGTACCTACCGATATGTGAAATAAACCCTCCAAACCTCATTTTCTTTGCTTCATTAGCATATTCAAAAAAATCCCGAAAAAAGGCTTGTTTTCCGACCATCCAAAGGTATATAAGGTCTTGACGAAATTGAGCAAGCGGTCTTACACAGGCAAAGGACCTATGCCGGTCATATTGCCGCATGACAATGCCAGATCATACCCAGTAAAAAGGGCCAGAAACGGACTGTTTACCAGACTTTGCTCCATCGGATTGTCACTTGTTTTGATCGTCAAAACACTCGATGAAGTCCGACTTTATCGACTCAAAACCACCATCTTTTTACCGCCAAGTGATTCTTCATCCGCCTGACATGTATGAGAAATATGTGGAAGCAAACGGACATTTCCCGATTAAAGTGTACCTAACGCTAACTATTAGTTGTACACACTGGGTCCGTGGGACCCAGCTAACTTTTGAATGATGTAGTTCCCTTAAAATTACGTCTGTGCAGATGGATTTTTTTTTAATGGAAGAGCAGACTATTAGGAAAGCACCTGTGAAGAGAAAATCTGTGGTTGATTCATATTTTGTCTGAGAAAGCTGTTTGAGCAAATGAAAATATTTTGCGAAAGCGGAAAGACGCGAGTTTTGCACTTTCTGGTCGGATCTGTGAGACCCAAGAGGGTACTCCTAGGGTCAAGTACATAAATCGCTTTTTTCATGAAAACAGGCCGAGAACTTACTCGTACACCTACTATGATGTTTCAAGATGACCTGACATTTGAATTCATTGATAAAACGTATTATTTATTTGAAAAGTACGAATATTTGTGTTTTAATATAAGGTACAAACATGAAGGTTACGTGTGGAACACAATATCCGATAAATGGCCGCCTCGTCCCTGTTTGCAAACATTTTGGTATAATTGCAGATTAATTTCATTAATGTTGCGTCCAATTGCTTCCTTGAGCTCCGGAATGGTCTGTGGATCATTGTCATACACATTTCCTTTCAGAAAACTCCAAAGAAAGAAGTCCGATGGCGTCGAATCGCACGATCTTGGTGGCCAATTCACATCGCCGCGGCGCGAGATAACCCGACCATGAATCTTCGTCTGTAATAACTGCATTGTTTCACCCGCAGTGTGGCAGGTTGCGCGATCTTGCTGAAAGACTATATCTTCCAAGTCCATGCCGTTTATGCCATTTATCGGATATTGTGTTCCACACATGACCTCCATGTTCGTATCTTGTATTAAAACAAGAATATTCGTCCTTTTCAAATAAATAATACGTTTTGTCAATAAATAAAAATGTCAGCTCCTTTTGAGACACCCTTTGCAAGAAAGAACAAAGTCAACGAAACCACGCACCTCCTTCCCTCGGTTCTTATTTATTTCCCCATCGATGCAATCTCAACAGCCATTACGCATTGGCTCAACGATCAAAGACGCAGACGAAGAGTGTATCGATCAGTTGCAATCTCAACAGCCATTACGCATTGGCTCAACGATCAAAGATGCAGACGAAGAGTGTATCGATCACCACACGAGGACGAAGCGCGGAAGACTTCGCGATGCGGGATCTCTCCAGGGTGTGAGAATTTCACCAAACGATGAAGCTATTCCAACTGATGCTCTTGAGCCAGACGAATAATGCGAGCAATGCGACCTGTCACCGCGAGTCGGAGGAACTGATTCGACGGAAACACGCGTAGCGCTTCGAACGAGGCGTCCTGATAACCGCATCGAGTTCTCATGAGGGTGGAAGACCCCCAATTGCGACTGTGGTATTCGGAAAAGCTGAAGTGAATATACACGATAGGTTGGAGCACAAAAAGAGAGAGAGAGAGAGAGAGAGAGAGAGAGAGAGAGAGAGAGAGAGAGAGAGAGAGAGAGAGAGGGAGAGGGAGAGGGAGAGAGAGAGAGAGTTTTCCGGACATAGGAATGGACTCTTGAATATCTGAGAAATAGAGAACAGACACATACACCCACATGCTCCAGCGCCATTTCAGAAGCGACCAAGTAGTGCCCGGAATTCCTGCACATCGAATTGTTCCGGGAGTTTCGACGCAAATGCTCGCATGAAGTGAACTCACACGTGGCACAAATGTCTGGACCACCACGGCCGTGGACGCGTTCCCGTGCCGCACGTTCCGCACTCGCACGCTCGTACATATGGAATAATCGGCGAATACCGGCGTGATCCGTGAGACCCGAATAATTTTCAAATTGTGATCGGTGGTGGTGGCGGCGGTGGTGGGTAAGCGGAAATGCGAACGTGTGCGACAAACTCAATCGTATCTTCGACGTTTCGAACTGCCGCGAGCGGCGAGTGTCTTTCGAACCGGAAACGAGCACCGCATTGCTCACGTGACCTCGATCCTTCCACACGACACACACGCGATGTACTCCGTCATCGTCGTAAATTCTCGTGGCGTTACATGTATATCACGGAACGAGATGATGGAGAGGCGCCGCATAAGGATACGTTGGAAATTTTAATCGTCCGCCTGAGCGATTTAATTGAAGCGATTTACGGTCGAGCATTTTATGTCGAGTTTCGATTTCCAGGAAGGATTTCTCTCATTTTGAGCTCACGCGTCAGAGAGCATCTTTGAACTTTACGAATCGTGCCGAAGCATTTCAGTCAGTTTTCTCGGTGTGTTTTTTTCTCACTTGGTTTTCGTGTTATTTCATTTGCCGTTGCGGGCTTTTACGACCAAGTTTCTTCGATTGGCTGTCAGAACGCAGAAACTCCGTACTCCGGAAATGACATACTTCCGAAAAGTCGTAACCTAGAAATGGTATATGCCCGAAACGGGATTTTTTGTTGAAAAGCAACCTTGGTATCTACAAAATTATATTCCAAAAGATTATGAGTGTGAAAAATCTCCAAGTACGCGATTTTCGAATTCATCTGCAGGCATCGCAGATTAAAGGTATTGAAACATTATCCATGTCGTGACTTTCTACTACCTTCAAACGCATTTATCTCAAAACCACATTTTTCAAGTCAGCCGGACTCAAAACTCAAACAAATTTCAACCGATTCGATTGAAATTTTAACTGTATATTTAGAATTACATTTTCTAAGGCACTATGTAGGCCTTTTTAATTATAATGCATAGTTCCTTTTTTTATAAACATTTTTCTGGCGATTTTCTCATCGTATTTTATACTTTTTGTTTTAGAAATGCGCTATTTTGACAAAACCAATATATCAAAAAAATCCTACGTACTTCTATAGCTACTCATATATAATCGAATAAACTTTAGTGTCTCATCATAACCCCAACATTACAAGAGCTGTTGGTCCGGCCGATGACGTTCCAGAAATAAAGGCGTCATCGGAAAAAATGCTGCACAGTCGCCATTTTGATATGTATCGCTGTGGAAAAATAGCTTTGTATAGTCAATTACATGAATAATAAAACTCCTATTTTGTAATTTATATTTATTTTATTATTTCGGTGAAAAAAATCACAAAATATGCCCTTTTTGGCCTGCAGAATGCCCCAAGACCTTAACATCTACACATATTTTGCTATTGGAAGATGCTAATGACCGTGCGGAAATTGCACTAGGATCCAATTGAATTCGCGTAGGGTCAAGCCAGCAAAGAGTACGCATTTTATACCCTTTTATTTCTAGATAAATCAATGTTGATAATGCACTTTGTACTTCTTATTTTATTGAAGCTTTGGTTATTTAGAAACATTATTTTAACCATATATTTTTATATATATATGTATTCTTCAAAGGTACGGGGTACTTCCCCTTTTACCATCCCCTCCTTTATTCCTTCCATTCCTTCCAACGTTAACAATCCTTCAAAAGTTATTGCAAAATGTAGCCATTTTTTATTATATGCGACGATGCTATTAGTTCCATCTGTTGAGGGGGGAGACACCTTTAGGCGAAGAAAAAATTTGCTGATCTTCGCGTCTTTTTTTTTAATTAAAATATTTCTTCACCATTATTGAGACTAAGGAAATGTTTCGTTACTACTTTCAGCTCTTACATGGTATTTTTTAAATTAAACTTGAACAATGGTGGATTTTGGGACGGTCTTCGAAACTACATTTTCATAACTGGCGCGATGTATAACTAACAAATTAATCGACCGATTCCGATGAAATTTCGTATACATCTTTCTAACATTAGTGTCTAAAATATGACCCTAAAAGTTTTTAAAACTAAAAAAAGTATTTTTTATTGCAAAATATAGCCATTTTTTTAGGGAAAATTCAATCTTTTTGTTTCAAAGCGTACCGTTTCATCAATTTCCAACATTTCTCATTTTTTCTTGGTTCATATTCTGCGTATGAGTGTTAGTGAGAGATAAATCTTCATTGGTTTTTATTGTCATATTTATCCCGTCAACGCTACGTGTCACGCCGTCTGACAACATCTGCCGCAAATCGTTCAGAAGACCGTGCCACGCCTCCGCAATTTTTAAAGATTCATTAAAAAAAAACAATTTTTAAAGATTCATTAAAAAAAACAAAAAAACAAAATTACTACCAAAAGTAGTAATAAAACATACCATGAGTCTCAAAAATTGTAGAGAAATATGTTCTTACAAAAAAATCATGAAAACCAGCAATTTTTTCCTCGCCCAAGGGTATCTCCTCCCTTAATAGCAAAATTTGTCTACACGTCGATGCACTGCAATTTTCTGTGTGGTGGAATTTCGCGGACATGTCATTTCTACATTATGGCTTTCCAGCAGTATATAATTTCTGCAGCACGACGTTTCTGAATTCTGACAGCCTGCTCGTCCCTTCTACCTATGCTTAAAACTTGTCGCTCCACTTTTTCAGATTCAGCGAACGATTTCGCATCGACCATTACGGTTCAATCTTTATGAGTGAAAAATAAAAAGTGGTCGAGCTCCGTTGGCAGTTGTCAAGTTGGCCGGACCATTTTTTTATTTCTCCGTGTCTGCCAAAACCGTTTGGCAGACACGGATATTCTCGTCTCATCCCCAACCCTCGTTTGACCCAGGAAAGCGATTTTTGTCCAAAATTAGGGCGACAGGCCGACAGCGTATCGACAAAAGTGCCCTCGCCATGCGCCATTATGTGCGGACGTATAAATATTTTTGGATTGACTCCAACAGCGTCGTCAAGCTTTCGCAAGGAGAAATAGATAATGCGCGAGGTTGTACCATTAGGCAAGTGATGCGAATGAACGTTCCGCCCGTCTGTTTAACGGGGTAGAACGTCTCGGGGATATAAAGCGAGTCGTAAAGTTAATCGCACGTGTCTCGGTTGCCGCGCACTCACGGAATCGCCACTCGTAACGCGATTTTGTAATGATAATTCATAGTTTTCGACTGCAATCAAATTCCTCGTATAACGGCTGATGACCCATGTAGGGTGATCGGTAGTGGCCAATGATTGGCCGATGCTCGACGCCAAGCTTGCCAACATTGGCACTCGAGCCTGGCCCGATCATCGACCGAGCCTTGGATGATAAGAGCGGCCCGATATTCGCAATCAATATTGGCCCTAGAATGGCTTATGAGAATCGGCCGAGCATCGCGTAGAAGTTCATTCGAGAATCGGCCAACAATAAGCCCCCTCAAGATTGCCATCATTGGCACTCGAGCTTGGCCCGATTATCGACCGAGTCTTGGCGGATAATTGTGACCCAATATAGATCACCAAAATTGGTCCTGCACTGCCAAAAAAAAAATTAATTATTTTTGTATTGTAATTCGTCATTACCTGGTCTTTCGAAGTGATTAGATCGAAGAAAATATTTCACCCATATGGGGCTCGAACCTTGAACTTCCCTACTCACAGCCAAACACGCTGCCCCTATGCTACCGAGTGCTTGTAACATTTGAATCGCAGATATGGCATAAGATACCAAATGGATTCTCATCATTATTTGTATCACATAAGCTATATCAATTAGTTAATATCATTGTGATAATTAGAGACCGTTATCGAATGACATGTTATAGAATATTCAAACCTAACCTATATATATAATTCCTCTCTCTCCACCTTCTCTACCCCCGCAACCCGTTAATATGTGTGTTGCAATAAAGACAGACCATTAGTTCATTAGTTCAAGTTTAATTTGAATAAATAAATATATTTAAAATGAATAATTCCAATAATGGAATGCAATAGGAAAAGTTTGATTTCACGAAAAATCTAGTTAATTCAAATAAAAAATAAATAAATAGACGCAGTTAGTTAATATTAATAGAATGTTTCTGTCAGTGTAGGATGGTTCATAAAAATCGGCAGAATATCGCGTATGAGCTCGTTCGAGAATCGGCCAACAATGAGTGCATTGATTTGGTAGTATATTTGTTAAGAATAATGTCCAATGGACTCGTAAAAAGTATTTATCTCGTCTCTCAATGACTTCAACGCGAAACAATGAATCGTCAATATACGAATTGCGGTTCGATCATGCGTTACTCGGCCGAACATTGGCCTCGTATCGGCAAAAACATGATTGGCGAGTCTATAGTTCGCCAAACATCGGCCTCGTATCGGTAAGCCAATGATTAGAGAGCCTATATTTGGCCGAACATTGTCCTCGTATCGGCAAACCAATGATTGGCGAGTCTATACTTCGCCAAACATCGGCCTCATATCGATAAACCAATAATGAACAAGTCTATACTTGGCCGAACATTGGCCTCGTATTGGCAAACCAATGATTGGCCAGTCTATACCTTGCCAAACATCGGCCTCGTATCGACAAGCCAATGATTAGCGAGTCTACGTTTGGCCGAACATTGGCCGCGTATCGGCAAACCAATAATTGGCGAGTCTACACTTTGCCAAACCTCGGCCTCGCATCGACAAGCCAATGATTAGCGAGTCTATATTTGGCCGAACATTAGCCTCGTATCAGCAAACCAATGTTGGCTAGTCAATACTCAGCCGAGCATTGGCGTACAATTGGTTATTCGATCATCGTCCCGCCAGCATTGGTCCAAGTATTGGCCGTTACGGTTCGATTGGCGAAACCTACATGGAGATAATTATATGTGGATACTGGCGGAAGATTTTCGACGTTGAAATATATACGGATCATTCGCTGTGCGCTGTTTGCAGCAATATTTAAGCGGTTATATACAGTTAAAATTATCGAACAATCGATTTAAATTTAAAAAAAAATCGTAATGCACATATATTAAATTACACACACAGAAAATGTCTTGTCAATCCGGCGGATATTCTCGAAGTTACACGCACATTTGTCATGACGTGTCAGAGCGTTCGAAAGTGCTTTTGAAAGTTGGAACGCGTTTTTCTCAAAACTGTGTTGTTAACCCTTAATAGTCACACTGGGTCCACGGGACATAACCAAATTATTTTGATACCGTGCAACTTTTTTTTCCAATAAAACATACATTTTTTTATATGCGTAAGCGTTTCATTATTTCCTTCTAAATCGCACCTGCGTTGGATGAAATAAATATACTTTTTGAAAAGTCCACAGAAACCGCTATGTCCATTTCAAAGTACATTGTTTCCAGATTATAAAGCCATTTTTTTAATATAATTACAAGAGTTACAGCAATTTTTGTAAAAAAAAAGTCATATTTTACGTTTTTTTGCATAATTTTTTTTGCATATTTAAATGTAAATTTTTTATTTCCAACCAATATCTTTGTATTAAACAAGGTTCAAATTATACCTAACTTTTTTTTTCATATCGCTCAATGCATTATTTCATTATTTATAACAATTTAAAAACGCCTGGGTCCCATGGACCCAGTATGACTATGACGTGATTCTAGCTAAGTGTGACTACTAAGGGTTACAGTCCGCGAGCAAGATTCCTCGGAAACGGCTGAACCGATCACTCTCAAATTGTAACACAATCTTTTCAAGTATATTCTTTTAGTAATCAATTGAAGGTTTTTCTCACCGATAAATATTTTCCATTTTATTAACAATTTAAGGCCTACATTTTTATCAAAAATCGATTTTATTTTAGAAGCCACCATTTTGACAAAAATTATTATTTTGCTTATTCCTTCGATCAATTTCAAGATAATCCATTATATCATCGAAATATTTTTGGTTTTTTTCATTTTAGATGATTCAGTCCAGAGATATCGTGCTTATGGCAAGACGCCTTTTTTTAGAGGTGCTCCCGGAGATTAGCTATAGCAGCTTTCAAAATAATTATTTTTACAGATAAAAATGTTAAAATACGGTTAAAAGTTACCATAATGTGCATACAATTTTTTAAGCTAATAGATTTAAAGGTCTTCTCACGAAAAATTCTTGAAAAATCGATCTTTTTGGGCCTTCTGACTGTATGTGACCGCTTAAGTCAAGTGGGCATTATTGTGGTATAGATCGAAAAGTGAGTGCGTGCCAAATAAATTCGCGGTAACAACGATCGCGGTAACAACGATGGATGCACGCATGCAGGTATGCATAAAATTGCATTGTTCGTCCCGGGCGAGACACACGCATTCCCCTGCCGCGACCGGAAACATTAATTATGTTGTGTGCTGCGTCGTGGCGTTACTTGAATTATATATATATATACATATATATATATATATATATATATATATATATATATATATATATATTCCTGTATGTATGCATGAAGAAAGTATATTTTGAACACATTAAATCTATGTAATGTTGACTGTCAGCATCTCTGGCTGTTCTGAAGACGCTCCTGGAAATTGCCTCTACACAGCGAAAAGTTTATAATTAATATATGCTTCTATATATTTAAGCTTCTATATAATTAATATATATGAATGCTATGCTTCTAAAAAAAATATCATTAAATATCAAAAAGCATTGAATGGAAGATAAAAATTGTAATCACGGTATAGTAATGATGAACACAATTTAAATTTTAACCTACGATATGGCACGTGAAGTGATACAAATAATACATTTTATTCGGCATATTGTGATTTTTTGTAGTATTCAAAAAATATTTTACCCACGTGATTGGAACAATTAGTTTCCAGTATTCTAGTAAAAGTACGGTGTAAAGAGTCATATTTGACTAATAACTTCGTTATATTTTCCTCTATACGCCGAAGATTTATGCTATGCGTATAGTGAAATCTATACACACTATGAAGATTCATGCTATACGTATAGTAAAATCCATATGAAAATGTAGCTCATGTTTCATGTAATATATTATAGTTTCGAACGAAATATGCACGCATTATTTTTACTATGCAGCATATAGGACTCGCGCCTATGCGAGAATAGTTTCAAACGTAATAGGCACGCATCATTTTTCCTATACGGTGTGAGAATCATTTTTACACTTCTATAACAGCAAGTCTTAGAATTCCGAACTGGCAGTAAACTGCTATACTTTTCTCGCACTGAATATTAGAATTCTGGCAACCAGTTTTAGAATTTAAGGCCGTATTTTTCTCCCTGTACACAAACGTGCTTATAGATATCTAAAGATGACTTTAAGGGGTTACCCCCACTTGCGATTTTGAAAAAATCGATTTTTTTATTGCATTTTTTTTGAAGTATAAGTATCTGAGAATATGTCCTGAAAATTTCAAGTCGATCCGAACAAAATTGACTGAGATATGAGCGTTGAAAGAGAAGAATCCGTTGTGTAAACGACCGGAAATTGAAATTTTAAACGCGTTTTTCTCAAAATGGCATTTCTGAAGTCGGTGACCAAGATTACTCGAACACTAATGAACCGATCTTCTTGAAATTTTGCAGGCTTATTTAATACATAAAAATGTAGTCTTTAATCGTTCGATTTTTCTTTTCGACAAAAATAGCCGTTTTATAGCCAAAAACGGCCGTTTTTTTTCGTCAAATTCGAACCGTTAACTTTGACTGTCCGCCATTTTGTGAAAAATGAATATTTTTTAAAATCCTTCGATTAAAGACTAGTTTATACTTATATTTGACTAAATCCATCCGCATTTTTTTTTCAGATGATCCACTTCGCCGCAATGTTGGTCACCGCATACCGTGTATATAAAAACATTATTTCATTGACGGCCATTTGCCACTAAACAATGTAATATTTTTCAATAAAAAAATTACTGAAAGTTCTTCAAGATGTGTTCTTTAAGATAGTATATTGATCGATTAAAAAAGTTTTGTAGTTTTCTTTAAAAAAATTCATGAATAAGGCCTTTTTTGCGCTACAAGTGGGGGTAACGCCTTAAACACATTACTATGTATATAATATTGAATATAGGAACATTAGATTATTATGAGGACGGTTCTCGTGGTCGTGCTTCGTAATCTCCTTTTCCATATATACAGGACTACTACAGGGGTTATTGGTAACCGTGAAAGGGTTAGAGAATATGTTTTCCGCTATCGAACAACCCAGTTATGCTTTTTGCAATAGTGCAACATTTTCGAGATATTATTCTTATTTTTTAGGTAACATTGAAAATTAATTTAAAAAAATTGTCGTAAGGAACGAAATTTTTTTATGATTTGTAATATGAGAACACAGTAAGAAAGAATTTTCAACAATAAAATAGGAATAATTATTAGAATTGCCGAGTTTTGGACCCCTAATTAAAAATGGTTTATAGATTAGTCTTATTTTATTGTTGATAATTCATTCTTATTGTGTCATTAAACGACAAATAGTATAAAGGTTTGATTATATTTAAAAGTTTTTTTTTAATTCATTTTTTTAATTTGTTGACCCCCAATTTTGGATAAAGCCCTACTGGGTTATTTCATAGCCGAAAAGTGGTCCTACAACCCCTTCACGGGATCGTGACCAATAACCAGTATTAGAGTTTAGTTTAGTATTAAAGTCTCCAGATGCGATTTTCTAAGATCCTAACATGTTTTTATAGAGCAACAATTTTTTCGTTTCATTTTATTCCAAATGCCATCATTATGAGACTATGCGGTAGTAGAATAGTCAGGATGGTTGAAAGAAAACACGAATAAAAAATAATAATGCGTAGTTCATTAAGGGGTAGGATATCTTTAGGCGAAGAAAAATTGCTGATTTTCATGATTTTTTAAACGGAAATATTTTTTCACAATGTTTGAGACTGAGGGTATGTTTTATTATTACGTTCGGCTGTGACATGGTATTTTTTATCAATCTTTGTTAATGCGGGCGGTGTGGTACGGTCTTCTAAACGGATTGTGGCGGATGTTGTCAGACAGCGTGACATGTAGCATCGGCGGTATTAAGCCGAAAGAAGCCAAAGCATTTTTTTTCATTAACACTCATACGCAGACTCTGAACCAAGAAAAAGTGAGAAACATTGAAAATCGATAAAATGGTATGCTTCGAGACAAAAAATTGAACTTTCTCGAAAAATGGCTACATTTTACAATAAAAAATAGGTTTTTTTTAAATTTCAAAAACGTTTAGGATCATGTTTTAGACGATAAGGTTATAGGGATCTATACTAAATTTCGTCCCACCGGTTTAAAAAATTCAGTTGACAATACCATGCCATATCAACACCATTTTTAAAGAATAATACAAAAATCAAAATAAAAAATGGTGAAGAAGTCTTTCTTTAAAAAAAAAAATCGCGAAAAACAGCAAATTTTTCCTCGCTTAAAGATATCTCCCCCGTTAAAGAAAGACCGGAAATTCAACCTAATCCTTCAGTCATACGACTCATTTTGTCCCTTTAATTTGGTTTTCATTTCGTCGATTCAACTGTTTCCTCTGTTCACCCATGCGCGCTTGCACCGAAAGTTCGGTCGATTTATTTTCCATGACTGCATACGTCACGTCAACAAATAACTGAGCAAATGTTTGAGCGAAGGGATGAAAAAATGTAGAAGGGAATGCAATCATGAGCTAATTGGTTTTCGGAAAAATGACATTCGTGTAAAATCGAATACTATGAACTGTGAAGGGGCTATACCAGTGTGAAAAGCTTCAGCCTCTCAGCAGGCATTATTCGAGGAAGAGGAGGGTCCATTGTATGGGCCAGGTATAGCTGATCAGCAGTTTTTATGGGAAATATCATTTTATCTTGGAAAAATCGATAGTTAAATCTTTAAACGCGTTTTTGATGAAAATTGTCGATTTGGCATTGAACAAAAACGACCATGTTATAGGCAATAAAACAGACTTTTTTCATAACTACGCCATTTTGTTAGATTTTGATATTTTTCGAAAATCCTACGTCATTGTACCGGAAATACCGTCCAGTTTAACGACATTTGTTTCTTTTTCGGTTTCAGCTACTCAATCGGCCGGAATCATGTCAGCAGTGGAGGAACTTTTTTTTGACGCCTCCGAAGGCAGCGCATAAGTCGCTTGGATCTCAATATTTTTCTATGAAAAAATTATTTTATATAGGTCAAATATAGCCAAATATATTCTTAACTTTCCGAACCATTTAATTGAGTACTTTTCTTTCGAAAAATTCCCGAAAATCACCCAAATTTTTAGCGTTCACACTGGTATAGCCCCTTCATTTACCGATGGCCAGCACTGGAAGTGCTGCCATTTCGAATACCGAAGGGCTCGCTGCCCTTCGGAGAATGAAGAATTCGTATGAAAAAATTAGACCAAGAAATGGATCAGGAGGCTAGACATATATTGTCACACAGGAGACCGGTCGGTATCCTCGTTTTCGTCTCCACACTCCCGGCCAAATTCCTGGGCGTTTGTCCCTTTCCGTCGAGGCAGCAGATGTGGGAAGAGAGAAATGAGGAACGCTTGCTACGCTCGATTCCATACCTGATTCTGCAACTCTCAGCAATTTTTGGTCGCGTCGAGAGGAATTCTCCCTCAACTTGAACTCGTCGCTATACTTTGCGAAACTCCCTACTGTTTCGTTCCTCGTTGGCTGTCAACGAATTCAAAAATTCTTCGTTCCCGATCTGCCGTTTGTGCCTTTCACATCCCTCGAATGCCCGCTCCATCGACTCGTCATTTTTTTTCCCCTCTCGTTCGTGCGTTTCTCGACTCTGCGCACTTTCTCCAAAAGCTTCGCAACAATTTGCCTCGGATTCTTTCTCCTCTTCTTGCGTGGCACCTTCCGCGCATTCCGTCAACGGTGGCGTGTGTCACCGCGAGCGACGGTTTCGTTTCTTGGTTCGAGCGCGAACTCGAAAACCCGATCGTTAAACGCTCGCGAACACCAAGGACGCGTTTTTTCTATCCACGTTGCACGTGTATCCACGTGTATGCGTATCCACGTCCATATGCGCGGACGTATCACATTGTACGTATGCTATAATTGACGGTGAACGCTATAGAGCTATTCGCTTTAAATCATCGTCTACTTTGGCATTTCTCGGGACGTGCCTGTCGTTATACGCGCTACAAAATACGTACGTGTCAAGTTAATTGTAGTTATTTATTACGCCAAGTGTCCAATTACATTGCAACTCGCGTTATTATACGTCGTTCGGTTTCTTCATTTTGTAAGGGGAAAAAAACTTACGCGATACACACAACGGGTATACTTATGCATATGTGATACGAATTCATGCGAATGTATAGACGTGTGCTGGAGGTGTGTGTAAATGTAGACAGCCATGTGTGCATTCGTGTGCCAATATGGGAAAATGTTACTTTGAACCAGATATATCCATCCAAAGTCGATCCTGATGGCACGGGGATTGACATCATTTTGAGTACGGGGACAATAAGCTACTATGAGGACGGTCCTCGAAGTCAAATGACTTTGAAAGTACTTTTATCCATATATATATATATATATATATGCCCGTTATATGTGTCGACAGTGAAACGTTTAGCCGACAATACGCACTGCGGCAAAATCTCCCAGGGAACCGTTTTACTGCTCAGTTGAGCGATATGGCAAAAAAAACCGACCTGTGAGAGTATTTTCTGCATACACAAAAAGCGAGAAAAAACCACGTAAATGTGCATATTATATTGAGTTTTACGGACGACGTGTAATGCTCACCTGACGACAGGTCGTGCAGCACATATACGTGTCTGTATTTATACATAATGTATGTCAATTGCAAAGTCCACTTCATGCCAGTCATCCATTCTTATCTGCGAAATTGCTTCCGCGAAGCTTTCCACTCGGACAAAAACGGCTAGTGAACGCTTCCATAGTCAATGGAATCGATTAGCAAATGTACGTGACGGCTCGCGAGGGCCGTCATTGAAAAAGGAAAATAACGCTTGTGCGACAGCGGGCTTTTCGGAAAATTGTGAAACTGCCAATACAGGGAGTAGTATTTTACGTTGGAGAAAGAGCCTTTGTTATCCAGTCGTTTTTATCATCACCCCACATTTGACATTGCAAAAACAGTGGAAAACCCATGCCGATAAAGGCAGCTGTACTTTGGCTAAGTTTCAGTTCCGTGATCATCGGAAAATTAGTAAAACTGCCATTTAGCGCACGATTGAGCGGTCATCCATCCAAGTGGTAGCCAAGGCCAACGCTGCTTGACACGGAAGTCCGCCGGGGCCGTATACCGACGGCACGACCACTGCAGTCGATCGAGTATGCGAAAAGCGTGAAGTGCTATTTATCGATCCCCAGGTGAGATGTGCCAGGATAGAAGAAAAAAGTCACATGCCCAATGATCCTCCTATGTACACAAGCTCACGTCTGTGTATTGCGCGCCAGGTTGGCCTCGTACTGGCGGATATTGACGCATCTATTATATACGAAGGTGATAGCGGAAAAAAACGGATATTGACAATTTGAGAGACCCGCGAGTTGGCCGCAGCGAGTAGAGAACCCTGGGACATTGACAACGCGAGCATAAGCACTTAACGCCACGGCAAAAAATGTTGATCGGGCAAGAATATTGATGATCGATAATTTAAAGCACCCAATACTATAGTTGATTGAGTACTGAAGTAGCTTCAGATCAGGATGAATCATAAACGTCCAATGTCCGAGATGAGTATCAAATTTGTAGCGAGCACGAACCGTATCTGCAAAGTTCCATTAGGATCGTCACGAAAAAAATGGCTGCTGTCGAAAAGAACAGGTTATCCAGCTGATACATCGTTCATTCCAATGGATGTGAATTCCTCTTCATAATGACCAGCCGCAGCAGGCAAAGTTGCACCCGATCTGTCATTTCCATATTCGTTTGTCTCCTGTCAACGTGTCTTCGAGTCTAGTCACTGTGCCGAAGGTCCGATCACCATGAAACGTCTGATGGACGGCGGATCACCTACAACCGTAATGTCCTCATACGGCCTAGGACATATGAGTACCCACGTACATTCGGTGAAGGTCTTCCTCGTTGGGGTGCCGGGAGGGTACAACTCCGAAAGGTTGGTTGTTACCATGGAGCGCGTAAGTATACAGAAAGTGGCCCCGAGGGAAGTGCACACATCGGGACGAACTGTGTAATTTGAGGGTAATTCCGTGAGTCGTATAACCTGCAGGTAATGCCTCGACACTGCTGCTTGGTCTCTCGCGAGACCAGGCGCGCAATCGGCCATATAGAGGCAGCGAGAAAGACAAAGATATAAAGATAGACAGGGAGCGGGCGAGGGGGAAGGAGAGAAAGTGCATCAATGCAACGTGCACTCGCCCGTTCGCTCGTTTCGTTTAATTGGTCGTTCTCGGCTTTACGAGGCTTCAAACCGAGGCGCTATATATACACCTTTGTGCGAAAAGCAATGAGACACACACGAAATTCCTATATAAGCCCGCCCGAGCTGCCGCGAACCGACATCGCGCACGTTCCACCAAAGAAGTTTTACCCACATGGTCATGAGGCACATATACGGAAAACGTAATCCGCTGGATGTGCTTCACTTCCGTATTATAGGTTAAGCCACAATGACGCAACGCCGAGAGCCGGCGACGATGAACGCATTGATTCGTCACACCAGGAATTCAGCGAACCCGGCCGTACAGTCGAAAAATACTCATTGGCAGAGCCGAAATCAGTTGATTTCATTCAGAAAATCAACTCAACAGTTGATTTCATCTAGGACATTGACTGGGCAGCTTATATCATTTATAATGGCAAGTACTTAGTTAATTTAATCTATAACATCAGTACTGGGTGTGGAAATCAGTTAACGTCATCTAGACTGCTGATGTCTAGGACATCGCCTGATCAGTTGGTATAATTTAGGTCATTAACTGATCGATTGATGCAATCTAGAACGTCAGCTGAACGGACTTCACCTGAAATATCAACGCTGACATTGAGTTTGAAAATCAGTCAATGTCATACAGAACATCAGCTGATATTGTCTCAAGCCGACGACGATAAACGCATTGATCGTCACATCAGGAATTCACCGAGCCCGGCCGCTATTGCCGTACAGTTAGGAACTAGAAAACACTCATTGGCAGATCGGAATGAGTCGATTTTCCGCAGAATATCAACTCAACAGCTGATTTCATCTTGGACGTTGACTGAGCAGTTGATATCATTTAGACTGCCAACTGATTAGTCAATTTAATCTAGAGTATCAATACTAAGTGCGGAAATAAGTTAATATCATCTAGAACATCAGCTGCTGTTGGCTCGGACATGATCTGTTTAGCTGACATAATTAAGTCATCAACTGATCGATTGACGCAATCTAGGATGCCAACTGATGAGATGACTTAATCTGAAATGTCAACGCTGACAATGATTTCGGAAATCAGTCAATGTCACCTAGAACATCAGCCGATATTGTATTGGGAGTCGCGTGATCGGCTGATGTTTTAGAACATCCTAGGACATCAACTGATGAGATGATGTCATGTAAGATATACAGTATATCGACACCCAGTTTGAAAGTGACTTGACGTCTCCAAGGACATCAACGGTCTAAAAATCAGGCTATGCCTTCTAGAACATCAAGTGATAAGTTTACTTGATCTATAATATCGCCACTGCGTTTGAAAATCAGTTTATGTCATCTAGGGCATTATGCGAAGGAGAGTTAAACTGAATGTTTTGGCAAAGTGTGCAGCCGATCCTAGGATTTCGCACCGTAACTTTCGCCCTTTGTTTCCGCATCCCAATTGGGTCGTTTAATCACCAAACCTCGTTCAGTTTTGATACTTCTCTCCACACAAGCATCACCGATGGCCCTGATACATCGAATTACTCGCCGGTCCCTCATGACATCCCACGATTGCGTTTCGTCAAATAACGTGGCTACTACGTAACTCCGATACTACGTACTCATAACAGTGTTTTGAATAATTGTAGCTTGAATTCCATTGATATTCCGATAAACAGAGTACAGCGGCATATCGCATAAATCAAGTGGTAATGGAAAATTCAGAGGTTTTCTTGAGCGTCGGAGAACGACGAGTAATTGACGCGATATGTTCCTCCACTCGGCAATTTAAGCCCGCCTTAAGGCACCATTGTATCTACATTGCCTCGCGCGAATCGAATGATTTACGACAATTTCTTCTCTCTCTATCCCTCCTCAGATGAGGGTCTTTGATACAATCGCATAACTTGTGCATATAAATCCACCGGAGAAAAGAAGAAACGACTTGGCAGCCTATGATATGACCCGTCTTGTTTCTTCGTAAGTGGTTTGCATATACCGCAAGTTTATTCTCGGTGATTGCAGAGCAAGAGAGATATAGAGAGAGAGAGAAGAGATAGAGCAATTTATTGGCTTCTACAAACGCGTTGCACTCGAGAGCCTCGCGTACAATAAATCTAGGTCCAATTTACAAATTGGTACATATCTCTATAACGGCTACCTTTAGTTCGCCAGCGTTTCGCGATGGTTTGGAAGCGCGCAAAAGCCCGATCGGGCGGTTTAACACATTGTGCGCGCTCGCATAGCTCAGATTAGTTTTGAGGTCATCGCTAATACTCCCTGGTGGCCGCGGCACATCGATTTATCGCGGAGAACGTGGTGTATCTTGGGAGGACCGTAACATCGGCTGTGGGTGTGTAAACGGCCACACGAGTGTGTCTTCAAGGGTTCGTGCATATGGGCGCGTTTACACACGCAAACGATCTCAAGAAACGACTTGCATACGTACTCAAGGAGACGAAGGCAAAGGAGGCCGTGTGCGTATTACAGCCGAATGGTATATGCACGTGGAAGAGAGACGTGCGGAGGGCCCTAATATCGCAAACGTAGATAGGCGTAATAAATGCTTGTCAAGTAAATCAGGATGAAGCGCCATCGAGGAGACCGTAATGGTCGCATTAAGTGAATAACTCACGGTTGCGGCAAGAGCTGCGGTGTTGGTCGATCGGCTGCGTGCTCCTGCATCGGCTCTACGGATACATTTGTGTGTCTCTTCGGGTCTGCGTGTGCACGTCACTGTGTGCGCCAATGGACGTGGGTGTACGTATGGCGAGTTCTATACGGATGCAAAGAGTAGGTGGTGGCGAGGTGAAGACTCGGAACTGTTAGGAACTGTTAGGCTTGATAGCGGTACCATCAAACAACTTTACGGCGTTAAGTGCTAGTCCCTGTGAGAGAACCCAAGAGCGGCCGACAGAGAGCGTCTCTCTGACGCATTGCCAGCCTAATTCCTGCCGAATGCTGGCAGACGGCCCCTGCGGCCGTTCGTGATTTGCCAGCGATGCGCACCCCGCGCTCTATATACACTTAGATTATACCCTCACGCTTGCCTTGTCCATAAGTGCATGTCTCGCAATGAATCCGCTTAGGTAATAGCGCGTACATGGCCGTTACTGTGTGCTCTGTGAGCGTATTCGAGAGCAGCCAATATCGACGGCGAAGCTGCCGACAACGACGTCGACGACAAGGCGAATACTGAGGTGGAGAACGAACGACGAGGGAAAACGGAACCGCAGGACGACCTCGGCAACGATAGTTACAGCCCCATCGTTGCCTCTATCCTACGCGAAAGCCGCTGCAACTTGAGAGATGGCCTTCCGGCTTTCCTGTTCGCACGGTGATTAATTTCCTTCCTCCCCCTTCTGGTAGATACGTGGAGGGCTGCTTCCTGTATTTAGGTAACGCAACGGCATGGATAGCTGCGGATCGTTTGCGAGCCTAACGACGAGTTAGTACATCGATCGCGGAGCAACGTGATTCTCAATTACACACGTGCGCATACTGGGTGTTGGGGTGATTTAAAAATGGACTATTTTTGTTTTCATCTGTCCCTATTCCGAAATTGCAGGGGGGGGGGGTCAATAAGACGCTTGTTCACATTTTAATGTTATTGCTACTTTGCTATTAATTAATATTATTAATATTAAGTATATTTTAATACTTAACATTAATTTAGAGATTCTTCATTGCGATTTTCTATTTCCCATGTTAATAACCAGAAGAAAACATCACTTTCTAGTTTAGATTTTTATAACTCGCTAACGCGTAAACGTATAACATGCCTGATGCATTTTTTGTAGGGAATTGAACGCTCTGTAAAAAGTGTCTCTTGTGGTTTTATGATAAATCTAGTAGTTCAAAAGTTATTCAATGTCAAAGTTGAATTTATAGTAAATTTTATGATTCTTTCACTTTTCAGCGACCCTATCAGACTTATCACAAACTGTTATAGAACCCTTTTTGGAAACCATTTCATTTTCTATAAAATCATATCAATAAATATTTTGAAAATTCAATAGTTCAATAGTTGAGGGCTCTACAAATTTATGTTTTGAAGAACCGTTGCTATTTCTGTGAAATTAATTGTTATATTAACCAAAAATATAAATAAAAAACGCCGACTTTGTTGAAATTACTTTTTATTGTTTATTTACGGTACGGAGAAATATTGAGAAATTTCTTTCATAACTTTTGTATTTAAAATTCAAAAGTTTGTGTTAGAGAAAATGGTAATTATGCGTAATCGGGGCACCACCCTAATTTCGATGGCAACATTTTTTTTTCGCCACGAAGTTGTTGATTCCATTATAGCAAGTAATATGACGTTGGGGGAGGCTGACATTTTCTATTAATTTCATAAAGTATGGAGTTTTGAAGTTCCCAGAAACACGTGATGAGATAGGGCATTTTCCAACATTTCAACGCCTATGTTGGGGGTGCGGGTTGGGGATTCATAGAAAAAGCCTTCCCGAATACCCAAACATAAATGAAATTAGGGTGGTGCCCCGATTATGCATAATTACCGAAAAAATTATAGATAAAACAAAAAAAAATCTCATCGTTTTTGGAATTTCCATCAACAGCAAACATTAAAAAGTAACTTTATAAAAATTGGCGTCTTTCTATTTATATTTTTGGTTATTATAACAATTAATTTCACGAAAATAGCAACTTTTTTCTAAAAAATAATTATCTTTTCGCTCGATAAAAAAAGACCTTTTTATCGAGCGTTTAATTCCCTACAAGCATGTGTCTTGGCAAAGTTTTCACCATGGGAAATGGAAAATTGTAATGAGGAACCTCTAAATATTAATATTAAGGGTTTATATTTCAACAGTCGTCTTATGTCACCCCACTACAGCTACTGAATACGATAATTTGAAGAAAACAAAAATAGCCGATTTTTTAAAATCACCCTACATGTATGCTGCTTGGCACCATCACAATCGACTTGCAATGAACATCGATTGGAGAATTGTATGATAAAATAATCAATTTCAAGTAGAAGGTGCACCTGGTCGGTGTGCTGCTCCACCGTGTTAGGTCACGTTGCCCTGACCATTACTTGAACGAGTGAAAGCATTGTATTAGGAAACGAGTAGCTGTGGACAACCCTCTGGGGGGAGTCTCCAAAGAACTGGAAAACGTGAAATGTGGGGTGAAAGGAATGGGAACACGAATGGCCCCAAGTGGATACGAAGGAACATTGAAAACAATACATGTACATTACAGAATAATGACGCTGAAACTCTACTCAATTAGGGCTGAACTCGGTTGCTCAACAAATTGATATTGGACGATTTCACGAGACCGAAATGCGAATTGGCAGATCGGGGAAAAAAAACAATTTTCGCGTGACGTTACGAGGAACGTGGAATACCCAGGGATTGCGATAGAATGGATCAGGAATGCCCGATGACGAGTCCTCGATGGCATCTTTCCCATTTCACGTATAACTGCCATTACGGGCGGAACATTGCGAAAGCAAAGTGGATAGTAGTTCGTACATAAGAATGAATAGGGTGAGTATAGACATGAAGAGAAGTCGATGGGGTCTCGTCGAGGATTTTGTGGAGGGTCCAGAAGGCGGAGGGAAAGAGATGCTGGGTAAAGAAACGTATAGAGTGAAAAAAGAGCGAGAGTGAGAAACAGAGTGAGAGAGAGAGAGGGAGAGAGAGCCTTCCATCCCCGTCACACCATACAATATATTTATAGTCGCAACGGCTATTAAGATAATTTATCGGGGCCATTACCGAACAAACGAGGGCATTAATCTATTCTAGCTTCATAAAGTGAACTTCGCCGCGGCGATTTTGTAGCCGGGCGCCAAACGAGCACTTCGGAATAAATTGATGGATCTCGGCTCTCTCGCCCCCGCGGTGGCGACGGCAGCCCCGAGAACCTGGGCCGTTCTCCATAACGGCAAAGCTTATACACCGAGGGAGAATCAGAAAGAGAGAGATCGTGCGACCCCGAGGGAGGGGAGAGACGAAATGAAAATCTAGCGGCGCGGACGGGGGGGGGCGTTGATACGAGAGAAAGACAGACCCCTTTGTAAATGGCTCGTAAATTTTTATTCATTTCGCCGCAAATAGTTCGAGCTATCGCGGTTAACATTGCGCGAGAGCTATTATTATATTACATTACATGTTTTTCCTCATCTCGAGGCATATCATCAAATTGTTTTCTGCTCGTTCACCCCACGCGTTAATGCGCAACATCCATCAAGTTCCCTTACCACGATCGAACTCGCACGTCACTCACATGGCTCTAGCTTACTCTTCGTTTCAACCGATTTCCCGAGTGTATCTCCTCCAATTTTCAATCTTCAACGAATTCGCCTTGCTTCGGATTGCTTGGGTTTGTTGCCGCTGGCCCAAGAGATTAAAGCAGCTTGCGGTTTTCCCAATAAAATGTAAAAAATCGGCAAGAACTTTCCGTTGGATACGTATAACGTCTTCGTTCTACGAGAATCAAAGCGGGCGATCTCTGGAGTCAATCCACTCGTAAAATTCAATCTTCGATTACACGTACCATGAACATTGAGAAGCTGCATCCGCGACGTTGAACTTCGTGACCGAGATTCTAGTTTGGGAAAGTCAGAGATGTGGCGATCAAAGAAAGCGGTGGTAGCTTTGATGTGCGCAAATAATATCAATAGTAATGGTGACGTGTGTCCATACGTATATCCACCCATTCGTTAAATTGATCGCCATATCAAAAGCGATTCTCGACTTTGAATCCGTCAATGCGTGAATGGAGAGTTGTGACTGTGTTGGTTGGATCGTCAGGTGGATGGATAGAGAGAGAGAGAGAGAGAGAGAGAGAGAGAGAGAGAGAGAGAGAGAGAGAGAGAGAGAGAGAGAGAGAGAGAGAGAGAGAGAGAGAGAGAGAGAGAGAGACCGACAGGCAGAGATAATGACTTGATTGTGCATGAGCTGCTGGAACCCTCTGGTACGCAGCCAATTTTTACAAAACAAACAAAAAAACACACAAAAAGTAAAGCAGAGAATTTCGACATAAAGCAAGAGGAAAATGAGTGGATATAAAACAAACTAAGAAAGATGCAGTGGAAAAAAAAATAAAAGGGACGCGATATAAAGCAACAAATATAAATAAAATAGAGAGAGAGAGGGGGTGGGGGCAGAAGACGAGAGAGAGGGAAATACAAGATAAAGAGCAAAAAAGAAAGAGGAAGAAGGAGAGAAGATATCAAAACGTAGAAAAAAAAAGGTGCAGCTTGCATGTATCTCGAACTGCATTTGCGTTCGTGTGAAACCACACTGATCGCGCAATATATATATATATATATATATGTATGTATATGTATATGTATATGTATATGTATATGTATATGTATATATGTATATATTTCTCTCTCCCTATGGCTACAAATGCGAGATCGCAGTGCTCGCGAACCCCCCCTGGTGGCGTGACACGGCTGCCTACTCGTGTACAGAGCCGCGTTGATCAAAGCGGCAATTACTGTCATCATAATATTACTCGGGGCGTTACTCACGCTGCGCGTTCGGTCAGGGCCGAAACCCTCTTTCTCTCCGTCTCACGCTCTCTATGTTTCTCTCTCTCTCTCACTCACTCTCTCTCTCTCTCTCTCTCTCTCTCTCTCTCTCTCTCTCTCTCTCTCTCCCTCTCTCTCTCTCTCTCTCTCTCTCTCTCTCTCTCTCTCTCTCTCTCTCTCTCTCCCTCTCCCTCTCTCTCTCTTTCTATAATTACGTATAGGTGTGTAGGCACAAGTCCATATTATACATAATACACTCCCGCAGCACGACCCTTTCTCTCTTAATATTCCATCGTTTCCAGTCTATCTGCAGCCTCCGATGCACTCTGCGATGCATCGTCGCCCGCAGAGCTTCGTTTATCGTGCTGCCGAGCAAGGGACATAAAGACACACGAATATATAGATTTACGTATATGACTATAGATATATGAATATGGATGCAGATATTGTAAATATTTACGAATGTAGATATTGATATCATAGAGCGTCTCCCGCCCACGCGGCCCTTAACTTACTTTCGAGTGTACGACGGTGCGTGTCAAAATGGATCTTCATGACGAATGCCTAAAGGGAAAAAGTACCAGCTTATGTAAGTTGATGCTGATTCAGCAGTTCGTCGAAGAGTAATCACGAAAGGATTATGATACGAAATCAGAACTAAAAACAATTGACAAATCTAAAAATCTGAGAAATCTAGAATGATTCAATTTGTATATACCGCATGAGGCAGCAACTATATTAGCAGCGGAGATATTTTTTAACCTACCTAACTTAGGAGAAAAATTCTTCTGCTAAAGTATTTTAGGAGTAACTCATCGAGTGGTAATTACGAAGTTCATCCAGGTAGAGACATTTCGAAGATTGTAAGGTAACCTCAATTTTTTTTAAATAGGACCACAACTTTTGGTTTCAGAATTTTATCAAAAAACTAAAAATAAGTTCACATGCCAAATTCCAAGAAGATCGAACGGGGTTTGATATGAAAAATCGAAGAGAAATAAATTTTCTGGAACATTTGATCCACTGTACTGATAGAAGGAAATTCTGACGTAGTAGTTGTCATTGAAGAGAACACGCATTATTATGAAAATGACAAAATTCTCAATGCTTTTTACAACAAGTTGATAAGATTCTTAGTTGCAAACAATGTAAACAAAGCCGTACGACTTACTGGGATTTTGTTTACAAGGCACATCACTTCAGTGCCCGCCTTCGATTTTTTTGAAACTCATATTATGTGATGAAGTACCGAAAACTACTCGGCACGTATTTTTTTCGGTGGAAAAACGGTTTTAAGCGGGGAAGTCACACGTGTCCATGTTTAATTCAATTTTTTTCAATACTTATATAGTGGATGTTTCATCACTTTACTTTAGAAGAATTTTGGCTTTTCTTTAATTCGAATCGTTGGATCGCTTGTGGTTGTAACTTTGAGCACCTTTTATTGCAGTATTTGTACAGTTTTTTAAATCGTTTCTAGGCTAAAAGCATTGAAATTTATTTTTTATCAATTTTTTATATGAAATCTTGATCGATCATCTTGAAATTTGGTGTGTGTATTTATTTTTATTTACGTCATGGAGTTCTGGAAAAATCAGGGGTTCCATTAAAAAAAAATTGCCACCACAGGATTGCCAATTGCTTCGAGCTATGCAACTTTTGTAGAACAAGTTTTCTTCCAAGTCTGACAGGTTAGAAAATATTTCTACTGCTGATAGTTGTTGCCTCCCACGGTAGATGAGAACTAACAAATTTAACAATATCTTGCTAAATTTAGCAAGATATTGTTAAATGCAATAAAAGAAATAACCATCTTATTTCAGTCTGCTCAGTTTCTACAAGGATGACAAACATGCCCGGTAAGAGGAGCACAAAGAAAAAATAGACTTATTCATTTCCATCAATCTTCGAAATCAAACGATCCGTTTCAGTGATACACCGCCTCCGCAACGTATCATTCGCGCACTCGTGGAAAAAAAATGGCCACTTATAGTGTTTCATCATAAAACATTTGGCCAGCTTTTTTCTGCGCCCACGGCACTGCGATATTGGATGGTTTACATCGAGCATCATCTCTCATAATAAACTGCACCGAACGAGCTCGCAGCGCGAAGTCTGGTAATGATTTCCCAGAAAAAGATGCTTTTGATGTGGCATGCGCGTTGCGTGTTATTACTTTTCTATGAAGACTCCTGCTTTACCCGACGTTGCGTCGGTTACCGCTACTTCACTCTCTCGTAATCTATCACAGATTTGACACTCGCGCAATCGTACTGCGAATAATATACAGGATGTCCCAAAAACCAACGATAATATTGCCAGTGCTGACAGGCCAGGTCATGACGATCCAGAATAACCAAATATGACCTCAGTAAAAGTGTCATAGAATAGCCAGAAATGGAAGTGTAGGGCAAATCAATTTAATTTAAATAACATAAGAAATTATCAAAAAAAAGGGTATTGGGTGCTTAAAACAGAAATTTAAGAGGACAGCATAAGATTAACATTTAAAAGTACGATCAAATTTAAATTTTATTTGAATTATAAATATAATTATATTTATAATTCAAATAAACTTCTATTTCTCAGTGTTATATTGAATTAAAATAACTGATGCTCTTATTTTTTTAATTATAAACTCATATATATATATATATATATATATATATATATATATATATATTAGGGTGTTTCAAAAAAATATTTTTTCTTAATTTTCTTCCAAACAGGTTTAAAAGTTTCATTTATGTATACAAAGACGCCAGTTAAAATTTAAGATTTTAATATTGACATTAAGGGGTGGCGCATCGCACTTTTCGATTTCCCATAAGAATAACATAGGAAACATTTTCTTTGCTGCTTCTGATTTTTATAACTAGCTAACAAAGCATTGTACCAAATATCTCAATACATATTTTTATAGGAAATTGAACGCTCTGCAAAAAAGCTCTCTTGTCAAAATTTCGTAAAACTAACTGTGTCAAAGTTACAGCCTGTCAAAAGTAGATGATCACTTTTATGTGATCACTAAAAATAGATGATCACTAATAATTCTATTTTGCAATAATGAAACAAAATTTCAGTGTTTTTCAAATTTTTTAAATTTGCCTTTAAATTTTGCCCTTAATGTCAATATTAAAATCTTAAATTTTAATTGGCGTCTTTGTATACCTAAATGAAACTTTTAAACCTGTTTGGAAGAAAATTAAAAAAAAAAATTTTTTTTTGAAACACCCTAATATATATATATATTAGGGTGTGCGGAAAAAAATCGATACTTTTTTGTTCTGTTGCATGCACCAAAAAAAGGTGAATTAAGGTAAAAAATAAAGAATGCTCGAAGGAGAGCTCAAAAAAAAATATTTCGAATGGCGCATTGCATTTGAATATTTTCCATAAGAATAACCCAGGAAAATATTGGGATTTCTGAATGTGGTAGTGCAACTCGTCAGGAAAAAATCACACAAAGATGTCATTAACATTTTCTCATGGAGAATTGAATTTCCAGCAAAAAAGTTTTTACGAAAAATTAGCTCAGAACAACCGTTCAAGTGGAATCGCTGTCTGAAATTGAATTGATAGAAAAAAAATAATTCAGAAGGCTGTAAAAATCGAATTTTTCGCTTTACGAAAGAACTTTTTGGGTTTTTTTTGTAGAGAATATTCTGCTCTAACATACAGTTTGCATGCAATCGTTCTCAAAATATTTCTCTGATACAAAAAAGAATCAAGTACAACAAGAAATATAAAAGAAACGACGTCCATCATTGATCGTGTTTCGAAAAGTTTTTTTGAATTAATTTGGTTTAATAAGATGAAATGATTTGTTTTTACATTATAATGCTTGATAATAATCGTTCCTGTTTTTAAGAGTCTGTTTGTTGCAATTAGGGTATTTCTGTCGATGATTTTGCACTACGCCCAATAAATATTGTAGCTGCTTTTCGTTTTTTGTTAATGAACCGTCATATGCTTCTATCAAAGTGACACCACGTTCGGCTACATTATTAACGACTTTTGGATTTAAAAAAATCTAAGTAACTCAAATAAGTGGCATTTTCCGGCCATAATTCAATATTTACTCTCAAAAAATAATGAGGTAAATTTAATTGCTGGAAAAGAAATAAGGATTCTTGAGTAACGAAATCGCTTATGTCTTCCTTCAGTACCATTTCCCAATAATTTTTTTTAACAATTACTCACTCGGAAGGATTTTTGGATTTTTCTCGAGATTGCAGAGCTTGTACCATTTTTGCCTTCACACTTGTCGGCACAGCATTGTCAAAAAACGACAAAGCAACAATTTTCTCGTTAAAGTACCACAAAAGACTAGCTAATTTTTTCGAGGCAGCCTCCCCTACTACAGGATTCACTTCGCAATAACGAATGAAATTTTGTAGCAGTGACAGATCTTGATTTGGGGGAAAAATATCGCGGTTTCCCGTTCGTGGCGCTAGCGTGAAGCTTGTAATTTTGCACTACGAGCTACCGCATGCTGCCGCCAGGTGGCAAAAATACGATCAGATTTAAATTTTATTTGAAATTTCTGTTCCAAGCACCCAATACACTTTTTTGAATGAATTCTCATATCATCTAAATTAAATTGATTCGCCCTAAGCTTCTATTTCCCAGCGTATATTGAACTAAAATAACTAATGATCTTCATTTTTTATTATAAACTCTTATAATATGAATTTATTTCCATAAATATATTAAAAATAATCAGAATATTATTTACGTTACAAAACATAGGCACATATCCATTTACAAACACTCACAGACGCACACGTACACCTATGTGTGTGTGTGTGTGTGTATATATATATATGTATATAAATTCAATTATATTTATAATTCAAACCAAGAAGGGAAGGAGACCGACTAAAAAAGCTACGGAGAAGGACAGGAAGATTGTTTTTTAGGCTCGAGCTTGCACGCTTGCTCGGCCGCCGACACGACCCATTCCCCGGTATGATTTGTTGGTGTACGCGACCCGTTTCACGCTGCGCTCACGGGGGGCCACATCTTGTACACTTCGAGGTTTCTCCACGGGATCCACCAACACGCGTCGAGATTTCAGTTCTCCTCGTAAATATGACTTCTGTCGGGGCACAAAGGGGCGTAACTCACACGGCAGTCTGTGTCCTCATAATACCGTCGATCGGGCCCTTTCCTTTGCCAGCAAGCAATATATCCAGCCACCTATATAGATATTCCAGTTACCGATGCCGCTTCGCATCGGTTTCTCTTTTCGCGGGACATGCAGAGCAGCGTACTGGGGAACTCGCTCTTCCATCATCCTCGTGTGCGCCGAGTCGGTATCACGTCCATATAGCCATTCGACAGTTGATCTATATCGTCCAACTTCGCGCAGATGTTCGGAAAGGTTTGGCCTCGGGATCGTCGATCGATCGAGGCAGTACACGCGCAATGGCTGGTCACAAGAGAGATTTACTATGAACCATTTCGAACATTCTACATATTTTCGTGTGAAAAAATCGTACCGCGATGAAATAGAATTTCACACGTGGATCAAGTCACTTGATTTTAGGCTTGACTTTTAGGGTTAATGCGTGGATATAACCGGTAAATTAAGGGGTCTTCTCAATTAAGACGCTAAAAAAGGCTATTTTTGTGATTGTTTTTATAGGTTTATATTGTAGATATTGATATACAAGTTGTTGCACTTAATAAATACACTTTCGAAATACATACAATTTTTTTTAATGTACTTATGCGACCCGAACAAACTTTAAACGCGTTTTTCTCGAAAAAAACATTTTTCGACGGCTTGTTGATGAAATCTTCGGAACTACTGTACCGATTCTTATGAAATTTTAACCACATATACTTTACAACCAAAGTATAATGTTTTTGTTTACAACTATAGCTATAGCGCATATCAAGGATTTTTTTTAATTGTGATATTTACTATTTTTTTTCCAAAAACGGTGAAAAAACAGTTTTTTTTTGTTTTTGAAAAATGCCCGCCCTTTTGTTATTTTTGCATATACAAAAAAAAAATCGTATGATATGCGCTATAGCCATTTATGATTGTTTTTATAGGTTTATATTATATATATTGATATAAAAGTTGTTACACTTAATAAATACACTTTCGAAATACATACAAATTTTTTTTTCAATGTATATATTCAACCCAACCTTTAAACGCGTTTTTCTCGAAAAAAACATTTTTCGACGGCTTGTTGATGAAATCTTCGAAACTACTGAACCGATCCTTATGAAATTTTAACCACATATTCTTTACAACTATAGCTACAGCGCATATCAAGGATTTTTTTAATTTTGATATTTACTATTTTTTTGCCAAAAACGGTGAAAAAACAGTTTTTTTTTGTTTTTGAAAAATGCCCGCCCTTTTGTTATTTTTGCATATACAAAAAAAAATCGTATGCTACGCGCTATAGCCATTAACATACTGAATCTAAAATCGTTCGATTTTTTTCTTTCGGATGATCCATCTCCGAGATTTCATCAACAGTGCAGACCTACAATTTTTTCGGACATTTTTTTAAACTACCATTTTCGTCCATAAATAGTGACTTAAATAAATAAATAAATTTTTTCAAATTTATTTCGAAAGTGTATTTATTAAGTGTAACAACTTTTATATCAATATCTATAATATAAAGATATCAAAACAATTCATGCAAATAGCCTTTTTTAGCGTCTAAAGTGAGAAGACCCCTTAACTGTCATTAAATTAAGGGTTTACACCACTTTGAACGTCCAAAATTAAGCGAATTTTTTTGCGATTTTTTTGCGAATTTTTTTGCGAAATTACACAAAATGGTGACGCTGGAGCCATTCTCACGAGGCCTATTGAATTTGAGACGTTCTGCGGCATGCAGCATGACTGACGCAAATTTGAATGGGGATTTTTTTTAAATTCTATTCATTTACGTAAGTATAGCTAGAAAAATATGTAGGAGATTTTGAAAATATTAATTTTTGCTTAATTGGCAAGCATTTGAAGTAAAAACTTAATTTTCGACAGATAAAAGGACAATTACTTGTTAATAAATAATGTTATAGGTAACTAATGGAAAATCCCGTACGTATTTCTCTTCGCAATGTTATTTTAAAGATGTGCTCAAAATTGTGAGTGAATAGAATAAAAATTGTTGGAGTTATGCTTCCTGCCGTTTTAAAAAATCGTGTCTTGAGAAAAACGATCGGCGTTTCGCACACGAGCCAGCAACTGCCACCGCAGACCCGCACGGACCTTTTTTACAGGTACCAAACTTGATTCCTCTTATTGTAGATGGTTCAAAGCATTTCTTAAGCCAATTAGAAAAAATCAATTTTTTTTTTGAAAATTCTACTGTGGTGTTACCCCTTAATCGAACCGGCATTCAAATATTAAACTTTTTTTGCTATAAATTCATGATCGATCTTGACTTGAATTAACTGCGATGCTAGCAGAGCTTTTACTGCCCCTAAATGCAGACTTCTCGTTGATCAGATCCTACCACATACTTGTGGGGATTTGATAGGGACGCCGCACGTAGGAAGTCCCACGTAAACATTTTTTATGATGTTTTTATAACAATTGTATAAAACAAATTCTATAAAAATATTGAACGAAAATGGACATATAAAATTCTCTTAGATTCTATATACTGCTCAAGAATCTCATGCGAGTGCCTATAGGGGCTGAAAAAAATGGCCCATATGAAATGTCTGTAGGTTTGCAATAAAATGATATGAATATGAAATTCTCCACTTTGTAGATCTCTTCATATATTCTTCCATATATAAAAGAGAATATGTTTCCATAAAAAAAGTATACAATAAAACCTATAAAGATATTATATGAAAATATGCACATATAAAATCCTCATAGATTCTTTATACTTCTTAAGGCGTTACCCCCACTTGTAGCGCAAAAAACGGCCTTTTTCATGAATTTTTTTAAAGAAAACTACACAACTTTTTTAATCGATCAATATACCATCTTAAAGAACACATCTTGAAGAACTTTCAGTAATTTTTTTATTGAAAAATATTGCATTGTTTAGTGGCAAATGGCCGTCAATGAAATAATGTTTTTATATACACGGTTTGCGGTGACCGACATTGCGGCGAAGTGGATCATCTGAAAAAAAATGCGGATGGATTAAGTCAAATATAAGTATAAACTAGTCTTTAATCGAAGGATTTTAAAAAATATTCATTTTTCACAAAATGGCGGACAGTCAAAGTTAATGGTTCGATTTTAACAGAAAAAACGGCCGTTTTTTGGCTATAAAACGGCCATTTTTTTCGACAAAAAAGTCGAAGGATTAAAGACTACAATTTTATGTATTAAATAAGCGTGCAAAATTTCAAGAAGATCGGTTCATTAGTGTTCGAGTAATCTTGGTCACCGACTTCAGAAATGCCATTTTGAGAAAAACGCGTTTAAAGTTTCAATTTCCGGTCGTTTACACAACGGATTCTTCTCTTTCAACGCTCATTTCTCAATCAATTTTGTTCGGATCGACTTGAAATTTTCAGGACATATTCTTAGATACTTATACTTCAAAAAAATGCAATAAAAAAATCGATTTTTTCAAAATCGCAAGTGGGGGTAACCCCTTAAGAATCTCATGCGGCTGTACCTGAGAAAGAAATCATTACAGAAAAATGCTGTATGTGAAATTTATGGATATTGCAATGGGACAGCACCAACATGACAGCCGATCTCGGTCTCTGTATAGCACAACCATTTTCAAAGTGGGATCAATTATTGTTATTAATTTCTAAACTGTTTATTTCGAGTACATTAGAGTCATTATAGATACAGATACAATGCACATAGTTCGTTAACGACAATGCAAACACATTAACGGAGGAAGTTAAAAATGATGTTTTAATCAAAACTATATAAAATAAATTCTACACAAAAATTATATATACGAGAATGGACAAATAAAATTCTCTTAGAATCCAAGCGGATTCCACGCGATTTCCCGATTGACGTTTCTTGACTTTTTATTTAAACTCTCAACCGAAATTTGTTGGATCTCCGAAAAAAATATACTTTCGTGATTCCATACACAAATTTGCTGGGGAATCCCAAGATGCACCCACACCTCTATAGGGATTCGTTGGGGACACCGCACATCAGAGTCCTCATTGGGATCCAATCGCATTCGGCGCTGTTCCCCGATGAACGCCATTTATGAATTCTTACCACGTTTTAAACGAAAATAAGTGAAAAGACACGAGAAAAAATCAACGTCTTTAAACATAACCTTCTTTTTGATTGATTTTAAAGATATACTTTTGTACGTGATTTTTACTTTTTCTAGATAAGATTTATACTTTCCTACGATCCGATCGTTTTATGTCTCGATAAATTTCGTTCGGCAAATTCAACGTGCAGAATGAGATGGGATCCATCAAGGATCGTATCAGATTCTACTTGATCATGTGGATAAGTCTTTAGGATTCAAATTGGATTCGAACATTGAATTCCACTGGGGAATCCCAACTAGAATCCAATGTACGAGTATGAGCGTGACGATTTATTAGGATCCAATGTAATGACCCATAGGATTCCTATCAGGAAGTGGGAACAAGTATAGGAATCCAATTGGATACCTACGACAATTGCTCCATGGGTTTATCCAAAACCATTCCAGTCCTCGAAATCTCTCGAACACCTTGTGCTTTCCCGCTCCCTATTCATCCAACTGCGTAGATACGAATGAAACTCAATAAGACCACGATCATGGGAATTTTTCCATTAAAAAAAACACGGTCAGTCTCCGTTCGTTGGATTTATCTATTCAGCCTAAATTCGTATAATCCGCAAATATGTTGAATCGGATAAAGTCGAATGGCGGTAGTACGTGGTCTCGCCTGGGAAACAAAAGATCATGGGAGAGGGCGAAGAGAGAGAGAGAGAGAGAGAGAGAGAGAGAGAGAGAGAGAGATCGAAAAATGGCGCAGAGGACACCCACGATGCGTCGGGACGGTGATAAATCGCGCTTTGTCGGCACCCGCGGCGGCGGGATCTTCCTCTCTCGTTTTGCGGCGCGGGTCCTCGAGGGCAACAGGGAGTAAAAATCGTGAAAGGACACGCCGGGAAGATCGAATCCCGGCAACTTATTCGACGTCCCCAGGTGTCTCGGCACCGTGTTTTCAACGTATATCGTTCTCGTTGTCCCCAAATGTACGAGAAACGCGAGAGGGAATCGACGACGAAAAGGACAGGGACGCGCGGAAGTCGAAAAAAGGAGAGCCGTGGAAGAAACGGAAAGGAAGGTGTTCGAGAGACCCCTCTGTGCACGGAGGGTTGACATTTCGATGTACACACACGCGCACACACCATACGCACGTGTGTGTGTGTGTGTGTGTGTGTGTGTGTGTGTGTGTGTGTGTGTGTGTGTGTGTGTGTGTGTGTGTGTGTGTGTGTGTGTGTGTGTGTGTGTGTGTGTGTGTGTGTGTGTGTGTGTGTGTGTGTGTGTGTGTGTGTGTGTGTGTGTGTGTGTGTGTGTGTTTGTGTGTGTACACGGCGAAACAATATTTTGAACCCGTTATATCTGTTCAATGCTGGCTATCAACACATGGCCTTTTCGGAGACGGACCTTAAATTCGTTCGGAACGAATCCTTGATTTTCGTAACAGGAGTGTCCTTGAAATGACCTTCATATAAACGCACTTACCTACACATATCCAAAGGTGATTTTGAAGACGTAGGGTCTTACGTGAAGTTGAGTATAGGAGGAACTGGCTATTATGAGGACGGTCCTTGAGGTCGAAATCGCCTTTTCCCACATGCATAACTGTGTGGGTGTACGATATAAATATACATAGCCACAAACCCGTGGTGAACTTTTCTCGAGAACGGTCACAGTGGGGAAAGCAGTAAATTTCCGGTGGATGGACATAAGAGACCGGCCACTCTGCAAGGGGTCACGGAGAGTGTGCGGTTTTACGAAATTCACGAGGTTCGATGGTCACGTGACACAGAAATACACACACACACACTTATATTACGTAGAATGTAGGGTTGACAAGGTGACAGAGAAAAGGAGCAAAAAAGAAGGAAAAGAGAAACGGACAGGCGGAAAGTTGGAAAAAAGGGACCGTTCGCGGTGGAGAGTAGAAGTTACGCCTAATATAACGCTACAGAGTCAACCTGGAGTCAAACACGTAAAAACAGGACGAAGATTTATGACGCGGTGATCTTGCGCGCGAATACCAGCAAATACCTTTACGCTCGGTATGAGGCCATATACTCGCTTCTCGGTTTCTTTTTTCTCATTCTTCTTCTTCCTCGTCCTCGTCGGCACAAGAAAAACCTGACTCCGTAGCGCAAGTGACAAAAGTACATAAGCCACGTTGGCGCTAGAGGCACGAGGTCGAGCGAAAAGGTGAGAAACGGACCGGAAAATCTTGCCAAGTTCACCATCCGGGCCGGATTGCGACCCCGAACGCGCTTGATGATCAGTCAACGAGGGCGTAACCCCGCCGGACAGGTATGGAGCAACGAAAAAAAAGGATCTCGAAGATAAATCGGACGACAGAGATTTTTCACCCCCAGCATTTTCCTTGAAGCGCACAGCGTGCGATGTCCTGTATTCAACTTTTCCTTGCGACATACAAACGCCGGGACCTTGAAGAAATATATGTAACACACACACACACACACACACACACACACACACACACACACACACACACACACACACACACACACACACACACACGCACACGCACACGCGCACACACACACACACACACACACACACACACACACACACACCATGTATATTTTATTTAAATTTTTGAAAATTTGAACCAACGCAACTTTTGTCAAATTTTGAATAGGGATTTTTGGATAGGTACGCCCCCAAATTTTGAATAGGGAATTTTGGATAGGGACGCCGCATGTAGGGAGTCCACATTGGAATCCAAAGAGATTCCGTACTTTTTACCGAGTGATGACGTTCGAGAATTTTTTATTTGAAATACTCAACCGGAATTTGTTGGATCTCCCAAAATAATATGCTTTCGTGATCCCGTGCATAAATTTGTTGGGGAGTGCTAAGGTGCACCCACATCTCTATAGGGGTTTATTAGAGGCGCCGCACACAGGAAGTGCCCATTGGGATCCTATTGCTTTCTACACTGTTCCTCGATGGATGCCGTTTGAGAATTCTTACCACGATTGAATCGTAAATATCACGAAAAGTCACGAGAAAAAACTCGACGTGTTAAAACATAACCTGCACACTTCCTGTGCTTTTGTGCGTATGTCTAATCTTGTGTCAAAGTGCAGTAAAATAAATCACAACCGATAACGAGAGTAGATTTTTATTGATGTGATTGAAATCAATTTCTAAGATACACTTTTTTAAGCTATTTTTACTTTATAAAAATAAAATTTATACTTTCTAAATATCCGATCATTTTATATATATATATATCAGGTTGATAAAAAAGTTTTGTCGCAATAATTTCAATATAATTTATTTATTTATATATCTTATACAAAACATTTCTAATCAACTATATATTCGCCATCGGTTTCTATGACACTCGACCATCTAGTTGGCAACTCATTTATCATTTGCCCAAAACTGCGGCGGCTGGAACTCAAAGAAATTTGAAATATCCCTTCTGAGATCGTCGACGTTTTTGAAAGTTTTGTTTCTCAAATATGCCTTCGAATGTCTGAACAAATGGTAGTCAGATGGCGCGATGTCGGGAGAGTATGGTGGATGAGGAACGGTATTCCAATGAAGCTCAGTGATTGTTTTGTGGGTTTCCTTTGTGACATGGGGTCTCGCGTTGTCGTGGAGAAGGTGCACAGTCGCGCGTCTTAGCCGTTTTTTTTCTTATAGCTTTTGCCAATTCCTGGAAATTCTCGATGTATCGTGTAGAGGAGATCGTCTTACCTACAGGGAGAAAATTGTGAAACAGCATTCCCTTTGCGTCCCAGAAACAGCAGAACAAAACCTTTTGTGAGTGACGATCAGATTTCGGTTGGTGTGGCGGTTTTTCTTCAATAGGAAGCCAGTAGGCTAAACGCGTTCTGTTATCATACAAGACCCAGCTTTCATCTCCCGTCACAAGATCTTCTAAAAACTCCTTGCGATGGTGGCGAAGCAGGAGAGACTGGCAGATGGTCACGCGACAGTTCTTATTGTCATCGGTGAGACGGTGGTAGTATCCATTGAGCTAGAACCTTCCTGTATCCCAAGTTGTGTAAGTGATTGACTATTGACGGTTCGGTGCAGCCAAGTTCTCTTGCTAGCTCGTGCGTACTTGCTTCCGGTTTTTCTTTGATGCAGCGGAGTAATGCTTCATCATTGATGGTCGACGGTCGTCCGGAACGTTCCTTATCTTCAAGGCTTGTGTCTCCAGATTTAAAACGATTGAACCAACGCTGGACTGTTCGATGATAAACTACGTTCTCGCTGAATGCATCCTGTATATTTTTAGCAGTTGTGCTTGCGTTCGTGCCGCGCCGCCACTCGTAAAAAATAATCGCTCGAAGTTGCTCCTGTGAGATCGAAGCCATTTCTGTCCACTAGAACGCGCGCTCGCCCTTTTATACCCTGTCACGCGGAAGAGTAGAAAACATTCTAGAATATTCTCAACATAGCTCGATGTCATATTGCGTCAATACGTAAAAATACATTTTAAAAATTTTTGCGACAAAACTTTTTGTCAACCTTATATATATATATATATATATTTCGTTTGGAAAATTCAACGTACAGAATGCAATGGGTTCTATTAAAAAACGAAAAAAACGATAAATTTGTCGTTTGAAGTTAATTCTATATTTATAGATGCAATAAGGTAAATATGATTTTAGAAATACGACACCCACATATATGTATATCCTACAACGTTCTCGTGCCCGATAAATGAAAAAGGTTTTTTCTGTATATGCCTTGGTACACCTTTTCCTTCGTCCTTGGACACTGCTGTGAGCCGAAAATTAAAAAAAAAACGTTCCCCCTCTGCGAACTACTCGCCACCATGAAGACCAATACTTCGGGCTGCGATACACATCGCAAATAAGGGCCGCGTTGCTGAGGAACGAGTAGAGGCAAGTAATAGGATTGCGAAGTTAACCCGGTCGAAAAATGTGTATGGTCTTCCTACGCGTGTGCATGTGTATTCTCGGTAAGGGTTTTGGGATTTCAAGGCGTCGACGCGATACCCGGAGTGACGCTGTCCTCGTCAAAGATGAATGTATGTGAGCCAGTATCCTTGGAGTGTCGAAAAATCCACCTCGGGAACGCAGCAGGTCGTTCGGGAGAAAAACTCAATGAGGCAACGATTTTTTTGTGCTTCGAGAGAAAATATCGTTCGTTCGATGTCACGAGACCAAAAAAGTAATAGCCAGGAATATCATAGCCGAGAAACTTTGAGGAAACAAAAATTATTATCAAATAAGTTGCAAATTAGTGAAATAGTTGTTCGATTTATCACGGAAATTAATAAATGTTTAAATATAGAAAATTATAATAATGCCTTAAATTTGTTGAATATTTAGTTCAATACTTAAAAAAAATTAAAACATAATTAGCCCCGCTTGTATTCGATTAATTTGATACCCCCATCCTAAAATTAATATAAATATAGGAATTAATCTTTATTTAAAATAAATATAAAATCATATAATATTCACACAATAAAATCTTATTGATAAAAATTAAATATATATAATAAATATAAAAATTATTAAACTTTTACCCCTCGCTATAATTATTATAACGGCAATTTATAAACTTAATAAAATTATACCTCAATAATAATCATCAATCCCAAACATATAATATCAATCTATTAAGGGGCCAGTCCACTTTGAAAATTAAAAAAAAATCAAAAGCAAGCAAGACTTGAAGAAATCGACGATGATGAGCAATCAGAAGGGATTTTGTACGGTGCAGGAATTGCCGATTGAGTTTAGGTAAGAGTTTTTATAGTATAAACTTCAAACGCGTTTTTCTCGAAACAACGTTTTGAAAATCTAGCTCCATCGTATCTCTAAAGCTAATAAACCGATTCTCTTGAAATTTGAACCACATATTGCAAACATGATTCGCAACAAGATGACCTTCGATGGGTTTAAAATTTTGATTTTTACTCTTTTTTTGCAAAAATCTGCGAAAAAACGCGTTTTTTTTACTTTTTTCGTTTTTCATCTGCCATTTTTTTATTTGTTGATAAAAATTTATATCCGAGGGTTATTTTGTAGCTGGTGTCATAGTGAATCTAATGGACGTTGATTTTTTTGTTTCAGACAAGCCGTTGTCGAGTTGTAATGGAGCTACTTAGCCCACTTTTTTTAAGTCATTACGTTATAGTTTTTGTACTTAAAAAGGAATAAAAATTAATTATATATTCTTTTAATTGTATTTCAAGACTTTATTTATCAAGCCCAACAACTTTTATATTCATATCTTTTATAAAACCCTCAACAAAACATCGCGAAAATAGCCTTTTTTCGTAGCTCCAAAGTGGACTGGCCCCTTAAATTATAAATAAATTTAGTTTTGTACTAGTACTATATTTTCATTCATAAAATACTAACTTTCGGCTCGCAGCTTCGCTCGCGTAAATTTGCGTTGAACGCGTCTTAGAGCCTGAATTAGAAGGTCCAAAAAACGCGTTTATTCTGGAATTTTCTTAGAAGGGAAAAAAACAAGTGAGCCTAGTAAACATTGAGGTATCCTTTCGTGTATATTTGAAATGACTGAACCAAATAAACCAATAAAGTTTTCAATTGTCATATATTTTTCTTCTGGGTGAATTAAGAAAATGCTGAAAAAATCGTGAAATTATAAACTTTCTCAGGTTTAAAAAATGTTTTTTAAAAAAACTTTAACGTGCTGTAAAAATTATTTAAAAATACTTTTATAACGACTTTTTTAATTCACTTTGAAGAGATTTTCATACTGAAGAAAATAAACTTTGATTTGATTCAATAGGTCGTTTAGTTTTTTTTGCTATCACGCCTGCCAATTTAGAAAGAGCGTGAAAATGAAAACTGGAGAAAACGCGCTTCAAAATTTTGAATAGGAGGAAATATCAATATCAAATATCAATCGCTTCTTTGCTTTTGGCCTTGTATCTTCGAAAATATTTACAATTGGCCTCTGTAACATTGTAAATATATTCTTGGATAGTTTATTTATCGATTTAAGCAATGAGAAAAACGATTTTTCGGACCTTCTAATTCAAGCTCCCGCCTTAATGAAAAGTGCTCCTGGAATGTTTCATTAAAGAACACGTAGAGTTGTATTAAAGAGCATTAATACTAAGTTTCAAGTGAATCTGACCACTTATTTTTGACCATACAAACTCCCTTTTCCCCTTAAGGATCGCCTTGACAAATCACTGGAATCTCATTGACTGTGTCAAGGAGCAGTCATACAAAGTTTCAAGTACATTTGACCCATTTTTTTTATTTTCCTTTCAAACATTGCTACCCCTTTCGTTTGAGGGTTGAATCTCGAAAAACGCCAAAATACGTATTTTATTAATTGTGTTGAAGATCATTAATACTAAGTTTTGAGCAAATCTTCTAAACAGTTTTTTTTCTTATTTTCCATGTAAACTTTAACAGCCCTTTTCTCCCCTTAAGGGTGGAATTTGGAGAAAAAGCCTTTGTAAATGGTGTACCTATGTAATAAAATCAACATGCCTTCTAAATGTAACGTTTCTACATTTAGCAGTATAGGCTGGGCGATGATGAGTCAGTCAGTCAGTCAGTCACAACTTTGCCTCTTATATATATAATATAGGTTACAAGGTTTTTTTCCATAGAAACGTCAACACCCTTTCTCACCCTTTAAATGGGTTTGTTTAAAAAAAAAAGCTCAAATACGTGTTTAATTATTTCCCTCAAGGATTATTTATACCGAGTTTCCAGTTAATTGACTCAATACAACAAAATGTTACATACAAAACTCTAACAACCACTTTCACCACTTTAGGGGTTGAATATCACAAATTCCTTTCTTAGTGGGTGTTTACATCATAAACGGAAACAAGTGTCAAAATTTTACGTTTCCATCTGCAGTAATTGGGGCTGTGTGTTGATCTGTGTCAGTCTCGACATGTCCTTTTATAGATATAGATGGAAAAAGTAGATACTTAAAGAAAAGAAAAGTAGATACATTCGTTAATATTTTAAATCATTCTAATTTATACGATCGTAATATTAACTTAACTCAATTGAATATGTACTTAAACACATGTGCAAAGGTTTACTATGAATTAAGTTATAAATAAATGTGTTCTTACATAGACTATATATAAAAAATTCATTTTTTTGCATTTTTCCAAAGTATACATAACCAAAAATATGAGAAAAAAAATTGCAGTTGAAATATTGAAAATTGACCAACTTACAGGCGATTTAGTGAGAGTAGGTAGCACAACGATTCACGTATGCCAAAACTTTCAATCGCGTCTTTCGCGAAACGACTTTTTCCAATCTGTCCGGAATCATAGCTCTAGCGAGAATTGTTCGATTTTCAGTTCTAACGAACCGAAATTTCCGTAATTGCAGTGCCTATCGTGGTGCGTAGTGGTTTTTTAAATTTAGTATTCTTTAAGCCCCCGAATATGAGTAAAAAATTCGCCACAATTACATTTTTTAAACACTTGCTATTGCATGAATTTTTTTTTTAAATGGCTATGACTACATGGAACGGATAGAACTATACATTTATAAAATAATAAAACTTTTTAAATTTTATTTTGTCAAGTTATCGTTTCGGCCGATGGACCACATTTTTTATACAGAGGCTTTATTATACCGCATTAAAGGGGTCATTAAAAAAAATTAATTTACACAAAATAAGTTTAATGTATCCTTAACTGGGTCATCCAACGTGACGGCTATAATTTTTCGCCTTTTTGGGATTTTCTTTTGAACCATTAAAACACACTATCGTTGAAGTTTTACTACACATTTATTAAAAATTTTACAGTCCCTCGGAATTTGATCAAACGAAAATAAGTTCGGAAGACACTCATGTGTAAAAATAGTTGACGACTGCCATGAAATCGGAGGTTTTGCTCCGGTTTGAAAATTGCATTGTTGGTACGGTTTTAATCGTTAAGTTCCAAGTTTCCTCATTTTTTTCGACTTTTTCCGTTTAAAAAAACTTTGGCGGATATAAGACATATTCTAGTTCGGGTTAGAAATGTAGATGTGCGAATGTTTCAATTTTTATGTTATTTTAAATAACATAAAAATGTTATTTAAAATAACTTTAATAAATAAAATAAATATATTGAATAAATAAAAATGTGCGTATGTTCAAATTTTTATGTTATTTAAAATAACATAAAAATTTGAGCGAATTCCGTTCAATAGTTTTTGAGATATGGAAGGCAATTTAAAAAATAAAGCTCTGAAAAAAACGCGTTTAAAAGTTCAAGTATGATTTACACAAAGAAAATGTTGACTCACCGTTAGTCTGCTGTGCAGGGTCGTTACAACACGCACACATTTTTGGTAATTTGTGCAAAGAAAATATTTTCGATTTTCTGGACTTGTCACATGGGATGACCGCCTTAATGATATACGTTTCTCGAAATCCCAAAGAAATAATCTAGTAGACAAAAAAAATTGGAAAAGCGTGCTTTTTCGTCCCGTCACATTGCTGTCCTTCCTTGTAAAAAAATAAAAAAGTTGGAATAATTTCAGTTTTTTTCAACGAAGATAATAAATATTATGCAAATATATAAGATCTATTTCTAATTCCCAAGGAAATAATCGTTTCTACAATTAAGCTCAATTTTTCGATCCCGTTTCGCCAATCCATCCCACGTATCTCCTACACACCACCACAATGTTGAAAACCGAAAAATGATTAAAAAATTATTATTGGCTGGTGAATAATTTACTATTCAGACGATACCGATATCCGCTCGCGAAAGGGAGCCTCATAATCCAGTAAAAGAGACGAAAACCCAGCACTTTTTAGCGTAGAATATCAATTTTTGACTGAAGGTAGATGGTTGCATACTGAAATTAACCCCAATAAAATGTTGCCCCTCAATTCGCCCCAACCCTAAGAAATAGGGGTTGAAAACTTAAAAATCGTCGTATCTCAACAGTCAATAGCCCGATCAAAAAATGTGTCAAACAAAAGTTGTTTGGATCAATAAAATACGTATAAAGTTATCTAACGTCCAATCCCCTGTCTTTGAAAATAGCGGCACAAAAACACGAAAGCCCCACTGACCCGAACCCCGAATTTTCGAATCGTTTTTGTGCCGCTATTTTCAAAGATAGGGGGTTGGACATCGGATAACTTTATACGAATATTTTTATTCTAAACAACTTTTGTTTGAAACCTTTTCCGGTCGGGCTATTAATTATCGAGATACAGCTACTTTTATGTTTTCAATCCCCATTTCTTAGGGTTGCGGCGAGTTGATGGGCAACATTTCATTGCGGTTACTTTCAGTATGCAACCATCTACCTTCAGTCAAAAAATCATGTTCTAGCCTAAAAAGTACTGGGTTTCGTCTCTTTTACTGGACCATCATGTCATGTTTCGTACGCGATTCGCCGGCGAAATAAGGACGTGCCCGAAGCTTCGTGGTTTAACGCACACGCGAGCTCTTCTGTCTCTCTTCATTCTATATCTATTTTCGCCTTACGCGCTTTCGCCACGGGCCCTGTGTGATACCAGAAGTGGGATGATTTATGCGGGACAAGTGCGCCCGCCACGTCGCCATATCGCTGCGGGAGTATTTTCTCTCTCTCTCTCTCTCTCTCTCTCCCTGAGTCTGGGACTTCGAGCTTGTCATCTGGGATACGCGACGGAGCGACTCGCTCGGGCGACAGAGTGCAGCGGCCGATGTCGTTGCAGAAGCCGTTGCATTTACATCCGAGGCAACGGTGAAAGACATAAAGAGAGAAGCAGAGAGAGAGAGAGAGAGAGAGAGAGAGAAACATACAGACAGAGCAAGCACACCAAAAAGGTTTCGTGTCTTTCGAAGTGTCACCAACAAGACAACGACCATGTGTCTTCTCGCCCATCACCCGCCACTTTCTATTCGACTAAAATGCATGCACACATATCTGTATGTATAATAAAGAAATAAATCTATATATATATATATATATATATATATGGCTGTGCGCGTGTGTGTGTATATATCGTCGACATTTTTCCAATTTATATGTACATATACAGTTTTTTGAGGATATTGCTCGAGGATTTTGCGACCAAGAAAAATGGGATTTTTAACATTTCTTCAAGTCCCCTTCGAAAAAAAAAAAATATAGCGTAGTTTTGCGCTGAGTAGTAGTAGTAGTAGTTGCCAGAAAATTGTTTTTGGTGAGTAGATGAGTAGTATCCAGAAAAATTAAACACTCTAGAAAAAAAAATCCACTTTGACTTCAGCAGAATGGAGATAATGAAATGCCGAATACGAAACACTCCGGAGAAGTTTTTCTTTTCAAAGGAACGAAATTCTATTCATCCAGTTTAAAATGCATTCTTGATCATTTTTTTCTGAATCCCGGGATAAACATAAACATTTGTTCAGGAGTGTCGCGTATTCGGAATTTGATTATCTTCGTTAAAATGACTTTAATAGCTGCGGTGTAAAAAAAATGTACTACGCAATCCCGTACCACTTACTTTTAAAAACTGCTTAGTTATTGTTGCTTTATATAATTTGTAAAAATGGCATGCGAAAAACCAAAAGCAGACGATTTAAAAAAAATAACATAAATCCCAAAATCTCTCTCCATATATATATATATCTACAGGGTACCCATCTTATCTCTGCCATTATCTTTTCCATTCAAAAAAGTTGAGATGACCTTCACTGTGCGTCAGCGCCTCCACCGAAATGAAAAAAAATGGTCGCATTTGATGGCCCCCTGCACACCGTACAACTTTTGTCTGAAACATTTTTTGTGACGTCCATAATTACCGCGTTATTTCGGATGGCAAAGTTAAACACCCTGTATATGAGGCATTCTTCATCAAATAGGCCACTGTTTTTCAACGTCTCCAATTTTTTTTTCAAAATCTGCCAGTTTGAAATAATAGCCAAAAGGAACGTCTGTGATTTTATTATAGATTTTTTTTGACGTCCGTTCAGGATTTTCAATGTTTCAAAAAAATATGAGAATAAAAACTTTTTATTTTTTCCGCTTTATCGAAAAAAATGAAAATGATAATTTTTCTGCATTGAAAAAATTGAAATTTGGCAAAACAATGAGAATAAAAATTTTTTAAACCTAATAACATACTTTCGATTTCGGTACAAATTTTACAGGATGTCTGTCATTGGGAAAAGAGTCTGCGAAAAAAAAAATTCAGAATGGTACCTGCAATGGTTAGGATGAAAAAAAAATGTATGCGGTTATAAAAGTCCTGCGAAATCTTATATAAAAAAATAAAAACCCCGCGAAATCTCATTACCGCACATACGCAGTTATGAGATTTCGCAGGGTTTTTATTTATTTTTTCTCATTCTAACCATTGCAGGTATCATTCCGAAAAAAAAATCGCAGTCTCTTCACCCAACGACAGACATCCTGTCAAATTTGTACTGAAATCGAAAGTGTGTTATTATGTTAAAAAAAAGGTTATTCTCATTTTTTTGCCGAATTTTAATTTTCTCAATGCAGAAAAATTATGATTTTGATTTATTTCGATAATGCGGAAAAAATAAAACAATTTCATTCTCATGTTTTTTTTTTGTTGGATGAACATTTTTCCGGATACAGTGTTCGTAATGAAAAATTGAAAATCCCGAACGGACACCTAAAAAAATCTAAAAAAAATAACAGACGTTCCTTTTGATTAATGTTTCAAACTGGCAGGTTTGGAAAAAATTGGAGAGGTTGAAAAAAAGTGGCCCAGTTGATAAAGAATGCCTCATATACAGAATCCGATTGAAGCCCGCTCTATCCTTCACTTGTCTTTTTTCCGAAGTGTACGCATATTATTTTTGGAAAAATGTCGAGGCGCACTACTCGATCTCGCTCACGCGGTGTCTCTGATGCAACGATAGCGCGCAGGGACTAGAATGCACATACACAAAGCAGCGTATACGCCGACAAATCGTTGCGAACAGGAGCCATTCCGGGCGCGTTGTAGCGGTTACAAATTCTCAAAGTTATCGCATCAGATATGAGCTCGTGCCGTTTCGCTCTGTTTCTATTCCCTCGAATCGCTCGCTGCATGTGTAAATTCTTAATGTTCGGCACGTTTTTCTACGAATCGAGTCGATTGCAGTAGTATTGCGAAGTGCTCGTGCATTATACCATTTTTTTTTTTTTTTGACGGCTTGTTTCTCCGCTGCCGAGTGTTATACGATTATCCAATAATGTTGCGCTCGCGGTAACGAGCAATGAAACTAGCGACAAGGTGCCGCGCGGCTACACCTTTGCAGATTTCCATAATACTATATTGACATATTTATTCCGGTTTGTACACACTGTGCTTTATCGGTAACACAATTGCGGGCGACGCGACTCTCGTTGATAAGAACAGTGTCGATCGCAAGCTAGAGGTACGTGCGAGTATTGGCGGTGTTGATTTTTTTTTTAAATTTCCAGCGCTCAATCGAATGTACAGGAATAACGGAGGAACGAATTTTGGTACGATGTTATTTCTATGAAATAATTGCAATACTTTTCAGGCGAAATTAGTGAAATAGACGTGAAATAAAAATGGCAGGTTTTTTTATTTTGTATATTGATCCAGAAGATGTAAAATAAAAATTTTAGGTTTTTAACTTGACATTTGTAGCCCGGAAATGTAAGGAAACGTTGCTCGTCATTTTATTGCAAGCAATAGAATTTAAAAAAAAACGAAAGACAAGATGCAAAATGAGTACTGCTGGCGTTTATCCTTCTGTTGACACACTTATCCCTGGCCATGATTTTGACAGATCGGGTCAGTTTGACCCGGATGGTACTTCGTCCACGGCCTTTAAGGGGTCCACTTTGAGAATTTCAAAAAATCGAAAGCAAGTAAGACTTGAAGAAATCGACAATGATGAGCAATCAGAAGGGATTTTGTAAAAGAGATTTTGTGCGAGAATTGCCGATTGAGTTTAGGTAAGAGTCATAGTATAAACTTCAAACGCGTTTTTCTCGAAACAACGTTTTCAAAATCTAGCTCCATCGTATCTCTAAAACTAATAAACCGATTCTCTTGAAATTTGAACCACATATTGTAAACATGATTCGCAACAAGATGACCCTCGGCGTTTTTTAAATTACTTTTTTCTTTTTTCATCTGCCATTTTTTAATTTTTTGATAAAACTTTATATCCGAGGGTTATTTTGTAGCTGGAGTCATACTGAATCTAATGGACTTTGATTTTTTTTCAGACAAGCCGTAGCCGAGTTGTGATGGAGCTACCTAGCCCACCCATTTTTGAGGCGTTACGTTAAACTATAGTTGTACTTAAAAAAGAATTAAAATGAATAAAATTTTTTTTTTAATGTATCTCAAGATTTTATTTATCAAGCCCAATAACTTTTATATTCATATCATTTTATAAAATCCTCAAAAGAAATCGCGAAAATAGCATTTTTTCGTGGCTCCAAAGTAGACTGGCCCTTTGACAACCCTTTGGTCAGTTTTCATGTTTTAAATCAAGAATACACTTGGTACACTTTTCTATGTCATAATTAAAATACGGAAAATATATAATTAAATTGTTGTAATTTTTTCGTTGAAAATATTCAATTTTGGAAAAGTGAGCCTTTTATTTGAAATTCGTCCGGATCATAAGGACACAGCGTGTCGACCGAAGGTTAAAGGAATAACATACCCAGAAAACACAATGTTTAAATGATAGGTTTTTGTAAAACGTATCCACAAGACGTAAAAATGAATACTGCATATGTTATTCATTTGAAAAACGTATCAAGAAAGCCTAAAATATAAATTAAGCCTCCCTTCAATTAAGGGGTCTGCGTAAGATTGAAAATTCAAAAATACGATTTTCTCATTGAAGGTCTTTATAGCCTAGGGTCTTAACTTTAACTTGCAACGAAGATTATGTGGAAATTCCAAAAATTGACCGAATTATGATGACTTTTGGAATGGGTTGGATCGGTCCACTCCATTACGGGTTGGATCGGTCCACTCCGTTATGTTAAGCCCTTACTTTTTTTTGGTCATAAATAGACCCTTTTTTCCACAGCTTGACATTTACCTAATTTTCAAACGTTCAAAAAAGTATCTGATCATACAAAAGCACTACCCTAGGCTACACTTTTTCGATTTTTTAATAATTTGCAAGCATTGATCATCTTTACGTTATAATCGCATCTATTCTATATTCTTATCAAAGTAGGCCTACTAAGGAAAATATTAAGTAGAAATATTATAGATTAAAATAAAAACATTACAGTATCATTTCGGCGTAGCAGAAGATACATTTTCAGCGTAAATATCACAAAAAGCTAATCGCTATTAAGGGGAGATATACACCTAGGAGCCGGAAAAAGGTCACTTTTGCGAATTTTTTCAAGGAAATCTATTTGAAATTTCTGATTGGGGTTTTAATTATCTAAAAGTATATACATTCAAAAATATGTTTAATTTTCTTTATTTAAAAATATCAAAAATATACAAGGATATTATATGATCCTTGGAGTGTCGTAAAAAAATCTGCGTATACCAAAAAAACCAAAAAGATTATTAAATTAGATACTATAATCTAGTACTTGTCATAGACGATTTTGAAAATATCGATTTATGACAAAATGGCGGACGTTTGAACACAAATAGTGATTTTTGGGCCAAAAATTAGTTATTATTTTGCCTATAAAACAAAAACTAAGTAACGGAAAAAAAATCCTATGACAAGTAGTACTAGATAATGGTGTATAGAACAACCACAAAAAACCTCAAGGCAATCGATTCATTGGTTTTCGAGAAATTTTGGGTACCGATTTGAAAAACGTGGTTTTGAGAAAAACGGGTTGAAAATTTGGGAATGAATAAATCATGAAATATGTCAACTTACATGGAATCATCGATACCAGGCCCATAGTGCAGGTCTTCTACGGTCGATGGAATGTTCGTAGCTTCTAAATCCTCGATCTCGACCATCTAGGTGTATGTCTCCCTTTAAAAGTGTCCCGAATTGATTCCACCGGTGCATACTAAAAGTACATTTATTTATTTTTCATTTCGGATCACGCTTTTTGCCAGAACGACCGACGTGAAGACCCTGAAAAACGATTTATTAATGGAAAATATATTTCATCAACTACACCCCAGGATCCTACACCGTCTGGCCATGCCCCAACGGTGGCATTTTATTTGAATACCAATACCATCACTGCTCATCAATATTTGTCAATAAAAAAAACCCAAACCTGCCAATCCTATGAATCATTTGTGAGTACAATTCCAACCTCAGTGAAAAATATCGAAAATCGCTCTGTTTTTTGGGCCCGCGTGTTATGCCAAGCCTCTAAAATAACGTATCCACAAAAAACTACAATTAGTCTTGCAATTCTCCTCCTGTCGAAGCTCCGTGGCACTCCATCTGAATTCCAACTGGAATGAAGCAGCAACGAGCAATTGCGACTACGTCCCCACAAAGAACAGCCGCCCTCCATCCGTGCGACGCCCCGCCAAGTGTCACGCGTACATACGAGTCAGCCAAAATCTCCGTTGTGTGCACGGCGAGAGAACGAAGAGAGAAATTGACCGGGCATCCGTGTCACGTGTAAATTTCGTTAAAGTAGAAAAAGTATTGTAAGAGACGGGTGGTGAATGATGTCCGGTGTGTGCGCCTGTACAGGACTGGAAAGACGAGTAAGCGAGGTCGCTTCAAGGATTCCAATGCTCTCGCGGTACATTCTCTTCTCATCCGTGCCCGCTTTTTTTCTCTCTCTCTCTCACTCTCTCCCCCGTACTCGCTAAATTACCTTCGATGAGTATAGAGCGGATCCCGCGGGGCTTCAACAAAGGCGCGTGTTTTGCTTCTTCACTCCGGGCCCATTTATCTCCGCGGGGAGTACAATGCGGCCCCGGATTTGACACATCTATCAGCGCCAACAATGCTTCCTCGACCCCGGGCTGTGCGAGAGCGCGGCGGGGCTCGGCCGCGCTCTCGTGGCCCCTGGCGTTTCTGCTTCGAGCCATTCTTTACCTAACCTACCCTTGGCCGCTTGTGCTCACACGCGGCCGCGCGCGATGCTCGGCCTGGCTTGGCAGCCTGTCGGAACAACTATCCGATGCGCCCGGTGCTTTCACCGGATCGACGGAACACCATCGTACACGTACGCACATACATACACGAGTGGCTTCACACGCGCCTCCGAGCGAGATGGATCTTCGGCATGACTGATGTCGGCAACAACCGCCGCCGGTTCCTTCGGCCTAATTGCTCTTTTTTTTTCTTCTCGTTCTTCTTTCCGCTCCATCGTTATATATTACTCGCGTGTGTATAGATTGGCAAGACTGTATATACGCGAGGAGTAATGGTTTCGTGAGTGTCTCACGAAACGCGTTTCACGGGGAGCGTAACTAAAGCCAGTCAACCGTAAACCGCGCGCACCGAAACGAACAGATTGAACCGGGAAAATTGTTCGATTGAAGCGCAGCGAGCTGAGCTACACACACACACACACACACACACACACACACATATATATATATTCGCTGAAGATATATTAGTTGCGAAGAGGATAAAGGCTACGTGCAGTATATGAAGCGTAGATCCAATTATTTTCGTTTCGATACCGGATTTTCCACGCTTCCGGTTTGTCCGCACAAGCAGACCGCATACGGCACGATTAATATCCTCGCCATTAATCATCAAGACCCCTCGTGTGAACTCACCCTCGAAACGTGTATTCGCGGAGTGGTAACCCTTCAAGCTACTTTGACTGAGAGATGGAGAGAGACAGAGAGAGAGAGAGAGATGAGAGGGAGGCGTGCCGATTGTACACTGAACATGCGGCCAAGTGGATCGTAAAATCGGCGCGAGTCCGGTGGCCATACCGAGAGCCTGCGTGGCTAAACTTTATCCCGCGCACGCGGGTGAAGGATTGAGAACATAGCGGCGGAGCGCCGCCACCGACGTGGCCGAAGATTAACAAGCTCGTAGCGAGCCTTGGCTAGTTCAGCTTTATAAACGAGGCCCAGTTTCTGAAGATACCACACGTTTAAGTTCGAAGGGAGACGTGAGAAACGAATTTGTGTGTGTGTGTGTGTGTGTGTGTGTGTGTGTGTGAGAGAGAGAGAGAGAGAGAGAGAGAGAGAGAGAGAGAGAGAGAGAGAATAAACAATGAGAGAACTGAGAGAGTGAGAGAAAGATACTAATAGAACTGATATATATATATATATATATATATATATATATATATATATATATATATAAAGGGGTTAGGTCGTAGTAACGGGTATAAAATCATGTGCGAATTTAACATTTTTTTCGTATGAAAAAGCGATTCACTCATAAAATTAAATACACATCTATTTAGTATGAATAACAAGCTGTTAGAAAATATGTATATTTTTTTTCAATGTACAAAATGCAATGCACAAAAAGGCGCTCCGCGGCGTGACATTTAGCATCCACAATTTTTTACCTACAACAAAAAACAAAAATTCTCGTCAATCTACATTAGAATACCTAGAGAAGTACGTATGAAATTTGAAAAATATTGTTTTAATCAAAAGTTGTAGGTATTTGAACTTAAGAAATGAATCTTCAGTAAAAAATTCGTTATAACTGCTCATAAACTGCTCATAAAATGAAAAGTTCTGATTAATAAAAAATTCTGTACGTACTTCTCTGCGAAATGCAATTAGGAATATAACTTTTAAATTTGAAGTACATCGAATGTATATATATATATATATATATATATATATATGTATATTACATATAATATAATATATATTATATATATTATATATTATATAATATATATATATATATGTTCTAACAGCTTGATATTCATAGTAAATAGATGTGTAATTAATGTAATGAGTGAATCACTTTTTCATACGAAAAAAATGTTAAATTTGCACATGATCATATACCCGTTACTGTGGCCTATCCCCTTGAGAGAACTGAGAGAGCTGATTGTGTATGTGTGAGAGAGAAAGAGAGAAAGAGAGTGAGAGAGAGAGAGAGAGAGAGAGAGAGAGAGAGAGAGCTGAGATCAGGCGTTCCGGTCGTTGCTGCTCCGGCTTCTGTTAACGTATACGTTACGTTATACATCCGGCTCTGTAATGGTATGTACATTAGGACTCTCCTCTTGGGATCGCGCTGCACGGACTAATGACGAGGCGTTAATTTACTCGGCACAGAATGGATGACGCTAAAGCTGTTCATGTACTCACCCTCATCCTCTCTTTCCCTCTCTTTCTCTCTCTCTCTCTCTCTCTCTCTCTCTTTCTCTCTCTCTCTCTGTCTCTCTCTTTGGCTTCCCTTGTGCCAGAGAAATATCCGCAGACCTCTGGCTCTCGGCCGACGTTCTGCCCGCTCGAGTATCGCCGGTCGCGCGACGCGCGGTTCCCTCGTACACGTCGCGGCGTTATGGGGGCCCATGTATCAAAGTGATGAACGATGTCCCGCGGCGAAACCGCGGAAACTACTGAAGGAATATAAGGGGCGCGCACATCTGCACGCGATACGTGAATCAGGTCGATCCTTCAACGCCGCTCGGCTAAAAAGCACCCGTTCATTAGCCTCGGCCTTCTGCATGCATGCATGTACATGGGAGGCATGCATGCATCCCCTGCTCTCGCTCCGAGCTATCCGCGAATACTGCCAGAGCCGACTTAATAACCTGGTGCATCCTGTACTTCATCCGCGGGTACGCACGACGTCACTCTGTGAATGTGCCTGCGTGCGATCACAAGGCGCCTATTGCACGTGCATTGCGATACCCGCCATAACTGATCCGTAGTGAAAACGGAAGTATATGGTTTCAGGAAAGTTTACTCGAAGATTAGCACTCGAGGGCCCGGTGATTTCACTCGGGCGCGGGTGGAAAGTTCGTGCGAATTTATTGAGTTATTTGCATCGTGATGATGCCGTTCCATCTTAATTGGATGAATTAGATCAGATTAATTTGTAATTCCGAATACATACAGGTGCAGAAGTGTCGTAGGGATTCAGTAGGATTGCCATACATGTGTCTACTTCCTGATAGGTATCCGATTGGATTCCCATACTTGTCCCTACTTCCTGATAGGTATTCAATTGGATTCCCATACTTGCCCCTACTTCCTGACAGGGATCCAATGGGTCATCGCATTGGATCTCCATGCTAAAACGTCACGCTCGCATGTCAGATTCCAATCGTATCCACTGTACAATTGGATTGCTGTACTTGTCCCCACTTCCTGTTAGGTATTCAATTAGATTCCCATACTTGTCCCTGCTTCCTCATAGGTAGCCAATTCGATTCCCACACTTGTCCCTACTTCCTCATAGTTATCCAATTAGATTGCCATACTTGTCGCTACTTCCTGATAAGTATCTAATTGGATTGCCACACTTGTCCCTACTTCCTGATAGGTATCCAATTGGACTCCCATATTTGTCCTTACTCCCTGATAGGGTTCCAATGGGTCATCGCATTGTATCTCTATACTAAAACGTCATGCTCGTATATCGGATTCCAGTCAGATCCAATGTACGATATCCGACGTGAAATTGGATTGCCGTACTTGTCCCCACTTCCTGATAGGTATTCTATTGGATTCCCATACTTGTCCCTACTTCCTGATAGGTATCCAATTGGATTCCCAAACTTCTCACTACTCCCTGATTGGAATCCAATGGGTCTTCGCATTGGATCTCAATACTATAACATCATGCTCGTACATCGGATTCGAATCGTATCCAATGTACAATTGGATTGTCGTACTTGTCCCCACTTCCCGATAGGTATTCAATTGGATGCTCATACTTGTTCCTACTTCCTGATAGGTATTCAATTGGATTCCCATACTTGCCCCTACTTCCTGACAGGGATCCAATGGGTGGGCGCATTGAATCTATTAAAACGTCACGCTCGTATATCGGATTCCAATCGTATCCAATCTACGATATCCAATGGACAATTGGATTGCCGTACTTGTTCCTACTTCCTGATTGGAATTCAGTTGGATTCCCATACTTGTATCTACTTCCTGATAGGTATCCAATTGGATTCCTATACTTGTCCCTACTCCCTGATCGGGATCCAATGGGTCATCACATTGGATCTCTATACTAAAGCGTCACGCTCGTACATCGGATTCCAATCGTATCCAATGTACGAATCCAAGTTAAATATTGAAGGATCCACATTATCTAACAGAATCCGGTACGAATCTTGATGGAACCATTCCACCACCATACTCTGTACGTTAAATTTTCTCAACAAAATATATGGATTTACAAAATGAGTGGATCTTAAAAAAGTACAAATCTTGTCTTAAAAAAGTATGCATTACGTACAAGAGTATATATCATATAATCGATTTGAATGACATCACTGAAAATCCACTGGAATTGTCGTTGGTTATTATTTTGCTGCACTTTGACATTATATCACCACACACGTACAGCTCACGAAAAGTGCAGGTTATGTTTCAACACACCTACTTTTTTCTCGTGACTTTTCACATATTTTCGACTCGAACGTGGTAAGAATTCTCAAACAGCGTTCATCGGGAAACAGTGCAGAATCCAATTGGATCCCAATGAGGACTCCCTATGTGCGACGTCCCTAACAAATCCCTATAGAGATTTTTTTGGATATCCAACCAATTCCGGTTGAGAATTTCAAATACAAAATTCTCAAATGACGTCACTTGGATTCCATTGTGGACTCTCTACCTGCAGCGTCCCTATCAAATCACTACAGGTATGTAGTGATTTGGGAGGAAGGAATCAAATCACTACAGGTAGGAAGGCGATCTGGGGAGTCCCCAACACATTTCTGCCCACAAATAACGGTCGTCAGAATGTCAAGTGCGATACGAATCGACCATTCGATCCAACCCGTCCCGTAATCCCTTCAAGTGGATTATTATTTGATCGTAACGATCGAACTCATTTTTCTCGATATGCGCGTTTGATAACGGGGCTATCTGTAAAGTTTCATCGTAGCGTGGCTCGATTGTTTATTGCACTAACTTTTCATATGGCGTGCGAAATATAAATCAATAATATATTAGCGTGATACCGAACGGATAAGCCACAGTACATCGCGGCTTATCGTTTGGTGAAGTATCGGCTGCGAAACATATCAAGATTTGTTTATCGATCGGTGATTCGCCATAGAGATACATTAGTATTTTTTGAAGAAAATAGACAAATTGGAGCACGAATTATTAACAGTAGGCTCAATCGCCCCGAGTAATATATTGCTTCCAGGTCAACTGCATTGGTCGATGGGGCATGCACACATACACGCATATATTCATGTGAAAATGACGATAATAAGCGCACATCTCATATTAGGTCGTTTATCAATCAGAGGAATCACGATTTATGGCGAGCAAAATGAGATTGGATATCTTTCATCATGACTATTTCACTTATGCACGCAGAGTACGATGAGAAGGACACCTATATATATATATATACATACACCGGGGGGCCTGAAAAGTGACCTACAAAAAGCAATCGAAGATGCCTCGTATCAATATCTATCCGAATCACCCCTATGTATGTTCTACGATCTTTTTTAGTTCTCGAGAAAGAAGCAAATCTTAATTTTCGTTGAGTATTCCAATAGCATGCGTCTTTATTTTATTTGTTCTACTTTATGTATGTGCTTTCCTCATGACTATTTACTATCCAACAACGCACTTCATTGCAAAATCATAAGTAAAAGAAATCGCGAAGAAAGTGCATAAACGAAAGACAAAAAAGAATTTTAAAAAACTATGCCATAGGAAATCTCGAGAAAAAAAACTGAAAAATGCTTTTTCCGCGAAAACTAAAAAAGATCGTAGAACATATATGGGGTGGTCTGGAGATGCCGATGATACGAGACATTTTCCTCGTGGCCGTCCTTTTCCAGGCGTCACTTTTGTTATGAATGGATAACTCTGCAACTGTCGATAGGTTGCATCTTGTCCTGTTATATGCTGGAATTTCAGTTTAGTAAAAGTCCCACGATTTTCGAGATAAAAATCACCTGCTTTTGGTTTCTCGCATGCCATTTCTACAAATTATAACTTTTTTTGACCTGGAATTAAAAAAACATACTCTTGGTTATCTGTTTTGTCTAGAAAAGTCTTCTTTTGACCATGAATGTCAAACAAACTTTATGAAAATGGATTTTATGCAGCATTTTTATATAAAACAATTCGAACATCTGACTTCGATAGCCTACGGTGTTAAAAAATGTATTACGCAAATCGTGCCAATTACTTTAAAAAGTTGCTTAGTTATTGTCGATTCATATCATTCGTAGAAATGGCATGCGAAAAACCAAAAGCAGATGATTTTTTTTTCAAAAAACAATACAAAGCCCAAAATTCCGAAAACCGTGGGACTTTCACTAACAAGGAACATCCCTCAGGTGACATCCTTCGATTTTGTTGAAATTTGGATATGTTAGAAAGCACCGAAAAGTAAGCGACACGTATTTTTTTCTATCGGCGGAAAAACGGTTTTAAGGGGTGAAACCACCCCTCAAAAAAAGGGCATCACTAGTGGTAATATAGCAGTTTTACACACAAGGAGTCCACCAATTTCAATAAAACAGAAACAAAGATTCTTCTAATCCGAAGCAATGAAAAATCCACTACAATGACGTTGCAAAAAAATTGAGGGGTGAACCACCCCTATATTAAGGAGTGGTTTCACCCTTTAAAACCGTTTTTCCAAGATCAAATTCATAAATCAAGATACAAAGAGCTCATCAGGAGTCACACACACACACACACACACACACACACACACACGCATATATATATGTATATTTATTTATTTATATATGGCGAGTAAAAAATGAGTAAAAAACTGCAAAGAAAATGCATAAACAAAAGAGGAACAAAAATGAAAAACTATGCTATAGGAAATGTCGAGAAAAAAAATGTCATCCTTGTTTCGAAAGCTAAAAAAGATCGTAGAATATACATGGGAGTGATCCAGATAGGTATTGATACGAGGCATTTTCCTTGAGGACGTCATTTTTAGGGCCACCCTGTATATACATATATACATAATGACACGTGTATCCAGCGGTAAATCATGATACGAAGAGCTCATCAGGAGTCAGATATATATATATATATATATATATATATATATATATATATATATATATATATATATATATATATGGCGAAAGTATACGACCTATCCATCATCGTTTGAATGCGGCGTCTGTCGACGTTCTGCTTCGTCTTTGTCACCACGCTCATATTCTCCAACTCCGGCTGTCTCATTTCGCTTGACTCACTCGCGTGAGCGATAATGACGACCCGACCGGACTCGCAGACTTCGTATGAGCGCTCTGACCCCGGACGTATTTCTCTCTCCCTCCGTCTTTCTACTTTACTCCAATGTTCTTTCTCGCTCCCTTTCGCCTTTACTCCGTCTGTCCGTCCGTGACTCTTGGGTCTCGTCGATCTTTAATTTATGGCTTTTTTGATGTAATTTATGTGTGTCGTAAAATTTTGAAACGCATCGCGGTTTCTCTAATTCTTCGGACACAGCTCACATGAGTGCTGGTATCATTGCCGTTTTGAATGACAGCCTCCGTGGTGTTGTGTCAGATGAAAATCTGACTGGGGCAAGACGTGAACGATTTTTTTTTACAGAGAAATATTAATGTGACAAATACGTTTTTCGGAGCAGATCTCACTTTAAAGGTTTTGTCTCACATATTTATAATTATAGTACTTCTAATCGTGAATAATGATAATTATTTTTAAGAGAATTATTATGGACGTCATTTGTAGAAACTCGATTTTTTTGATCGTCATTTTATTTTCACGATAATTACTATTATGTTGAAACGCTTTTTCGTTGGGAGATTTTTCCCAACTGCGTCTATCCGATAACGAAGCATAAACAACATTTTGAAAAAATCCGGACGTATGACATATCGGTCTATCCTTATCGAATTGTTATTCATTTTAAATCATCATTACGCTTTGTCACACTGTGATTTCAAAGAAACAGTTCGTAGGAAAAAGCCATTAATCAAATGGTGATTGAAAAGAATTGTAATTATTATGAAACTAAAAACAGAACCATTAAAAAAAACTTTAAGCCTTTTTAAAAAAGAAACTATAATAATTTTACTTACAAGGAGTGTCTCAAAATGACCTGACATTTGAATTTATTAATAAAACGTATTATTTATTTAAATAGTACGAATATTTTTATTTTAACACAAAGTACAAAAGACATAAACGGCATGAACTTGTAAGATATTCTTTAAACAAGATCGCGCAACCTGCCACACTGCGGGCGAAATAATGCAGTTATTGCAGACGAACAAGACGAACGCATCATTAATTAAATTAATCCGCATCTATGCCAAAATGTTATCGACATTTTTTGTCAAGAGAGTGAACGTTTGTAACTTATATTAAAATAAAGATATTCGTACTTTTCAAACAAATAATGCGTTTATTAATGAATTTAAGTGTCAGGTCAATTGGAGACACCCTATATATAACATGCGATAAAATTCATTTGCACATATTGACAATTACCATAAACTTCATCACTGTCTTTCATTCACTAAGAATTCTTCAGATTCGAAAGTTCATTATCCCACACGGAAGTTTCTGTGAAAGAAAAACCTAGTCTCATACTGCGTTTTGAATTGTCATAGCTGATGACGGCCAACGATTCACTGCGATGAAGCAATTCAACGTGACAGGTACGAGCGATTAAGGCGTGATCTGACTCACCGAAAAATACGACCCTTTTGGGAAATTTCTCAAGAATAGTAAAAAAAGAGCAATCAAAATGAAGTTTCGAGAGTTTATTATACATATTTTGACATATACGAAGATAAAAATTATGGAAAAAATATGGATTAGCATGTACAAGAAAAATCGTAATTTACATTGATTTTGCTAGAGAGGTACATCAGATTATTAAAAAAATGTGGAATGAATATTTTTTTTCTTCGCTAAAAATCGGCCTCAATTTGTTGATCAAAACAATAATTGTTGATGGATCGTTGAAATCGCGTGTACTATTTTATGAAATCTATCTAACAAGCATCCCCACTTAAGTGTTCATCTTCGATTTTGTTGAAAGTCAAATGTATGATCAAGTATTAAAAATGATTAGACACGTATTTTTTTGTCGGCGAAAAAACGGTTACAAGGAGAGAAGATCCCTTAATTTTTTCTCAATGCCTTTCTAGTGCATTTTTCATCATTTTACACTACTAGAAGAATTTTGGCTTTTGTTTCTTTCAGATCGGTGAACACACCTTATGGATGAATCTGCAAAATCACTCCTCGAAATGCCTCTTTTGAGAAGTGTTTCTCTCCCTTAAGAGGGAATGATACCTCATCGCGGTCGGTATGGTAGAACAATTATAGATTCCCAAAAATCTCGAAAACGGCTCTTCAGATCCCGTCGAAACTTTGCCAAACGACGTCAAATAGATAGACGAGCAGCTGTCTTCCCCTCAAATTTTCGGAATTTGAGGAAAAAAACTAGATTTGCTTATGATAAGCCAATCTACATTTTTTTTCTCAAATTCAGAAAATTTGAGGGGAAGACAGCTGCTCGTCTATCCATTTGACGTCATTTGGCAAAGTTTCGACGGGATCTGAAGAGCCGTTTTCGAGATTTTTGGGAATCTATAATTGTTCTACCATACCGACCGCGATGAGGTATCATTCCCTCTTAACATACTTTGTGAGAGCAAAATGAAGGTTCTTTTTTGACAATTTTTTGAAGAATAAAAAAACAACATTTTAAATTTAATTTTTTTTACGTGTTAGTACAATACAAGTCTTAAAGTAAAATAAATATATATTTTTCAAATTATTTTGAAACAAAATGGCGGCGCAGTAGTCGATGAAGGAAAACTCCTTTTTTCATCGTCCTCTACGGGCGTATTCGCGCAGGGTGTTATTTTCAAGCTAGAAAAAAACGAAAAATATTTTGAAAGTAGATATAAAAAACTAGACAAGTACGTAGGAGTTTTTCTAAATATTTATTTAAAAAAAATGGTGTTAAGGGGCCAGTCAGCTTTGGAGCCCCGAAAAAAGGCTATTTTCGGAATTTTATAAAAGATATGAATATAAAAGTTGTTGGGCTTGATAAATAAAGTCTTGAAATGCACTAAACATTATTTTTATTCATTTTTAAGTACAAAAACTATAGTTTAACATAATGCCTCAAAAATAGGTGGGCCAGGTAGCTCCATCACAACTCGGCAACGGCTTGTCTGAAACAAAAAAATCAAAGTCCATTAGATTCAGTATGACGACAGCTACAAAATGACCCTCGGATATAAAGTTTTATCAAAAAATAAAAAAATGGCAGATGAAAAACGAAAAAAGTAAAAAAAACGAGTTTTTTCGCAGTTTTTCGCACAAAGAAGAGTAAAAACCAACATTTTAAAACCATCGAGGGTCATCTTGTTGCGAATCATGTTCACAATATGTGGTTCAAATTTCAAGGGAATCGGTTTATTAGTTTTAGAGATACGATGGAGCTAGACTTTGAAAACGTTGTTTCGAAAAAAAAAACGCGTTTGAAATGTATACCATGAAAAACTCTTTTTCATGGTATACATTTAAACCCAAATACATCTAAACCCAATCGGCAATTCCTGCTCCGTACAAAATCCCTTCTGATTGCTCATCATCGTCGATTTCTTCAAGACTTGCTTGTTTTCGATTTTTTTAAATTTTCAAAGTGGACTGGCCCCTTAACATGAAAAAGTAATCGTAAAAAAATCGGTCGAATATCGATCACATCATTTTTAAATTTCAACTTTTCGAAAAAATCGTACGTACTGGACTAGAGAATGTTGTCAAAAAGCTACAGTTAAAATTTCAAGTCAAACGATTGAAAACTCGAGGCGCTACGCCTACGCCCGTGTCTAAAAAAAATAGTTTCGAGAAAAACGCGTTTAAAGATTTAAGTACTGTAAAATCGTGGACATTTCGTGTTCACCTTCAATCGGCGATGCCTGGACCATACAATTGTCCTTCTCATTCAACATTCACTTGTCCTTCTTCTTTTCTGGAAAATGTAGGAATAAAATGCAAAAAAAAATTAACAAAGGTATATTCCCCCTTAAAAACGTTTGTCCACCGAAAAAAAAAGTACGTGTCGAAAAGTTTTCGATGCTCTATCACGTATATGAGCTTCGAAAAATCGAAGGCGGACACTCAAGTGATGTTCTTTGTACGAAGGCCACAGTTAAAATTATTCTTTCAATTTCACTCCTACAATTCCTTTTATACATCATTCTTGTAATGTTTATACATCATTCAAGCCAATATAAAAATCTATCAACATTTTTTTCTACCCAGATGTAACGCCCTAATTGCAACATCCAGATACGCGCGAGCACCACTCATATAATGTGACACCAGTGTATATTTATATCTATATGTGTACACTAACCCATTACTAACGCATGTGCGAGAGAATTATGTTTGCGAGGGACGCAAAATTATTGCGGTATATCGTAAATCATCTCGAGGTAGATACATGTGATAAATGTCCACCTGAATATATATTGTTGGTACTATTACCCTCAAGCAAATTAACCCAAGGAAATACATGCGGTTACGAGTTGCTGCGAAGTGCTGCATGTCACTTTTGCCGATAGCGTTGCGGAATTCTGTCAACTCTTCGGCTGTATGCATTAGTCCGGTGGCGAGACGCACGTTGACAGGAACTACGTGTAATCGAGAAAGTAGAGTTGGAAATTCATCGCGCATATAGACAAGAAGAAAGAGAGAGAGAGAGAGAGAGAGAGAGAGAGAGAGAAGTCCAAACGTCCAACGGTTTGAATTCTGGAATAATACAAGCAAATGAGGCATTCGTAGCGACAGCTCACAAGTTCGTGAACTGTCCAACCCAGAAGCCGAGGAACGCAGAATTAGCTTTTGGTACGTTCGGGTTATCATGACAACGGTTACGGAATGAGCCCGCAACGAGGTCTTCGTAACTCTGCTGTCACCGCGGGAGTGCCACTTCATACTGTTTACGGATTTATCGAATTCAATTATTCATTGGAATTGTGGGAGGTGGAGACATGGAGAGGGAGAAAGAGAGAGAGAGAGAGAGAGAGAGAGAGAGAGAGAGAGAGAGAGAGAGAGAGAGAGAGAGAGAGAGATAACCAATCGTTGGAATGTGGGCTAACAATGGATCAAGTGGATCCAGTATCATGGTATGTATGTGGTATCCTATATGTAAGATATATGGGGGTATTTTGAAACTTCGTATCTATGCCATGCTGGTTATCAGTGGGTTTAGGTGTTCTTTAGTCTCTCAAATACATAAATATATATAAATATATGATATGTGTATGTGTGTGTGTGTGTGTGTGTGTGTGTGTGTGTGTGTGTGTGTGTGTGTGTGTGTGTGTGTGTGTGTGTGTGTGTGTGTGTGTGTGTGTGTGTGTGTGTGTGTGTGTGTGTGTGTGTGTGTGTGTGTGTGTGTGTGCGTGCGTGCGTGCGTGCGTGAGTGCGTGCGTGCGTGCGTGTGTGTGTGTGTGTGTGTGTGTGTGTGTGTGTGTGTGTGTGTGTGTGTGTGTGTGTGTGTGTGTGTGTGTGTGTGTGTAAACGAATGTACGATATATACACTTCCAGCAAAAAGTTGCCGGACAAAAATTCAAAAAGTCCCGGACCGATTTTTTACGCCATTTCGCCGATAGTTGACACAAATGAATTGAATAAACGGCATTTTTAATGGGGGAATTCACCTTAATTCGGTTTTTTTTTAAATTTTTGTTTACTACTTTTCTTACGACTAGTACCCTTTTTCGAAAACGACCATATTTGGTCTTTTTTAAATTCCTTTTCTGGTGGACCCCGTTTACAGACAAACATTTTTTCCTGCATTTTTTTACCGGAATCAGAAAGGGGGGTGGGGTGGGAGTCGAAATATCGATGGATCAATATTCGGATGGGCTGAAATATCGAATCAAAAAATGTCGAATGCTTGAATATAGATAGATCAATGTTCGGAGGGTTTATATAGTCGCAAATAAAAATTCCGAATACGAATATCTCGAAGTTGAAATATAGCGAAAAACAAAAACCGATTTAAAAAATGTTGAGAGACATAATATCGAATTGCTTATATAAATAACACCAAATAATTCGAGAAGACGAATCTTCGAATTGTAAATATAGCGACGGTTCAAAAAGCAGAAAGCATTAAATCGAACGGCCAAAAAGTCGAGTGGTTAAAATAGCGAAGGGTCAAAATGTCGAACGGCCCGGATGGCGAAAACTTACCGGGACGGCATCCATACCATGTTCACCATTTTGGCATTCGCCATTTCGGACCATCGATATTTCGCGTCTCGATACATTGCTTTTCGCTATAGGCGGTATTACGAATATTAGATACTCGCTTTTTTCTGTTTCGGAGATATGGATGTTATAGATTGTTCCAATCTATATTTGTATGTCTCAAATTGCAGACGATCTGAATATACGTTTTCAGATAAATGTGCTCTCGAATAAATAATGCTTTGCTTTAGTCATTCGATTTTTTATTCGATCAAAACATAAAATTTCGAATAATTAAACCTTCGTTGTTTTGAGAGTTCATAATTCTGTCGTTTCGAAATATTTGTCGATCTACATTGGGTCCTTCGATATTTTGATCCCCACCCGAGGGGAGCTCGAGCTTCAATGTTGTTTTATTTTAAAGCTTCGTACGATTTTTTTTCTAAAGATACTTTGACTAAAATAAAAGAGACAATTTGGAAAACAACGCTTAAAGCGAAAACGACAAGGATTCAAGGAAAAGCTCAAGATAGTAAAGAGTTAAATCAGTTTTCGTTGAGTTCACGAGAATTTTTTTAGATTTTTTTTCGAAATTTTTGTTTCACTTGTTTTTGGTAAGAAATCCAACGATTTAATTACCGTAACTCGAGAACTAAGGAGTTTGTGGTAAAATTTCGAGAGAGGAAAAAATTGTGTTTTTCCATTTTCAATGCAATAGAATTAGTTCCGATTTTTTTTCGATATTTTTTCCCCGTTAAAATGTTGTAGTTTTTTAGTCACGTCAATCGATTAATATCAATTGATTCTGTTGCGTTGAAAATAGCGTTGCATTTATCGGATATTGACTTTCACACATAACATCAATGTTTGTACCTTATATTAAAATGAAAATATTCGTACTTTTCAAATAAATAATACGCTTTATTAATAATTTAAAATGTCAGGTCATTTTCAGGCACCCTATATAAATACACAATAATAAATACATTTATACACAATAATACATACACAAACACAATAATAAATACACAAAATACATACACAATAATACATATATACCCTATATAAGTACTGAAATGAAAATGACAAATGTGTGTATATATATACACACACATATATAATACACACACACACACATAAATCTTTATACATATTTGAGAACATCTAAAAAACAGCCAGACCCACTGATAGCCAACATTGCATAGATATAAAGTTTCAAAATACCAAATAAATTTCGATAATTCAGTTTTTATCAGTAGAATATGGTGTTAGGGGAATTCTAACCGTTCCACATGTTACGTACATAATTTATCGTTTTGCGTAATACAGATGTATAATAACGTCAATCATCCAGTTCAACGTATGATGGTGAAATCAACACCAAATGGATAGGCAATTTTTCCCTATGTGTATAAGTGTCTCATCCAAACGAGGGAGCTAATGAGCGCATGTATACCTATTGGTCCGACAAATATGTAAGAATTTCGAATATGTAAGCAGAGGGCGTCCCACTAAGCAAATAGACACCGTATGTTTTAATACCCGGTACACAGTTTGACGCATCATATACTTAGAACGACATTGTTATTTTCGGAAAATCGATGGAAAGGTGTATATATACGTGTGGCGACGCCCTAACACGTCGTTAATTCCAAGCTGGCTCGAGTGGAGTCTACTGGGAAAATGGAATATTTCGTGCTTCTAGCTTATTTTGGTCTAGTGAAATTCGACGCGAAAAGGACACTCCAAGTGTCAACCTGTTACCCAAAGTCGTACCTGACAAATCTCGTTTATGCCGCGTATTATTCCGTGAAACGATGTTGGCGGACAAAACGTCACTCCCGAAGCTTGACACACCGGCAAGGTATGGAGCCCGGTACGCGTTCGCCAGGATGAGACCTTCAATGCACATGACCTGACGAATAAGAAGCGAAATACAGCCTCGACACGTCTGGACGAACGGAGACTCCTCGAAATTATTGATGCAGATAGCAGCCCATTTTTTATGCCGGACCGATAAAAATATCTGCTTTTCTCATGGCTGAAGGTCCATTTGAGAGATACGTACAGGACGAGTCACGAGGACCAGATCACCTAAATAATCCTGCTGGATTTAAGGATATGAAATATTGATGCAAAATGATGTAAACGCTTTTGGAGGACGCATGTTACTGTCATGTCATTTTTTTCGGTGGTTCCGAAGCAGTATATATTTTTGAAAAATGGAATTGCATACTTACTCGATAATTGCTTCCCTTGGATATTGTAACCATCTTAACCCTTCGACTGCACACTGGGTCGTCTTGACGCCATTTTTTTCCATGGACTGTATCGCAAAACGGGGTAATATAATCGGCCGCAGTGCGGGGCTCGAGGCTTCCCCCACTCCTACTCTCCCCCACTCCTACTATACAGGAGTGGGGGAACGAAAACCACCATTGGGCATATGTGGACAACGGAAACCACCATTGGATGTGTGTGGACAGCGGTTTCCACCGTTTGTCTTGCTCTATAGGAGTGGGATAAATGGTGAACGCTCGGCCCTTATCGTATATCCTGCCTGTGTACTGAGGACAGCAGTCGAAAAAGGACCTGGTGTCGAGTCAACCCCGTTTATGCAGTAGTGCGGTGAAAGTGAATGATTTGTCGAATTCGGTGTTACGTTACTATATGCAGGTGAGTTATGGTAGAAAATGATCATAGATATTTTTTATTTTGCGCTCCTATGATAAATGATGTATTTAGAATGCCGATCATAAAACTAAAAGCAAGTGTCCGTCATGCAGGAGGGATATATGCAATCAGCATCGAATGTACTTATGCGTCGATTGCGGTAAATGTCAACAATGATGAGTTATTGAAGTAAACAAAAATGCGGAAAATATACGTTTTAAACAATTAACCTTTTCCATTTTTTACTATCCTGAAAATGCTCAAATTCGAATCTCCGAATAAATGTACTTTTTGGAAAGACGGTCAACACTGTCTTCTTTTTCGTATCTACAAACTTTCCGCTTTAAAAAACTCAAAGAATTTTTTTGTATATTTTGAAAAAAAAAATTATCTTTTTCATGCATTTAGCTATTATTTTGTTTTCCTTAAAAAAAAACAGGCCATAATATCAGGATTATTGACTACACAATAACGTCTCTACAAAAAATCCATATTTACCAAAATACAACGCTCTGAAACACGTCTGGGGTCAGATCGACCCCATATGCAGTCAGATGTTCGTGATGGAAGTGTGCAGTCGAAGAGTTAAGGTGGGACACCACGGTGGCGGCTAAAAAAATCGATTATTTAATATTTTCTCAAAGTATACATTTTCGAAAATATGTGAAAAAATGTGCAAGTCAAAATATTTCAAATTGACCACGTTACAGACGGTTAAGTGAGGGCAAGTAGCGCAACGATTTACGTATACGAAATCTTTCAATCGCGGTTTTCTCGACCTGGCCGGAATCACAACTCTACCTATGATGATCCGATTTTCAATAATATTTTTTTAAATCCGTATTTGCAGTAGCTATTGTTGCACCTACCCATTTATTCTTTTGAAATTCAGTCTTTAGGAATTTAGAACTACGTTTATATAGATTATTATGAAAGTTAAAATACTCGACTACTCTATTTTTTAAATAAATAATTTATTAGTAGAAAATTGAGTAAAAAAGTTGAAGTACTTCCATTTCAACATGTTTTTTTTAAATATTCTTGTCAGTTCACACGGAAGGGGCATCTACAGGGTGCGCCAGAGAAACTTACTTATTTGAAAAAATTCCCGCGCGGTGAGTTGGGTCCGTAGAGGGGCGAAAGGGGGCGCATCTGGAGGGGGAAGTTCCCAAGTTTGTTTCTCCCTCCAGTCAGTTCCCATCATGCTCTGGTCTAGAGAGCAGTGGGCCTTCGCAGTCGAGAGCTTCTTTTCTAACGGTCGCTCACTTGTTGCTACGCAACGTGCCTTCCGCGCTCGCTTTGAAATTCCTCCTCACAGACTCGTTCCTGGCCGTAATTCGATTCTGTCGTGGGTTAACTCATTTCGGGAGTGTGGAAATGTCGCTAAACCCAGAAATGGACTTCAACGGACCATCAGAACTCCGGAAAATGTCGAAAGAGTGAGGCAGTCAGTTGTGCGTTCTCCCCGGCGTTCGGCTCGCAAACACGCAGCTGCTATGGGAATTTCTGACACCACTGTTCGACGAATTCTCCATGAAGACCTTCAATTTCATCCCTATAAATTGGCTGTTGTGCAAGAATTAACTGAACGCGATTTTGTTGCCCGTCAAAATGCATGTGAAATGCTGGTTGACAATCTGCCTGAAGACGCGGTCCTTTTTTTCAGTGACGAGGCTCACTTCCACATTTCCGGCTGCGTCAACAAGCAAAACATGCGTTATTGGTGTGGTGTAAATCCACGTGAGCTTCACCAGAAGCCACTTAATTGTGAGCGAGTTACTGTCTGGTGTGCGATGTCGGTAATGGGAATAATTGGTCCTTATTTTTTGAAGAAAACGAACGCGAAGTTACCGTGAATGGAGCTCGTTACAGGAACATGATCGAGGAATATTTTCTTCCAAGACTCGAAGAAATGAACGTTAGGAACGTGTGGTTTCAGCAAGATGGAGCCACAGCACACACAGCACGAGACTCAATGAATTTGTTGCGACAACATTTCCCCGACCGCCTCATCTCTCTCAGAGGCGATCTCCAATGGCCGGTACGCTCTCCAGATTTGACTCCATGCGATTTCTTTTTATGGGGTTATTTGAAATCTCTGGTTTATGTCGATCGACCACGGACCATAGCACACCTCAAGAACAACATTCGCGACGCCATTGCCAACATACCGATTGATATGCTGCAAAGAGTGGATACGAATTTCAAAAATCGACTTCATCAGTGTATGCGCAATGGGGGTCGCCATTTATCCGATGTCATTTTCAAGACTGCATGAAAAAAAAATTGGGATATTGTATTCTCAAATAAAAAAAAATTTTAAACAATAATTGAAGTACTTTTGTTTTTATTGACCTTTCAAATAAGTACGTTTCTCTGGCGCACCCTGTATTATGTAATTATAAATATGTCCTTTTTTGACAGTTCGATGCCGAGGACTATTTACTTACCTGCTAACAACTCCGCCATTTTTAATATTTCCATAATTGTTTTTTTTGTTATGCAGTTAAGATATTGAATAAAAATTGTATATAAAGAAAAATTGGCAATATATGCTTCACTTTTTTCACGACTTTTGCAAATGCACCTACGAAAATCGACGAAATCGCGTATAGAATGCCATAAGGGGTTAGGCCACAGGAACGGGGGTATAAAATCATGTGCGAATTCAACAATTTTTTTTCGCATGAAAAAGTGATTCACTCATAAAATTAATTACACATCTATTTAGTATGAATATCACGCTGTTAGAAAATTCATATATTTTTTTCGATGTACAAAATGGATGACTACTTGAAACTTCTCGAAACAGCTTTTTCCAATTGGCGTGACAAATAACTTCAACAATTTTCACTCGATTTACTTCAAATTTAAAAATTATGTTCCTAATTGCATTTCGCAGAGAAGTACGTACGGAATTTCTGATTAATCGAAAACTTTTCATTTTATGAGTAGTTTATGAGCAATTATAACGAAATTTTTCACTGAAAATTCATTTCTTAAGTCCAAATACCTACAACTTTCGAATAAAACAATATTTTTTAATTTCCGTACGTACTTCTCTAGGTATTCTAATGTAGATTCATGAGAATTTTTGTTTTTTGTTCTAGGTAAAAAATTGTGGATGCTAAATGTCACGCCGCGGAGCGCCTAAAAAAAATACAAACGAAAATATTATTAGTCGGCCATTTTGTACTTCGAAAAAAAAAGATTTATTTTTTAACAGCTTGATATTCATAGTAAATTGATGTGTAATTAATTTTATGAGTGAATCAATTTTTCATACGAAAAAAAATTGTTAAATTCGCACATGATTTTATACCCGTTACTGTGGCCTAACCCCTTAAATCAATCACGAAATCCGAGGTTCCTTCCATCCGTCACAGAATCGTAAAATAATATTGTCGTGCGCGTGCGTGAGACCTCGATTAAATATTTATCCGTAGCCTATAGCGAGGTAAGGTTTCAGGGTACATGCATCACCGCGGGAGAAATACTTTTGTCGCCTCGACGAGGGCGACTTCTCCTTATCTGTCGTAGCCCCGAGCGATGAGAACAGATATTGGTAGATTTATTGCACTGGAAAAGGAACGACGGGTATAATAGCGTTCTCCCCCCGCGTGCACACAGACACAGGCAATTGCCACAGCGATAGTACACCCACCGTAGGAACGAAGAGCAATACATTATCCGCGATAACTTCGGCGTGGAGCGTTCCTAAGTACAGAGTTTACGAAGATTACCCCATGTAGGCGGTTAGTGAATTCGAAATGAGTCTAAGCTGTACTAGCGCGTCAGTATAGATAAGCCTTGGTATATTATACGATCCTGAGAACGACCAAATCCTTCCCTAGGTACGAAAATACAACGGGGGATGATCACGAGTCAACTCAAACACCTCTTACGTCGGGTTGAGTGATTTTTTATTCTTCGACCAATCGCTTTTGTCGTACAGCTATAATTTTATTGAATGCTCAATCGTATTTCGAAAAAGAAATCATTCCAATCGTTTTTTTATTGCTTACGCTTGCGATGCACATTATTTATTTTCGTTCTTTCGATACCATGTTCGAATCTTTTCTCAATTGCATCCGAATGATTACTAAATTGCCATAAAATATATATCTCTATGCATCTCTATGCATATTTATTTACATAATTCATTATATATATATATATATATATATATATATATATATATATAGAGAGAGAGAGAGAGAGAGAGAGAGAGAGAGAGAGAGAGAGAGAGAGAGATAACACACACACACACACACACACACACACACACACACACACACACACACACACACACACACACACACACACACACACACACACACACACACACACACACACACACACACACACACACTATATATATATATATATATATATATGTATGTATATATATTCAAGTACAAACATCACAGCTTACAAGTGGCTATTTCAGACATTATAACGGTTGAGTAAATTTCTAAGAGGGCATCACCTGCTTGCCATTGTTGCCTCTGGTGATCCATTTCAAGGCCCAGAGAACTTTCCTGTTAAGGGCTTACACCTGAGTAGATAGGCAAAAAAGAGCCCATATTTTTATTTTTCTTTCGCGGGTAATAATTGCTTTATTTTATAAACTTTTTTTCTGATGAAAAAAAGCATCGTTGTTCATAAATTAATGTGAATTTTTTTATGAAAATTGATGAACAATAGCTACTGTTAATTGGGTCAGCGTACGCCCCGTTTTTAGATAGGTTCTTTGCGATGCTCACCATTTTGCGTTGACAAGTCATCTAGAATGAACATAGGCATTGAATTGGTAATTAGTTATATACACAGCGTTAGCTACAACGAATAAGAAATAATAATAGAAATTCATAATAGGTCGGCTGTTTGAAATTTGAAGTCAATTTTTGACCTATTTTTTAACATTCACAATTCTTTTTTAAACATTTGTATAATTTTTTTTCGAAAAAAAAAACGATCGTAGCGAACGGAACGAAGCATTCCAGAATATCGTGTCCAAATTTGAAGATCTATGGATCAGTTGTCGAGGCATCGTGAACACAGGTTCATACCAAAAAAGCGGTCTTTCGAAAAAAATGCAGTGACAAAAACTTTTGTCTTGACAATAAATTATGACTAATGATGAACAATCTTTTGTTCGTTAATTAACAATAGCATAAATAAAAGAACAAACAATTTCCTATTTTTTCCTTCAGTCCGCTATTGATTCTTGAAAGGTTTCCTTTTCTCCGATCGACATTATATGCCCCTGTTGACTATCGCATTTCCCTGAAACCTTCGAGTGAAGGGTAATTATTTAAATATTTTTCTTTCAAGTTTTACAACGCAAGAATTTCACTACAGCAACAGCATAACGCAACAATGTTTACTCCTGTAAAGCTGGCGAACAACTGGCTCGAAATAACGAAACTATCTGATCCGAGACCTTCGAGGGATCGTCATGCTAAAGCCAGTTTTGTCTAGTTAGTTCAAAATCTATGGCTATGGCGTTTCCGCCCTTTTCGCGTGTAGCCGGAAAAGATCGAGATCCCACCGTCGGAGCAGTGCAACTGGTCCGCCTACTTAACTACCGCACTAGGTTGGAGGTTGGTACGAAATGAAGTATGGAACCGTGCACTGTGAATTGAATACAGCTATTGAAAAACGGAGGAGCAAAAATTGAGCTACTCGTGAGCGTTGTTACAGGTATATAAGAGAAAGGAAAGGTACAAGTTGGAGAGCCGAGAGAGTTTGCTCCTTCATGGATTCGACAAAATGTTTCTTGCGTAATAAAGGTAGGAGAAAGACGATCCATTATCTATACCGTGGCTAATTCAATGAGAGAGAGAGAGTGAGAGAGAGAGAGAGGGAGGGGGGGGGGGGGGTCGCCGTATATTTTGTGAGGCCGTCCAGCATAGCTATCCAGCCCCCAGTAACAGGACACACTAGTCCGACATCCTACGAGGCCTGTCGTCGACTTCTCTCTACTCTCGACTCAAACCTCTTTGATCCACCGACTGGACTACCGGTCCGTCTCCTCGCAAGCTGCTACCGGAATTCTCTATTTACTATTTAAGGCCGTGCACGGATACTTATTGACCGGCGCGACACGTTAATTTATATACGCAACAAAGCAAAGAGGAGACGGCGACTCCGTGCCTTTCCGCCTATATGGTCAGCTCGTATTGGCTCTTCGTGGCTTCGAGAGCCGCAGAGGATACGCGTACTCGCCTTGAGAAACGTCCGACAAATATAGGTTCGTAAATACGTCAGGCTTTGTTGGATTACGGTGTGTACACACGACCATTCTATGTGAGCATGTGACCAACGAGCGTCTACCAATCCAGAATGATACGACGTTTCCTAATGCTGTAATTATGGGTCTCTTGTACTTTTCGTGTCATCCCGGCAAGTGGCGGTTTGCCGAGTTCCTGCCCTTTTGCCCAAGGACAAAGGCATTTGGCATCTTGTGAATCGGACATCTGGTCATCTCAGAATCTCTCTCATCCGAATGGGAATTCAATGGGAACGTTTTTCTCGCCACACGGCATGTGGGTTGCTCCATTTATTTTGGGGAATCGGTTGAAGACGTGCTGGCAACGTAGTCGTGAATTTTGGATGTTTTTTTTTGTATTCCTTCGTTCAGGATAATTCCGGGGGAGTTGGCCATAAGGGAGAGATAGTCAATAGAAATGTTTCATATTACTGCTCTTTAGATGTCACCTGTTACTGCTTAATGCGCTTCGCGTCGTACGCAGGTGTAAGTGTACGAGAAAAAGTGTAGTGGACTGATTTTTAATTGAGGAGATGGCGTACAAAACCTGACTTGTCCATGAAGAGGTTGAAAATCAAAATAACCAAACAGAGATGAGGTAGATTTTTTAAACTTTAATATATGAAGCCTCTATCCGGATGTAAGCCTGGCTTTGGTTTAATAAAAACACGAACTACCATGTGGTTATTTTTATTTTTATTTTGGACAAGTCTGGTTTTGAATGAGAATGGTGGACAACTCCGATTTTGAATGAAAATCTTATGGATATATCCAGTTATGAAGTAATACAGATTCTCCGAATTGAATATAAATGTGTTTTTTTATTATCAATTTAACAATCTTACACAAACTCTTCCATGACAGGCTCATAACAATCGCATTTGTCATCATTGCAATGTCATCATCGTCATCACTGTGGTAATTTGTTACTATTTTTTTTCCAGCCAGCCATGGACAAGTCCGTTTCGGCTTGAAAAGGCAGTTTTTGACAAATTTTAACATGTTTAGAGCCGGATCTGATGCAAAATATTTTGGGAGCTAATAAAGGTGTGCTTGAAGAACGCGGAAAAAAAATTGACGTAATGTGGACAAGTCCAGTTTTGTTCGCCAGTTCCACAATTTTTTATCTACTGCTGGAATGTTTTGCAGGGTTAATGTTTTACATTGTAGTGATGTTATTTTGTTAAACGAATTATTATTTTGTATTTCTTGAATAGTTCACGAACAGTGCTTTGTTATAATTTCAAGATTTCGCATGTGTTGTTTCTACTTGTTTACATTTTAGATGTAGCCATATCTCCCGGAAGATTAGAACAGATGTCCACGTACACTCGGTATGTGATGGCCGTACGATTACTCGTGATAAAAAATGACGGATCGTCGATTTGGGTGGCCGCTAGGACCTACGAAATACCGAGGAAGACCTCGAAAAGTCGATGGAAGAAGAATGACAAAAAATGTTGCGAAGAAAATTATTACGCAACCCGTCTTATCGAAGACTGGCTTCAGTACATACTGTGCCAACTTTGGCTTCACGAATATCGTACTGAATTCGATTATGTTCTAGATGTGGCCAGGAAAAGAAGAAATAAGAATCACAACATAAAACCAGAGAAAAAACCGAAACTAGAATTAAGGGGAGATATACTCCTAGATGGTCGAGGTCGAGGATTTAGAAGCTATGAACATTCCGTCGACCGTAGAAGACCTACACTAAGGGCCTGGTATCGATCATTCCATATAAGTTGACAAATTTCATGATTTATTCATTCCCAAATTTCCAAACGCGTTTGTCTCAAAACAACGTTTTTCAAATCGGTACCCAAAATTTCTCGAAAACCAATGTACCGATTGCCTTGAGGTTTTTTGTGGTTATTCTATCCACCATTATCTAGTACTTTTCATAGGATTTTTTTTCCGTTACTTAGTTTTTGTTTTATAGGCAAAATAATAACTAATTTTTGGCCCAAAAATCAGTATTTATTTTCAAACGTTCGCCATTTTGTCATAAATCGATATTTTCAAAATTGGCTATGACAAGTACTAAATTATAGTATCTAATTTATTAATCATTTTGCCTTTTTTTCAGATGATTTTTGAAGAAACACCAGTGGGTAGCGTATACGCAGATTTTTTACGACGCTCCAAGGATCATACAATATCCTTGTATAATTTTGATATTTTTAAATAAAGAAAATCAAACATATTTTTGAATGTATATACTTTTAGACAATTAAAACTACAATCCGAAATTTCAAATAATTTTCCTTGAAAAAAATTCACAAAAATGACCTTTTTCCGGCTCCTACGTGTATATCTCCCCTTAACTACTAGCCATCAGTCCTCTACTTCTATGACCATCACACCCGGATACTCCAAGAAAGATGGCCAATCGTGATTTCAAAAAGTACTAATTTTAAGGTTGATCTTATAAAAGTTTGTTGTATATTTGTACGTTATCTTAAAGTTAAGTGTTCGAAGTTTAATTACAAGTGAAGAAACGTCTGTACGGTTATTTTGACGGTTCTTTGAAAAAGCTGTGGTCAACTACCCTGGACTTACCCTACCAATGCATGCTTTTGTGATCCCGTCTTTCTTTACTTGTACCCCGCACTTGCCGCTGCTCTATTTCCCGTTTCTGAGAGAGACAGCACTCAGAAAAAAATATTTATTACATTCTAATAAATTGGCACATTAGAACATAATTTATTGGAAATTAATAAATGTTTACTCGTATTGGGACAGTCCATACGAGTAAACATTTATTAATTTCTGTTTACTCGTATGGACTTGTCCCAATACGAGTAAACATTTATTAATTTCTAATAAACTATGTATGTTCTAACATTTTACTATTTTATGTGATTGTAACTACAGCATTTATTCTCCGTCACTAAATATGTTTTTTTAAGTGCCGATTTTTCACATCAATTAAAAGCCACATTTAAACTAGAAAATTTGAATAAATATTTCCTCAAATCAAAGAAATACTACTTTCCAATCACGAAAATCTCTTATTTCGCGACTATGAGACTAATGTGCACATGCCCTTCAACGCGACGGACCCGACAGCAGGCTGCTCGTCAGATGTAGCTCACGCATACGCTTACCATGTAGCTTCTTCATATGCCAATGCTTTTGGCACAAGTGTCAGTGTTGCGTTTCGGAAGTGAGAAACTCGAAAGTGAGGAATGATTTAAGTGTAAGGACGAATATAAAGTGAGAAAAAAACGTTCATGTGAGAAAATAATGACAGACGAAATGAGACAATTCCTCGATAAAAACCAGCTGAGGGATTATGAAGAATCCTATAAGATGTTAAGAAAAACTCTATTTGTCGGATATAAAGCATCCATTTCTTCTAACTTATATATCCTATTAGATGTTAAGAAAAATTCTTAGTAAATCTCAAACACAAACGTAAATAAAAAATTTTCTTAGCCGTTAATACAATCGTAGTAGGCCGACATACGAATAAGAAAACTTTTTCGCCGGGAGACAAACTTCTTTGTCCTTAATAAATTTTTTTTCTGAGTGAGCGCGCGGCCACTGTCTTCCAATCCGTCGCTGTATCGCATCTGCAATAGTGCCCAGGGAAAATGGGGAAAACCTGTGCCCAGTTAAGTATCACCGAAGGCTTGACACGACAACGTTGCTTGACATGCGTTTTATTCGGCCTCGAAGCGATTCGTCATCACTGGTGCCTTTGTGAGAGGGTGGCCGTTCGTATCGTTGAACGCCTTCATTATCATACCCCATCCCCGTGCGAGCGCGAAGGACGAGGTATAAGCTGGAAAGAGCGACTTGGATGCTGCGGGTATATTATCGAGACAGCACGCTTTTAATCCCGGAATCAGGAGGGAAGAAACGCCGTCAAAGAGCCTCCGCGAGTTTTGTTCGGTCGATAGGCAGCTCGTGTATACACACGTGCGGACGGGTCTCACACAAATACGGGAGGAACCGGGAGTGCCTTTCGAGCCGTAGTAAATCAATTCGTCGGACGTCCCGCACTCTCGGCGCGAGAGACCCTCTTCGCGCGGGGTGCGCTCTTACTGCGTACAAAGTATACGCCGACGGGCATCACTTTTATCAAGGCAATCACTTGGAGAACCCGACGGGACATTCACTTGCACACGAGAATCATAATTCCGCAGCAAGATCTCTCATTGATTTGGCAATAATCGAGATTGTAATTCCCACAGACGTTTGTCTCTTTTGAATCAAGAAATTCCAGTTTTATCTTATTTGCAAATGCTATGGCGGACGTCTTCCAATGCCGTTGTATTTCTGTAATAGGGTGTCAAACCGATGTCTCAAGACTGGCAGAGTCTGGGCAATTCTGGTACTTTTCGAAAGTGAAAGAGAAAGGGAGAACATTTTAGAGGTTCAAGGAGAACTTTGAGGAGTATTTTAAGGGAGACTTTGTTTTTGGAGTGCTATATTTCAGGTGTTTACATTTTTTTTTTTAAAGGTAACGAGTAAAGCTTTTTGAGTGCGGTTTTTTTCTTGCTTTTATTCATGATATACAGAACGTTAAAAAAAATTTTTTTTTTGAAAAAAAAAAACAAAATGGCGGCTGTTGCAGCTCCGCGAAAACAGGTCCTCAAATCGCGGGAGGTAAACGGCTGACATCACTGCCCCCTCTTTATTGATCTGAAACACAAATTCAAAGCATATTATCAATCTGTGACCCTTTGGTCATGGAATGACGGATGGGTTTTTCGTTTAGTACACATTTCGGAAAATGGCGGCAATTTAAAAAAATCGAATTTTCGCGTTTTTTTTCGCATAAAAACATAAATGATAAATGCAAAAATGTATCTATCGAAAAAACGATCCGTCATTCCGTGAAGACATATTTTCTGAGTATGCTCTCCAAATATCAGGTCGATATGTTAATTACAGCGGTCAGGAAAATGTCAGCCATTTTTAAAAACGTGTTTTCGAGAAAAATGCGTTTAAAGTTTTGTAATGTGTTTACATAAATGTGTTTATAATTACCGCTAATCGGCAATGCCTGGTCCATAGAGGCATCCGTCCTTTTCTTCTAGCTGCTCATGTTGAGCCGCTAATATCTTTTTGAAAACTTCAAGGACAAAGTCTCCCTCAAGGGAAGGTTCTGCCTTGTTTGGCCAAAAAATGTTCGATTTTTCACCAATTTTTTATGCGGTAAGTATTAAATATAGAATGTTGATGTTTGGTATGTTGACTAAGCGGTCTTTGTTGAACATCAAAATATTTTTTAAAGTTTGACCAAATATGGTAGTGGGAGTGGGATGAGCCACGTATTTCAGTGCGCGGGCGATGACATTCTTCGCTTGCGGAAGTCCTAAGTCTCGGAAAGGTGATCTGAAGCAAAATAATCAAGAAGAGAAATAAAAAAAATTGTGAGCATAAAACTGCGAAAATTTTTGGAAAAAAAATGTCCTTCCAATCGCTCATTATTTTTTTTCAACTTTTCTTCTTAATTCTAGGTAAACTTATACACAATATTGTACAAAGTAACAATATCCTTGATTTTTTTGCTTCGATCACCTGTCCGGGACCTCGGACTTCCGCAAGCGAAGAATGTCATCGCTCGCGCACCGACATACGTGGCTCCTTCCACTCCCACCACTATGTTTTGTCAAATTTAAAAAAATATTTTGGTGTTCTATAAAGACCGCTTAGTCAACATATCAAATATCAACATTCTATATTTAATACTTTTCGCATCAGAAATTGGCGAAAAATCGAACTTTTTTTGGCCCAACAAGGCAGAACGTCCCATTAAGGATAACTTCTCAAGGAGAACATTTGAGAACATACGCGAGTAGCTTTTAGAGGAAATGATTTTTCTGCGAAAGCAAAGCACTTTTTGGCAAGCAAAAATGTTGAGATGCTGATAAAGAAAAAAAAATCTTAATTCACTTTTTGGCAATTCGAAGCACGGAACAATTTCGCCCGGTTCCCATTAGCTGTCATAAAATTCCTTGTCCACTCTATGGTTGAATACCATGTGCGGTGTGGTGCCTGTATTTCTTGTCGATTGGACGTATAACGTCCGTAATTCCTGGGACAACGATCCTCTTGCGGAACTCTCCCTCTTTGTCCCTTTCCGTCTCTCCCTCATTCCCTCTGTCTGTCCGTTCCCCTCTCCCTCTCTCTCTCTCTCCCTTATTGTTCGTCGATGTCTCGCGGGCGCCTGTTTCATTTCGATTGGCATTGAAGGGTTTAAGCCAAAACGAAAAGAATCCGTCGGGGAAGAGCGGTCGTAGATCTCGCGGCGCCGTTGATGTGACACGTTGGCTTCTGCTCCTGCTGCTACGAGGACGGTCAGGATCGGTGGGAGAGCTTTCTGGATTCTCCTTGTTCCATTGCGCGCGCGGCTTCGAAGTTCTCGGTCGATTGCGCGGCGAGGAAAGGACTCTCCGCACTGCCGATATCCGTCCGTCACGAGCCGTCATTAAGTCTCGGCCAGATTCCTATCTCGGTGGACAGCTGAGGCCCTGATTCGGAGGCGACCGGTAGAACGGCGGAACAGGAAAGGCCTCGACACATCAGCATCGCCATGGCGAATATATAGATATACGCGACTTGGCGTTAAAGCGGCGGAACAACATTAACCGATGCTATACGCGGTCGGGACTCGGACAACCTCTCATCCGTTAGCTATCGATCAACGAGAGACGGGAGAGACCGATGAGGACGGAGCCCTCTCCTCGTCTCCTCCGTCGGCCGGTTTTGCTGCCCCTTCGAATTCGCAAGCTGTGTACCGATGCGTGCAAACAGAGAGGCCGAGCAACGCGGAGTTAATCTATATAGGAGGGACGACGTCCTGGCGCTGTGTATCAAAGGCTTCCCGATGACGGACGTAATTAGTGGTTAGTTCGAAACCGCCCTTAATAGCTTGATGGCTATGGCTCTACCGGGCTAACTGCATACCGTGTGTAAACTCGGCGAGCGGTGACTCTCGAGTTCCACTTGATTGAAGCGGCTAGTGCGCTTGTGGTTGATGCTGCCTGAGGGTATCAACGGGTCGAGCACGACCGGCGCATCGATTATACCGCGATAACGCCAATTGCGCGTCCCGATATATTCTCGGAACCATGGTCACCCAGTTGAACGAGATTTCCCGAAGAATAAGCAGGCCTGCTTGTTAAAATCTTAGTTTAGCAGCTTAACGAAGAGCGATGGGATGATAACTACCGCTATCAGTGATGTGGCACCGATCACAACAGGTCGAGGCTACCGGAGTTGATGAGAAACAATGGAGAGAATGTCCAGTCACAAGCAAACAGAGTTAATTAGTCGGGATTTCAGGCCTGATGAAAGCCGAGGGTCTTCAACGGAGTTGTTAAAGACCGATCTTCGGCAAAGTACTTGCCACATTTTCAGCATTGCGAGGCTCGTTCGGCAGCATCTCCCGACATTGTCGTTCGCCCTTGCATTCCCAGCCTCTTCTGCTCCTTTTCACCTTCTACCTCTGCCGGGTGTAGAAATTGCTTAATTAAAAACCACCAACCGGTGAGCAAGGAGAGTGTACGTGTCTCGAAGGAGGCCTTTGGAGGCTGGTCGTACTCCTACCGAACATCGAGCGGTGAGCACGATTGCACGAAGTCAACCGTCTTGGCTGATCGAATGAAAGGGGAACAAAGAACGGGGACGGGATCAGGGAAGGCCGCAATGGTGGCTGTGGCCCATCACAGAATTTAGGAACAATCGCTCGATTGTCGACTACCCACCGGCAAGATTCCCAAGATATTCCATAAACGTAGGAGCTGCCGTGGTCTCCCGCTTTATACCGCTGTCCTTGCTGATGCTCTTTTCGTTGCGTGTGGATGCCGGGCCGAGAACGCCAGGACGTGCGGAAAGAACGCGAAGAAGGACGAGAAGGATGCGCGTGGACGTGGACGATCCGTGGACGCGAACGACGAGCACGTATAACTCGAGTGCCATCAATCCTCGTGAGGACGTAGACGAACAGCCCTGGTCCACGGCAAAGCGACCGACGTCAGTTCTCCTTCGTTCGCAGGGATGCTTGCCCACATTGTCGTCTTCCTTCACTCGTAACTTCGTATGTGCCCCTTTCGTATCTCTTTGGCTACTCAGGCTTCTTGGCGTTGCTTGGAGAAGCCGAACTGACGAGACTATGCTATATACGTGTACACTCGTACATGTATAAAAGTTGGAGAAAAGCTGCTCTGTCGGTCCCGCGGTGCTGGAAACTGCGCTGCTTAGCAAGTAGGCATGTGTCGCGTCTCCGTCGTCGTTGTCGTCGTATTCGCATAGTCCTCTCTGAGATCCACGGCAACCGTCTTCGTATTCTGTTCCAGTAACATCGACTTCTTCGCTACTAGCGTCCACAGTGCTTTCTCTCTGCCTCCGCATACTTCTTTTTTTCCTCTTCGCCACCAAGATATCAAAGTGCCGCGCCCGCTCTCTGGAATTTCGCAGTTGTTAACATTAAGCAACGATGCCCCTCCTTCTACCTTTTGCTGTTCAAGCCCGGCTTCCATCTTTCTGCATTTCATTTTTCATAGTCTCTGGGCCTTCTGTCAGTCTTTAAGGCCGCGCTAAATTTCCTTTGCATGCTTTTTTTGGGAGTAAACTGTAGGAAAATAAATTGGCAACTTAGGTCCTGGAAATGGACTAATGTACACCTGATGGTGGAGAAACATTGGATAATTGAGCCAGTCCTTTCTTACGGTGTCCGCGCTGGCTGCCGGTCATTGAGGACGGGTCGAATTCACTCTGGGTAAATGTTTTTTCAAGGCTTAGACTGTAGGAAATTGATTCGGCAATGTAGGTCCTGATAGTGGGCTAGTATAGGCCTGATGGTGAAGATACATTGGACTGATTCAGCTATTCAGCTACTCCTTCCTTACTGTCTCTGGGTCGTCTGCCAGTCATTGAGGATGCATCGAATTCACTCTGGGTGGATACTTTTTCAGGGCCTAGACTGTAGGAACTTGATCCGGCAATGTCGGTCCTGATAGTGAGCTAGTATACACCTGATGGTGAAGATACATTGGATTCATCCAGCTAGTCCTTCCTTAGTGTCTCTAGACCGTCTGCCAATCATTGAGGACGCATCGAATTCACTCTGTGTGGATGTTTTTTCAGGGCGTAGACTGTAGGAACTTGATGCGGCCATGTAGGTCTTGATAGTGGGCTAGTATACGCCTGATGGTGAAGATGCATTGGATTCATTCATCTTGTCCTTACTTACGGTCTCAAGACCGTCTGCGAGTCATTGAGGACGCATCGACTTCACTCTCAATGGATGTTTTTTCAGGGCCTAGGCTGTAGGAACTTGATGCGGCAATGTAGGTGCTGATAGTGGGCTAGTATACGCCTGATGGAGAAGATACATTGGATTCATCCAGCTAGTCCTTCCTTACTGTGTCTAGGCCGTCTGCCAGTCATTGAGGACGCATAGAATTCACTCTGGATGGATTTTTTTTCAGGACCTAGACCGTAGGAACTTGATGCGGCAATGTAGGTCCTGATAGTGGGCCAGTATACGCCTGATGGTGAAGATACATTGGACTCATCCAGCTAGTCCTTCCTTACTGTCTCTGGGCTGTCTGCCAGTCATTGAGGACGCATCGAATTCACTCGGGAGGATGTTTTTTCAGGACCTAGACTGTAGGAACCTGATGCGGCAATATAGGTGCTGATAGCAGGCTAGTATACGCCTGATGGTGAAGATACATTGTATTAATTCAGCTAGTCCTTTCTCACGGCTTCTGTGCCGTTTGCCAGTTATTAAAGCCGCATTGAATTCATCCTGGGTAAATATTTTTCAGGGCCACCATCAATTCAGCCATATCGAGCTCAGGACAATATTTTGCTTATCTTAAGCAAATGACTGCTCGTGCAGTCGTCGCATTTCCATTTCCCAATAATGAACTTCTTTGTTACCTCGTCCACGAGAGAATTCCAAGTCTCTTCGAAAACAAAGCATACGTCCTGAGTTGGGTTATAACTCTTTTCGACCAGAGCCCGTGTCGTAAAATTGCGCATTGGTTTTAAGATGTAGCAGGAGGTAAACTGGAAGCTGCGATTACCTGGGTGGTCTCTCGAAGCACCATTTTACCTCTTCGACAGTTCGACCAAACCTCCGGAACTGCTGAAAGTGGGTTTACTGGAGAAGAGCAGGCGGAAAGGTGTGCCACACGGGACAGGGGTAACTTGTGGATCCTCCGCGTTCTCGTAAGGTTCTTCGCAAGAAGCTCTAGCACCCGTGCTAGGTTTTCCTCCTAGATCTCTGCCAGACCCGCACCGAGAAAACCAACGAGCCCAAGGAGTTGCGAAGGTGCGGTCCTGACGTCTTTACGACCAGAATCCGTCTCTATAAAACTGTCTTGGCCTCATCCTGTACATCCTCTATCACTTGTTCTCTCACGTGGCAGAACTGTTTGTGCTATCGCGCTCGTGACACTATGAAAGAGCATGCTACTCTCACCGCCAACCGACTTCTCCCCCGTTTCCTCGAGAGCGTGTCCCGGTCGCAGCGTTCACCACTCTACGTACAATATATAAGCACCGGAAGCCAACAACGGCTAGACACAACTGTGCGCCCGTACCGTAGCGGCTTCTCCATACACCAGAGACGTTGATTATAGTCTTCACAAGGGAATAGATAAGTGCTACCGTGTTCTTCCCTTTTGCCCCACCTTCTCAAACTCTCACTTTATCTTCACCCGTGGATGCATGCCCGTGCAGATGTACATGTTGGTCCGCACAGGTGCGCATGTATTCGAGAAATATTTGCCTCACACCACATAATGGAGAACAAAGAGAGGCGGACTCGTTAGTTGAACTCTTGATGCTTTCCTCAAGAGCCTTCCTGCATCTTGCCACGTTTCAGAACTTCCTCAAAACGAACGAAATTCCGAAGGAACCAGCCACCCTAGCCATGAGGATATGAGGTTTTGAGTGATTTTGTCACACGTCGATCCAAAGGTAAATGATCCCTGACGATTGGTGCATCACGAATTGATCCATTGGCCAAGTGAGCCACGAAAAATGATCTTCGTAGGAATAGCACCGCAGTAGATTCATCTTCAGACGAAGTGATCCACGAACGATCCATTCTCGTATACACACATCAAATTGGGCCACCACAAATGGATCCACGACATCTTGATGATTTTTGTTTACATTGTATCATTGATCAGAGGATCGCCACAGCCGTCACAGGATTACTCCCTAGTTTACAAATAACGAGTATTCCTTCCACCGTTTTCCGGCAACGTCAGCTTTGAATTGCAGAGCCGGAAGAAAGTGGAGCTTGTCAGTCGTTGGCATCAGCAAGTAGACTGCTTCTCCTTCCACGTCATGGAGTCGCTCGGTCGTGGATATCTTGCAAAGTGTAGGGAGAGAGTAGCACGTGCTAGAGGTGCGTTTTACCGTTCGTCTTTGCTCTCGTACCGAGGCCATTCGATACAGTCATGATGCACGTGTGTTTGCACAGACACAGCGCGAAGCTAAATATAAAGTAACCTCAGGGGCAAAAGCGAAAGCGCGCGACGAGCCGCGCGCCATCTTGCACGGAAGAGTCATTTGCGTTAGTCCTGCCCACAGAGGGCAGTTGTGACTCCGCCTCTTGCTCTTGGCTCTCTATACCGATATGAATGTGCAGAGAACCGACGCGTTCTATGTGTTGTACATAAGCGAACAGAACCATCTTTATTACCCGCGGGCACTAACCGTAAAGGGAACGAGATAGAGGGTCCCGGGCGCGCTCAAGAGGCGGCAAAGCTTCTCTTTCTCTCTCTCTCTCTCTCTCTCTCTCTCTCTCTCTCTCTCTCTCTCTCTCTCTCTTGCTATCATGGACTACGTCGACCAGAGCGTCACGGGAATGTATGTGCAGGCTGAAGGGAGACGGAATGAAAATAGTCAGAGAGGGAGAGAGATGAAAGTCGAGTATAATATAGCTGAGAGAAGATAGTGATTGTGCCATAAGCAAAAGAGAGAAAGGAGAGAGAGGGAGCGAGATAATCGCCGCTGCTGCCGCTGGATCGCCAAAGAATTATGGCATAAAGTGGTGGGGAATGACGGTGCCGTAGGCATAGTTTGTCTTTATAACGTCTGCGAGACCGCGGCGCACTTCAAACGAGCCGCTGATGGCTCAAAGTGGCTGGCTGGGATATAAATCCACGGGGCCACCACCACCACTCTCTCTCTCTCTCTCTCTCTCTCTCTCTCTCTCTTTCTCTTGTCCGTATATACCCCTTGTTCGCGGCCGCATCTACTACCAGGCCCTCTGCTCCGCTCTTCTCCTTTGCCGCTCCGTGTTTCTCACTTTACTCCGTATCTCGCGCAAACTCACCTCTTTCATAAGTTCCCGCAGCTCTTAACGTCATGTCCCTTGTTCAAAGCTACCCCGAGACAACTCCAGGGCTTCTGCTTTCGGTTGAAAGCCATTTCCTCTCGAGGAACTTCCATTTCATCTAGTTGCCTTTTCACTGGCTGATTGACTTTGATAATCCGGCTGGAAACGTTGAGCTTCCGGTCGACCCTCAGGTGGCCCGAGGTCATGTCCACCATAAACGCACCCTGGCATTCAACTTCGTGGATGCCGCGAATCGAAGACATTTTGGGAATATGAGTTATCCTCACGTGTCCAGGGAGACAACCTAGGACGAACGTCCAGGAGCGTTGGACCTGCGGAACCGATGCACACACATCTGCACTCGCAATGACATCAACGCGCATCACTCGCGCAAGGATCGGGAGTGCGTCATTAAAATGGGAAACAACAAGACCGGACTCGTGTCACCGTAGTGTGCCAACTCGTAAATGTATTTGGAGCGATCGCACACAAGGGAGCAAGCACGTTCGTATTCACGTGCATTCCACATACCAACGGGAAAGTGATTAAGGACACGCGATGGGTGCGTCCGCGTTGGGTTACAGCTCGCCTTTACGGATAGTAGACGGCCGTGCGAGAAGTGCCGGTTTTTATTACCAAAATGAGCTTGCTCATTCGGTTCAGTCGCACCTGCAAATTCCACGTCTGCATTCGTGATGAAGTTACGCGGTACGACGGTGTAATGAGGACGTTGATGCGAGTCAACGAATTCTCGTGGTGTCGAGGAACAATTGGCGGTGGGCTGAGTGAAAGTGCGGAAGCTCAAATTGTCACATGGCTACTTTGGTAGCTTGATTTGGTTTGGATTTATTATCGTTAGCAAAATGAATTTTATAATCGCTATAGCGGACGAAAGATATTATTCTGATAGTTGACAAAAATATTCGAAGTAATTGCCACTAAGGGAATTGGATGTGTGGTGTAGATGAACGCTGTAAAGGATTACGATTTATTATTTATTTTTATCAAACGCTAGATTCGGAAATCACTGTGTTGCACGAACAATATAATGTTCTTACACATATGAGTATTATATTTGTTATTACGATTTCGTAATAACTTTCGTATTTCGTATATTGTTTGCGTATAAACATTGTATTGTTTATACACAAACAATATTTTGTGTATAATATAATATAAATTTGTGTATAATATAATACAATGTTAATAACAATTAATACATTTCGTATATTGTTTGTGTATAAACAATATAATGTTTATACACAAACAATATACGAAATTTATTAATTGTTATTAATATTGTATTACATTATACACAAATTTTTATTATATTATACAAAAAAATATAATACTCATAAGTATAAGAACATTATATTGTTTGTGCAACACAGTGATTTCCGAATCCAGCGTTTGATGAAAATAACTAATAAATCGTTATCCTTTACAGCGTTCATCTTCAGCGTGACATTTTCAAAAACTACCAAAATTGGCTTTGACGGAGAAATAGAAAATTGAATTATGTAAAAAATTTCAAAAACAAATGACATTATTTTATGAGAATATTTAACGTAATGTACACTGTCATCTCTTAACAGTAATTAATTTTGCGGTTTTCAGCAGACGACTTAGGGGGTCAGGCCACAGTAACGTGTATAACACCATGTGCGAATTTAATAATTTTTTTTTCGTATGAAAAGTGATTCACTCATAAAATTAATTACACATCTATTTAGTATGAATATCAAGCTGTTAGAAAAAATATATATATATTTTTCCGGTGTACAAAATGCCCTCTACTAATATTTTCTTTTGTTATCTTTTTTAGGCGCTCCGCGGCGCGACATTTAGCATCCACAATGTTTTACCTAGAACAAAATACAAAAATTCTCGTCAATCTACATTAGAATACCTAGAGAAGTACGTACGGAATTTTGAAATATTGTTTTATTCAAAGGTTGTAGGTACTTGGATGAATTTTCAGTGAAAAATTTCGTATGAAACAGCTCATAAAATGAAAAGTTTTCGATTAATCAGAAATTCCGTACGAACTTCTCTGCGAAATGCAATTAGGAACATAACTTTTAAATTTGAAGTAAATCGAGCGCAAATTGTTGAAATTATTCGTCACGCCAATTAGAAAAAAGCTGTTTCGAAAAAAAACGCGTTTGAAGTTTTAGGTGCTCTATGGCCGTGCCAGAGGTGGGCTTACGTAATACGCTCAAAGTCGGTGAAAAAATGTTCTTGCTATAAATCGAATAGTAACTTATTCTTATGATGATAAAGCACCGTTTTAGAGGAGAAAAATCGATTTTTTGAAAATTTTACTGTGGCCTCCCCCCTTAAATATTTAGCTCTGCTTTGAGAATTATCAGAACAGAGTCCACATGTCCATTCACCGGAAAAAGTCTAGAATACAGCACCACTGAATAAATATGTTCAATTCTGATCTGATATTACGGATTTATTCAAAAATTTTGCAAAAATGAAAATATTGATTCTATCTCAAGTAATGACAGTTATACTTACCCTCGAAACTTACAAAAACTATTGTTTACACCTTTAGAACACCCACTGTGCACAATCGTATCGTAACTCAGTTGCGCAATGTGCAAGTACCACAAACTAGAAAAATACCGTGTAGCGTCGCAATGCGATATTAAACTGAGAAATCGTATTTACCAACACCTGCAATTGTTTTGCTAAATTATAGTGATTCGAGTTTTTATCGACAATGCATTATTTCTTTCTTTTAAATATACATCAGCTTTCGTTCGTTAACTGGTCGGTTTGCCCTACCTTAGGGCAAATATGCAAATATGCATTCTTATAAATTATTTTTTTTTAAACTCGTTTTCCATATGGTCCAAGAAACCTGTTCTCCAATGGATTTATACCTACTTGTAATTACATCAGCAGAAATGGGAACGAAAAATCGTGGCACATTCTTATGAAAGGTAACGAAACTGTTTTGCATTGAGTAATTATTGAAAACGCGCGCCACTGTCCTTTCAAAATAAAAATCGCATTTTCTCACGTCTTACTTGAGGGATCCGATGCAGCAAAGTGCAGAGAAATTCCGCAATCGTTTATTATCACATAGCAATGTGATACTCATTCAGTTGACTGCTCACGTCATCTTCGCTCAAACAGACAGACATTTCCAAAAACAATGGATATCGTCTCAGAGACGCATAGCCCACCGAACTCAATGTCAGCCAGCAAAGACGAACTGCAATTTTTGAAGATAGGTAAGATTTCGTTGAATCACTGATTCATTTATTTCCGTTTGAAGGCATTGGGAATGGCGTGGTTATGATGCTTCTCGAGATTATCCGAATAAGCTCTCGTCCGAGTGGATTTCGTCCCACGACACAGCTACTGACAAAGGGGAACCATTATTCAAAGGGACACACCAGTAGGTACTATACTCGAACATAGGGCACTACATCGAGGAAACGGAGGGATAGAGAAAGAGAGAGAGAGAAGAGGAAGTGAGAGAGGTAGTTTTGTAGCGGAAGACATTGGACAAATGGGGTTGTTCCGCGGACAGGCAGGTTATCTCGGTCAGTCGTCGAGTGGCCACCCCACTAAATCACTCGCCGGGTTTCTCCCGGCTGGCCGACGCTCCTTGCCTCGCCCGTTTGCTCGAGCTACCCTCAACTCTCTCTCTCTCTCTCTCTCTCTCTCTCTCTCTCTCTCTCTCTCTCTCCCTCTCTCTCTCTGCTCTATGTCCTAGCGCGAGCTCACCATCGCGATAACGTCCACCGGAACCTCGTAACCCTCGCTTCTTCTGCCGCTTCTCGACCTTTCGCAAAGAAAGCTTTATCGAATTCTTGCCCGGTGGTTCTCGCCTCCAACAACCCTTTTGTCATCGCGCGTGACGAGATTCTTCCCGGTGATTGCCCCTTCCCAGATTCTGCGACAGACGACGTAAAACGGGAAAATTAGCTAGCCAAATGTATACGGTATGTTGATTTATTTAGTCTCGTTTCAGTCCACGAATGGACGGATGCTCAGGGACAATAGCTTCGTTATAACGGAGGGGTTCGCCAAAATGAGAGCACCAAAATCCTCGAGGCTATTCCGCTCGATTTGTAAAAGTATACGGAAACGAATGATCGCAACGGCATTGTGTTCATCAACAAAAGACATTTCAGAAAGAAGTCGGTAAGTTTCCATGTCCATTTATTCTATATTCTATATTCTCTATAGAATAAATGGAATGATGATCCATTCACGTGATGAGGGTTGCAAAAAGCAGATTCGGCTCGAAACTATCTTTGTATCGTGGATGACCGGACAGCAATTTCAACGGATGCCTTTATATTCAAGAATATCGCAATAATAATTCAAAATTGTAATGTCTGCCTGCATATTCTTCTTTTGAGATTCAAATAAAGCTGAACGATTTAGAGCATGGTGTCGAGGCGATATCTACAACCTTTTAAGATTCTGTTTCTGTCTGAGCGAAGTTGACGTGAACACGACTGAAGCTGTAAAACAGTTTGATTATCTTGTATTACTACCCGACTCAATTTTTCATGTTTTTTAAGAATGTGATCATGAGTACAAATCAGGCTGTATCAAGACATTTTTCAACCTACATTGAAAACATGCTTTCCATAATGATCGTACCATACAAGCCTTGAGGCCTCAGGCCACAGTAAGGGGTGTACAATCATGTGCGAATTTATTAATTTTTTTCGTATGAAAAAGTGATTCACTCATACAATTAATTACACATCTATTTAGTATGAATATCAAGCTGCTAGAAAATATATATATATTTTTTGCGATGTACAAAATGACCAACTACTCGAAACTTCTCGAAACAGCTTTTTTCCAATTGGCGTGATAAATAACGTCAACAATTTTCACTCGATTTACTTCAAATTTAAAAGTTATTTAAAAGTTAGTCCTGATTGCATTTCGCAGAGAAGTACGTACGGAATTTCTGATTAATCGAAAACTTTTCATTTTATGAGCCATTTATGAGCAGTTAAAATGACATTTTTCACTGAAAATTCATTTCTTAAGTTCAAATACTTACAACTTCTGAATAAAACAATATTTTTTAATTCCGTACGTACTTCTCTAGGTACTCTAATGTAGATTGACGAGAATTTTTTTTTTGTTCTAGGTAAAAAAATGTGGATGCCAAATGCCACGCCGCGGAGCGCTTAAAAAAAGATAACAAAAGAAAATATTAGTAGTCGGCCATTTTGTACATCGAAAAAAGAAAAAAATTCTAACAGCCTCATATTCATACTAAATAGATGTGTAATTAATTTTATGAGTGAATCACTTTCTCATACGAAAAAAACTTAAATTCGCACATGATTTCATACACTGTGGCCTAAGGCCTTAACAGTCAACGAATCTAAAATCCATTTCCGACATGAACCAAATTCCCAACAGGGAGCAGAGCCACGGGCAAACGCTAGTACTTGATATATTTATGTGTCTACGAATGTGTCATGTTTTTTAACGTATCACCTTATCGATACAGTAAGCGACAAAAAAAAACATCTGAAGTTGTCAGACTTCTTGATGGATCGCTTCAGGGAACGTTAGTCGTAAATCAATACTCTTGACAGTGTAGAAAACGTACTTGATTCCACAATGTTTCTACGAGTACGTATCTTCGATATGATCCTATCAAGCACACGGTATATCTGACGAACGCTGACAATAGTTGGTCTGTATTCACTGAGCCGCTTATCGGGCCGCACGTCAAGAGTCTTTAATCTGTTGAAGATAAAATCGCCAAGCCCTCCCTTTCTTCATACACAAACATCCGCTGTCACCGAGAATGCGTCACGTCTTCGTGGTTGGTGCTCACCTAAAGGAATGATAATCCTACGCCTTGCCTCTCAGGAGATTATCCGAAGATTAAACATCGGGGATTAAACTACGAACTGGGCAACTCGAATCTGACGTCCCTTCGAATCGACAGCCGAAGAAGATTCCAAGCGTAGCGGAATTAAGTACACACAACGAAAAGCCACAAAAGCCATTGACTTATTCTTACATGTTCACGCGGGCATGTATAGAGTTGTAAAAGAGAATTTGGTGTCCCGGTGTGTTGCCCACACACGGTGTGAACCCTGCTAAGAGCAGCGCAAGCCTCATGCACACCCGCGGTGATCGATGGGACTCATTCGTCATCTTGACAAGCCGAGTCCATCGAGCATCTTGCCACCCGTGGTCTTCCATCCATCCACACATGGATGCACTATGTGCCGACTACGTCTCTCTCTCTCTCTTTATGTGCTTGATATCGGTCATCGGTTGGCCTCTCATGACGGCGAGGCGTGCTCGTGCAGAGCCCGTCCGCGTTGTATTGTACGTCAACTAGCAGATGAGATACCGATGAACCTCTTCCGTATACGTAAGTTCTTATGCGCCTCCAACTCTGCCACCAATTGATTGATAATGCTAACTCGACAACACAGAAAGGATCTTCCTGATGCCCGGGTATTTTATCGGCACAGTGAACCTGTCATTTTTATCGATCCTATGAGAATGCAAAGTTTTTACGTTGCTCGGTAAACGAGATCCCCCATTTTTGTTTACCTCAATCAAGCGGTGTCTTCATCGAATGTTTCATCCTGTACTCCTCAGCAACGTTCACGTTGTTGATGAATCTTGTTGATCTCCACATTCTTCTGACAAATGTAATTGCTGCGACGGCTACACCCTCCGTCTCCTGCTGTTCAACTACAAAAACAGCAAGAACGTTTCCGCTCTGGTACGATGCGGCGCAAGTTGGAAGTCTGAACGCTCGTAATTTAGGACGCGCAAAGTTTTCACAAAAGAACCGCGATCACGTAGAAAGCCGAGAAACCAGACAGCGAGAAAGGAAAACGAGCTTTTCGAGGTGTTATTACAACAAACTCGACACAGAGTGGATGCGAAAAGTAGACAAAGTTGTTGAAGGCAGGAGGAGGTGTCTGGTAGCCGCAAAACCGGATGACAGTCGGGGTTGGTTTTTTCTCGGGCGTTCAGAACGGAAGTGCTTCTCGCCGTTGGTACACGCAATACGCGAAGTGAAAATGTCCGAAAGGACTAGAGAAAGAAAGTGGAGAGCGTCGGTGTCGAGCTTGAGACGACGAGAAACGAAGTAGAGAGTTGGGAACGGAAGCGCGATGTTTCCGCGACAGAAACGGCTTGTTTACCGCAGCCCCTATTAGCCCGCTCGTTCTTCTCATCCTACGGATGTTGGCCGTAGTATTTGTAGGATAGGTACACACACACACCCTATAACCATGAGTCTCTATATACAGATTCTCTGCGGAAGAAAGAGAAGTCCCGGCTGCGGAATAAAGCAAGCTGAGCGACAAGAGAGTCTCCGTGAGCTACGCACAAGTGGCGCAACGATATTGCTTCCCTTTGTAAACGACCGGCGTTTCCTTCATTTATTTATCTTTGTCTGGCAGTCTCCATACCCCCGTATCTTTCATCCAATAGCTCTTACGGGCTCGCACACCCACATAGAACCACGCGTTCCATTATTTCCCGAACTATTCGGTTTACGTTACCTTCAGCGAGATCGTTTGATGCTTTGAGGGAACAACCTACTCCGCAACCTCCTCTCCCTGTTTGCACCCGGTGATTCGTGTTCGGCTACGAAGGCAAACTTTGCATTGATTACTCTTTGCTCCACGGCTTCTCCGCCGCGGCTCCGCTTTTCCCTTGTCCTGTCTGTCTTCTTCGTTGCATCGCCCGATGAATACGTTTGGAGGCTCGATAAGCCCGCATCTACAGTGAAAGACGCAAGAATAACATCCACGAACATGAACTAAAGACCACTTTTCCATTGTGATGCCTTTCTCCCAGGAAAAGAAGTCCTAATGACTCGGCGGTTCATTCAATTCGACGCAATTTCCCATCAATAAAATCCCCGATGACACCTCATGACATGCTGAAGATTAGGAAAGTGCCGTGAATGTTGAGACTGATGAAAATAGCCGACGAATGAGGTCTGAGATTGAGGAGGTCGCAGCAGATTCCACGCTGCTCTCATATTTATGAGGGTCATTGGCTAACGTCGTCACTATCGGGCTACCGTTATCAGCGTGTCAACCGCGACTGATCGTTCCTACCCTTCTTCGTCGTACGAGAATGGATTTTAGGAAAATCGGCACGCTGTTAGGTGATACCACAAGCCCGCTCACTCAAACTGATGCCCCAGGCCATATACGACTCTTCGGTGATGTGTAACCGCGCCCTCATCAACTTTCCGACCGCGACTGAACGCAGGGCGAGAGAGAGAGATAGAGCGTGAAAGGGCGACGGCAAAGTGCAGAAACGAATGGTCTGCCAGACCGCACCACTAATTGCCGCTATCGTCGAGCGGTTTCCTCCGTCCTTCGGAAGAACCTTCGGTATACCATCGACACACGATTCTTCTTTCAGTTCTCTCCTATCCATTTATATCCATCACGCGTCAGCTCTTCTCGTTTCGCCCTTTGACCCCGCGTCGGAAACGCCGAAGAAAATTGCCCAATGATTTCACATTGCCAATGCACAAGTTTGAACGACACTTACCAGCAGTGCAAACAGTTTCGTTCAAATTATTTTGAGAATTGCGATTGTATTAGAAAGAGCTTGGAACAAGCTTTTTTTCAACAATGCTCCCACCATCTTCGTAGCAAATATTCCTAGGAATATGTTCCGAGGGTGCAAACGAGTTGAAAGGACGGCGAATTAAATTACAAGAAAAGTGGCGGTATTCTATTGTTTATCGTGTAATTGATCCAACATCGTATCACGTACCCGAAGAAGAAAAAAATGTGAACACCACAATACTGGTTTATTCGCGCGTAAATCGATAGCCCAATTAGAGGCTCGTTGGACGTACGTTGGACGCTCGTTGGGTTGCCTTTGGCAGTAGCGACGAAGAGGGAAAAGACCGGTATGTGCGGAGTACGTAACATTTCGTGACGTAGTAACGGTTCGTCGAGAATGTGTATGGTATAAGAACTAGAGTGGAGAGCAGCCGAGGGGTGCTGCCCGTTCGCTCTGGGATTCGTATCGGGAGGTCGATATATCTCGGGATTGGCTCTGCCAGCCCCGGTGGCGGATAGCCTGAATCGTACGAGCGAGAGAGAGAGAGAGAGAGAGAGAGAGAGAGAGAGAGAGAGAGAGAGTCGAACGAGCGCTGCTGCTACTCTCCGAAAGGGGAAGGGAGCGAGGGGTGCCACCTTGATAAACGAGGTCGTAAATAACGGTAACGTCTCCTCCGAATACACACATACGCGGACGGCCCGCGCACATACATTATAGACGCATCCCCTGACTCGCGAAAACTCGCCAAGTCCCCGCCGGCGGTATGTGTATATGGCATATTTATAGGCAACTATACGTATGGAGGATTTTCGGATAAAAGATAAAGGGTATATGCACGACGATCCAGGAAACGGAACGAGGCACATGGGAGCAGCGAAGTGACACGCAGGCTCAGAGAAGTCGCCAATCATTCGGAAGAATCGCAAAACAGCCAAATGCAATTGGGAATCAAAATTTGGAATGACATAAATACATTGAAGGATCAGAAGAAGACTGCACAGCATGTGTAGCTTGAGTTTGTTGGGAAGGAACAAACGAGTTTTGCAAACATATTTAGGGAATGATGACAGAAGTGCCGGCTGCTGGATGAAGGCACCTTAATAGAATCTCCATCAAGATCTTACGAAAGTCAGATATTGGCAAGCTTGTCAATCGCTTCGAATCAAGGTATGCGCGTGTGTGTGTACGGACCTGGGTGGATGTATCATCGGCAGATCTTTCTTTGTTTGCCACATAAGCGCCACCAACGGTTGATTTAGATCTCTATAAAATATCCCGACGAAACGGGAGACCCTCCAGGGTACGATGAGGCTCGAGGCAGTTTCGTCCCTCCGTAGGCGCCAGTCCTATCGCACCGGACCCGGTACCCGAATCGAGCGAACACGTAGAAGGATAAAGTGCGGAGTACCAAACGAGAAGATGAGGTGAAGAGCAGAAGATCCGGCGAAGCAGGGACCAAGCGGGTTTCCTCGTCGACTCTCAAAGAGCTTGTTGCCCGGAGGGGGTTTCGTGTTGGTAACGAGCGGATTATACTCCTCGACTTTTGTTTTTTTACTCTCCGCGTGTCTTTACTCCCCATGCGCGCCGGGGCCGACACGATATCAGATGGTCTCGTACCTGGTTCCATGGTTGTTAATTAGGATGGATGCCCACGCCTCGGGCGACTTTTACGAGTGGATATGGCGCGAACCGAAATAGCGCGACTGACGCCAACCAACGAGAGGAAGAGGTCCTCTCAGCGCGATCGCTAGCCCCGCTCGCCAAGCATGTGTGTGTGTGTGCATGCATGTATGCCATGTAATAACGTGCGGCAATCCACGCGAGGGACCCTTCTTTCGGGGAATCGCGCTTAAGATCTAGCTCTCGCGAACCCTCGTGTGTTGCTCGCGATTTTCGTGTCGTGCTCGTTTCATGAGAACCACCGATGGATAAAGTTCTTGGAAAGTTTCGTAGATTGTAGGCGAATTAAGTGTAGCGAAATCGGCGTATCGTAAAAATAGCGGGTAACGTAGTTCTGGGACTCACGCGTCACTGAATCAGTGTCCATTATCATAGACCAGCCAGAGTGAGCCAATGTTGACTCTACACTCTACATACACCAGTTTCAACGAGAACCTCATTTCTTTTACCTCTTCAACACCTTAACTTTATTCGTCATTTGTACTTTACCATTTTCCTCAAGTGCTGGAATAAACGATGCTGCAACAGGCAAGGATGAAGACGATGTTGGAACAGGCAAGGCTAAAGATGATGCTGCAACAGGAAAGGCTGAAGATGATGCTACAACAGGAAAGGCTAAAGACGATGCTGCAAGGGACATCTAAAGACGATGCTGCAACGGGCATCTGAAGACGATGCTGCTACAGGTAAGGCTGAAGACGATGCTACAACAGGCATCTGAAGACGATGCTGCAACGGGCAAGGCTGAAGATGATGCCACAACAGGTATCTGAAGACGATGTTGCAATAGGCAAGGCCGAAAACGATGCTGCAACCCGTGAAAAATTTGCCGGCGCTTAAGATGCGGCCGGCGCTTGGTACGATATTCAGCACCAACCACTAATACCCATTGTTGGTCCTTCATACGGGCCGAAGATTTAGCCATGATTCTGCCAGTGCTCATTTGAAGCATGGTAAACCAACGAACACCCAACGTTGGGCCAAATATCGATTACCAACTGTCAGCCAATTATCGGGTCCCAGTGTTGGCCCCGAACATGGGCCAATCGGTTGATCGTGGGTTTGCCAGTTTCGAATTGAAGCTCGGCACACCATCGAAGAGCCAACGCTGGGCCAGTACTAATTAATGACCGTCGGCCAATTGTCGGGGCGAGCGCAGGCCTTGAGTCTGAGCCAATCGTTTGACCGTGGTTTTGCCAATGCTTATTTTTAGCATGGCAAACTGACGAATTGCCAATCCTGGCCCAACACTGGCTTTGAACGGTTTAGTCCATATATATATGCAAGAATGCTTTTTTACGAATATCAATATTATATATTTTTTTATTATTTCTGCATGCAATTTTCTACGTCCTGTGACAATAAAAACTCATAATTACTGTTATCTGAAATTCACTTTATTAAAAATAAAATTGATTCATACTAAAGTTTTGGGGTGTATTAAAAAAATGACGATTTATTATGATAGTATTAAGAAACGTCGAGTGTTTAAACGACGACAAAAATTAGAAGACTCTTTACAGTAGGTTAGGATCAGAGGCAACGAAACAAAAAGACAAGTAGATAGTGAAACAAATTTGGAAACATTTCACGAACAAGTGATTGTGCATAACGATGTTAGTGAATCTAATAATTCTTTCGATGAGCAATCATCGAGCACAGAGACTTGTGAATCTGATCGATTGTTGGCGAAGCATTGGGTTGTTTTGACAGCCCTACACTGGGCCAACACTAGCCCAAATATTGCGCCATCCATATGAAGCCGACCTAGCCCTACTATGGGCCGGTGATCACGCCAACCGTCAGCCAATGATCGTAATCTCTTTAGCCCAATGTTGGGCCAATACCCGGCAAACTGTTAAAATTTCCGGTAAGCCTACTATTGGCTAACCGTACATCCCAGCGTTGGGCCGAAGAGATCACTCCTACCGTGGCGCAACACTAAGCCGATAGTGCTGCCGTTCATCGGCCAATCGTAGAATGTGATTGGCGTGACGCTGGCTCGAGGTTGGGTCCGTTGGGTCGTTTTTCACGGGAACAGCCATCTGAAGACGATGCTGCAACAGGCAGGGCTCAAGACGATGATGTCCGAAGACAATTTCGAAGTTTCGAAGCCAAGATGAACACTAAGCGATACCGAAACTCATTGAGAGTCAGAAAACTAAACATTCCAGCCATTGACATCGTGGGCGATGTTCTTTCCAGGATGGCAGAATCTACGCTGGACGATGAAGTAGCTCCAGGAATCAAGTAATTGGAAAAATAACTCGACAAACGACATTTGATGATCGAAGATTCTTTCATTCACGACAAGTTGAATTATTCCCATGTCTTCATTTGCATACACCTACCACAAACGTTCTCGTTGTCACACCCCTCTATTTCGTGTATCGTTTGATTACATAAAGTTCCTTTCGCCACAATGGAAGAGATGACACATTCAGGCTATCTTTCCCAAAAATAAATGCGGAGAGTAAAGAATCCTTAATTACAACTCTGAATCCTATGATAGTTTGAAAGCCGAGCGAAGCTTCCGGAAATTCGACAACTTCCCGGTATCCAAGACTATATGTGTAAAAACCAGCTCCAACATATATGCATCCGCGTGAGCGTGTGTATACATTAGTCTGAGAAGATGAACGAGGGACAGGCCTCAGCTACTGTCGCTACGCAACGATCGTTCTTTCGAACAGCGAAGATATAAAAGAAGATCGATGGGAGTCGCCGGGTGCATATTAGATTCAGAGCGAGAGGGAAAAAGAAACATAGAGAGAAAGAAAGAGAGAGAGGGAGAAAGACATCAAAGTGATGTTGGCAGACCTACAGCAAAGGGACATAGTGTGGCGACTCCGTCGAGTTCGGGATCTTTATTCCTCTACTAAACCTGCCATTTCAAATTGACTGACAATCTTATCATGTTTAATTGCCGTGATCAATTCCAAGCCTATCAGACTTCTCTACAGACCTATTAGCTAGGCTACGGTCCATTTTGAAGGACACAGGAAAATATACTGATTAGAGGAATAGGATTTTTTAAGGCTACCGGCAAATCCAATGCAAACGCGAGATCGCGCAGATACAGATGAAACTCGTAGTAAGAGAAGTCACGAGGATGTCCTCGGCAAGACTCGCGCACGGTAAATTTCCCAATCAGCAGGCTGCGAGGACTCTACAATGTGCAATCGTTGCGCGGTTGATTCGGGTGGACGAGAAAGGCACATCGCGAACGAGATACGCAACAAGCTATAAATAGTGGACATATCCGTGAAGTGATAGTCGAGGAAGGTATTGGAAAGTGACGAAGAAAAAGAGTAAAGCCAGGATGGAAAGAGTGGTGGTCTGACTGCCGATGCGAGGGGTCGCGGGTTGAGAGCGCGGCGCTCTATCTATCGAACGTCCAAGAGGTAATCTGGTAAGTCGTAAAACGTGTCAGGATGTCTAACAAACACCTACTCATTAGGCCCGCAGGTTTTCGTCCGCGGTTGTCTTTCTTCCACACGGTGAATAAGTACGTGTGTCCGCGCGAGAGAGAACCAAGCAGAGAGGAACTTTTAGTTTTCTCTTTTTCCTTTGGTGCAGCCTCCGGCGTTTATACCTGTGCCCTCTCTCGTTCTTCTCGCCGGCTGGCGGGAGGTTGGATTACACGGGCACGCATTAACTCGCGGTGTTGGTAAGTTATGGTCCGGGGAGAGCATAATTCACCCAGCCACAAGAAAGTGTGCTGAGTCTCTGCCCCCTCTTGTATACCCATGACTTGTTCTTTTCTCTCTCTCTCTCTCTCTCTCTCTCTCTCTCTCTCTCTCTCTCTCTCACTCTGCTTCCCTTTTGCGTGCGAGTAAGGACGAGGAGGACCTCTCAGGACTGCGCGTGTGCTTTCGTTCTCCAGCACGAGCCCTGCGGAACGCCTCGATCCACACACCCGGCGAACCCATTCATTTTTTCCCGTATATAAAACTAAGTGCAGGCGAGCAGAATCCCAAACTGTCCGCCATGCTCGTACGATGCAGAAGTATGCATGTAGACGTAGGTGTGTGTGTGTGTCTGGGTGGGTGTGTGCGAAGCCGATTCCTCGTTAGGTTATCAGGTGCGTCGGTCGCGAGACCACGACCGCCTCGACTCTCGACGGAGTAGGGGGCCTAATTGAAACCCTCGTCCTTAAATTCGGCGGGTATATATGCACCCTTGAGTCAACGCAGGCTGCAAAGAAGGCGAGGATGTTCCCGGCATTGTAACACGAGAGGCCCACCGAGAAAGAATTTATCCGCGAATCTTCGACGGCACACACAGCGACCGCCGTTGCTACCATCGGCGCCCAAACTTCGACTGCCCACCATAGGGAACTGCACCTACATCCTCATTCGGCCTTTCGGGCCAACGTGCCACCCTCGGTGCTGCTGATCTCTTCGCCGCTCGGCTGCCGCCCGGACAGGCGGTATCGCTACATGATCCGATTCCAATGATCCAGTTCATAAATCAGAAAAACACGAGGGTTTCCTCATATCCAACGCAATCGGATTGGAATCCTGGCGGTATTGGTTGGAGGGAGGGCTACACTGGTTAAGAGGGGCAGCCAAAAGGAATTTTCCAGGCTTTATAACATACTGCAGGGTCTTGGAAAGAAGGGCAATTGGTCTGGACTGGGCAATTGCTGGTGTGCGTAAATCGCTATTTTAAGGGGTCTTCTCATCTTGGACGCTAAAAAAGGCTATTTTCATAAGTTTTTTGATAGGTTTATATTATTGATATTGATTTCAAAGTTTTTACACTTGATAAATACACTTTCGAAATACATTTTTTTTTTTAAATGTATGTATTTATGTAACCCAAAGTAATTTTAAACGCGTTTTTCACGAGACAACGTTTTTCGACGGCTTGTTGATAAAACCTTCGAGACAACGTTTTTCGACGGCTTGTTGATAAAATCTTCGAAACTACTAAACTGATCCTTATGAAATTTTAACCACATATTCTTTACAATTATAGCTATAGCGCATGTCAAGGATCTTTAAAAATTTGATATTTACTATTTTTTTTGCCAAAAACGGTGAATTAAACACGTTTTTGTTTGTTTTTTTTTTTCGAAAAATGTCCGCCATTTTGTTATTTTTGCATATATCAAATATCGTATGATATCCATTCAGGAGACATATACACCTAGATGGTCGAGGTCGAGGATTTAGAAGCTATGAACATTTCGTCGACCGTAGAAGACCTACACTACGGATCTGGTATCGATGATTCCATGAAAGTTGACAAATTTCATGATTTAATCATTCCTAAATTTTCAAACGCGTTTTTCTCAAAACCACGTTTTTCAAATCGGTACCCAAAATTTTTCGACAACCAATGAACCGATTGCCTTGAGGTTTTTTGTGGTAATTCTATACACCATTATCTAATACTTGTTATAGGATTTTTTTCCTTTACTTAGTTTTTGTTTTATAGGCAAAATAATAACTCATTTTTGGCCAAAAAGTCACTATTTATGTTCAAACGTCCGCCATTTTGTCATAAATCGATATTTTCAAAATCAGCTATGACAAGTACTAGATCATAGTATCTCATTCAATAATCTTTTTGTTTTTTTTTCAGATAATTTTTGAAGAAACGCCAGTGGGCACGGTATACGCAGATATTTTTACGACGCATATTTTTGAATGTATATACTTTTAGATAATTAAAACCTCAAGCCGAAATTTCAAATAGTTTTCCTTGGAAAAATTCACAAAAATGAACTTTTTTCCTGCTCCTAGGTGTATATCTCCCCTTAACATACTGAATCTAAAACCGTTTGATTTTTTTGTTGATCCATCTCCGAGATTTCATCAATAGCGCAGACCTATAATATTTTCAGGACATTTTTTGAACTACCATTTTCGTCTATACATAGTGACATAAATGAATAAAAAAATGTTTAAATGTATTTCGAAAGTGTATTTATTAAGTGTAACAACTTTGATATTAATATCTATAATATAAACCTATTTAAAAAATGCATGAAAATAGCCTTTTTTAGCGTCTAAAGTGAGAAGACCCTAGGACATTTTCACTGCCGAATTCGAAACAACACGACGCAACATTTTTCTGACGTTTTGCCTGGAACTGCGTTTTTTAAATTGGCTGCAGGCTAACACGAAAGATTATTCGATTCAGTTTAAAAGTTTAATGTATCTTGAACTCAATTATCCACATAAAGATTTCGGGATTACATGATTGTCTAAAATTTCTGTTGTGAACACGTTTCGTTCTAAAAATGAAACCTTTTTTTCGAATACGTGCTATTGCTTCAAAAAAACATTGTTTAAAAAATCCCGTGCGTATTTTTTCGTTGCTATCATGCAGATCCTGGAATACTTTGGTTTTTAATCAAGGTCAAAATTTCCGACGCTTATGCTGCTCATCTCCTACAAAAAAACTCCAACAAGGCTCCACCGTCGCCCCCACGTCTGCATTTTTTACAATTGCATAGACATTAAGACACGTACAATAAAGTTCTTTAACCCTTTCAATACGGCGAAAAAATCAGTTAAATGCGCCTCATTACCGGAAACATTTATTTCTCCTCCAAGTGATTATTACGATGAAATAACTTTTCTGTCTGTAACTTGCTCAATAAGGGTGCGAATTCCTCACCACTGAAATGCGCCTATGTTTTGCAGTAACTGGGACATATGTTGCCCCAGCCGTAATCTCAAAAACGTTCCAGACTCGGACAGCATATGTCCCTTCCGGTGTGAAAGGGTCAAATAGATGTACGATCAACTATTTTGAAGCCACCATTTTTCGAATTGCACCTATTCCCAGGTGAGCGTTGACCCTCGTCTTCGGACGATCACTCTGGTGCAATTGCTCTGATACGGAAAGACAACCCCGGAGGAATTTTCAAGAGAAGTTCCACTATTACAGCCGCGTAGTGAGTTGACTCGATTGACTGCCTCAACTCTCCCAAGAATGCACGCAGACTCTATTCCCAATGCTGAATTTCCAAACCTACGGATACCAGTAGAAAATCACCTTTCGTCGAAGGAATGTCGACAGAACTGCACCCAAGCGTCGTTTCACTTGAAGAAGTCTATACGAGTTGTTGGCGATCGACGATCGCTAAACTCGGATGATCTTCTCTTGCTCTTTTTTCTTCGCCCCCCCCCCCCTACCTCTCTCAAGTGTCTGTCCGGGCACTGCAGTTCAATGCTGGAAGCGGCTCGAGCAACAACGAGAATTCAGAAGCAAAGAGCACGAGGAAAAAGCTCGCGGCGAAGCGACACAGAAAAGGCTACGCGGCAGTCTTCGCCTTCTCACCAAGCCTCTCGTCGCGTATACACGTTTACCAAACGGAGATAGATATCTTCGTCGAGGAGACTTTCTCAGTCCCGCGTGCCGTCTAACTAATTGGCTACTGAATTACTGGGCGACATGACCAGTTATTGCTTCGTACCTTTTGCGAACGGCTAGGCTACAACAGGCAGTACAAGGCACTAGCGCTCATGTGTATCGCGACTCGCCTGATGCGCTTGCCTGCAACTATAATCGAACAGTATCTCCCTACCGCACGGAAGACTCCGTGCTGCTCTCCCCACGTTATAGCTTGTTCGTATCGGCAGTTTCCTGTATCGCTGTATTATCTCCCTGTACCTCTGCACACACACATACACACATTCACGCAGACTGGGAGTCGTGCATGAAAAGGGTATAAATACTTGTATCATTACAGTACACGCTCCAACGCGCTGCCAACGTTAACGACAAGTCTCACCACAGGCGTGAGCTTATCTACCACAGCTACTAAAACCAGGGGGTTTGTAGGCCAACAAGATGAGAATTCTAAGATTGGTCAGCTTGGTATCGTATTCTTTCGGAACTTTAGCCATCTGTACTATTTTTATATATCAGGGTGTTCAACGGTCATATGGCATCATCTGGAAATATTTTATTACAGTCCTGACCACATGTGCACAAGCGGACATCCGCAGTGGGGACAACCATACTGGAGATGTTTGGTGGACAGGAAACATTGGATCTGGAAATATTTAGAATCTAGAAATCTTTGGAATCTAGAAATATAAGGTGTAGTAAAAAGAAATCCATTATTTTTGCATGAAATTGAAGGCTTTATTTAGCATAGTTAGAATTATCTGATTTAGGTCCAATATGTACGGTTTTGATCGATAAATTGTTGCCATTTTGAAGATAATTTAATTATGCCTTTCTTATAGGAACCCTCGTCCTTATTGGCAAAAAACTGGGACAGTCGATGTTCACAAGTTTCTCTTGAGGCGAATGCTTCACCAGCAAAATCATTTGCCATAGACAGGAACAGGTGGTTATCACTTGGTGCCGAATACTGACTATAAGGTGGACGCATAAGATGCTCCCAACCAAGCTCCCGGCGCTTCTGGCGAGTCACTGTCGATGTGTATGGCCTAGCGTTGTCCTGATGGAACACGATTCCTCTCCTATTGGCCAAAGCTGGTCGCTTCTGGGCGATTGCTTCCTTCGGACGGTCCAATTGTTGACAGTACAGGTCGAAATAAAGAGTTTAGCCGTAGGGGAGCAGCTCCTAGTAGATGATTCCCTGCCAATCCTACCAAACACACAGCAAAATCTTCCTGACCGTCAATCCTGGCTTGGCCACCGTTTGCACCGGCTCACCGCGATTCGACCACGACCGTTTTCGCTTGACGTTGTCGTAAGTGACCCACTTTTCATCACCAGTCACCATCCGCTTCGGAAATGGGTCGATTTTGTTACGATTCAGCAGCGATCCGCAGATGGAAATTCGGTCCATGAGGTTTTTTTGCGTTAACTCGTGTGGCACCCATACTTCGAGCTTCTTTTTGTATCCAGCCTTATTCAAGTGGTTCCAAATGGTGTTTTGTGCAATGTTTAGCTCCTGGGCAATCGGAACGGTGCTTACATGACGGTCGGACTCGACGATTTCCATTATTTTATCGACATTTTCGACAACTGGCCTTCCAGAACGTGGTGCATCTTTGACATCAAAATTACCGGAACGGAATCAACGAAACCAAGATTGCGCGTGATTGGCTGTTGCAATTATCAGGACCATAAACACTATTCACATTTTCAGCCGCCTGGCTTGCGTTTTCGCCTTACCGAAGAAAAACTGTAAAATACGGCATATTTTCACTTTGCTGGTGGTCATCATTGACGCGCGCTCAAACAATATTGAGTCAAGAAATCACAAAACTGTCTCAGATGTTTATTTTGGTACGGAATCTTATTTTTCTAACGCCATCTAGCGTAATCCGATCGTACTTATATAACGCGAGAAACAGATCACTAAAGCCATCTATTGCAAAAATAATGGATTTCTTTTTACTACACCTAATATATGGAATCTAGAAACATTTGATGACAGCTCTAACTACATGTGGCCAGGCGGACGTCTTCAATGGCAGCAGCTACACTGGAACGATTGGGTGGTCAGGAAATATTTAATGAAATGTCTGGCTGCAGGTGCCCAAACTAACAACAGCGCCATCCAATAACTGATGACACTTCCAATTAGAAGTGCCCAATCGTTTTCAATGGCAGCAGCCACACTGATCTGATAATATTTAATGCTATTTCTGGCTACACGTGTTCAAACGAACGTCCTCAATGGCGCCATCCCATAACTGATGACAATCCTGACTATGCGTACTCAACCGAACGGCTTCAACGGTGGCAACTGCACAACTCGCTGATTTACCGCTCGAAGACAGAGGCTGAAGTTATTTTATTTTCGAGCATTGTAGACCCAGCACCGAAATGGACATCATCTCGTATCTGCGACAGGAGAGAACTACGGCTTCCTCGGATGCTCCACCTGTCTTTGGCTGCGATTTCAATGCGCATGAAAAGTTCCAGAATTAACTTTCGCAGACTGAAAAGTCAAGAGTCGCGTCCGCAACGTACTAAACTGTCTAGGGTCGCGGTTAATACTTCTAGAATAATATTGCGCTCGTGTAGACCGCTTTGAGGAGAGACAAAGTTCGTACGTGTAGCTTTGCGGGTGTATGGCTGCGGTGTTTGGTCGCTAGAGAAGCAAAGAGAGAGAGAGAGAAGGTAGAGAAGCTCACACAGTGTGTACCGGTGATATACGGCTTTGTGGGTGCTCGGGCGTTACGATGCCACTAAAAGGCTTAACGAGCATCTTCGTTCAGGCAGGCGGTCCAGAGTAAACAGGACGTGGCTTATCTTGTCACGAAAAATCTGCGGAGGGTCGCTCGCCTCCATTGCTAGTCCGGAGCTACGCGGTCGTTCCGTTTCGCTTTTCTGCTGCTGAGAGCTGACTCTTATTTGTTATTTCTTTTTTTTCTATCATAATACTTAACACGTACCGCCGTTATACGCCGGAGAAGCTACGATGCTACTGCCGCGATGCTTTTTTTCTTCCGTTCCTTATTATAAGTGCCTGAGCAAACACACACACACACACACACACACACGGACCAAAAAAGAAACGAGTCTTCACGCGAAGCTCCGACGCTGCGAAAGAAAAGATTGGGGTGTCCCGACGGATATGCTTGCCGAGTATACGGCTCGAGGCTACAATCTCGAAGATCAGAGGATGACTATAAAATCAGAATATGATCCGATTGACAGTATACTAGAATAGTGGTGGGATGAATGGTGCACGATGGGCCGAAAGACTTAGCATTTGATCATTGAAGCGATCTAAGATCCCCGTTATGCAGGTGAATAGACCTGGGGATATCTTGCTAATATTAAGCTGGCAGGGTTAGAATACGACGAGGGGATAAATGGGATGCTATCAACTTCGAAGGTTTAAGCTGTCTGCTGGATTGGGAAAAGTTGGCGTGAAAATAACTCATGTTTTTTTTACCGAATAATTGGCATGTGAAAATAAACGCTTCGAAAAGTTCTCCGCACTTTGTACCGTCGGGTGCGGTCAGGTCGAACCTGAGAAAGTGGGGTTTTACTTTTATAAGAGGTGAGAGATTCCGTTCAGTATTCATTAGGATGCTCTTCGGTGAATACTAAATGTGAAACAGTTATGGTAGCTTCAATCATGATCGGATTCAATTCGTTATCCTTTTTTCTGGCGATGTAATTGTACATATATATTAAATCACGTAGGTGCCTATATATTGAAAGCATGTAGATTTTTGTTTAAGGGGTCTTCTCACACGCAAACAAAGCTATTTTCATAAATTTTTTGATAGGATTATATTATAGATATTGATATGAAAGTTGTTAAACTTAATAAATACACTTTCGAAATACATTTTTCTAATTTAATTTATTTATGTCAGTATTTATAGACGAAAATGGTAGTTAAAAAAATGTCCCAAAAAATTGTAGGTCTGCGCTGTTGAAATCTCGGAGATGGATCATCCGAAACAAAGAAATCAAACGGCTTTAGATTCAGTATGTTAATGGCTATAGCGCATGTTATACGATTTTTAATATATGAAAAAATAACAAAATGGTGGACATTAAAAAAACGAGGTTTTTCACCTTTTTGGCAAAAAAGTAGTAAATATCAAAATTTAAAAAAAATCCTTGATATGGGCTATAGCTATAGTTGTAAAAAATACGTGGTTAAAATTTCATAAGGATCGGTTTAGTAGTTTCGAAGACTTTATCGAAAAGCCGTCGAAAAACGTTGTTTCGAAAAAAACGCGTTTAAAGTTTGTTTGGGTTACATAAATACATTTAAAAAACTTTTATGTATGTCGAAAGTGTATTTTTAAGTTTAACAACATTAATATCAATATCTATAATATAAACCTATAAAAAAAAAGACCTTTTTAGCGTCTAAGCCAAGAGGACCCCTTAAGTTTATATAAAATATGTTTTCCATAATAGCCGTGGTATATAATCCTCAAGGGGTCTGCGTACAATGGAAATTTAAAAAAAAAAACGATTTTTATTGCGTAGTTTTATGGCCTAGGATCTTAAGGCGTTACGTCTATCTGGCTCCCTGAAAAATTAGACTCTTTTGGATTTTTTTGTGAGAATACTAAAAAAGCAATCAAAATGAGGTTTGGCCGGATTATTCTCCATGTGATGAGCTATACAAAACAAATGTCATGATAAAAATCCAAAATGACGGCTCAGTCGTAACTACACTAAGAGCTATTTTTCAGGAACTCTGTGGGAAGACGCAGAACTTTTATTGATTAGCATCTGGAACAAAACAAACAAAAATGGTTATTTACATTGCAGTTTTGCTAAAGAAGTAGATACCATTTTGAAAAATAAGGTTTTGTCGGTAAAGTTGCATCGCCTTGAATATTTTTTTTTTTTCGCTGAAACATTCGCCTTAATTTGCTTGTAAAAACGAAGATTGGCGATGAATCATAAAAATCGTATGGACTTCTTCAGAGAGTCTATCTAAGAAGCTACAGGTAGAATTTCGAGTCGATTGAATGAAAACTTCCCGAATTACGCGTCCTCCCGATTTCAGTAACGTTGTTTCGCGAAAAACGACTTCGTTTCAATGCTGATTTAGGAGATATCGTTCCGACGGAATTGAAGCTCTCATTTGAATCGTGCGCGTACCTGCGAATGCATTTTCATAGTAGGTCTTCAGTTGTTAGGTCGTCGTCAGTTATTTGTAAAATAATTGGACTAAACGACTCCAAATTGGTACTTTCACCGTCTAGGCTATTTCGTGCGTTTCGGAACGCTTCAGAAAGAGAGCACTCAACATTTTTTTCAAAATGTTCCGGCTATAATTCCTATTGTATTTCATTCTTGTTATGCTTATTCAAAATCGGAGATAATAAAAAAAACGGCCAACATTTATTTTCTACTCCGATGTAACAGCTTAACTTTAATTTGCAACGGAGGTGAGCTTAAAATTCCCCGACTTATGATGATTTTTGTAAAGGGTCATATTATTCACCGCAGTACGGCGAGCTTTTTTCTTTTTCCCAAAGCCACGTTTTATGAAACGGTGTAGGTCGTATCTCAATATCTATTCGTCCGATTAACTTCAAATTCGGACAGGGCACAATTTATCGCATTTTCCATTGTATGACCGGATGATTATTCAAATTTATTTATTCATTTGTTACGAACAAATGATACAAGTTTTTGGTCGAAAATCCTACTTTATTTTCTACAGCTTGCCGTTTACATAATTTTTAAAGTTTCCGAAAAGTATCCGGTGATATGAAAGTTTCATTATGGTACTGAAAGTACATTTTTTATTTTTCATTTCAGATCCATCCAGCGACGGAGGCACTGTATTTAAATAATAATAACTTCATTATTCATCAATGTTTTTCAATAAGAAAAAAGCCCCAAGCTTGGCAAGACTACGTGTCAATCGTGTGTAAAATCCGGACCGCGTTATTTCAATAGTCTCACCAGAAAAAATATTAAAAACCGACAGGTTTTTTGGGCACAAAACTTCCATAAATCCATTAAGGCGGGAGCCGGAATTAGAATGTCAAAAAAGTCGTTTTTTTTTATTTCTCAAATCAATAGATAAACTATCCAAGAATATATTTGCAAAGTTACAGAGGCCAATTGTAAATATTTTCGAAGATACAAGGCCAAAAGCAGAGAAGCTATTGATATTTGACCTGGATATTTCCTCCTATTGAAAACTTTGAAGTGCATTTTCTCCAGTTTTCATATTCACGATTTTTCAAAATTGGCGGGCGTGATGGAAAGATAATAAATTAAACGACCTATTGAATCAAACAAAAGTTTATTCTCTTCAATATTCAATTTACACTTCATTGATTGAATCAAACAAATTTTTTTGATTGAATAAAACATAAGTTTATGTTCTTCAGTATTCAATTCACACTCTTCTAAGTGAATTAAAAAAGTCGTTAAAAAAAGTATTTTTAAATAATTTTTATAGCACGTTAAAGTGTTTTTTAAACACATTTTTTTCAAACCTGAGGAAAGTTATAATATCACGATTTGTTCAGTTTGTTTCTTAATTCACCCGAAAGAAAAATACGTAGCAATTGAAATTTTTTTAATTATTAACAAAACGTATTATTTATTTGAAAAGGACGAATATTTTTATATTGATATTAAGATACAAACATGGTGGTTATGTGTGGAAAACTATATCAAAATATCCGTACTGTTCAAATAAATAATACGTTTTATTAATAAATAAAAATATCAGGTCATTTTGAGGCACCCTTTACATGAACGAACTTTCCAGCCCACACGCGAACGAAGCCAAAGACAAAAGCCAGTATCTATATAAATATATATGCATTTGGAGTAAAGATGATGGTTTATTTCTCATCCCGAAGAATCGCTGCGGGAGGATGCGAAACAAGGGGCTTCGAGAGAGTCTTCCCGAAGTACCCCGTCCCCCCTCCCCCACCCCGTAAGCCACGTAATATTATTCATTCTCCTTTATTTCGCGTCACCTCGTCAGCTCGGTGCATAAATCAAACGTCTCGTAGGGCGCCTGCGACTCGATTCAAAGAGAACTAGGCAAAGCGAACGATCGCGAGAGACCGAGTGCGCGGGGATGCGGCAGGAGCGGCGAGATATCAAAAGATTTGCAGTGTGTTAACGAAAACGACACAAAGCACGGCGGCGAATAGAAGGCGGAGGTGGAGGATTGAATTCCAGATGTGAGAAGCTATAACAATGCGGAAGACGAGACCCCATCGGAGAAGCTCTCTCGACTAGACGGCGAACAAAGAAAAGGAATTTGATTGGCTTTAAAATGTCGATCAGCCTCCCATCCTCTTCGCATACTGAACCATAGATCAAACAAAGCCCACAACGGCAATAATAACGAATATAATGACAATGCACAGCGCCATTACTGAGGCGCTCATGAAAGCCTCCAACTTCTTCGCAGCAGCTCAGTATCGTGTAAAAAGATAAACTTCGGATCCGCGATCGTAGGGTACACTGGGTACGGTTGTAACAATTCTGCTTCTATGGCCGTAGCATCGCCATTATACGACCAAGCTTTGAAGAAAGTATACAAATAAAGAGGTGTTTAGTTATTTTCAAATGAGTACCCATTACCAATTGAGGGAGGGCGAACTTTAGGCGAGACCTTTGGCGAGAAAAAAATTGGTGATTTTCATAATTTGGTTTAAGACGAAAGATTTCTTCACCTTCTTTTTACTTAGGGTATGTTTTAGTACTATTTTCAGCGGTTGCATGGTATTTTTTGTTTATGAGGCTTTAAAAATGGCGGAGGTATGGCACGGTCTTCCAAATGGGCTGCGGCGGATGTTATCAGACGGTGTGACATGTAGCGTCGGCGGGATTAAGCTGAGAAGAAACCGACGAAGATTTTTCCTTCGCTAACACTCACACGCAGAATATGAACCAAGAAAAAGTGAGAAATGTTGAAAATCGATGAAATGGTTCGCTCTGAATTAAAAAGATTGAATTTTCCGAAAAAAATGTCTATATTTTGCAATAATACCGCCAACTTCATTTTTTTTAACATTTAGGGTCTCATTTAAGATAATAAGGGTAGAAAGATTTATACGAAATTTCATGAGAATCGGTCGACTAGTTTAACTGTACGTTAGTTTTGCAAATGCAGTTCAGAAGATCGTGCCATACCTCTGCCATTTTTAACGATTGATATAATTAATTTAAAAAAGTAGTAATAAAACATACCCTAAGTGTCAACAACTGCGAAAAAATATTTTGTTAAAAAAAATCATTCAATTCAGGACATTCTTTCCTCGTATGAGGGTATCGTCCCCCTTAAATTCTAGGTGGAACAGTTACCCAACAAAATTGATTTCGAAATAAATCTGCCTCTGTTATAACCGACCTTGGTCCAGGGACCAATTGTAACAGACACAAAAAGTTAAAACAAGATGTGTTAAATATCGTTTTATTACGCCCAAAATACAGGGAAAAAGCCTTTGAACATTTTATGGCTAACATGGCGCACTTTTTATAATGCTTTAGAAGTAGTCAACAATGAACTAGAAGCTAACAACATTTAAGCTCTCTCCTAACCAGAAATGAACCCAACGTGGAAACAAAACCGACTTAGATAAAGTGAAACGTTTTTTTATCACAAAGAGCAGATATTGACGTGAAATAAAGCACCTCTGCTAGAACAGATTAAGGCCTCAGGCTACAGAAACGGGTATAAAATCATGTGCGAATTAAACATTTTTTTTCACATGAAGAAGTGATTCACTCATATAATTAATTACACATCTATTTAGTATGAATAGCAAATTGTTAGAAAAAAATATATTTTTTTTTCGATGTACAAAATGGCCGACTACTATTTGTTTCTTTTGTTATCTTTTTTGTTAGGCGCTTCGCGGCGTGACATTTAGCATCCACAATTTTTTACCTAGAACAAAAAACAAAAATTCTCGTCAATCTACATTAGAATACCCAGAGAAGTACGTACGGAATTTAAAAAATGTTGTTTTTTTCAAAAGTTGTAGGTATTTGAACTTAAGAAATAAATTTTGAGTGAAAAATTTCGTTATAACTGCTCATAAACTGCTCATAAAATGAAAAGTTTTCGATTAATCAGAAATTCCGTACTCTGCGAAATACAATTAGGAACGTAACTTTTTAATTTGAAGTAAATCGAGTGAAAATTGTTGAAGTTATTTGTCACGCCATTTGGAAAAAAGCTGTTTCGTGTAGTTTTTGTATTTCGAAATATATATATATATTATAACAGCTTGACATTCATACTAAATATATGTGTAATTAATTTTATGAGTGACTCACTTTTTCATACGAAAAAAATTGTTAAATTTGCATATGATTTTATACCCGTTACTGTGGCCTAAGTTCTTAAGAAATAACATATAATCAGTAGAACTCAGAACATCTGTACGGCTTAGAAAATAAATAAACACTTTGGAAATAGAAATTCGTTGGACTGGATTACAGGAAGGATCAACCTGACCAACAGTTATGGCATCCACAGCTTGGACTACCGTCTGCGCATTCTGTGTGAGGCCGAAGTTAGCAGCTTGTGTATTATATCCATTTTTCTCTTGAACGGCTCCCTATATAAGATGCTACACAAACAAGGCAGTAATACTCCTCTTTTTCTGATGATTCGGGTGAGACGTTGATCTTCTTCTCGATATTTGCTTTCGTATTTTAAGATCCGGAAAATCAAACAACAAAAACAATATAATGTTACCACCGTATCCACAAAAATTGTTTCAACCGTACCCACTGCCCATTTTAGTCGAAAATAATTCACAGTGTCGAAGTCAACTATCTTACACCAATAGTAAACACGTCCTTCTAACTTTTAGCTCCCATTCATTTGCATGAAAAAACTCAATACTTTACATTTAATATCAACAGAGTAGGGGAACTCGGGGCAAGATGAATACGCGGGGTAAGATGAATCATGAGCCTAACTACTAAACAGCGTGCTATTTAATAACTAGGCGATTAAATATAAATTATTATTATAATATTATTACATAAAATTTATAATTATATTAATATTAATATATTATTTTTAATATAAATAAATTACTATTTTTACGGACTAAATTATCAATAATCCTATTATTTAATATAATAACCTAATTATTATTTAAATCATAAAATATTATATATCAAAATTTAATATTAGACATTTATCAAATTTATTATTAATTAAACATTTATATATATATATATCATCCTAGAGAACGGTATTCAATACTCATTTAAGTTAGAATATCATATCTATGTGAAGCTTTCTATAAATGAGGAAGGAGAGAAAACTGAAAAAATTAGTCTTCCACTATGTCTGACGATATTGCAAAAGATCGCCAGAGTGGCGCGGAGCGAGGTTCCGGCATAAAAAATGAATTTGTGTCGTTTAATTTTTTTACCCTAGAACATCGATCCGTGCTACTCTGGCGATGTTTTTGCGATATCGTCAGACATACTGGAAGACTGTAATTTTTCCGGCCAAAAAAATGGCTGTTTTTGAATTAAAAATTATTTCTAAAAAGATCAGCGTTACCGGAACGTAAAAATTGTTTCAAGTCGTCCGCTCGAAAGCTAACACAAAACTACAACTTTTATGTACAGACATTTTTTTTCAGTTACTTCTAGTTTCCTAGATATATTCATTTGGAAAAAAAAAACGGCATTCACTAAAATGTTGAATTAAAAATCTGAATAAATTCACATAGAATGCCTTTTAGTAGTACGTTGATATAACCAATTATGGGGAAGATCTGAGAAGAAAGTCGAAAAAAAAGTGGCTGAATTGACAGAAAATCACTCATATGTATTGTTTCATTTGAGCATGACTTTAGCGTTATCATCTTGCCCCTACTTCCTCTAATAAAAAAACTCCAATAAAAAATACTTACCTTTCCTTGCCAAAACACAAAAGGGCCACCTATACGCAGCAACAATGTGCTGTCACTGGGAAACACACTTCGATGTGCAAGCCGCTTCTTTTCATTTTGGTGTCCTCCTCCGATATTGTTGAAACTTTTTCATTTGGTAGAGGTTTTAAGATCTGAAACGCACCCTCGAAAATAGGGGTGGTTTTCGTTTTTCGTCGATAACGTTATCGTTCTCATCTCCAATGTATAGTACACAAAAAAGTAAACATTGTTGCAATTTGAATTTTTTTATATCTCGTACCGTTAAAACGTTATCGACTAACAACAAAAAACGTCCTCATTTTTGAGGTTGCGTTTCACTTCTTAAAACCGTTTTCCCGCCGATAAAAAAAATACTTGTCTCTTAGTTTTTGATACTCTTCCAAATAAAAAAGTTTCGACAAAATCGGAAGAGGACACCAAAGTGGTGGTCTTTGTAAGTCGCGCGTTATTTTCCTCGCCTCAACTGTACCCCGTTACAGCCGTACCCAATCTACCCTACGACCGAAAAATTTGCCGCTGGATCCTCGATTGTCGTCGATTAAGAAATCGCTTTTTTGCTACTCTCGGCAAACGATCGGTCATTGTCAGAGGCAAATCCGAATGCGAGGGATTTCTTTCTTAACACCGAGCAGCAAGCTGTCAAATCGGACTAGAGACTTAGCCGAGGCACCTGTACACATCGGGCAAAGCAACGGTGAGCCGTGTTCCCCGAGCTCGTGTCCTATCCGAGCTATAAATCCGACAGATAATGACGACATGTTTATACTCTTCATTTGTATGCTAGTCGAGGTGGAGGAGCCTCGATCGACGTGTGCGCGACAAATACATATGAGACTTTACCTCTCAACTACTGAATAACCTACACAAGCATACACGCACGGTTGTCTTTCATCGGGCGGTTAACTCCCTACCTCGTTGACGCGGTTCTCCAACGTGTCGTGGCTTCGCTCACATATTGGCAGCGGACTACCCGTGACTCTCCTAGTTTCGCCATCGCGCTGTTCACTAAATTTATGTATCCTGCGTCCGGGGATCGCGTATGCGTTACACGGGGCCGCTTATTCACGCATGGTGAAACGTGGGTACCACGTACGAGTTTAGTGCGGGTTCAGCCTCTAATGCATGGCGCATCGGGCGAGGAAAATTTCATGCTCGATGGATACCATCGCGCTTGGAATATATAGAAAATTCGAAACGTGTCGCAAAATGCTTCCGGATGACTGCATAAGATTTTTTGATACGACATATGTGTGTGTGCGTGCGTGCGTGCGTGTGTGTGTGTGTGTGTGTGTGTGTGTGTGTGTGTGTGTGTGTGTGTGTGTTTATGGCATATTCCACGCCATTTCAGCTCGCCCGTGACCCCGACCATTTTTGGTTTTCCTGCTTTTTTGTAAAATTGTATCCTATGACAGGAATATCCACACCAATTTTTAGATTTTTATCTCTTCTTTTTTTAGGACTAATAATTTTTGAAAAATGTTAATTTCAGAAGTGTTGGAAACGTTTAAACGCTGATAAATCCTGAACTAATTGAGATATTAACAAATGACACTTCATCATTTTTTATCATTTCGCAGCATACTTTCGTTAAAAAATATGGAAAAAATTATCAACTATATATGTCAAGGTATTTTTTGCTTCTAAAGTGAAAACTATTTTTTAAAAAGATGACTCTTTTTTTATTTTTTCAAAAAAATCTAAAATAGACCGACCCATTTTATGATTTTGAAGACTATGAATGTGGGTCGTGGGCCTATTTTTCCTTATATTTTTTTTGAGTTATTCATATTTTTGGGACGATTTTCATTATTTTAACGTCCACGATGCTATTAATGATTTTGTGATTCCCAATTCGCCTTCGATATGCCTAAAATGGTTTATTTTTTATTTGTGCTGAATTTAACGAAAACAAATTTTTCATTTGAAATCACTTTTTTTTTTTTTGTTAAATTCAGTACAAACGAAAAATAAACCGTTTCTAGCTTGTCGAAGCCGAATTGAAAATCACAAAATCATTAATAGCATTATCGGACATAAAGTGATGAAAATGGCTTAAAAAAATATGATTAATTCGATAAAAAATGGAAGGAAAAATGGGCCCACGATGAGACTAGTCTTGAAAATCGTAGAATGGGTCACTATACTTTAGAGAATTTTTTGAGAAAATGAAAAAAGGCAATCATCTTTTAAAAAAAATAGTTTTTACTTTTGAAGTAGAAAAAAACGTTAGCATTGATAATTGATAATTTTTTTCATATTTTTCAACGAGAGTATGCTTTAAAATGAAACTTCACCAAATTTCAAGATGATCTATCAAGATCCTGTATAAAACATCGATAAAACAGAAATGTCAATATTTTAGCCTAGAATCGATTGACAAAATAGTATAAAGACTTTCAATACACGCTTGCAATGTGATTTGCATCAATGGTATTTTCTTATAAATCACTAAAATCTAGAATCCACACGACTTACTCGGATTTTGCTTAGTATTGACCTATTGAAATCTCAATTAGAGCCTGTTCGTTAATGCAGAAAGATGTGATTAATGTGACAATACAATCAATTCAAATCACATTGCAAGCATGCATTGAAAGTGATGGCCATCAATTTCAGCACCTTTTGCAGGAGTAAGTGCTTGCACCGGTTTTTTAATCGATTCTAGGCTAAAAAACATTAAAATTTCTTTTTTATTAGTTTTTTAAACTAACTCTTGATATTTCGCGTGTAAACTTATTTTTAGTTGCTTGATAAAGTGCTGAAAAAGATAGTAGTCCCGTTAAAAAAAAATGGAGATAACCTTGAAATCTCCGAAGTGCCTCTACCCGAATAAACCTCGTAGCCACCAATCGATTACCACTTTCGAATTATGTTACTTTTGTAGGAAAAGTTTTTTCCTAAGTCTGATAGGTTAGAAAAATTGTGTGTGCGTGCGCGTGCGTGTGTGTGCGTGTGTGCGTGCGTGCGTGCGCGCGCGCGCGCGCGCGCGCGTGTGTGTGTGTGTATGTGTGTGTGTGTGTGGTTAATTCAGTGCACACGTGTGTAATACGATAAATGTATACACGTCGCAGGTACAACACGACCAAGCATGGGCTCGTGTGCATATAACTCGAACGAGGCTTTCTTAAAATAGGGCCATTAAGTACCGGGAACGCGGTGAGTTCGAGCAAGCGATTATGCATCTGTGACGGACGTATTACCATTACGTACGACTTCCGCGACACGACCGCGCCAATGTTCGCCGATCCATCATGTCGTGCAACAATGAGGGTAGGCCCCCCACACCGCGCACACCGATCCTCAATAACGATATATCCCTTACACACACACACACGCGCACACACACACACACACACACACACTGCAATACTGATTGTGCTACACTGCAAACGCTGTTTCCGTGTCCGGTCAGGCGAGAAAAGAAAAAAAGCGTATGATTCTTAAATCTGATGTTTATAGTTTTCAAAAGTTTTTTTTTTTAAATTTCGATATCATTATTTTTATACAAGTTACTGCTATTTTGAAACTGTTTTTCAAGTGTTTATTTTCGACGGAAATGTAGGGGTATTTCGAAAAGCTGTCACTTGTGTGAAAATAATAATGGTATCGTAGTTTTTGAGAAAGCATTTGAAAGCTGGACAGGTCAGGTTTGAAAAATCTCAATGGGGTTTAAAAATGTTAATTAGATATTGAGTTATTCAAGTTCGAGTGTAAACATTCAATTTCCCTGTAAATCGCGAGGGGACAAACACAATTGAGCGTTATCACTAACAAGGAACATCACTGCGGTGCTCGCCTTCGATTTTGTTAAAACTCATGTATATGGTAGAGTTTTCATAACTATGAGATACGTGTTTTTTTTATCGCCGGAATAATGGTTTCAAAGGTGGTTTATAAGGCGCAAGTATAAGTAAACCCGAATGTACATGGAAACACGTTTTTTTCTTCGTTTAACCGACTTTATTTTAAGCTTACAAAAAAAACTTCGAGATATTCGTAATCGGTAGAAAATTTCCCATCAGATAAACCCTTGAATTGGTGTAAAAGTCGAACAAAAATGTTACACCTTTTTGGTCCTTTTTCCAGAATCGCCAAAGTCCTGACATTTTTAACAGCCGTAACGACCTACTTCTAAGTCTGGTAGACCAAGTCTACCTTCCGTTGGAATTATCCCAATATCTGGATCATTTTTCCCAGAAAGTACACTTGAAAACGAGGTAAAGGAAGATGTATCGAACAGATCGCGAAAATCGACTTTTAAATTCTGGCAAAAATCTAAAAATGATCGAAATTCGATTAATTAAATGGCATTTGAAAAGAAAGATACGAGTTCGCGAAGAATGAGCACAGAAAACAGTTTGAAATCGGAACAGGAAAAAAAATGTGGTCAATTCAGTGAAGCGACCATTTTTTTGCCAAAATGGAAAGAAAATTGGGTTTTAAAGTTTTTTGACAAAGTTAATATCGATGTGGTTTCACCCCCTGAAAACGAATTCACCATTCATTTACTTTAAAATTCTCAATTTTCATTAAAAATGGTCAAAAATGTATGAACTGTGAAAACATGTAAAAATACATAAACGTTTATTTTATCCCCCTTTTAAAGTGTTACCGGTTTCGTTCAATTCAACGCACCCTTTTAAAATGTGGGGTGAAAGAAATAAAAATAAAGAGGCGGTTGCACCGCTTAAAACCATTTTCACCGAAAAAAAGTATCTCATATTCTTCAATGCTCTACACCACATACACGAGTATCAACAAAATCGAAGGCGGACACCAAAGTGAATTTTCTTGTCAGACTTGACTTATGGCGGAACATCACCGTGACGTGTTCAAATAATCGATTTTTTTCATTTTTACAAAATATATTATATCCAAGAATATGTCACAAATTTTCAAGTTAAAATATTTAGAATTGAGCGAGTTACAGACGATTTAGTGAGCGCAGTTAGCGCGACGATTTACGCATGGCAAAACTTTTAATCGCGTTTTTTTCGAAACGATTTTTATCGACCTAAACGAAATCATCACTCTAACTATAACTGCGAGATTTAAAAAAGATACCAAAATTCCGTAATTGCAGTAGTTATCGTTGTACATAGTCGTTTTCTTTTTTTTTCAATTTAGTATATTTGAATCCCTCAAATATAAGTAAAAATTTCGCCAAAATAACACTTGTTTTTTTAACACCTCTTTTTTTGTGATTAAAAAAAAACGGCTCGGTACACCGAGAACTAGATTGATATAGATGATGAAAGAAAAAAAGATTTTTATTTTTCCTTTTCCCGCTATACATTTTCTTTTTAATAACAATTTACCTGAAATAAGTTCAATATATGCTGAATAATATCCCTTTTCACCAAATCCCAAATATATAATCTAGTAGACAAAAAAAATTGGAAAAACGACCTTTTCTCGTTTCGTTACAGTGGTTCTCTCCTTTATAGACCTCAATTTTGTCGTGCATTTTTTTTTCATACCTAACATTTTTGTTCAAATGGATAACAGTATTTGTCAGACCCACCCTGAACATACTGTATATAGGAGTGAAAAATACATGGTTGTTATTTCGGTTCTGTGAAGTTCACGAAATATCTGGCAGTGTTCTCTCCTTAATGTCGCGTAAATTGATTTCGCGCTATTCGATTGGAATATTTTTTCGCTTTGTATTTATATCAGGCCTAGATCACCCGTCGCAATGTTCGATACCGTCGAATGTTTCCTTATACAGTCACCATTTTTTATCGTAAATGTGTTTTTCGTTTGATACTCCTTTCGGGTGTTTGCTCGCCCATTTTTTATTCCGATACTTGTGTCACAACAAGATAAGAGATAGGTCTCGGCATTGCGCAATAGCAAACACGAGGTAACGAGTCGAGCTGTCGAGCGTGATGATCAATGCAATATCTTTAGAGGGAGAGAGAGAGAGAGTTTCCTATACAAGATATTTGCTGTTATTTTCTGCTTGATGTAAAAAGCAGAAAACAGCTGACGCTCGTGTGTCTGAAAAAAATTGTACCCGAGGGAACTCGTAGAATCATTGTTTTTCGTCCAAGAATATTGAAGTGTTTGCATTGTTATCTGAGCCATTGAAGGTTCGTTGAAATAACTCGTATTTGTTCTCTATATAGGTAGGAAACGCAAACGTGGGTCGAAGGACAAAAGACAATTGTACGATCGATTTTTTTAATTATTTACCTCAAAACTGGACATCTAATTTCGTGACGGCAATCTTAATAGTCCGCAGGAAAATCATGAGTCACGTCTATTTGTGCAATTTAGATTAGAGACCCAAATTACACCACTTTGCCCCGAAGAAATAAAACCTCATTAATTGAGGTCACGAATTGACTCTGAGGAAATCGATTGAAATATCACGAACTCTGTTCTTATCTTCGACGATTTTATCCCCGAATAAGTTAAACTTTACTCAAGCCTCAGCAAACAGTGGAGGTTCGATTTGTTATGTAATTGTTGCTATTTTTAGGAGGGGGTAAAAAGGTAATTATTGCTATTATCATGACTGTAAATATTTTTATTATAATTGTTTCTTTGTCAATTAATTTTCATTTGATTGTATGTGCTTATGTACATTAAGATCAAAATTTAAGGATGAGGAAATAATTATAATCATAAAGAAATATTGAAGGTTCTAAATATTTTCTGACTGAGATTTTTAATTTCCATGGTATACGAATAGAACTAATCATCATATATATATAAAGATCGTTAATGAAAGTTAATTATTTATTTAGGAAAATATGTTTCATTCTTGTAGTAAGTGTAGAATATTTGAGGTGATTATTAAATTCTTATATACGTAATTTGGGCGATTTTCGTAGGTATATTTACAGAAGCCGGGAGAAAAACTGACGTATGTATTGCTACATTTTTTATACACTATTTATTCAATCTTTTAACTATTAAAAAAAAAAAACAAGTACGAAAATATTTTGAAAATGGCCGCGTTATTGGCCGGTAAGGAAATGGTTTTTCTTGACGTACGCGTTGATGGTGAAAGTTCGGGGTGTCGATCTGGGTGTGCAAAAAAAATTGACATGTTTATAATTACATAATAGATTTCCTTTCGGTGTGAATCAACAAAAATATTTTCAAGAAAAGCATGTTAAAATTGGAGTACTTAAACGTTTTGACTCAATTTTCTACTAATGAATTCTTTATCTTAAAAAGTTGGGTAATCCATTTTTTTTTCGCTTCGAGGTTCACGCGATGGGTATTAAAAAATAGAATATGCTGTGCAAATTTGCAAACGATCAGAATCTCATTTCGTGAGTTTGGACTGTCACGAGGTGAACAAAGTGATTCGTGGAAAAATGGCTTTGACGTTAGCGATACGAATCGCTGTGCGGTATCTAGTACAAAATATCATATTGCGTATATATAAAACGTCTCTCGCACACTTCCCTAGGAGAACTATAGGGTAACAATGACATTCGGCATAACGCGCACCGGTCATCTGCCTATTTCGTAGAAATAAAAAATTCTAACGCTCCAAATGATGTAACTTCAACATTGAGTTGAAGTTTTTAATTCTGAAAAGCAGAAAATATTCCTTAAAGTTCGAACTAAAGTGATAGAAAACATCGCGTTTTTTTCGCACATATAAATCCGTAAGTTTCTTTTTGAGAAATTATTGGCGCAAAAAAATTCTTAAGTGCAGCAACGAATTTGCTGATTTTCATGATTTTTTTCAAAGAAACGTTTTCGTTACCATTTTTGAAACTTAGGGTATGTTTTGTTACTACGTTTGGCTGTTACAAGATATTTTTTTTTAATTAATCTTTAAAAATAGCGGTGGTGAGGCACGGTCTACTAAACCGCATTTTCAAAACTGGCGTGACGTATAACTAAAAAATAATTGACCGATCCTGATGAAATGTGGTATAAGTTTGTTTAACCTTATTGTCTAAAACATGACCCGAAATGTTTTTTAAAATACAAATAAAAGTATTTTTTATTGAAAAATCTAATAATTTTTTTTTGTAAATGCAATCCTTTTGCTTCAAAGCGTAACATTTGAGCGATTTTCAACATTTCTTACTTTTTCTTGGTTCATATTCTGCATATGAGTGTTAAGGAACCATCGCAGTGTAACCGGTCGAAAAATAACTGATTTTCGCGATCTTCTATCGATGGTCGAAGTACGCTAATCAATCTGATTTTTTTATTTTAAATCAAAGCACTAACGAAGAACGGAAAATCAATTTTTAAACGTTTATTTTCAATTTTCTTCCATTTTTAACGGTTGAAAATGTCTTCGAACAAAAGGAGTCTTCACGGTGTACACGGTTGTGGCCGTAAATATTATCTGAAACAAAATTTCTACAAAGATTATTAATCAGTGTGAAAGCCAATATCTTGCTATGGAGGTTTTTCAAAATGAAAATTGACACAATGGCGGTGGTTTGAAAAAAGGTATCGAATTTAGCCTATTCTTCGACAGTTTTTCGAATACGTATATGAACAGCATGTTTATAACCATCTATATTATCGAATGTAAAACAAACAAAAAATCATTTTTTTTTCAAAATTTTATACTTTGACGATCTCTTACCATTTCGCGGCCATAAAACCGAGATGGCGCCACTAGTTTCCATGAAACCAAATTACCAGCAATATTCCAAATGCCCTTCTCTCTCTGTAGTAATAAAACATACCCTAATTCTCGAAAATAGCAAAGAAATCCTTCCTTTGAAAAAAATCATGAAAATCAGCAATTTTTTCCTCGCCTAAAGGTATCGCCCCCTTAAATTAGCAGATCCAATTTACCTGAAGCTAGATTTTAATATTCGAATTTTCCTAAATTGAAATAACCAGACTCGATTTATGAAAATAAATTTCTATGGAACGCCGAGACATCAGGAAAATCGTTTTACGAAACGATAAAAAAAATCTTCGATCATTCCCTCCCTTTCCCTTTTGCTCCTTCTCCGGCTTGTTCGCTATTGTTTGCGAAAAAAAAAATCGGCCGACAGGACTGAATTACAATTCTCGGTATAACGAACCGTTATTTATGTTTCGTCATTGCCGCGGCGACGCCAAAGCAACGGCAATTGCATCGTAAAAATGCTCGATGCAGCGAGAGTTGACGAGCTTCGAGCTCGACTGTCTCGCAACGCCTCTTTCCCGCTTGTATTTTCTCCCTCTTATGTCTGTTCTCTCACTCTCAAGGAGCTCTATATATCGCTGTAATTATGAAATATAGCCGTCATTGATATTCCACTTACCTTAGACGTTTAGCTCGATTTTAGCACATCGTCAAATGCCGACGGTATCAGCGCGCGCACCGCAGTTTTTTACGACATTCCTCCCGGGGCTGATCAAGGTGCTATGATTATTTTCTCGAGGAAACACTTGTATAATCAAGGCCTATAAAGGAGGCTTGAGAAATTGTGTACCCGTTGATTTTATACGACGCTTAACGTCCGTCACTCACACGCACCGAGACCGATCATCATCACCGACAAATCGTTTTTTTTCTCCCTCCACCTATGGCTTCGGACACTCGCCATTTTTATTCGCATTCGAAAAGTGTATTCGTGTCCAATTGTATTTTTATTTCTTACACGAGAAACAGCGGAAGGTTTTTTTTTCCTTCGTCAGAAAATAAAATGTAATGGTAAATGGAAGAAAAAAATAGTAGTGAGCCTGAAGATGAGAATATGTTTTTGAGCATTGAATATTGATACTGATGAAGATTTGTGAGTAAAATTGACAAAAATAATAAAATATGCTTAGAAAAGAAGAAAAAATTAAAGAATAAACTTGATGAAGTAGAACTGATAATATAATTTCAGTTCTTCTTTATTGAGAATCGATAATACATTGTCGAATGAATTTACTATGAATTTAAGCTTGAAATGTCTAAAATATGATTATTTTGTGTATTTTTAAAGCCAAGGGTGTTAGGCTCAATTTGCAACGAAGATTTTGAGATAATTTCTGAAGATCGGCCGATGCATGGCAATTTTTGTGAAGGGTCATATTGTATTTTTATTTTTTACACGCGGAACTGTGGAAGTTTTTTTCCTTCGTCGGAAAATAAAATGTAATGGTAAATGGAAGAAATAAATAGTCGTGAGCGTGAAGATGAGAATATGTTTTTGAACATTATGCAGAGGTTGACGATCTTTCTCGGATAAATTTTGGAATCTTCATACTAATGAGGATTCGTGACTAATAGACAAAAATAATAAAACATGCTTGGAAAAGAAGAGAAAAATTAAAGAATAAACTTGTCAAAGAAGAACTGATAATTAAATCTCAATTCTTCTTTATTGAGAATTGTGAATACATTGTTGAATGAATTTACTACAAATTTACGCTTGAAATGTCTAAAATACGATTATTTTGTGTATTTTTATAACCAAGGGTGTTAAGCTCAATTTGCAACAAAGATTTTGTGCATTTTTTTTGTTAATGCTCAAATCGCCCACTTTTTTCGTTTACCTTTTTCATGATTCTACGGTTTATGAAACTGTACAAGTCGTATCTCAAAATTTATTCCCCCGATTCACTTCAAATTCGGACAGAGCATAGTTGACAACATTTTCTGTCGAATGGCCGCATGGGTTTTTCAAAGATCTTTACCCATTTATAAGTGATAAATCATTGAATTTGTTTTTGACCATAGATAATTTCAGTATTATTCTTAAATAAATCTTAGAATGTTCATACTGATGAAGGCTCGTAAAAGTTGACGAAAATATTATAATATGCTAAAAAAAAGAACAAAGTCAAAGAATAAAATGAATACAGACGAACTGATAATATCATCGTGATTTTTCTTTATTGAGGATCCTTAATACATTGTCGAATAAATGTACTGTAAACTTAAGCTTTAACCCTAGAACGCTACACTATTTGTACGAAACCAGCACGTTAAATCAACGCTGCTAACGAACTGTTTGTCGTAGAACTTCTTTTTCTTTTAATCGAACGCTCGCGAACTGACGAACGGAAAAGGCTTTGCGAAAAAAACCTAATATAAATGTATCACCGTGAAAAATGCGATTGAGCGAGCAAGAAAAATGATGTTAGCATTTCTCACTAATAATGTGGGATTTGCGGTATCCATGTGTAGGGTCCTAGGGTTAAGTCTCAAAAATACGTTTATTTCGTATACTTTAATAGCCAAGGATCTTAGGTTTAATTTGCAATGAAGGTCTGAAATGGTGTAAGTTGCATCTCAAAATCTATCCGTCATATTCACTTCAAATTCGAACAGACCATAGTGTATAACATTTTCTATCGTATGACCAGAGTTTCCCTACAAGTATACCCATTTATTAGTAACAAATTATTAAAGTTATTTCTTATCGTAAATCAATTTCTCTACCACAGCTTGCCATTCCCATAGTATTAAAGAAAATTGAACCATCCGGTCATAGAATAGTTTTATTATGGTACTGGAATTAACAAACCAAGAGCTCAATTTTCCAACTGCCTCGTAGCTCTACAGAGAGCCTAAATTCCGCGACACGGTAATATCCACCTACTTCACGAAACCCAACCGATATTTTTCACCCATTATTATTCAAGACCCAACCACATATTTACGTATGCCACAGTAGGCTCTACATGAAGCTCATTATTGTATTATCCATAAACGTCACAATTTCGAAACCCAGTTACGAAAAAAAAACAGAGTATTTGGAGCCTCGTAAAAAAATATATCTACACACGCGAATGAAAATAAATGTATTTACGAGCGTGTACGTATACGTGGGACCGGGGATAATGCTATGTACGTAATGTCAACGCGGTAATTAACCGAGAAACGCTGCGATGGATCGTTGGATGAGGTAATGCTGAAAGTGTTTCTCTTTTCATGGAATACGCGTATAAAAAGATTCTCTCACACACACACACACACACACACACACACACACACACACACACACACACACACACACACACACACACACACACACACACCCATATATATATATATGTGGATGTGTCTGTGCGTGTATATGTTTATAAATATATAACGAAGGGGCGCTCAGCCATGTTAAGTATATGGTACTCGCTTAACGGCTGCAAATTACCGACAATTACTCTTGCTCACTGTATATATCCAGCTTCGATGCACTATACAATATATTTTGTACCGTCATGAAGTAGAATCAACGCAACACGGCACCACCGCACAAGTATCGGACTTCTCGGATACGCTCGAGCAGTTATTAATTTTGCAAAAGTTGTTACTATGATTGCTGCGTGTTCTCTCGCTCTCTCTCTCTCTCCATGTCTCTCTTGGTCTTTCGAGCTAGCGAACCAGTCGATTAACTCTGCTCGCAGTTGTCGAGAAAATAAATATTGTACAGCATACGTAATGTTAATGCGGGTACGTGTACGCCTCTGTGTGAATATATTACAGGCACGCACACACACACACACACATACGCGCGCGCGCGCACGCACGCACGCACGCACGCACACGCACACACACACACACACACACACACACACACACACACATCGTGAAGGTAATAGGCTTAAGCATATAAACGAAGCTTATCTGACATGTGCATCGAACCGATTGACAACGTGAAAACACTCCTATATAATATCGACGCTACTCCACTTCTTAGCGAGATCCATGGACAGACAGATGGCGAGGCTTATCGGCGTATTGGAAGAAAAAAAAATGATGAAAAAAATAAATATTAAATAAAAACTGAAAAAAGGTCACAGCTCGACGTTTCAGCTCTCTCTCGGTCTCTCCGTCGAGAGAATAATGTATGACTGTTATTGCTTCATAATAAACATCAGTATAGTCTTGTCAAGACTTCTACTCGATAGCTGACATCGAATATCTCTACACATACGCTTGTGCTCTTAAACCAACTCGTCAATCATAATTGATGCTTATACATCTGTACATACACTCGTTTCTAACGCTCTCGAACGGTGATATGACTGTTGCGAAGTTTCACAAGCCACACATTGATGATTCAGTCATATTGTCGTATATTTTTCTGAGTTATTTATATTCCATTTTTTTAGTTATTCGCATATTTAAAAAAAAATCCGTATATTTTCTTTCATTTCCCGTATATTTTTTTTTCGTTCCCGTTTTTATTTATTTCTCCATATATATTTTATTTTCCATATATATGTTCATTTATTTTTTTGGTTCCGTATTTTTTTTCTTCAATTTTCTATATATTTTCAATTTTCCTCATATTTTTTATTTCGTTTTCCGTATATTTCATTTTATTCGCATATTTAAAAAAAAGATCCGTACGTTTGTTTATTCTTCCGTATATTGTTTTTCATTTTCGTACATTTTTTTTCGTTTTCCCTACATTTTTTCGCCTACGCGTTGAGGTTAAAACAATAATTGATACAATTTCCCGAACAATTCGTAAGGACTAATCACGAGGTGCGACATATTTGCCCGAATAGCCATGAATTAACGATAATTTTGTAGAGTTTTCGTGACGCCACGGCTGACAAAGCTAGGCGTTAGGTACACGTGCCGAGGAATAAAATTCCCTTGCAGATTTTCGAAAAAAAAACAGTATAGAAATTCCGGTGACGAAAGCTCGAGAGGCAAGTGAGAAAGAGAGCTCGAGAGGGAAGGAGACAAGCAACGAGATACGAAAGGAAGTGAAAGAAAGCTTTATCGCCCGGAGTTATCGCTTAATTAGACGAAGATTAAAACCAAGGCGAGTCGAGTGAGTTGTTGCCCTTGTGGCTTTGATTACACGTCTCGTAAATCTCGTACAGGCTTGATTGCGGACGGAAATACCCCTCGGGACAGATTACGCGAATATCGTCCAACGTCGGGAGACTGTTATGGAGGCAGTCATCTCGAAAGATCGCGTATACACGTGTAATGAATCTTTGAACGTATCGCAAGCCAGTAGGCGTATGATACGAGTGGCCTGTATTGTTACGAGGACCCTGTCTGCTGATGGGAGAGACCAGATAAGTCCAGGTACGCACAATTAACGCAGTGCTATTCGACAGTTTACGCTTCGAAAATTTACCCGAGGAATGTATCCTTGATGAGATTTCAAATACCGACTGATGATAAGGGAAACGACGATCAATTTATTGCCAAGAGATCTTTATATTCGAAGAAAGGCGGAGCGGTATCAACAATTCCGATCAATTCTACGTCCTGTGAGATTTTCCTTTGTACGGAAAATAACGCACTTTGAAAAACAGTTGGTTCCCAGATTTCACCTGGTGATAATATTCATTCTTTTTGACGAAGAATTTTCCTTTCATTGTTTCAGTCTGACGCTTGCCTTTCGCTATTTCCAGTTTCTCACAGACCCCGCACCCCTCACGCTGGAGTGTCGCCGACACCAATGAATTACTTTTCCACGAGGGCACAGGGAAACTGCGGAACACATGTGGTTTGGCTTCCGACACGAAAACTAGCAAGTTTCAGTTTTCGCCACGAAAACCGGCACCTTTCGATATCTAACGCGAAAACTAGCACGTTTCGGCTTTCACCACGAAAAAAGCAAATTTCGATATTCATCGCGAAAATTAACATGTTTCAGTGACACTGGAATTGTTTCCGACTTTTCCTCCATGCTTTTGTACGTCTTGCCTCTATTTTTTTACTCCAATTCCTTCGACCGCAAATGGAAAATTATGATTTTTTGGACATCTTAAAAAATTTGAATTGGACTTCGATTAAAATTGCAAGTATTCGGGAAATATCTATTCAACCTACGTCGATACAATCCACGTTAACTATGATTTTGACCAAGACGGACGAGAGATGAAAATCTTTAGAAAAAACAAAAAACATGGATGACGTTCGAATGTTCCAATTAAAACAGACGTCAGACAAAAAATTGCATCTTGCACCAAGAAAAAAAAAGATTTACAGGCCATGCTTGACAGAGGTTTTATTCCAATCGAACGTCAGCAAGATTTTTCAAACATATTCGACGATAATCATCTGTACGATTACAGTAAATTTGTTGCGTGATATTTTCAATAACGTTATTTTTCATAGAAAATCACAATAAATATTTCATTACATTTACAATTACGATATTTTATTTTAATAAAGATTACTACTATCGATTTTAATTGATAATTATTATAAAAATGTTAATAAAAGCAACGAGTATAAAACTAAAATGTCATTACGCAAAAAATTGTCATGTTAAAAAAAATACTAATGGTTTATTTTTCCAGCTTTTTACCTGAGCACGAAGGACTTTAAATTCTCACCAAAACTCTTTTTGGTTAGATTGTACGAGCGATGAGATCCTTAAGGTTTTAAACTTCCTCCTTTTACACTAGTTTTTACAGTGAACATCAAACAAGCTGGTTTTCACGGTGACAGCCGAAACATGCTGGTTTTCGCTATTTGGTAACATATTATGTGTTACTGGAATTCAGACGTGTGACCATTGGCAACTCGGTAAAAATGCCCCATGCTCGGTAGTCGGCGTACCACTAAGCGGTCACCTATCCGAGCATTGGCTCAGGCCCACGCTACTTGTGGCGTTACACTTACGTAAAAAAGAAATTTCGTTGTATAAATGCTGTATAAACATAACAGGAATTATATACAACAAAATTATTGGCGGAAGTATATTTTTTATTTTTCAACCTTATTTTCCGAAGCACGTCCTAACGTTTTATTTCATGGGGTTAAATTATGTACAGGGTGCGCCAGAGAAACTTACTTATTTGAAAAAATTCCCGCGCGGTGAGTTGGGCGGGTAGAGGGGCGAGAGGGGGCGCATCTGGAGGGGGAAGTTCCCAAGTTTGTTTCTCCCTCCAGTCAGTTGTCATCATGCTCTGGTCTAGAGAGCAGCGGGCCTTCGCAGTCGAGAGCTTCTTTTCTAACGGTCGCTCACTTGTTGCTACGCAACGTGCCTTCCGCGCTCGCTTTGAAATTCCTCCTCACAGACTCGTTCCTGGCCGTAATTCGATTCTGTCGTGGGTTAACTCACTTCGGGAGTGTGGAAGTGTCGCTAAACCCAGAAATGGACTTCAACGGACCATCAGAACTCCGGAAAATGTCGAAAGAGTGAGGCAGTCAGTTACCGTGAATGGAGCTCGTTACAGGAACATGATCGAGGAATTTTTTCTTCCAAGACTCGAAGAAATGAACGTTAGGAACGTGTGGTTTCAGCAAGATGGAGCCACAGCACACACAGCACGAGACTCAATGAATTTGTTGCGACAACATTTCCCCGACCGCCTCATCTCTCTCAGAGGCGATCTTCAATGGCCGGCACGCTCTCCAGATTTGACTCCATGCGATTTCTTTTTATGGGGTTATTTGAAATCTCTGGTTTATGTCGATCGACCACGGACCATAGCACACCTCAAGAACAACATTCGCGACGCCATTGCCAACATACCGATTGATATGCTGCAAAGAGTGGATACGAATTTCAAAAATCGACTTCATCAGTGTATGCGCAATGGGGGTCGCCATTTATCCGATGTCATTTTCAAGACTGCATGAAAAAAAAAATTGGGATATTGTATTCTCAAATAAAAAAAAATTTAAAACAATAATTGAAGTACTTTTGTTTTTATTGACCTTTCAAATAAGTAAGTTTCTCTGGCGCACCCTGTATAAGAATCACAAGGATGACATACAAAAGGAATTATAAGAGAAAATTGAAAAAAATATTTCTAGAGCGCATTTTCCGAAATGCACGAAATAGGCCAGATGGTGAAAATAGCAATCCAGAGTCGTTTAATCGAGTACTTTTAGAAAAAGAGAGGTCATACCTTCAGGCGATGAAAAAACTGCTGACTTTCATGATTTTTTTTGGAGGAAAGTTTTCTTCACCATTTTTTAGACCTAGGGTATGTTTTATTACTCCTTTTGGCTGTCACACGAATTTTTTTTTTATTATTAATCTTCAAAACATTTCGTCGACTTTTAAAGATTAATTTAAAAAATATAAAATATTTGGTGACAGCCAACCGTCGTAACAAAACATACCCTAAATCTCAAAAATGGTGAAGAAATCTCTCCTTAAAAAATGAATCATGAAAATCAGCATATTCGTTCCTCGCCTGAAGGTATCTCCCCCCTCAAGAATTTCTTTGCGCAAATAATTTCTCAAAAAGAAACTTACGGCTTTATATACGCAAAAAAAAACTTCATTTTTTTATCACTTTAACTCGAACTTAGAGGAATATTTTAAGCTTTTCAGAATTCAAAGTTTCAACTCAATGTTGGAGTAACAGCATTTGGAGCGTGAGAATTTGTTATTTCTTCGAAATAGGCAGATGACCGGTCCGCGTTATGCCGAATTTCATTGGTTCCCTCTAGTCCTCCTAGGGAAGTATGCGAGAGACGTTTTATATATACGTAATATGATATTTTGTACTAGATACCGCACAGCGATTGGTATCGCTAACATCAAAGCCGTTTTTCCACAAATATCTTTGTTCACCTCGTGACAGTCCAAACTCACGAAACGATGTTCGGATCGTTTTCAAATTTTCTCAGCATATTCTATTTATCATTACCTATCGTGTGAATCTCGAAACGAAAAAAAGCATTACCCAACTTTTTTCAATAAATCATTTATTAGTTGAAAATTCAGTCAAAACGTTTAGGCACTCCCATTTCAACATTCTTTTTTTGAAAATAATTTTGTTGATTCACACCTACGGGACATCTATTATGTAATTATAAATGTCAATTTTTGTTGGACACCCAGATCGACACCCAGGACTCTCACCATCAACGTGTACGTCAAGAAAAACCATTTACTCACTGGCCAATAACTCCGCAGTTTTTAAAATATTTTCGTAATTGTTTTTTTTTTAACAGTCAAGAGATTGAATAAATAGTGTATTAAATTTTTTTAGCAATATACGCGATACTTTTTACCAATTTTTTTCCTCGCCAAAAGGTGTCTCCCCCCTTAACGGTGGTCGCCAAAGCTGCATACTGACTTACGCTACTTCTGAAACGTCCCTGCACACGCTTATTATTCGCATCTCCGTTTCTGCCGCACGTCCAATCGGGAGATCCAACGGAATTTCCGAAATAAATACTTATTTTTTCACTATCGCGAAAAATGATCGACGAGCTTCTGCTTTCAATGTGTCACCAAAAAAAGTCGTAAGTTTTTTTTCATGTTTGTTCGAACAATCGTCGAATCTCTCGCGAGATCTCGCGGCCTTGGAAATGACGTTAATGATTAGTTTCTGCGAGTCCTTCGTCGTTTTTAATCGGACAGTCGGTAATTCGCGAAGGTGCGACGAGAAGGCGTGTCGCGTACTCGTCCATTGCGCAATGACCAAGAAGGACAGTCGTTTCACGGTTTACGAGACATCGCGGCTAAATTGCCGGAGACGCTGCGTCGCCGGTTTGCCATACGTTTGTCGCATGTACAACTATATACGTGTGCAGAATGAGAATGAATGGGTATACATAAAAAAAAACGACGTAGCTATTTGCGAGAGTTGGCCTCTTTGATGAAGTCGCGTTCGAGTGCGACTAATCGACCTGTGAACGAAACGCCGCAAAGTTTTTCGTTCGCGTGATCCTGCCCCACAAACGTCTCGCGCATTTTTCATATAATTGTTACGGGGTGGGGATCGGAAATACGAACGATCAATATTCAGATGGACCAAAATTTTGAATTCAGTAATGGCAAACGTTCCAATATAGATAAATCATTCTTTTGATAGTCTGTAAAATAGTTAATCAAAATTGTGAATACAAAAATCTCGAAGTTGATTTATAGCGAAAACAAATATCAGATTTGTGATATGCAGTCAGAGGCAAAAACGAGCATTTTTAATAATGTTTTTTTTTATAGTAATTAAGTTTATTTTGCAAAAATGGTTACACAGACTTTTTATGTTATATTTCAACTCTACTTGCACAAATTTTCAAAGAAAAATATTGATTATTTATAAAAATATCGCCATCTTTGTCGAACCCCCTTCGGCATGTAGTGCTTTGCGGTGACCAACATAAAATTTTACTGGATCATCTGAAATAAAAAAAAAAACAAAAAAATCATTACTTTAATAATAAGTCGAAGCTTTTTTTTCAAAAATTAACAAAATGGCGGTTTCCGACAGATAACTTTCGATTTTCGACCAAAAAATCGCTCGTTTATTGTTAAAAAATTGCAATTTTCAACAAAAATGAAAATCCTTCCATTAAGGACTAGTTTTTAATGCTATCAATAAGCACACCAAATTTCATCAAAATCCATCGAGTGGTTTTTGAATCATAGTGGTCACCGACTTGAAAAACATAGTTTCGAGGAAAACGCGTTTAAAGTTTTTCAATGTGGATACGGTATTGTATGTTTGTAAAATTTTGAGCTCGATGGATGGAACTAAACTTTTTTTTATGTATTTTGATCCGCTGAATCAGAATATCACAATTTTTGCCGAAAAGTCGAGCATTCAATTGTTCATAGCAAATTGTTAAAACAAATTTTTCAAAAAATTAAAGTTTTTCGGGATCGATTATTTTTAAGAAATATTTTGGGCAATTTTAAAACGAACGTATTCTTTATAAAATTTTGCTAAAGTTCACAGTTTTTGAGTAATACATTTTTGAAAATTTTTGAAAGAGTTTTCCAATTTTACACTTGATTTATGTATAGAAATAATAATTAAAAAATTATATCGAATCATCAATTCCTGGCCCATACAATAGGGCTTACGCCAATGTGGAAGCTTCCAAAATATCAATTTGTTGTTGTCTTTGAAGCATTCTGCCTTCCCGGGTATTATCGTTTGCTTGCAACTGCCGTCCGCTACCTGCCATGGGGACCCGACGCCCCTTCAGTAATTGTGGGATATCCCAGAAACTATTCATCGGATTGACTTAAAATTTTTACGGAATATTTTCGAAACATCATACTTCAAGGAAATGTCAAAAAAATCGATTTTTTGAAAATTCTGACTGCATCTCACTCCTTAACAAAATAACGAGAGATATAATATCGAGTCGCCTGTATATATACACCAAACAATTCGAGACGTCAAATCGTCGAATTGTAAATATTACAACAGTTTACAATTTCGAATTTATGAAAGCGAAGGACCAAAAAGTCTATCAGTTAAAATAGCAATGAGCCAAAATCGCGAACGGTCCAGATAGCGAAAATTTGGGATCGAGCAATACTACTTGCGCTTCAGAATGAAGATGGCAGAAGGCGTTAGTGGTCAGTCGGGTCAGGCAGCCATGTCATGTTCGTCATTTAGGTATTCGCCATTTCGAACCATCGATCATTTGCATTTCTAAGATCTACGCATTCGAAGTTTTAGTCTCGATATGTGGCTTTTTGCTGTAGACGGTATTACGAATATCAGACACTCACTTTTTTCTATTTCGGAGATATGAATGTTGTAGATAGTTCGAATATGTATTCGTATGACTTAAACTGCAGTCTATCTAAACATATGTTCTCGAATAAATGAGTTCTCGAATAAATAATCCTGTGGTGTAATAGTTATTCGATTTCGTCATCGGCTAAAGGATAACATTTCGAATAATTCAACCTTAGTTATTTTGAGAGTTCATAATTCTGTCGTTTCAAAATCTTTGTCGTTCTATATTTGGTCATTCGACATTTTAACCCCCACCCAAAAAAGGAAATGCGGCCGTATAGCAAAAAAGCAAATTGGGCTATCGGTGACGTTGAAAAATCATAACCAGGACGTTGGAGCAGTTGGGTCTGCAACGTAAGATATCGTAATTTGTGCCTAAGGTGAAGGTCCCAATTATTGAACAGCTAAGGATCTGGGGCATTGAATTCGGTGAGAAAAAAATATAAAATCAAGAAAAAACCATCGCTTTTATGTTCAAATGATACTTTGATATTTATACTTTCGAAAAATCACCCTTTAAATTATTTTTAAATGATTTCAAATGAAAAAAAAAGAATAACAATGTGAAGCATACAAATGTCCCAATTATTGAACACTGGAAGTGCCTATGTCCCTAATATTGAACAGGCAGTTATTGAACACTCTCGAGAATTCTTTTTCCGGTCTAAAAATATTATTTTGGGTACAATATTAAGAAATAAAAGCAAAATCAAACACTTAAATAATCTTTGATTAATCATGTAAACATACAAAAATATATATTTAGTCTCCTTTGACAGGTTTTTGGTTCATTCGCATTTGGTTTATTTTTGCTTTTCAACTCGAACTGTATTTTATTTTTATTTTCAGCTTCCTGGTTTTTATGTTCTGTTCTTGTTTGATTTTGTCGCAGCTTGGCTCCCTGAAATATCGGAGAGCAAAAAATATTGAAATTCGTATTTACAGGTTACATTTAGGTTATATTCTCTTTTTCTTTTTCGTTTTATGTTTATTGCACGAAAATACAAATGAAAAATATATTTGACGATCTTAGAGTTATTATTAAAAGAATAAAGGTAAGTTCATTCAGGAACTTACAGTTTTTGTTTGAATAAATCCGATTCACACGATCTGTCACACGTTAACTGTCTCGATGTTTCGATGGGTTTAATGACGCCATTTTGGAGAATTCGAATGTTCAATAATTGGGACATACTGCATTTTCGATGTCCCAATGATCGAACACCGTATTTTTTAACAAATAATTAATGTTTTTTTCCAATTGTTATTCATAAGAAATTTTCTGAGAAACCTGAAACGCCTTTACTTTTTGAATTTTTTATGTCCTTACGCATGAAGCGGCGTGTCTTAGCAAAAACGATAAGCAGTTACTACGAGACGTCAAATCGGGTCACCGTTGCTGCTCAAAGAATTTTTTCTCTATTAATTAAACCTTTTTTGCTCAAGGAAGGTAACATTTCGATAGCTAAAAGTTCCATATATGCAATGAAATTTTTATCAATAAGTAAATGCATGCAGGTGAATGAAAAATAATAAAAATACAAGATAGTGTCCAATAATTGGGACATTTACCCTAATTGTATGGTAATTGCATTGTAGCTGATAGTCGCTCTGCAGCTGCAGAGATATTCCGTGCCAAGCACCCTGGGCTAATACTCGGATGGGTGACCGTGTTGCGTCCCCGTGAACATATCGGATTTAGAGAAAACGTAACACGATGTTGACTTGTCTTTCGGGTCAAGTAAATCAAGCCTTTTAGGGGACGTACAAATATTACGTAACGCCAAATTCACCAATTTTCGACCGCCCCCCCCACACGTACCAGGACCGTAATGCCTGATCATCCCCCCCCCCCCCCCGCCCAACCTCTATTCCGTTTCGTAACGGGTGCTTTGTCATCAATAATTGCGATTTTTTTTCACAAACAAAACTAATCGTGAAAGGATCGGGTTTATACTCATTTTATTAAGTATATATTCATCTAGTTTTATACCAATTATTATGAAAAAATCCTTAAAATTAACCGAGAAATATGACCTTGATTTGACGACGAAAAAAAATCTCTTCATTGTGCCATCGATATCTTTATGAAAGGTTATCTGTAAATAAAAAGTCAAAAATTTATCGATATCTATACAAATGTAGCTATCTTTATGCGCAGCCGTTTTTTTATTTTGGTTCTTTTTACAAAATGCCGACGGTTTGGACATTTCTGCTATTTTAAAGGCTCTTCTTTGTATTCAAACAGTCTTTAAAAATAGTAATGATCAAAATTTAAAAAATCGGTTACGTACAACCTTAGTTACTGCGGTTACAAAAAATGTTGAAAATCGATTGATGAGTTTTAGAGTATTGGCTGGGACAGGGTCGAAAAAAGTAGCAGGCGGCGGATTTTAGCGGCACCTAAAAAGGCATAGATACAAGTGATTAAGATAGGAGGGGCGGCACAAAGTCAAGTGGCCTATACTTGAGACCAAAGCCTGAATTAGAAGGTCTGAAAAAAAAATGTTCTATTGCTCAAATCGATAGATAAACTATGCAAGAATACTCGTATAGTTGCAACGTTACAGAGGACAATCGTAAATATTTTCGAAGATACAAGGCCAAAAGCAGAGAAGCGATTGATATTTGATATTGATATTTCCTCCTATAGTACAGTCGTGCTGTCGCTGAAAAAACCCGGAATCGGAGAAAATTAGAAGAAGGCTAGTTTTTTGACAGGTGATTTTGTAGGTGCCGCGGGTGCTAAATCCAAGTTTGCCTAAAAATCGGGGTGTAGGGTTCTTTTTTAGGGGATGAAAGGAGATGGGGGTGGATTAATGCCAAACTACAACCCCTACGAGGTCGGCGCCGTGAGACAAAATGTTCAGAAAAATCCGGGCTTCAGTTTTGTCCACAGCGCCGAAGTCGTGGAAGTTCATTTTGAGGGTGAAAAAGTGGGGTGAAATTTTGAAAAATCGGTTTTAATTCAATAACTCTTTAGAAAAAAATCGTACGTTTTTTGTTCAAATAGGAACGTTGTAGCCCTTGAAAAGACGCGTGGATCGAGTATTCGATCATCACCCTCCGATAATATCGTCACCCCCAAAAAATGGCTAAAAAACTTTAAAAAAAATAGTTTATTGAATAACTCAAAAACAATCGGTTTTTCGAGTATGGTTCAAATGTACGAAATTTAGAGAATAATTTTCTCCATATTTTCGTTGCTATGGACCACCCTTGAATTTTGATTTTCCAACCCCTCTCGGGGGTTGAACATTCAAAATGAAATTCTGGGAAAACTATTGACGGTACGAATTCGCCGCCGTGGAAGAATTTGTAGCTTGAACCCTCAGCTACATTTTTGTCCATAGCGCCAAACTCGTATCTCTTCAGTTTCGGTCAATATTTTTCCCAGAATTTCATTTTGAATTTTCAACCCCTGAGAGGGGTTCGAAAAAGCAAAATTAAAAAGTTGTGCATAGGAACGAAAATATAGCGAAAATTATTCTCTACATTTCGTACATTTGAACCATCCCCGAAAAATCGATTGGTTTTGAGTTATTCAATAAACAATTTTTTTGTTAATTCTTCAACAATTCTTTTGGGGGTGAAGATATTATTGGAGAGGGTTGATCGAATACTTGATCGACGCGTCTTTTCAAGGGCTACAACGTTTCCATTTGAACAAAAATTGTATGAATTTGTCCTAAAGAGTTATCGAATGAAAACTGATTTTTCAAAATTTCACCCCACTTTTTCACCCCCAAAATGAACTTCCACGACTTCGGCGCTATGGACAAAAATAAAACCCGGATATTTCTAAACATTTTGTCTCCCGGCGCCGACCTAGTGCGGGTTGTAGTTTGGCATTAAATCACCCCCAACCCCTTAAAAAAACCCTACCCCCCGATTTTTAGGCAAACTTGGTTTTAGCACCCGTGGCACCTACAAAATCACCTGTCAAAAAACTAGCCTTCTTCTAATTTTTTCCGATTCCAATATACAGCACGACTGTACTATAATGGAAACTTTGATGCGCGTTTTCTCCAGTTTTCATTTCCACGATTTTTCCAAATTGGCGGGCGTGATCGCAAAAAAACTAAACGACCTATTGAATCAAATCAAAGTTTATTTTTTTTCAGTATAAAAATCTCTTCTAAGTGATTTAAAAAAGTCGTCGAAAAGGTATTTTTAAATCATTTTTATAGCACGTTTTTTAGCAGTGTTTTTTTAACACATTTCATTCAAACTTAAGAAAACTTTAAATTTCACGATTTTTTCAGCTCCTTCTTAATTCACCCAGAAGAAAAATATATGACGATTGAAAATTTTATTATTTTATTTGGTTCAGTCAAGAATTACGACCTGCATCTTTCCCGCCGATTGGGGACTGCAGTGGCAAGACGCACATGGTATATATAGGCTGATAAATCTGCAGTCATTTACTGTTTCATATTGAAAATGTGTTTTTATACATTTCAAATATACACGAAAAGATACCTCAATGTTTACTGGGCTCGCTTGTTTTTTTCCCTTCTGAAAAAAATTCCGAAAAAACGCTTTTTTCGACCTTCTAATTCAGGCTCCGGCCTTAAGAAAAGTATAAATCCGGCACTGATCGCGACTAGTTACAGACTTATGGTTAGATTGTTTTCGATTGAGATCCGTACGTCCGAGATTCATAGTTACGTGACAGAGATTCAGAGTTAGACTGACGACTGTTGACTCGTTCGTAGCAGAGATTAGACTGGATGCCTTCGTGGCAGAGATGGGACTGCCCCGAATGAAGCCTTGGTCCATCCTCATATACTCCTCTTTGAAGCGTTGGTCCGGGGGATCTTCGAGGTTGTGCATACTGGAAATCATTTTATTGCTTACTCGGAGGTGAGCTCATTTTGTTCCATGTCGTAATTGTAAATTTGGACGTCCTAGTATTGAAGCTTCCATTCGTGTGATGCAATTGATTGAACTTATTTATTATTCGAACTTATTTCTCTCGTTGATGATGTGTATTTATCGCCAGTAGGTGATATTGGCTCGGTCCGTATACTCTGTTCCTTTGGGGGTGACTTGTTTCTTGCGTTTTACTATGCGCAAATAGTCGTTTGCAATATCGTTCATGTAGACATGGCGCCAGTGATAAAAATCGTGGCGGCCAGGTTATTCTTGGACTCTTTTAGGTTACGGGCTTATTATCACCCGGAAAGAGATTTCGTTTCCCTGCCTGATGTTCTACGTATTGTCCAGATTTATTGGGATTGTGGGGTGCGTGTGATGAAGCAGAGCGTGACGTAACAACCACTCAGTCACGCACTACCGAGCGGGCGCCAGTTTTACTGAATTTGTGATGGTAAATAAAACTCACAAGGAACGTCACTTAAGGCGGGATATACATTTACATCGATCAAAAAATCGATTTCTCTTTTTTTATAAGTATATACGAAATAAGTATGTTGGTCACCGAAATTAGATTCAGTAAACCGCATTCTTTATTTCAGTACATAAGAGCATTAACAAATGGAAGATTTTTTTCATTATTATGGATAAGTATGGAATGTTGAATGAATAATATGTTATTGGTGAATACTATTTCATCGCTCGGAATGAGCATGAAATGTTGAATTAACAATATTCATATCATAGATGAAAAAAATAATCATTTGCACGTGATTCTCTGAAAATGCTAGTCTGTCTTCACGGTCATTTTGCTTGTCACCAACAAAATGACTGCAGATTCGACTATTTTCATTCGGCTGCCACGGCTTGTCACCTGATGTGCTAGAAGAATAAAAAAATGACAGAAAATCTAACGTTTGTATATTTTTAATACGTTCCTTGCATTAAATTGTCAAATCACATTTACTAACATTCTTCTGACAGCTTTTATCTAGTGATTTGTCTTATTAATTTTCCAATTTCGTCTCGGAAACGAATAAAAAGTCAATACCCGATTTCGAGACTAGGAATGTTTGGACCCCCCAATACAACAATACCTCATTCCGCGCATTTATTATTTATTTCACAAAGTCATTTTTAAGGTAGTTCTGTAGGTAAACGTATGAGCCAAAAGTTTCGGTCGAAGCGTACAGTAACATCCAATGCCTATACGATGCTGTTGGTTGTAAATTTTTGACAGAGCTTGTACCCTCTATATGTCCCACACATTCGCACCTCACAGATAGCTCTCATACTCGTACAGAGAGCGGCGCTGTAATCGTGGCAACAGCGCGATTTTCCTGCAGTCTAGCGTCTAGCTTCCTACGATCCGTCTTTCGCGAAATATTTTATATAGATAAAAAAAAAGCGTGAAAATGTCAACCCAAACGCGATAGAAAGGAAAGTTTACAAGAAAAAAGGCGCTTGCTAAAAGACTGAAAGCTGTGGCAGACGTGTGTCAAGCAAATGCGGCTAAGCACGATGAGAATGACCATAACCTCAACGATCAGCAACAAAAATTCGCTGTCGAAAGACGTCGGATCGTGGATTTACAACATCTTGCCGACAGTGTAAATTGTATTCGCTGTAACAGAGACAAATACATGCATAAATTGAACAAATTTAATTTGTTTGCAGAATAAATTTAGTTCACATCCGACTCAGAATTACTAGAACTCGGGGAAAAAAACACGCTTCGAGTTCCCAGACCACGCGCCGATCAGCTGGCTGCAGCGTACACTGTTGCCATTCCGTTACAGATGGTTGGGCCCGAGTTCGGTGTGGAATAAAATTACCACTTTTCATAAGTCGATATCTCCGAAGCTAAACGGTCAAAGTTTGTCATTTAAAAAAATCAATCCCACAATAGTACTGCGTACACGTGTGTTTTTATTTTGAAATCCTAAGATCCGTTTAGAACCCATATCGAGAAATGCGAGCAAACTCCTATCGGTTTACGTGCCAGGTATAGGGATCGCGTACAAAAATACCCATATTCAATTGCAATTATCTCATGAACTAAACGGTGAACCGAATTGAATTTTTGGGCACCAGTCCATGAAGGTCACATCTACACCATAGATTTCAGCCAATTCCTAAGATTTGACCAAAACGACAAAACTACCTTAACGAAATCAATACGTAAATCGCACAGCTGACCGTAGTCGAACGTCCACGAGTTGCTGAATCTGCCACCACGTCGCGCCACTAGAGACATCCAAGATGCGTATACACGGCCACACATTGCTCAAAAATGGCCGTGGAATGTGCCTCGATGAAACAAACATCGTTTTCAATTTTCAAGAAAAAAATGACGGCACTTCATGCCGTCATTATTGAAAGTCAGTGGGTTGCGTCAAAAAAGAATTCCGTCAGAACGCGAAATAGACGTTCGACGTTTGTTCGTATAAAATACCAATAAGGAAATTTACGTCGAAGCCGCAGACTCGAATCTTAATAACCTTAAGTTACGATTCGCCGTTACATCTCGACTAATCCATTGGTTTAAGATAGCGTATGTGTCGCGGGCGAGACTAAATATCTTCAACACGCGATGTACGACAGTTTCGCGCGTCCGTGAGGGCAAACTGTCTACTCCGACGGAATCTATACACGTGTTAGTGAGTCGCTCGATCGCCTCTTTATGGACTGAGCTGCTTTATGCAAACGAGTTATAAAATTATGCAAAATGATAATTTTTTTCTTCCTCTCTGTCTCCTTCGTGGGCATCTATGGAAGATGTACGGTGAACGTTTCGAAATGTTTGAGAGTATCATCAATTTCTGGGATACGCTTGCCTCGATTGGACTTCATACGACACGAGGCGCGCAGTTTCAAGGAACATCACGGGTCCGTTACAAAGCCACGTACGGTCTGATGGAGCCTGGAGAATTTCTACACCTAGCGTTTTTGTCGAGACAAATGAGCCGGCCTGTGAACATTCGCGGCATACTTTTCGGCAAAAAATAGCCATACACATATGTACAGGGTGGTCTGTTATGAATGGATGATCCGGCAACTGTCGATAGGTCAGATCATGTCCTACTATACGCTGGAATTCAGTTTAGTAAAGGTCCCACGATTTTCGAGATAAAAATCACCTGCTTTTGGTTTTTTCCATGTCATTTCTACAAATGATAACCTTTTTTGTCCCTGTTTTTTAAAAATACTCTTGGTTGATTGTTTTATCTAGAAAATTATTTTTTTTAACCTTAAACGTTAAGGCCTTAGGCCACAGTAACGGGTATAAAATCATGTGCGAATTTAACAATTTTTTTCGCATGAAAAAGTGATTCACTCATAAAATTAATTACACATCTGTTTAGTATGAATATTCATCAAGCAGACTACTAATATTTTCTTTTATTATCTTTTTTTTAGGCACTCCGCGGCGTGACATTTAGCATCCACAATTTTTTACCTAGAACGAAAAACAAAAATTCTCGTCAATCTACATTAGAATACCTAGTGAAGTAAGTACGGAATTAAATTTTTTTTTTGTTTATTCAAAAAGTTGTAGGTATTTGAACTTAAGAAATGAATTTTCAGTGAAAAAGTTCATCGTAACTGCTCACAAACTGCTCATATAAGGAAAAGTTTTCGATTAATCAGAAATTCATGTACGTACTTCTCTGCGAAATGCAATTAGGAACATAACTTTTAAATTTGAAGTAAATCGAGTGAAATTTGTTGAAGTTATTTGTCACGCAAATTGGAAAAAAGCTGTTTCGAGAAGTTTCGAGTAGTCGGCCATTTTGTACATCGAAAAAAACATATATATATTTTTTCTAACGGCTTGATATTCATACTAAATAGATGTGTAATTAATTTTATGAGTGAATCACTTTTTCATACGAAAAAAATTGTTAAATTCGCACATGATTTTATACCCGACACTGTGCCTTAAGGAAACTTTATGAAAAAAGATCTTATGCAGAATTTTCATACAAAACAATTCGAACATCTGATAGCCTGCGGTGTAAAGAAAAATGTACTACGCAAATCGTGCCAATTACTTTGAAAAGTTGCTCAGTTATTGTCGATTCATATCATTTGCAAAAATGACACGCGGAAAACCAAAAGCAGATGATGTTTTTTCAAAAAATACCATAAAGCCCAACATCTCGTAAACCGTGGGACTTTTACTGAGCCGAAATTCCAGAATATCAGTAAGGAATGATCTGACTCATCGACAGTTCCAGGATTATCCATTACCAACAAGGACACCCTGTATAAAACGCTGATAAATTTCGAAACGTCCATTACCCACGACGACATCGTGTATCCTACCACTTCGACGGGGACATCAATGAGAGACCCGCCAAAGTCCCATCATCGTTACAGCACGCTCGTTTGATTCGATCAACGTCATTGGGTCACACAAATTTGTCTCGTCGCTTTTCTCAAACGACGTCTGCGTGCCGATTTGACCTCGTGTGATTGTCGCGCTTATCGCTCGTGACAAAACAAAAAAGACGAGGCAAAGTTTTGCGCGTGTCATCGGATAATGATGACGTTCAGGAAAGTCTCGGCGAAGAAGTAGCATCGTTACGCCGCGTTATCGCGACGAGCGCATCGGAGGTCCAGTTGAGTATGATCTTGAGGTTACCGGATCAGATCTGCGTGCGCTCCCGTCAAGATTGCGCCTGGCCGAAGGTGCAAATTGCATCAGCTCCGATTGCGCCATCGGTAAACTCGAAGGTCTTGCAATGTTTGCAAAAAATTTCGCGCTCTCGAGCAAATTGGCAACATTAACTCATCTTTCGCGTTGCGAAATGTCACTTTTTTTTTCATCTCGCGCCAGCCATAATGGCCTGACGTACGAGCCCGTCTGTGGTTATCGATCAACGAGTGTATCGTTAATAACCAATTTAATCCGACGACCGCAAACCAACGCCATATCGATGGCGATTTTGTAACTCACGAAGATGCACTGACAGGCACACTCTTACGAATTTACGCGTCCTCCTTGTCGCACCACTCGACGCCCCGAGAGCAACGAATTTTGCCTACGATGTTACGAAATTCCCATCCGCGGAACGCGCAAGAACCTTTTTTCGAAACGAATAAATTTTCATCGAAAAGAGAAGAAGAAGTAGAAAAAAAGGCGGAATAAAAAATAATACGAAATAAATGGACGAGAATGAACAACTTTCTCGTAGGTTCCGACTCGCGGAACCTACGAGACTCGCGCGACTTTACATACGCGTATTATGCATACATCAAAAAACAGGATCTTCATATTAGGGGATCCACGGGCGTATATAAAGCCGTTTCGGAATAGAGAATCGGCAGAAAGCCGATAGCCGCGAACCACGAGGTGTGCCGAAAAGTGATCGAAACAACTTCGAAAAAAAAAAACCACATTCGAACCCAAACAATAACACACACACACACACACACGAATATATTTAAAATTGTGTGACGCGTTCCAATACGAATCATGAGGATAATCCAAGTGGCGATACTGTTGGTGGCCCTTTTCGCCCTCGGGATCCTCGCTCGGCCAAATCCAGCCGTCAAAATCGACAACAGATACGCGATGAGGCTGGACTCGAGATTTAGAGAAGGCGTCAAGTGGCATCTGATCAACGGAAAGGCGTCCTTCGTTCCACCATACGTACCAAAAACGGACGAAAATACCAACCCTCCGACGAGACCTACCGTTGGTCACATCACCGGACCATTCGGAGTGACTGGAAAACCGAACAGGGGATATTTGCCGACTAGAATCTGATCGGACTCCATCGATTTGTGTGTTAACGTGGTTCATCGTAAGGAGCTCACTCCATCATTCAACATGTTAGTCACCATAAAAATATCCATAATTTATTATATATATATATATGTATGTGTCTATATGCGTACACATATGTAGATAAGACAAATATGTGAAGACAATCCAGATATGCAAAAGTGTGGCAAGGCAATCATGTAAATGAAGAATTCTTAATTTCGCCGTGGAATTTCCGCATCATCCCCGATTATCATAAATCATCCTAATGCTTTCAACGCTGATACGCGTACCAAAAAGACACACGGATATATATGTGTAGCTCGTATTATATAGCGGATTAAGGTGCAAATCGAGAGTTAAGAAGATTCGACGAAACGAGAAATGAGCTCATCTCGCTGACTTCCCCCCATTATTATACTTATTTTAATATTACCCTCGAGTGCCGACGTGCCATATTCCGAGAATCATCTCGTATCGTGATCCGTATATACCCCTCGTATACGAGACGGTGGAATACCTCGCAGCTTCTCGCGAATTGCAGCGATTAATCAACCAAGTATAGCCATTAAGTCGTAAAAGCAGAAGCGGCACTGCAATGACACACACACACACTTATATATATATATATATATATATATATATATATATATATATATATATATATATATATAGTTGCAACATCCATACTAGAGGAATACAAAGAGCGCAAAGTTTTCTTGCTGTCTTTCCTACCACTTTAGCTGGTTCTATTTATTTTGACGACGAACATTTTCTGTTGCGCCTGTTTGATGTCAAGTTGTGAGCTCATTTGGTGAAACACAAGCTTGCATGTTGAATATATATTTACATAGAGGGTGATGCACTAAAAGTTAGTCACTCGAAAACACCCATAAGTGTTGATTTTAAAGTAAAGATGAGAGACAAAATTCAAACGGTTTGTCAATGGTGTACAACTTAGTTCGGTCCGTTTTCAAAAGATGGCTCCAGGTGCTATAAATGGTTGACGGCAACAGCTGATTTTTGCTGTATCGTGAAGTATCACCATCTCGTAACCAAATATCGTTTACAGACCTTTGAGTTTTGCGCATCAAGTCTAATTTTCACTGCGGCGAAAGTGTCGAATTTCGTCCCAAATAAGCACCATTTGCGGGGAGTGTTGATTTTCTGTTTCAATTGCAAGAAAAGTGCAGCTGAAGCCCACCGAGTGCTTGTGGGACCATCACGGGAGACTTCTGCAGGCAACAATTGATCCGTTCAAAGCTAGCTATAGCCGAAAAACGTCCAGAATATGCGACCAGACACGAGTCCATAATCTTTCAACATGACAACTCTCGGCCTCACGTTGCTATTGTCGTTAAAAACTATTTGGAAAATAGCGGGTGGGAAATTCTGGTTCACCCGCCTTATAGCCCAGACCTTGTTCCTTTCCGGGGACAACCGGGTATCAAAAATTGGCTCGATTCATTCTTGGCTTCAAAAGATGAACGCTTCTTCCGCGACGGAATTCATGAATTACCAGAAAGATGGGGAAAAGTAGTGGCTAGCGATGGACAATATTTTGATTAACGTATTGATTAATTTTATCATTCAAATAAGCGCGTATTTTAAGCAAAAAAACGGACCGAATTAAGTTGTACACCCAATACATTTTTGTAGGTTTAGATTTTTCTTCAAGTGGTGATATCAACTAGATTTCAAGGTCACTTTTACTTTTTTAAAAGGAAACCCCTGTTTGTTTTGGCCACAGATGTAGATGGCGAAAAAACAAAAGCAATGACCTTGGGATGACCATGAGATAAATGTAAAACTTGCGGTTCGGTGGATTCGTAAAAACGGTCCAGTTGCCTGGCCTCCTCGATCACCCGATTAAACACCATCGGACTATTTTTTCGCGGGGTGCATTGAACAGCGAAGTCTACAAAGACGTATGAACCACTTGGAAATGACAGCAGGGAACAGTTGAACCACGCTTGTCGAGCGATCTCTAACGAGACATTGCAAAGAGTTCACGAACCATTCAGAAATTGTATCGTAAAATGTATCGCTGTTAACGGACGAATTTTTGAACGTGTCATGCAATATAAAAACATTTGCTTCTGAAACGAGCGCCTTTTTTGCTTGCCTTGCTTTAGTTATCGTTTTACAAAGCTTTTGATATTTCAAAGGTTTTCCAGGTACATGATACTATAGATAATTGATCTGTTTTCTTGTCCCCTACATTTGTGGCCAATGAAAAAAGGGGGTATCCTTTTTAAAAAATGGAGCTGACCTGGTAATTAGGTTGATACCTGCACTTGAAAAAAATCCAAGGCTACCAAAATGTAGACAATAACAAACCATTCAAATTTTGCCTCTGACTGTTTCGTCTAAAATGAATATGTGTAGGTGGGTTTGGGTGACTAACTTTTAGTGAATCACCCTGTATATATATATATATATATATATATATATATATATATATATATATATATATATATATATATATATATATATATATATATATATATATAGGAGAGAGGGCAGGGGGCAGAGTGCATACATTGATGTGTACATATATAAGTAAAGAGATTTTAGAAGAAGCCTTTTTAGGAGAGATGCGACGACTTAGGGTACTGTTCATACCAGTTGTAATTGCGGTGGTTCTCTCGACGAAAAATGAGCGAGGGATGATAAGAAGATCCACAAATACAAGCAAAGAGACGGAAGAGGTGGGTACTAATTTGCTAATTCAGTATCGCGATGCTTCGAGACATCGTACTCTAAGACTCACAAAGAACACCACTCAAATGTCCGCCTGCAGATTTTGTTGCAACTCATATATGAGATAAAGCATTGATAACTATTAAGCACGTTTTTTTTATCGGCGGAGAAACGTTTTTAAGGGGTGGAGTCGCCTTTCAATGCAAAATGTGTCACCTCTGAATTAATTTTTTTCAATACTTATACAGTGGATTTTTCATCGCTGTGCATTAGAAGAATTATGATTTTCCTTTCATTCGGATCGGTGAACTGCTTGTGGGTGAAACTGTAAAATCACCGTTCGACACGCTTTTCTTTGAGGTATGGTTTACCCCCTCAAAACCATTATTCCGCCCATAAAAAAACACATGCCAGTAGTTTCCAATGCTTCATCACACATACGCGATATATCGAGTTTGAACAAAATCGACGGCGGACACTCGAGTGATGTTCCTTGTTAATCTAAAAAAGAGCTCGGAATGCCTCACGCTTTTCTCTCTCCCGTGTACACCTGAGAACAGTTTCTCATACAATGTGGGTGGGATGCCATCGACCACGGTGGGCGACGACGGAATTGCTTTTCCAACGCGTACGCGAGCTGGAAGACCATCAAATGACGATAAAGGAAAGAGGAGATAAAAGTATTGCTTAATGCGATGGGAATAAAAGCGTATCGGGCTGGCCTCGTAAACGCGGATGACGCGTCCGGTGTAAAATCGACGGGAGGATTTTTCTATCTGCGCGAGTAGCGCAAGCGATCGTGTAAAAACGCATAGGTCTGTGGGCTATGCGGAGGATTTTACAGCCGTGCAATAAAATGCTGCGCGGAAGGCTCTTGTTGAAACTATCCACTTCGGGATTCCGCACTGGGAAACTTTGAAACGCTTGAGCTGTTGACACTGACAAAATATTTGTGTCGAGGACTTCGTAGCAGGACGGTAAATCTTCTTAGGATAGATGGGAAGAGAGAGAGAGAGAGAGAGAGAGAGAGAGAGAGAGAGAGAGAGAGAGAGAGAGAGAAAGGTGCTTAAGAGAAAGTGGTTCTTGCATAGTTGAGTTGCACAGGTCGCATCTTCCTCGCGGTGCGGTAAACCTCGAATTATATGGTCGCATAACGCGCTAACCATTACCGCAGCCGCAGCAGGTCCACATCGGAACCGTCACTTCGCTGCGTACTTTTCAACCAAAGACGAGAATAAATCAAGTTCTTCCGTGTTCCCGATGATATTCTTCTCTCCGAGTCCCCGCTTGTTTCGCTCATTTACTCCATGGCGGCACGACGTAGCGATGAACAACGAGGAAAACGGATGAGAAGAGGAAAGATGAGGAAGAAATGGCGAGAGGCGCTCCGACGGTGTGTCTGACAACGTAATCGTCGCGAAAAGTAATATCGCTTGTCGTTTCACGCTGAAACGAGGAATGAGAAAATAGGACTCCCCCTCCACCCCCGCCTCTTCCTCCTCTTGCGCGTACACTTCTCGTCTTCGGCAAAGAGGACCACTGCACAATGGAGTTAATTAAACATCTCAATAGCAGACGTCCGCCCAAGGGTGATTAGGCAGGCTGCGCCGAGGCGTGACTCTGCCGGTGGCCATTGTGCACCATACGCTAGGCATGGCCCGCTCGTTCCTGCCGAGACCTACGTCTACGACGAAACGACAACGTGACGAGGAGCCTCTACTGGTACCCGCTATCATTCCGCCGTTCGTTGGACTCACCGCCGGAAGAGAAAGAAACGAAGGACAAGAGAGAGAGAGAGAGAGAGAGAGAGAGAGAGAGAGAGAGAGAGAGAGAGAGAGAGAGAGAGAGAGAGAGAGAGCGAGAGAAAGGAAACAACAATGCAGGTGACAGCTAGCGCACCCCGCGGCCCGCCGTCCCTTTTGTTCCTGACGTTTCGCTGGCTTTCTTCGCACTGACGGACAAAACGGACGTCCTTACAAGACTTGACATCCCATGTACAGCGTCGACGATGCTGCACGTACACACCCGCATGTATGTATTCCAATGCCGGCCGCGCTTATTTGCGACGAGACATGTTTCACATTCGAGAGGTTCGCCGCTGACAAATTCAAAGTGCTTTAAGGCCTTAGGCCACAGTAACAGGTATAACATCATGTGGGAATTTAACCATTTTTTTCGAATGAAAAAGTGATTTACTGATAAAATTAATTACACATCTATTCAGTATGGATATCAAGCTGTTAGAAATCATATATATGTATTTTTTTTTCGATGTACAAAATGGCCGACTAGTAGTATTTTCTTTTTTTAGGCGCTTCGCGGCGTGTCATTTAGTCTCCACGATGTTCACCTAGAACAAAAGAAAATTCTCGTCAATCTACATTAGAACATCTAGAGAAGTATACACGTGCGGAATTTTAAAAATATTGTTTTATTCAGAAGTTGTAGGTATTTGAACTTAACAAATGAATTTTCAGTGAAAAATTTCGTTATAACTTCTCATAAAGTGCTCATAAAATGAAAAGTTTTCGATTAATCAGAAATTCCATACGTGCTTCTCTGCGAAATGCAATTAGGAACATAACTTTTAAATTTGAGATGAATCGGGTGAAAATTGTTGAGAAAAAATTCTTAAATTCGCACATGATTTTATACCCGTCACTGTGGCCTGAGATCTTAATAATGAATAATTCGTAAAATGTCCTATATCTTCTAATGGAAACCAAAATCGCGATTGTTTATTCTTGAAAAAGTGTTTTTTGGGCTAAATATGAATAATCCACGGTCAAATTAAGGCGCCAGAGATATCGTAATCGTGCCATATCCCAACCAGAGATAGGCATACTCGAATGCTTTTAGTATTCGAGTAGGAAAATAATACCTAATACATGTCAGATGGATATTCATTTTTTTTCGATAATGAATCCAACTCGATTCAATATTCGTTCTGAGAATAAATAATGAATCCAATTGGATTCAGTATTCGTTCCGAAAATGGATACTGAATTCTACTGGATTCAGTATTCATTCCAAAATGAATAATGAATTCAGTTGGATTCAGTGCCATATCCCAACCAGAGATAGGCATACAAGAATACTTTCAGTACTCGAGTAGGGAAATAATACCGAATACATGTCAGATGGATATTCATTTTTTTCGATAATGAATCCACCTCGATTCAATATTCGTTCTGATAAGAAGAAACGAATCCAATTGGATTCAGTATTCTTTCCGAAAATGAATAATGCATTCTACTGGATTCAGTATTCATTCCGAAATAAATAATGAATCCAGTTGGATTCAGTATTCATTGCAAAATGAATGATAAATCCAACTGAATTCAGTATTCATATCAACATAAGTAATGAATTCAATCCAATTCAGTACTCATTCCGTATTCGGATATCATCAAATTGAATAATCTGGAAAAATTCACAGAAAACATGTTTGCTCTATTGAAACATTATCGTCCGATTACATTATATTTACCCAAGGGAAATCGCTCTCTTAGTTTCTAGTAGCTGAAGAAATGGGCGTAGAAATGGGCTATTATATTTGTCTCATTTCCATCGTCCATTTTTTCAGATGATTTAATTTGATGATATCCGAATACGGAATGGATACTGAAACAAGTTGGATTCATTACTTATGCTGAAATGAATACTGGATTCAGTTGGATTCATTATTCATTTTGAAATGAATACTGAATCCAGTAGGATTCATTATTCGTTTTGAAATGAATACTGAATCCAGTTGGATTCATTATTCCTTTTCGGAATGAATACTGAATCCATCGCGATTATGTATTCATTTTCGAAACGAATTTTAAACAAGTTTCTTTATTATTCCTGCCAAGTCCTAAATATTCCAAAAATCCGCCAAGTCGGCCGCATTCCAAAACACCACCAACCATAATTCGTCGCAACCGAGCAACGGAGCAGATCATTCCCAGCGGCTAACAAAGGAACAAACAACAGCTGTATCTCATTTCCCGCCAAATCTTCCACACGAATTCAAAAATGATTCTCCAATCCACAAAACAACCGACCGATCCACGAGCAACGTCATCCGCACTGCCAAACCCATTGAAAATTCGCATCGCACTGCGAAAAAGCACTCCTGCATGATTGACACTCGGAAAGCGTTTGTCTCGTAATTTGTCCGTACGCCCAACAAGAACGACGTGTGATTATAAAAGACAGCATTGACGCGGAATCGTGTCGAATTTTGAAAAGCGACACAACGCTCAAAGACGAATCGGTCGAACGAATGCCAAACGCACCTGCGTGTCTGAGCGCATCGGCAGCCGCGATCGGCTATCAGCTGTCCTCCCGTGAATGCGTAGATGCCTCACCCAATAGCGTTGTGCACTCGCGGAATTACAATTGGCAATCGTGTATCCGCAACCGCGACCGTACGGGGCTATTAGCCCTCTCTTGTTCGGAGCTCCTGTACGTGAGTCCGCGATACACGCGTACGTTCTAGGCTGCGCGGGGAGAGGGAAATAAAAAAAATATCAAAAACAGGATGGTGTGATGCGAGAAGAGAGAAAGAGAGAGGGGTGGCTCGATCGTACGCTTTTGCAAATGAAAAATATTTTCCCACGCTTCGAAATAACTTTTATCTAAAGCTATCTGTACAATCGAGAGTGAGAATTTATACGGATATACACGTGTGCGTGTATCTATTATTCTCGCATACTCATGGTAGAACGATCAGCGAGCCGCGGTCGTATAGACATCACAGCTGAACGAGCGCGGGCACTCGTACGTCATCCCGTTCGCTACCCTTTTCACGCGATCGTTCACGCACCCCTGAATCATGACGCGAGAGGGAGAGAGAGAGAAAGAGAGAGAGAGAGAGAGAGAGAGAGAGAGAGAGAGAGAGAGAGAGCTTTCATTCGCGAGCCAACGAGATTAACACGAGTGAATCTTATCGCCCCTCGAAGATCTGGCACCGCTAATGACAGGTATACGAGTGAAACCGGATGTTGCGGAACAATAAACCCAACTGCATGGCAAAGTATGAATAGCAGCCTACACGCAAGGCTCGTGTATGTGTGCATCATACGTGCACTTCCACCATGAAGGGAGAGAATAACAGAGGGCCCGTTTTCATGCTAATGCCATTTTAACCCAGCACCGAAGAGTCTGCCAGGCGTCATCATCCTATCGGCTTACCGTTTACAATGCAGTAGCAACGCAACAGCTACCGCGTTTCTGCTTGGTGCGATTGTCGGAACGATACCATTATGTACCACCTCGAGGCGTCAATGAGCAGAAGAATGACCAGTGCGATGTGTCAGCTTGGCACGAAGTCCCAAAGTCCAATTGAGTTTCCAAAACGTACGAGTGCGGTAACTCCATGTCCGTTTCGGTTGATAGGGCTCTTTACCCACTTTGGGCAAGACTTTGTTCTTCCGTGATGCGCTGTGACAACTGACATCGCCCAATCCCGTGGCCTCATTGGCGTAGAAGTTTGCTAATTGATAGATGGACAGCAATGAGGATAAATGCTGGAGGTATGGAAATTCTTGGGTCTTGGTGCACCCACGGAAGGGCCCTTCATCCGCTTTGGGCAAGAATTGGTTCTTCCGTGATTCGGTGTGACAACTGACATCGCCCAATCACGTGGCCTCTTTGGCGTAGAACTTTGCGAATTGATAGATGGACAGCAATGAGGATAAATGCTGGAGGCGTAGAAATTTTTGGGTCTTGGTGCACCCTACGGAAGGGCCCTTCATCCGCTTTGGGCAAGACTTTGTTCTTCCGTGATGCGGTGTGACAACTAACATCGCCCAATCACATGGCCTCTTTGGCGTAGAACTTTGCGAATTGATAGATGGACAGCAATGAGGATAAATGCTGGAGGCATGGAAATTCTTGGGTCTTGAGTGGGATTGGCTATTTCGCGTCTTCCAGCAGGCTTCATTGAAAGCGACGGCTAGATCAGAGCCCCCCAAGCGGTAGCATGCGTAACACGAAGAAGGAGCTGTGCACGTGGAGTGAGACGCAAAACTCTGTGCTGAATTATAGCCTTGGTTGGTGAAAAGAAAGGTGAGGCGCGGAGAAAAGGACGACGATAAGAATCGCACGTCTCGTTGACTCTGGCAAACGACATCCGTTGACTACGTGGTAGGTGCCCCAGGCTCTCGATATACCCTGTATCTTTTCTCTCTCTCTCTCTCTCTCTCTCCCTCCCGCCTCTCTTTCACTCCTCGTCTTCCACTCGGTACGTATAGGAAAAATGTATACACATTTACATGCGCATAAATATGTGTATACATATTTATAGGAGTGTGTATGCGACTCGGTATGCTATAAGCGAACTGCCAGTCTCCGAGAAGACAAATGGGGGGTGTCGACCGACGGCTCGGTCGACGTCCAGCAGCACTTGGTGCTCGGAAAGCTATAATTATAATGCGAAGAAAAGCGACGCCGTCGAGCAGACAGCTTTGAGCCTGTCTCTCGGCTTGTCTGTGTGGGCACGTTCGCGTTTAATGCTTTCCATGCTGCCTTTTTAGCCGACAGGACACGACGACGAGATCCGTACGACACTTGAAAAAAATGTCGTATCTCCGACGACAAGCGTCGACGTACAGTCCATTCTCGTCGATGAAGTCCTCGAAGGAAAAATGGGCGAATTAAAGCTGGCATTGAAGGAAAACGTGGCACTCTCTTTAGGCTGGAGCCTGAATTAGAAGGGCCGAAAAATCGTTTTGCTTTATTGCTTAAATCGCGAGATAAACTATCCAAGAATATATTTACAAAGTTACAGAGGCCAATTGTAAATATTTTCGAAGATAAAAGGCCAAAAGCAAAGAAGCAATTGATATTTGATATTGATATTTCCTCCTATTGAAAACTTTGAAGCGCGTTTTCGCCAGTTTTCATTTTTACGATTTTTTCAAATTGGTGAGCGTGAAAACAAAAAAACTAAACGACCTATTGAATCAAACCAAAGTTTATTTTCTTCTGTATAGAAATCTCTTCTAAGTGAATTAAAAAAGTCGTTGAAAAAGTATTTGTAAATTATTTTTATAGCACGTTAAGGAGCCAGTCCACTTTGGAGCCACGAAAAAAGGCTATTTTCGTGATTTTGTTTGAGTATTTTATAAAAGATATGACTATAAATGTTGTTGGGCTTGATAAATAAAGTTGTGAAATACATTTTAAAAAAATTAACTCATTTCTATTCCTCAAAAATAGGTAGGCTAGGTAGCTCCATCACAGCTCGGCAACGGCTTGTCGGAAACAAAAAAAAATAAAGTCCATTAGATTCAGTATGACGCCAGCTACAAAATGACCCTCGGATATAAAGTTTTATCAAAAAATAAAAAAATGGCAGATGGAAAACGAAAAAAGTAAAAAAAAAAACGTTTTTTCCGCAAAAAAAAGAGTAAACATCAAAATTTTGAAACAATATATGGTTCAAATTTCAAGAGAATCGGTTTATTAGTTTTAGAGATACGATGGAGCTCAATTTTGAAAACGTTGTTTCGAGAAAAACGCGTTTGAAGTTTATACTATGAAAAACTTTTACCTAAACTCAATCGGAAATTCCTGCACCGTACAAAATCCCTTCTGATTGCTCATCATCGTCGATTTCTTCGAGTCTTGCTTGCTTTCGATTTTTTGAAATTTTCAAAGTGGTCTGGCCCCTTAAGATGTTTTTTTAAACACATTTTTTTCAAGCCTGAGAAAAGTTATAGTTTCCTGATTTTTCTTAATTCACCCAGTAGAAAAATATATGACATTTAAAAATTTGATTGGTTTTTTTTGTTTCAGTCAAGAATTACAAGCTGCATCTTTCCCACCGATTGGTTACTGCAGTGGCAAGACGCACATGACGGCTGATGAAACTGCAGTCATTTATTGCTACATGTTGAACATTTTTTTAAAATACATTTCAAAAATACATCAAAAGATAACTCAATGTATACTGAGCTCACTTGTTTCTTTCCCTTCTAAAAGAAAATCCTGAAAAAACGCTTTTTTGGACCTTCTCATTCAGGCTCCCGCTTTAAGAGACGTCTCGCTTTGTGCAGAAAAGAGCCAGTTATTAACAGTTATTGTCTCGCAACAGCGGCGTCCTCGTCGTCAAACTCCATCTGTGCGCGTCGTTACGCGACTAGCCTAAAAGCCGCAAAGCGGCTTTGGGAGTTGACAAGAGCTTCCAATCTGCGAACAATGAGACGAAGACGCCACGTCATGGGACAAGCGTACGAGCGGTTATTTTAAATTTTCGTATCGAATCGTACGATCCGTACGAAACAAAAGGTACGTGACCGGAGTGAATTAGACACTTCCATTATAACACACGACGATATAGCCGGGATTTAAATCGACTGGTTTATACTGGCTACTGTGAAAATGGCGAACTCTTGTTCGTCGCTTGAGGCAACGTGAAGACGCAGGTCCAACATATGATGCAGGAACCGCAGATTGAGGGTAAACTTATGATTACAACCGCAGAAGTGTTAGTAAAACTTTAAACGCGTTTTTCTCGGATCTATGTTTTTCAAAACGGTGTACACGATTTCTCGCTCTCTAATGAACAGAAAGACTTAAAATTTAGTCTACTTGTTCAATGTAATAGTAGTTTAGTCTTGACGGACGTTTTTCTTCTTGACATCTTTTTTCAATTAGTTATTACCACCAATGATGTCATTTCTCCCCAAAAAAGAAATTCAAACATTTTTTCAAAGATTGAAGCACGATACCAAAAAAAAGCTCGGTCGAGTCTTAGCCAAGATTATCTATGTTGAGAAAAAAACGATTTTTTTTTGTTTCCAATCAAGGAGACCGCCAAAATCACGTACACCGTCAAGCCTCTCACATTCAAAGTTCCTTCATGAAATTGTTAATAACTTCTTTAATTATTAATGTTTTTCTATAAAATTTGGCACACAACTCTGTCAATGTAAATACAAATGAATGTCCAAACGATTTTGCAATAATCCTACTTATTCCTTCAAAATTATTTTTTTCATTTAAACGTGATTTTCGGGTCGTCACAGTAGCCCAACATCTCAACGAGTGGGAAAGAGAGATTGGCATAAGCAATTTGTACTGAATAACACGATTCTACTTGTGTATCTGCGAGTAACATTGCTTCCTCGAGGATACCCAAAATTTGGGTACAAGAATATACTGAGTGTCCGCGTGACCACGTGACACAAGTATGGGGCCTGAGATGGAGGCTTCTTTTTCTTGGACTTATTGGCCCACAGGGAGGTCTTCTCTGCAGACTCGTCATCGCCGATTCTCTAATAACGATTGCTATTTCTATTATGCGAATCGCGAGGAATTCGAACCGGGCGTGAGACTGGAATCGATAGATCTACTCGGAAGATCTATCACCTTGGGTCGAGCAACTGATTGCCACGTGTAATTCTCATATTCCTGCACAATGCAACGAAAAGTGGTTGAACGTCATCGATCATCGTTGCGGTCGGAACTTCTCGTTATTTTCACCAGAGGGATAGGTGATTGAACGACGCAGCCAGTCACTTCAGGGGCAAGTTCATTTCGGACCACTGAGTGCTTGTCACACGTGACGGATTTCAAGCTCCGTCGTTTCGGTTGTCCTCCAACGAGTGGCGAGGCTGTATCAACGATAAATAAATAGGCCAGGTGCTCCATGTGTCGGAAGCAAAAAGCCCAAGGTGTTTTTGCTGTCGCGGATTCGTCTCATTCACTTTCCCGCCCATCGCGAGCAAACTCATCAAAGCTACTTTTTTCCCCCTCTCGCGTCTCTGAAGTTTCCTTTGGGGCATGCTTTTTCGCGGTGGAGCGAGGAAAAAAAAGACAAGCGAGTGTAAAGAATCAGCGGCTGGCGGCGTGTACAGTTGCACGCGAGGCGGTCGGAAACTTCACATACACGGTAGCTCGCAACGGCTCGTTTCTCTCTTACGCCTCGGCACAAGCGCGAAGACGTGTTTCTCGGGATTTGCAATGGGGTGTTGCCCGTAACTGGTATGCCTCGTGTCATCTCGTCAAAGAGCCGGCCTGTGGAGGCTCCTCTTTCCGCCACAGTGTCCTCTGTCTCGCTCACGTGCCCGAGGTGAAAGGAAGATGAAGTGGATTGAGGGGCATCTTGTGGTCCCTCAATGATTCAAGGCAAATCCTCACTCATCGGCAATGACTCAAACGGCTGTAATCCACGAAAATGGGCGCATCGCCGACGAATTTTCAGCCAAGTACATCAGCGGGAGGGGATTACCTGAGGCATCGTGGTGTAATTTGGCGCCCCGTTTGCCACTTCCGTAGGGTGCGCCAAGATTGAACGGCGAAAAGCACCAAGTGTCGTACGTGTCCCTCATCATATCGCCATTCGTCTAAGCGTTCAAACTAATCCCCGCGATTCGGATGTGGCAATTTCCTCGAGATTAATGCGCGCGCGTCTCGTCTGGTCCGGCGGTCGACACACCCGGATAATTAATTACGCGGCCCTGCTCTTCCGGCAAGTCGATAGGTAGAAGCGCGTGTGTGCAGTGAGCACACGAATAGGCGATTGCCACACTGAGAAAAAAAATCCATTGATCGAATATCATTGGTGTTATTGAATGAAATGTCGTTGATTCAATTGTAAAATTATTGGTGTAAATAATCGGATTTATTAGTCCAAACAAACCGCTAT